>CM070642.1:48913924-50140377 GCA_036346575.1 Dendrocalamus sinicus
GGCGCTGTCCGAGGCAAGGATCGCGCCGCTCTCGCTGCAGCTCGACGAGCAGCTTCTGCTGCGCCCCACGGACGCCAGGCTCAGCGGCTTCAACGGCTTCCGCGGAATCCTCTACGCGCTGCACAACGCCAGCTCCCTGCTCCTGCTCATCCTCGCCTGCGGTGCCGTCTCCTGCGCAGCCGGGCCGTGCTCGGCGGACGGCGCGGCCGGCTGCAGCACGGACACTGGCGGGTTCGTGGCGTCCATCGCAATGCTGCAGCAGAGGATGGAGGAGGAGGCCGACGGCGCCGGCGCCGGCGCGCCTGGAATCAGGATGTACGAGTTCCGGTGCGCGCGCGCCTGCGCGGAGGCCGCACTGGAGGAGGTGGAGCGGGCAGTAGCGGCAGGCCGCAAGTGCGAGGACGGCGTCGTCAAGGACAAGGTGGACGAGCTCAAGGCGTGGCTCGACGTGCTGCGGACCGGCACCGAGAGCCTGGTGTGCCAGCTCGACGACTTCTTGGACGACATTGTCGAGGGCAGGAAGGACCTCTCCGACCTGTGCAGCCACTGATCAGTGATCGATCACAGCTCATTGTCAAAGGCAATCATCGCCATGGATGATGCTTGTTGTTTCCTTCCTTGCTTGCATGATAGTACAAGTAATTGCTACTACATATAGCAGTAGTTGTTGTAAAGGTCTTACGACCTCCCAGGACCTTTTACAACCGATTAGAGTCGTTTACGACCGGTGAGAATCAAATGCGATCGGTTCAGAGTACTTACGACCAATTCCGAACGCTTCAATCTCCTCCGATCGTTTTTTCAATGTGGTCGTAAAATTACTGTAGCAATTTTCGACCGCTCCATGATATCGCCGCCCGACTTCCTTCACCACTCAAGATACCGTGATCGAAGCCTTCTACGATCACGCAGTTGATCTTGGCGATCATCGTTCACCGTGGTCGAATACCCGTCGACCACGTTCACTTCCTTTAACGTGGTCGAGTCGCCGACCACGCTCGCCTTCCCGGTGTAGTCGTAGCTCGTTACAACCACCTTCGACTCCACGACCACCTTCACCGTGGTCGTAGCCTTCCCGCGTAGTCGAAGCCTTGACGACCACGTTGTTCGCTCCTTCAACGTAGTCGAAGGATCGCGTTCCTTTGTCGTGATCGTAGCACCTATCGATCACGCCTGCGAGAACTTTGCCGTGGTCGTAGCGCCTCCCGATCACGCTTGCGGTGATCGTGAGTCCTTCCGACCACGTCTTGCGCAATCACACAACAAAACAATGCTTTGAGTGTTTCCCTCTTTTTGGTATTTTCTCAATGGTTTGGTACATCTCGAATACATGGCTCTAAGCCTCCTTTTATACCCATTGTCCTACTTCAACACGGGTTCTCAACTCCTACTCCGAGTCTAATCGACTTGACTTGTTTCCAACTACGACTTCGACTCGATTCTAACACGACTTCTACTTTGTTTCCGACTCGTCTAGGACTTGGTCTCTATCTTCGACTTCGATTTGTTACTCGTTTTGGATTCGATTACCTCCAAAACTTGTGTATCGACTTCTAAACAAGATTATTTCAATATTCTCTCTCTAATCTTGTTTTTAGTAACTTCCATCATGTCGATCTTCTTCCTTGGTCACTTTGACGTTCTCCCGCTCGCTTCTTCCTTGACCGGTCTTTACGGCCGGAGCACTCGCTCTCACACCTTTGCTCTCGCCTTTTTCTTCGCAACTCGTTCGCGCTTCCTCCACCAAAGAACTCGTTTCACCGGTGTGTGGCCTTGCTTTCCTCCATCGCATGCGAGTAAGCACCTCTGTGTCGCTTGCTACATGTGGTCCGTGTCGACCACTCGGCCGATCTTCGACCGCCCGCCGATCCCGGGACTGTTCGTGCGGTAGTCGTTCGAAATCGACTACTCGCGCACCTCTGGTTTGCTGCGGTCGTAATGTGTTTCGACCACGTTCAACTCTTGTTTGCCATGGTCGTAACACTTGCCGACCGTGCTCGATCATCTTTTGTCGTGGTCGTGGCACTTCCTGACCACGTTCGATTGTCTTTTGCCATGGTCGTGGTGACTCCCGACCACGTTCGATCTCCATTTGCTATGGTCGAATTTCTTCTCGACTACAGCCAAAACCTTCTGCCAACCTTCTCGTTACGACTTCCAACTCTTTCGACTTGTTGTTCACGACTTCATGCTGTTTTTCGACCACCAGGAGATGAAGTATTTCATGCTCTGGTTCCTCCAGAACTTTCTCCATGCCATCTGGTTTCTAGATTTTCAATGGTAGCTTGTACAACCGATTTCTTGACTTTTGCACCTTCATTAGCGAGCGCTCTCTGTTGTCGAAAACTCTCGAGTAAACATCTTTGAGTTCGATTCGACAACCATCTTCATCGATTGTCCAAGACTTATGACATTGCTGCAAAGACTTGGTATGTAATACACATCCGATGATGGTCTTTGACTTCCATCCTTGCACTTCAATAGGATTGTGCCTCTCCTTTTATCGAACGGTTGAGTCATCTCCAAACTTCACCTTACCGACCACCTTTTCATCCAACTTATGAAACAACGCGCGTGTGCCTGTCATGTGGTTACTTGCTCCGTTGTCAAGATACCAATTTGTTGAGTGGTCCTGAGTCTCCTCTCCCTTCTCCATCAAACTAGGGAACACCTTCCCTTCATTTAAAAATACCATTATTGGTTCTTCAACATTGCAGTGGGATAGTAGCAAAGTTGGTTCTGTATATTCTGAGGTTTGAGCTATGTTGACTTCTTCGACTTTCTTCTTGCTCCTGCATTTTGCAGCATAGTGTCCATACCTTTTGCAATTGTGGCATTGTATGTGACTTCGACAATCCGCAGCATAATGACCATACTTCTTGCAGGTATGGCACTGGATGTGGCTTCTGCATTCAGCAGCGTCATGACCGAATTTTTCACATTCAGAGCATTGAATATGAGACTTATCTTGAGATCTTCCACCTCGACCAGTTCCACGACCTTGCTGGCCATATGAGTCTGTCTGGTCCGGCTTGTATTGGTTCCTCGTGTCTTCTCTCACGAGCAAGGCTTGTTGATTGTAAGATCCTTGCCCTTCGTTGTCGGCTTGGTAACTCTTCAGGAGCTGCTCGTGTGCTTTGAGCGCTCCGGTTACCTCCTCAATCTTCATCTTCGAGAGGTCTTGCGAGTACATAAGCGTGGTCACGACCGGAAGAAACTTCTCTGGTAGCACTCTCAAATACTTCTTCACCGCCACCTCATCTTTCAAGTCGTCGCCGAGAGATTTGATCTCGTTCACGACTTCGTTGAATCGACTAGAGAACTCTTCCACGGTCTGACTCTTCCCCATCTTCATGGCTTCAAACTCACTTCTTAAGGTTTGAAGTCGAACTTCCTTCACTCGGTCTACTCCTTCATGCATAGTTTTCAGAGTAGTCCAGACATCTCGAGCAGTCTCCTTCCCAATCAATTGTCGCATCATTGAATCGGGAACGGCTTGATAGATCGCCGCCATAGCCATCTTGTCTAGTCATTCATCAACGACCTTGTCTTTCTCTTTTGGTTCAACTGGGCCCCAGACACCCTGCGCGATCATGTTGACCTTCACCTTCATCGCTCAGATCGGGTAATTGTCCGAACTGAGGATCGGGTACTGCAGCGACACGCTTTCCTTCGCCTTTGAAGCTTCCGCCATGGTTCACCGAAGCTCTGATACCAACTGTTGTAAAGGTCTTACGACCTCCCAGGACCTTTTACGACCGATTAGAGTCGTTTACGACCGGTGAGAATCAAATGCGATCGGTTCAGAGTACTTACGACCAATTCCGAACGCTTCAATCTCCTCCGATCGTTTTTTCAATGTGGTCGTAAAATTACTGTAGCAATTTTCGACCGCTCCGCGATATCGCTGCCGCTGACTTCCTTCAGCCACTCAAGATACCGTGATCGAAGCCTTCTACGATCACGCAGTGATGCTGGCGATCACTGTTCACCGTGGTCGAATACCCGTACGACCACGTTCACTTCCTTTAACGTGGTCGGAGTCGCTTCTGACCACGTTCTGGCCTTCCCGGTGTAGTCGTAGCTCGTTACAACCACCTTCGACTCCTTACGACCACCTTCACCGTGGTCGTAGCCTTCCCGCGTAGTCGAAGCCTTGACGACCACGTTGTTCGCTCCTTCAACGTAGTCGAAGGATCGCGGTTCCTTTGTCGTGATCGTAGCACCTATCGATCACGCCTGCGAGAACTTTGCCGTGGTCGTAGCGCCTCCCGATCACGCTTGCGGTGATCGTGAGTCCTTCCGACCACGTCTTGCGCAATCACACAACAAAACAATGCTTTGAGTGTTTCCCTCTTTTTGGTATTTTCTCAATGGCTTGGTACATCTGAATACATGGCTCTAAGCCTCCTTTTATACCCGGCTGTCCTACTTCAACACGGGTTCTCAACTCCTACTCCGAGTCTAATACGACTTCGACTTGTTTCCAACTACGACTTCGACTCCGATTCTAACACGACTTCTACTTTGTTTCCGACTTCGTCTAGGACTTGGTCTCTATCTTCGACTTCTGATTTATTACTCGTTTTTGATTCGATTACCTCCAAAACTTGTGTACGACTTCTAAACAAGATTATTTCCAACAGTAGTGCCTAGTAGTAGCATCTTTAATTAGCATGTCGTACTGGGGATGGAGAGAGTGTCACAGCATTTTGGTCATGATGTTGTTGTTCCTTTCTTGCTGCGGTGTGTCTGCTATGAAAGGAGAGACATGATGGGGATGGGAGAGAGGAGGTTGCAAGAAAAGGCGTGTTTGTTTGAATGGGAAGAGGCAACTGAGCTGAGAGAGTGAGAGGAAAGAAAGAAATCTTGTTGCAGTAGCAGCACAAGCAGTTGCAAAGGTTGCTTTTTGTTTGTTCACCTGGAGGACAGAGGTGGCGGCGTAGGCTGGGCTCTGCCTGGTATTGCAGAGGAACAGAAGAATGGTTGAACTCTGGTTCTCCTGCTTTTAGGTTCAAGAGTTTTTCATCAAATTCTTTGCCCTTGGAAGCATGAGGCATACTACCATACTAATTTCTTTTGTTTCTCCTTCAAATAGTTAACCCCGTTTGTTTCGACTTTAGCTTCTGTTTTTTGACTTCTAGTTCACTATTTTTAAATTTCTTTTTTCCCCTAATTTTTGGCTTTTTATCTTTTCTTTTTTATATTCATTTGCATTGTCCGTAATAGGCTACTCAGTTTTTTCTATTTTTTATTTTTAAATTTAATCACGCTAAAAAACTATCAGTAGCTATAGTGTAAAATAAACCATCTACAATATAAAATAAACCATAAGTCAAAAAAAACCTAAATAAGCAAGCCCCGAACTACCTTTCTGGTGTGTCCTGTGTTCATACTGACTTGCAACGGAATGAGATCCTCTGACTTTAGTGGGCCAAAGTCAGAGTGACTTTGGTGCATTTCAACCGTTGGATTTAGATTTGGATGGTTAGGATTGATGTGGAAGAGATATTATGATTATCTCGTGAAAAATTGAAAAGCCTCAAAATGTCTCTTCCACATCAATCCTAACCATCCAAATCTAGATCTAACGGTTGAAATGCACCAAAGTCACTCTGACTTTGGCCCACTAAAATCAGAGGATCTCATTCCACTTGCAACAGGGCTGATTGAGCCTAAAACGCTAGAGGCCTTGTGCTGATTGATCAACTCTAAAAGTGGGCCTGTTCAAGTGAAAGAACACAATAATGTGATAGACTGGTAGTGCTAGTTTTTAAATGAATGTGAGAGCTTCTCACTTTGGTTTCAAAAAAATAAATAGTGCATAGTTTAACAACCTCAGCTGTATGTCAAATCATATCTCATGTACTGCCAGAACCTAGTAAGCTCCACATCTGTGACACCCATTGCTGGCAAAGCCAAGCTATCATCAACTTCTTTTCCCGAGTCAGGTGCTTACTGTGGAACTAGGAAACAAAGACCGAGCGGCGTGTGCATTATTAGCGCCATTTTACCCGTGCCACTCTGGGCCAAGCGCCATTCCTTACAAAGACTTGAAAGCATAGTGTGAAACGCCAAGATCGCTCTCTCTTTTCTCTCTTGCAGTTTTTTTCCCTTCTCGCCTAGTGATCGGAGTTCTTTACTTGTAGTGGCGACCTCACTTTCTCATAAGCCATCATTAAGGACTCCACTAGAGCAAGAATAGGGGGCGAAAAGGGGTAGGCTTTTGATTCCTTATATCCTCTCAAGGAGAAAAGGTACGAAAAAAGAAACGCAGTAATCTATCTAAGAAATGGCAGAGAGAGAGAGAGAGATGAACATATAGACTGCAGATGGAACTGTGACGCCTCCGGCTTTTGGTGCTTGTTTGATTGGATTGATGTCCCAAGAAGCTAGCAGATGGTTGCAATGATTAAAGGGCTTCTGGAACGGCAGCTGGAAGCTGCGCTGTTTTCTGCTGCGCATTGAAGAAAAGGACCTTTGGCTCTCTTTCTCCACCTTGCTCGCCCGATCGACGGATCGATCGCTCGACGCCGCACCATCATTTCCCTGGAGGAAAAACGGAGCAACCGACGTGATGTCCATGGATCGGCAACAACCGAACGAAGCAAATCATGGCAAGAAAGAAACGTATCACGGTCAAGTCTGGAAAAACAAACCAAGGGGGCACGAGTCAAAAGAGGACATGATAACCCCCTGAGCTGCAACTGGAGTGAGGCTGCTACCTCTACAATACCGGCTCCTCCTACCAAATTTTCATGATGATTTCCCCCTACAACAAACAGAAGTCTGATGATGTCACCTGCATTGCAACTCAGCAGCATCCAGCAGCTAAAAATCTTGACATCCATGTCGATATTTCAGCACTATGGGGCTGTTTGGTTGCTAGCCACACTTTGCCAACAAAAATTGTCAAGTTGAGGTGTTCAAATTCTTTGCCACACCTTAGCAAGTCTAAGGGAATCTTGCCACACTTTTTTGAGTCATTGACGCGTGGGACCTAGTTTGCTGGAAGGGAATCTTGCCACAACTGTGGTTGCAACCAAACAGCTCCCAAAGTTGGTCAAACTTGCCTAACCTTAAGCGTGGTAAACTGTGGCTGACAACCAAACACCCCCTACATTACTACTAGTCCACCACTAGACTACTAGTAACGCACATTGCAGTGAACACATACAGGCACAGCGTGCCAGGGATCACCACTAAAGATGGCAATGGGTACCCATAACCCGAAATCCGATGGGTAATTACCCCATTAGGGTACATATATGGGTTAAAATGTCTACCCATGGGTCTACTAATGGAGAAAAATAGGACCCAATGGGTACGCGGGTGTGGGTATGGTTTGACACTACCCATACCCATTACCCAATGGATACCCGAGTATTTATGGGCCATCTATTTGTAGCCCAGCCCACACAACAAATAATTATATTTGGCCCAGCCCAATAGATGTAAACTAAAACCCTAACCCTATTCCCCAGACGGCCGCCAAACCCCAATTCCCCATTTCACAGCCTCCAAGCCGTTCGGGGCTTTGGGCGCCCTCCAAGCCGTTCGGCGCCGCCGCCCTCCAAGCCGTTTGGCGCCGCTGCCCCCCTCGCCGTTCGACGCCGCCGCCCTCCAAGCCATCCTCGCCACCCTCTGCCAAGCCGCCGCCGCACTCTGCCAAGCCGCCGCCATCACCCATCTGCCAAGGCGCCGTCGCCCATTTGCCAAGCCGCCGACGCCTATGGCGGCACTCTCCGGCTCGACGAACGATGACAGTCGGTGAAGCTTCCTCGCCTCCTTTAACCCTTGTTTCCATTGCAGGAAGCTTAATACTAACCCTAGTCACCACTGCATCCAATCCACCCACCCCATCCCGAAGGGACGTCGACGTGCATGAACCTGAGCGGTTGGATTGGATTATGCACTATTATGTTGGATTGGGTTATGCATTGGTATGCTTATGCACTCTTTAATTTAAATGGTGATCTTGTTGTTTAGGTGATTCGATCCTTAATCTTGTATATCATGTCTTGGGTATGGGTCACCCGCTGGGTTTATTTCACCTGCGCGGGTATGGGTTTGGGGGAAATGTTGTACTCGCCTGTGTTATTGGGTCCTCCAGCGGGGATGTTTTTGCTTAATGGAGGTGGGTTTGAGGTGGTGAAACCCAATGGGTATAGACCCATTGCCATCTTTAATCACCACCATTCCGGAAATTTTTGACAAAATGATGTGCACTAGCCGGTAGGACAAGCATTGTTAAGAGTTTTTACTCATTTGGGCCTTAGCCTAAAAAGGAAATCATGAAAACATCAAAGGCTCGTCTACTTGGTTGATTGTGGAAAGTTTAATACCACAATGCCCCTCTAAGTGGAAATACACAAATTTATAAGAGAGAGTGAATTTTGCTAAGTAAGCAAAAGAAGAACTCGTGTGAAAAGTCGCTCATCACACAACGCCATGCCATCGCCCGCCTGCGAAATGCGCTTGAACGTGGAGGCATTTGCGGCTGTTATAGTACGCATTAGTTTTGTTTCCAAATCATGGGTTGATTGGTTCCATATGAAAGGAGGGAAATGTCGCTCAAAAACAGATTTTTTTAAAATAATTTATTTTCTAATCAATATTACATAAATATATTGTCGCCTAAAAAAATTACAGAAATAACCCTCTGTCCCCATTTGAATTGGGGATAGAGGCTTTGTCGTTGAACAAATGGACAACAGAGTATCATGCCAACGCTACAGGTTCTGTTGTCATTTCAATTGACGACAGATAAACCAATCACCAGTTGAAATGACGATAGAAGCTTGCGCAACTTCAATTCCCATCTCAAATGGTGACACAAGCCAGGCTATAAAAAGTCCAAAAAACTAGCCAAAATTCCATCGTAATTCAGTAAAAAAACCAAAGAGGTGACAAGAGCAAAGGAGAAGAGAAGGGAGTGGGAGAAGGAGTTGATCTCTACATCCTAGAGGTGAGTTCTTCATTTATTTCTAGATTTCATTTCGAAAACACAATAGGTTAGCAAATAAAATCATTAGATGTGTAATTGTATTTGGTAGTTGGCAGATGTGTAAATAGATATGTGTAGTTATATTGGATAGTTACAAGTAGTGTAGTTGTAGATATGTAGTCATGTGGCGCAATTTGTATAGACTTACAGAACTTTCAGTCGCAGTGCACCGATTAGTTTTGTAGTCTTAGATCTGATAGGTAGATTTATTTGAAAAATAGAGGATAAAATGTATTGGATCCATTATTAACTCTGTGTGCTATAGAGGTGAAGCATGCTAATGAGGGGAGGGGTTGCTCGATCTTCACAACATAGGATTGGAGATAACTGGACCCATGCAACATGATGAATGACATCGCCAACCACCGTCTCTTTTACGGCAATTTGCAACACTCGATTTACCCAAACACACGCTTCAATCCTTTTGTCTACTCCCTCACGTGGAGTAAGCATGTTGTTGCAATCACAGAGGCAAACGCAAGAACGATGAAGACAAGAATCTCAAATATTTTCCAATTCTAAGGAGGTGGAATTAACACACACAAACCCTAGAATGAGAATACACAATTTTTGACTTTTCCAATATCTTCATTTATTTCCAATGGAACTTAATGCAACCAAGAAATGAGCTATAACACTAGGTACAAGTGAAGAACAAAATAGCTCGTGTTGTACAAATTAATGAAAGACACTAGCTTGATAGCAATTGATCTAGACGGGCTACAGATTTGCACATAAGAATAACAAACTACACCGAACATTGAAATGGATTTTATGCTTGATAAAAGTATTGACCATGGCACTTCTTCCTTTTATCTCTTTCTTCTTCTTTTTCATTTTCTTTCTTTCTTCTTTTTTTGTACTATTTTCTCTTTGCTTTTCTTTTGCACCAAGGTCAACATATATATTAAGAGTTCATAAGATATCCAATAATTCAGTTTCAAAATTCAAGAATGATATCAAGTGTGCAAAGCCCTAGCAATACTTTATCAATAATTATGTGGTCCTTCGGCTTAAATTTGTATGAATTTGAGGGAAATATTTTGAGCTTATTGTATAATCCAAAGTTGAAGAATTCATTCCCACTATAGTTCATTGACCTCTTCATGCCTGCAAAATAGTTTTTTTTCCTTTGATCTTGAGAATGTTTCATTCCTAGCCTACCCCAACTTGTTTGGGACAAAAGGCTTTGTTGTTGTTGTTGTTATATGCTCAAATATAATTTTATAGCCATTTCCAGTAATTATGTCTTCAAATAAAATCCATCTCCTGGTAGAAGTTTTTTCTATTAATTTGATTGTAATACCTACAAATGGCTTCACAACTATCCTTATTGTAAATTCTTTGAAACCTAAGTATAACCTGAAAGAGTTTATTGCATTAATTATTGTTAGGATTTCTCTATCAATATTGTTTATTGTTTTAAGCTTATAACTACCTGAGGCACATCTACATATTTTCTCCTCTGTTTTAGATGAATATTTATTAGTTTTTTTTTTTGCTTTAGTATTGCTCCCCATCCTATCTGAGAAGCATCGGTTTCAATGATAAAATAGTTGTCGTCTAGTGGTAGTTCTAGAGGTTTCAATTCCCTAAGTTTCTCTTTTATAATCCTGACCAATTTTACATCTTCAGAATTAAAGTATTTTTGACCATTTTTTCTTAACTTAGCATATAATGACCCGGCTAATTTTGCTAAATTTTCTATGTAGTTTCTAGCATAGTTTACAATTCCTAGAAATTGTTGTAATATCTTTGTATCATTCATAGCATCAGGGAATTGTAAAATCTTTTTTTGCTATATGGTCTTGTAAATAGATTTTTCCTCTCCTATTTCATGACCTAGGAAATTAATTTTCTCTTTGCAAATTTCCATTTTCTTTTTGCATAATATTAACCCATTTTGTTCTACTTTTCTAAGAAATACTTCTAGATGAGCAATATGTTCTTTATAAGATTTTGAAAATATTAATAGGTCATCTATATATACTAGTACGAATTTTTGATTTTCATTAAATATGTTCTGCATCTTTCTTTGAAATAATGCTGGCGCATTCTTTAACTCTAGAGGCATTACAAGCCATTCAAAATGTCCATGAGGACATGTGAACGTTGTCTACGCTATGGATTCTTTTGCCATTTTTACTTGCCAGAAACCAGCATTTAGGTCAAATTTAGAAAAATATCTACTTCCTTGTATTATATTGATCCATTCTTGTTTATTTGGAATATTGTAAGCATCTTCTATGGTATTATCATTTAATCTTTTATAATTAATCATCATTATTGACTTGCCTCTAGCTATTTCAGCATGATTCCTTACTATAAAGGCAGTCGATCTATGTGCACTTCTACTCTCTCTTATGGCTTTTAGCTTCAATAATTCTTCTATGTGCAATTTAAATTCTTCTATATCCTTTGGAGTGGTTTCTATTGGACATGTTTTGATTATATATTATGGGTTTATTATGTTTAATTTACATATGATGAAGTTTTTTTTATCCCAATGTTTCATAGGAATTTCTCCAATTATTTAGATATCTTCTAGTCTTTGAACAATCTTTTGTATATCCTTTTTAGATTTTATATCTCTATACCAATTGGGTGCGAATGATCGTAACCCTATGTATTCTACACACGAGTTTGATATATAATATTCTTATATATTTTCACTAAGCTCATCTATTTTTGTTTCAGGGAGTGTGTTGGCATCTTGGGCATCAACATTTGAAATTTCAATAGGTGTCTCACCACACTTTCGTACCTCTGAGATATAAGGAATGTTGTCTTGATAGGGAATAAATGTGATGCCGTGTTCACGTATAATTGTAGTCTATACTGATTGCTGTAAAAATCTTAGACCAATTATCATTTCATCATTTATCATGGATAAATCCCTTATTGTAATTTCATCCATTATATATTTTATACCATTTACGTATATTTCAACATTATAAGCTAGTTGGTTGTGGATCTTTTTTATCCCTGACATATCTGTGGATATCTCCGTCTTATTATCTTCTATTGTGTGGACTATTTTAGGACATTTTATGAAGTATTTATCATGGATAATATTCTTTGTACATCATGTATCTACTAATGCTAATATTTTATAGGAGATATTTGGTTTTAATTTTACCTTCACTAGGATTCTTATCCCTAGTATTCCTTTAAAAGGTAATTTAACTATGTATTTATTTCCAAAGTTAGTTATAGCATCTTTTAATTGAATTATTTTATTCCCCTTAGCTTCTTTCACTGTTATAGTTATTGTTTGTTCCTTAAACTCAGTAATTTTTGTAATTTTATTTTCTTGTATGCTTTTAGTGCTCAATTGATTTCTTAATTCTTCTATCTCTACCTCTAATTTGTTTAATCTATTTTCTAATATTCTAACTCTGCTAGAATATATTCTTTTGTCTGTCTCTAATTCTACTTCCTTTCTCCATCTTTGCCCTGTTGCTTTTAAATATTCAGAACAAACTTGTTTTAGGCATAAACTACAAGTAGCTCTATTTTCTTGACTAGGATAATATATGCAGAACACACATTTTATATTATAATCACCTTTTCCTCTGATCCAATCATGTTCACAGTTTACTTGATCCATCATTTCGATTTTTAGTCCAGCTAATTCATCTATTAGGTCTAATCCATCATTACTAGATTTATATTTATCTTCATTGTTCTCAATTTCTTCTATTTATATTATTGATTATATTGACTCATCGTCTTTTATTTCATCATCACATACCAATCTGTTTTTGTTTACACTATCTATTATTAAAACTCTTTCTTGCTCTTCATATTTACTAGAATACCTTTTCTGATCTTTATTAGGGCAAGTTTTACTTAAATGATCGGGTGAATTGCATATAAAGCATCTGCATGTTTTATCATAATTTTTTCTAGGATTATAGCGTCTTACATTTCTTTTATGTAAATATGGGACTTTATTATCTAATTTTCTTAAGAAATACCTTCTCTTTGCCTTATATTTGTTATATCCTTTATTTTGAGGCTTATGATATCGTCTGCTTTTGGGCCTATCTTCTCCATATGTTAAAGGTATTTGAACTATTTTATTGCAAAAGTTATAGTCTGCATATTTCATAGATCTTTGAGCCTATATGTTTGTGCATATTTTTCTTAATTGCTTAAATACAAATGTTATAGCTTGTGATATGTTGATGAGTGCACCTTCAATTTCTTTTTAATATTCATCAAATATCATACTTCCTAAAGGATCAGGTAATTTATTAAAATATCTTTCTACTATGCATTTATTGTAACCTTGTTTGGCCGTGGTGGCATTATATAAATAATGTTGCGAAAATTCTTTTATTCTCTTCCAACTAGTTAACGTTAATTTATCAATTTCTCTTAACTTTTCATTTTGTATTGTACTATATCCTAATTCTGGGTCTTCTGCAATAATAATATTTGATATTATATTTACAAAGTTATTTGGATTGCTTCCTGCTCTTTTTAATTCTTCATAGTGATTAGGATTATTTTCTACCCATTATTGCCATAAAACTTTCACAGATTCTCCTAAAAATGTTTCTAAATAAGTTATCATGTCTTCAACTTTATTTCCTATATTATGTTGATTTTGTATATATTTCTGCACTATTAGATCTTTCCATATATTTATTATATTTCGCCAGTCTATATGATCGTGTGCAGCTAAGTTTAATATTGCACCATCACTTTTATTATTTTGAAATTTGACAGCTCTTTCAAATTCTCGTCTCTTAGATCCCATATACCTATATTGTATAGGGATATAATTATATGGATAATCTTCCTTTTCTGGAGGCCACGTTCCTGCTATTCTGGATGGTCTTTCCATTTCACCTACGTATTTTACTGAACTTTCTCCATACCTTCTTTTCTTTCCTCCTCCTATATTTACCTCCATTGTTTCCATTGCATTATCTAAATTGTGTAAACCTACCTCATCTAGAGAGTATATGAAATCATTATATTGTCCTACATTGTCTATAACTTCTTCATTGCATATTAACTCCTGTTCTTTTTCATAACTTTCTAATAATAATCTATCATTCTTTTCTCACTGTGCTTCTTCACTTATTATTTGTTTTTCTTTGGTATTTTTATTTTCTATTCTTCCTTTATTACTAGGCTGTTTCATTTTATCTTATTGTACCTTTGGATTATTTATAGCTAAATCTTTATCCTTTTTTAACTTTTTTTAATCTAAATAATTCTCTGTGGAAGTAGATTTATTTGTCTCTTAATATAGGCCATTCACTTTTCATAGCATTATTATATTCTTCAGATATGTCCTTTAACTTGTCTTCACAATATTTTATTTCACTATCTAAATCTAATTTTTCCATGAATTCAGAGACGTTATGTCTTCTATTATCTTCAATATCTTGTTCTGATATATCTGAATCTAAATCATCTAAAGCTCTTGACTTATAATTTATAAATCTAATGCTAGTCTTTCCTTTATTATTTTCATAACTTATGTAGTCTTCGGGTTGCTTTAAAACTTTGTCTTCTATTAAGTTACTTATATTCCATTCTTCTCCTGCCCTTTCTTCAGCACTGATTTTTAAAGGACTCATGAACTTTATTCCTTTTGATTGCATACTTTCTATTACATCATTTACATTTACTTTGTATTTAGTTCTACTTTTGTTGGTTAATCTTCCTATAAATTCTATGCTTACTAATAAATTTGTTCCTTTAAATTCTTCATAACCTTTAGTTTGGAAACCAAAACTCATTTTTTCTATAAACTCTTTTATAGGCATAATTAAGTCTGGAGCTATATATGTTATCAGGTTATTTTCATTCATATCTCCTTCTAAGAAATCTAATGTTGTTTTATTTACTGTATCCCATCTTTTATCTGGTAAGGTTATCAAGACCTTTGTTCCTAATTTCTTGCTAGTCATTCCTTTGACTCATACATTCCTTGATAAATATATTTGTAGCCTAAATATTTTAACCCATTTTAAAATTGTTTACTTACAATTCTTAATTCTACTGGTTGTGTCAAAACGCTTAATTCTACTTCTCTAGATATTCTGTATAATCCTATCCTACTCTCAAACATGCACATATGATATATTTGTTGAGGTTTTAATTTCCTTAAGTATCTTTTTCTCTAGATGCGGGACTCATTCTCCATGCGCATCTCCTACAAAAGAAGCATGGAGCGCACGTTGGTGAATGTGGGCAGCGGGGCTATCATCGAGATGTGTGTAGCCGTGCTGGAGAAGCGGTGGTTGAGGCTATGCAGAGTGTTAAGGACGAGCGCGGAGTCGCCGACGTCGCGGAGAGAGTTGGTGAGGGTTTTGATCTTTTGGCAGTAGTCCGAGATGGACATGGAGCCCTGGATCAAGGAGTGGAACTCATTGTTGAGGTAGATGGCGTGGGTTTCCTTGTTGTCATGAAACAAGGATTCCACGTGCGTCTAGAGGTTGTAGGCATACTAATTTGGCTCCATGACAATGACGAGAAGGTCGGTGGAGATGGAATCGTACATCCATGTCAACACGATGGAGTCATCTTGCTCCCAGGTTGAGTCGTTTCCCATGGGGGTGGCACTCCTGACATAGGGAAGGAGACCGAACTTGCCGCAGAGCGCAAGGAAGAAGGTGCTCCACATGGTATAGTTCGAATCCTGGAAGTTGAGGAAAACCAGAAGGTGGACATCGACGATGTGCGTTGGGCTCGACATAGCAGGAGTGATGGTAGTGGAGAGGGCGCTGAGGGTGTTGTTGGTGAGCGCAGAGATAGAACCTATGGCGCCAAAGATGGTGGGTAGCGGAAGAGTAGATTGGATCGATGTCTAATTTGATACCATGAAATAGAACGAACGAGAGAGAGAGAGAGAGAGAGAGAGGAGACAAGCACCATACGACATAAACGCCTGGGCATGTACATATATATAGCATCAGCAGAGTTGGAGTACAATCCGGGATTGATACAACTAGTGGTTAGCTTTGGAAACAAAAAAAGATTATTTCTATCTATAGCTAACTGTATAAAGAAAGTTATCTCTAATACCGACAACACTAAATGATTATTCGTTACTTCACAGAGTAGGCATTAGGGTTCAAAGATTCCTGATCCTAGAAAGTGAAATAGCAAGATCACAATCGTACGTGTATGTAATTAAATCATTGTAAGATAGGAGACGCTTACACATTGTAGTAATGATGAGCACAGCCTAGAAACATACCAAGATTCATTATTTCAAGGTGCTTGAAAGCAATCCGTACTTCTGTAGTGGAACAAGAGAGTGGGTGAAAGCAATTGTGTCAGTGCAAATGACTGAAAAGACTGCATGCTATGTTTTTATACACAAATTGTTGCAAATAAGGAAATACATTTCTGCTAATAAACCCTTTCTGCCAGACATGTCGACTGCTTCGTATTGCAGGTCCAGAAAAACCGCTCAACAATATCACCCTTCAATAATCTCTAGAGAAGACAAGGCCAATCTACCATACTCACATTGTAACATCAGCCTATTCCAAATGGCACAAACGAGAATTCACCAAGTGCGCCCTTTTCCACACTCTCATGTTTATATTCATATTGCTCAATCAACAAAATATAGTTGTCTAGCTGCATGCAGGCTAATCACCAGCCATTTTCTAAATGTTAGGAATAGTTCCATATGAATTGTGAGAAAGGAAAAAGCACAACTTATAAGTGTGAGGGAGTCTCCATCCATTGGACTAGTCTTTTGGGGAGAAAACTCAATACCACTTATAAGTATGTTGCTCAGTTGCTCTGTGGGTTTAGTTGTGTTTAGCCCATTTAGACCTGTGGCCCAGGAAGTAAACCCGGTTGGACCAAGGCATGCGGCCAGGGTCCAAAATCTAACAAGTGGTATCAGAGCCTAGGCGCCTAACATCTCCTAGGAGTGCGGTATGCACAATCCATGTGTGAGGGGAAGATTGTTAGGAATAGTCCCACATGGATTGTGGGAAAGGAGAAATCACAATTTATAAGTGTGAGGGAGCTTCCACCCATTAGTATGTTGCTCCGTGGGCTTAGTTGTGTTCAGCCCATTTAGACTTGTGACCTAGGAAGTAAATCCGATTGGACCTAGACATGCGGCCAGGGTCCAAAATCTAACACTAAAATTTCACAAAGACATGGAAAGAATTTTGAGTATTTTTTTCACGTCTATTTTGGAAGGGAACTTTCAAGTAAGTAAAGAGTAGTTTATAAGACAAAATTATTGACTGAAAAAAGTTGCGTTAGGGAAAAAATATCATATGCCATACCATCATAAATGCTCAACTAATGAATGATAATTCTTTGACACATATTACTGTTATGGGTATTAATGTCTTTTCCTATTTTAGGATTATGTCTCATGTATATACTATATATATTGCCCTTTTAGGGCTGCGCAATACAACCAAGCGCTATTCATTAATTCTAACTTGCATAGTATTAGAAGCCTAGTGCTTGATTTTACTGCCTTGGGAGGGTTAATCTCCACTCTTAGGGTGGCCATCATCGCGGCTCCACTGTCGCTTGCGCCGTCGGCGTCCGCACCCACGCCATCGGGCGCGCGCCTGCCTTGCCGTGCGCCCATGCCATCGTCTGCACTGCCCGAGTCCATGCCATTGCGCTCGCCCGTGCCAACGCCTCTACACTGTGGCTACCTACTTCTGCCCTCCCCATCCTCTTCCGAGCCTCACCGCCGCCCGATCCGGGACCCTTGCACCTCGGATCTGGCCTCCACCGCCTTGGATCCGGCCCGAGCCGCCAAATTTGGCCACCTTCACCGCCTCCCTCGACGCGCTAGGCCGCTGCTACCCTAGATCTGGTCACCGCCGCCCAGATTCAAGCGTGTCTCCTTGGCGCCGCCTCAGATCTGGCCACCGTTGCCTCAGATCCGACCACCCCCGATGCTGCTCGCACCAAGCCATACTGCCTTCATCTCCTAACCGCCACGCCGAGCCCACACCGCCACCTCTCGGTCACCATTCCATGTCCGTGCCCGTGCCTCCCGTTGAAGCCACTCGGCCAGCCTTCAGTCACTATCGAGTCCCGCCGCCCCTCCTGGTTAGGCCGTCGGGGCTCGCCTGGCCCCATCTCGGGCTGTTGGACCCCGCCGCCCCCTATGCTTAAGCTGTTGGATCCTGTCGCCCCCTCCTCGGGCCGCCAGAGGAGTCTCAAGTCTCCTCAGGTGTGTGTCTATCCACTCTTATACATATGCTTGGTTTATTAGAAGAGTTTTAGGTGGACTGCTGTTGGATCTGTGATTCGAGGGTCGTTATATCTCTATCTTTCGAGTCTTTTTCCTTGGAGTCTTTCATTGCGTGCATCCATATCCGTAGCATCTCTCTCAGTTTGTTAAAGCCACGCGAGTCTACAAAATCTTTGTTAGTCAGCCGACTGCTTTGTTAGCTACGGTCCATCCTCTCGAATGAGTGTGGTCCTATCCTTCCTTTCACATAGCCGCAGTCGCCGCTCTTCTCTTTGAGTCGCCGCAGATGGTAGAAGTTTTTATGATGCCATCGTTTCTCTCTGAGCCACCGCCCCAAGTTTCCTAAGCTGCCGCGCTTCTCTTACATGTAGCCACCGTCTCGGGCTTCGATTTGCACCACTATGCTTCTATTTCTCTCTTTGGCTTAATTTAACAGTTCTCTCTATTTGTATCACCTTTCGCATCCTTTTCATCGTGTTACTGCAATCAACTTTGCTCCTACTTACATATACCATTTCTAGCCCCCTACACTTTGTACTTTCTGGGCTATTACATGATTCTAGATGGGCCAAGAGGCCACACGCTAAGATGATATTTTCATGTAGGATCGTCGATGGCAATCAGAGGGGGGGTGAATGATTGCAGTGCGCGGTGGAACCCCTTTTTTAACTACTATTTTTTTATTATATTATTATTATTATTTTTCAACCTGTCAATAACAGCAAGAACAAAAAGAACAAAGATAGCAAAAGAAATATATATATATATATATCTAATTACTGTAGATAACTAAAAGATAATAAATGAAGTTGTGTTTTCTTGTACCAACAGCCAAGACATGCAAGATATTCTAGCACATGTATAACACTAGCCGAATCAACACACTTGATTAGCACTCATTTAATCTCACACCTAATCACCTCCATCTAGCACGTGTATACAGCCAGCCGCCAAAGCACGAATTCTGGATACATGTGGACCCTTAAACACCCCAAATTCCGTTTTTGGCCCCCAAACCAAAAAAATTCCATTTCTGGACCCCTCCCGACCGCGCGTTTTCGCCCGACCGCGCGACCGCCTGCCCTCGGCGCGCCGGCGCGCGACCGCCGCTCTCGCGCGCCGCGCGCATCGCGCGCGCGAGCGCGCGACCGCGCGCGCGCGCCGCGCCGAGCGCGACCGCGCCGGATCGCGGCCGCCCGCCAGCGCGCGACGCGCCGCCGCGCGCGCGCCCGCCGCGCGTCGCCCGCTCGCCGCCGTCGCGCATCGCCGCCCGACCGCACGTCCGGGACACGTGGCACCAGCTCGCGAACGCGCGGTCGGGAGGGGTCCAGAAACGGATTTTTTTGATTTGGGGGCCAAAAGTGGAATTTAGGATGTTTAGGGTCCAAATATGTCCAGAATTCAGGAGCACATGCATGCAGCTGCCATGCATAACCCAAAATTTTAACTAGCTATCAACTAATTGGAACCCATACGGCCATGCAAAACCAAAAAGATTAATTAGAAATATTAATTACCTTGCTCCGGCCGGAGAAACGTCCTGCACGCAAAGCTTCCATTCAAGTCTTGGCCAGCGCATCCAAAAAATCAATTTCATGCCATGCCGCTCACGACTCAAATCCCAGGTATCAGCCACCGCTCGCCGAACACAAAAAGCAAATACTGCCGCCTGCTCCAATCGCCAGGTAAAAGAAAAACGGCGCACAAGATCGAGAAAGGACGACGCAAAGCAAATCAAGTAGAAGCCGAATCCACGCCTCAATTATCCATCAGGACGTCCATCCAAAATACATGCATGCACGTAACTTCCGTCAAAGCGTCCAGCCGCCGCTCTATATTTTCTTTTTGGTTCGCTCAATCACAGCCAACACCCGATCTTTTTCCTTGACTACATCCAGTTCGGCCGCGCCTGCCGTCCTTTTTATAGTCCTCAGCCGCAGATCCTCTTCCGAAACGGCATCAGCCGCAGATCCTCCTCCAAAACGGCATTGTAACCTATACTAATACTGTCACCGCATATGACTCGGCCTATTATCTCAACTAGACTTTTAGTCCACTATTATTCAAGGGACCCGAAACCCTTCCTAGCACGGGTTTTCACACTTCCGACTTTTCAACTCATCACGCGTCGAAGCCTCCAGGACCGCACCTCCTGTATCTTCTCCACGCATCATCCACCTTTGATCTCCATGTGCTCCAGCGTGAGCCTGACCACCTCGTGACATCCTCGACCGCCGGACCTCAGATTTCCCCCTCCTAGTCCCGGTCTTTCTCGTCACCGACCATGATCGTCTCCACGCCCAACCTACACATGCAAAGATCAAAGAATATTTTTTCCGGCACAAGTTCTCACCAACTTGACCGATATTAGTCCACGCACACACGCACATACCTCGAATAACAATATTAAGTAATGTTGTCAATTATTCATCATCATAAAAATTCTAAACCTAGCCACATGGTCTAACATTTCAAGGCTCAGATTTTGAATTTTTCCTATTTTAGTATCAACCATTCCAAATGCAATGATATTACATATATCTTGCATTTGAGAGGGTGTTAAACTTAAATGTATTCATGTCTTTTCCTATTTTAGGGTTGTATCTCTCATATATGTACTATATATATTGCCCCTTTAGGGCTTTGCAATACAACCAAGCACTATTCCTCAATTCCAACTTACAATTACCACTCACTGATTAAAGTAACACAAATCGAAGCCTCAAAATTTGACATTATGGGTTTTACTTCCAGCAATCTACTCCAAATGCTCATCTTTCCCCTACATCCCTACCTTCTCCCTAACACTCACCAATAAAGAACATTTGTTTGGTTATGTGTATCACCATTGATTTGCTTAAAATTTGCAGTTCCCTAGGTAACCTGATGTCCTAAACGCTATGTACAACAGCTGAGAACAATGAACACATAAGTTGCTGTACTGCATGTTAAACAGGGATTCAACCATATTTTCCAGTAGGACATACACCTCAGCAGCATGAACCGTACTCAAGATAAATTCAGCCATCAATATCACAAAATGCTCATGCCTCAGGACTCAAGCATCTGGAACTGATAGGAAGTATTGAGATATAAATGCCCTGAATCTTATTTTGTACTCCTTCGGTGAAATTACAGTTGGAGACAGATTCTTGGGAACAACAAGCGATGTCTTCACCCAAGACTCCAGTTGTTTGTCCCAGGTATATTGCCTCAAATAATCTATAATTCCAAATACAAGTTCCTTCCTCTGCTTGTCCACTCCAACAAACAAGGAGTAATCCATGACATTCATGCGCTGAAAACATAAGAAATGCAAATTGTAAGTTTCAAAGCTAACGGGAATGCACATAAACTCCTATAAAAAAAAGAATGCATATATACTTAAGGAAAACCATTGGCTGGCAATAAGCATACATACACTTAGAAAGGATGTGTCATTCCAAATAGCACGTTCCATGAGGTTTTTCGTTTTGACTTCAATGTAGATAGGCATGGTACGCATATCTTCAATAAAGTTTTGATCCAACAGCACCTTTTCAGGGTTTTTTGAATCAGGAACATATCGTGAGAAAAGAGCACCCTTCAGATCATATCTACGTAATACATTGTGTCCAAACAAAAGATTCTCCATAACCATGAAATTAGTCCTTGTCTCCTTACCGTTCCTGATTTTCTTAACCTGAAATAGTTGTTAGAGAGCATTAGAACATTAGATGGTAGGAGCAATTAACACTAAACAGCTTTCTTGAAGATTCATTGTGGACCTGATATATTCCCAGAATTTTGGCAAGGCATGTAGGGTTACTTGAGACCTGCGATAGATCAAAATGCTTGAAGTATTCAAGACCAAACTTTAATAATGAGTCAAACTCTGTCTTCTTGATTTGTTTTATGATAAATCTGTCATCCATTGATTTCGCGAAAAAAGCCTTGCTCTTTCCACCTTGGGCATTCCATTTTTTACAACGGCTTATGGATGAAATATACGCAAGTTCCGATGGGCAACAAATCTTCCGAAGATCATAGAATTGCTTTGCATATATACAAACAACAGTGTATTTGCACTTCAAAGCTAGCTTTTCACTGTTCAGACAAATTTCAGGATGCAGATCTTTTAAGGCAGACATGAATGAATCATAAAATCCAGATGTTGATTCCTCATATGATAACAAGGATGCATTGCTTGATAGGTTATCATCCTTTTCTAAAGACTCACTTGGAGACAGAATTGATGACAGCGTAGAGGCATCTCTGACCAAGTTGCTAGGTGCTACTTTATCAAGCTTTCTTCTAGCTGCAAGTTCATCCTTTACAAATGCAGCTTCAGAATAAATTCCTTGTTGTTCAGATATAGCTAATGCATAAGCAATCATGCTAGATATTTCTTCCTCAGCAATTGACAATATATTACCACCGGGGCCAACTATAAAATGCATCAAGTCCATCTGATATTTAAGTCGTGTCAATGGTGAAGATGGGGTGTGTTTGTTGATGAGATGAAATTTATCCAAAGAGCCACCTTGAAGTTCTTTCTTGTATCCCATTTCCAAGTGACTGAACCTATTCCATACCCATTTTCCTGTGTCATCACTCGTGAAATCCAACAAGTTTTGCAATACAGGCAAACATTTACTTGGCTTGGAAACAGGATAAATTTCATTGCCTCTGGCGGGTGCAGGATGTTCATCATTCTTAATTGGTAAAGCATTTGATATCTCTAAACGAATACCATTAGCAATCTGCACAGAGGTGTCGACCTGATGTGATCCATTTTCATCAACTTCACCTGGAGAAGACAGAGATAACCTTACATCAAGATCTGGACAAACATGTGACTCTTTGATTACTGAATTCTCAGAAAGCTGACCCTTCACTGAAATTATACCATCACAGGAAAAGTCAAAATCGTTAGTACAATTTATAGTTGCTTCCTGTCTTTCCGTTCCAAGATTCTGGAGAGATAGTGTCCCCCCATGTACAGCAATATTTTTAGCATTCTTCAGCTCATTCTCCGTGCTTTCGTGAATAGAACTGTCTGAAGATGCAGCATTAACTTTACTGTACTGAAGAAGATGATGCAACCGGACATCCCAAATATATAATCCAAGAAGAAGTTGCTGATACAGCCAGTTGGAGCTAAGGATCTCGTGAGCACAAGTCTCACGTTTTACAATGTGGTCAAATGCCTTCAGAGAAACCTTGTGTAGACAGGATATGTTAACATGTCAAAATTAGTTCTCAACCCTTTGGGAAGTAAAATCAGGAAAAAGAATCGATTGGAGAATGAAATAGAAGCATGAGGCTTACCTCAAGTTCGTTTTTTTCTTGTGCAAGCATCCTAGTAACTTCCAAAAGCAATCCCTCACATACGGAAATGTTGCTGTTTTCCCCCATGACCTGACCAAAGTATCTTGATTTCAAGCCTTGCATTATCTTTTCAAGTTCAGATAAGAGTAGCTTCCATTTAAGAAGGACCTTCAAGAATACAATGTTATAGTCTATCATCGCCGGCCAAAGGAATCAGCTCCACCGGCTAAGGACTAGAGTATTCAGCCGAGTCCTATTAGGACTCTATTACCGTATAGGATTAGGGTTTGAGTATGAGTCCAGATCGGACTCTAATTGTAAGGATCTCTTATATATAGTGGGAGATCCAAGGATTGAAAAAGCAAGAAGTAATAAAGAGATTTAGCAGTAGTACCTCTTCCTCCCCTGTTTCGGTTGGCGGCGAGCAACTGGGAACCCGTTGCCGCCAAGGCCAGAGGATTCCACCAGCTCGTCACGGCTACGCGCTAAGATCCCAGGGCTGTGACAACTTGGTATCAGATATGGCCGGTTCCGAATCTAGCGAGGAGGCAAACTCAGTCAGCGCAATCCTCAAGACAATCCAGGAGCAGATGGCAGGACTCGCAAAGCAGAACGCCGAGATGCAGTCGGCGATGGCGGATTTGAAGCGACAGAGCATCGCCACCAACGTCAAGATCACATCGCTGGAATCCGGGGGCGTGGCGGCTGTCTCTGCGTCAGGCATTTTGCCAATTCCGCCAGGAGCAAATCCCTCGATTATCACCGCTTCATCGGTACCACCAGGGGAATCTTTCTCCAGCGGTTCCAAACCCCCAACCACATTCGCTCCCAGCCTGGAAGATTCCGCCAATTATCCCCTGTTTTCTCAACCGCATCCGCTCCCAGCCATGCCGCACTTTCGCCCGCAACTCCCTTTTCCGCAGCACGCAGCCCTACCTCCTCGCCACCATACTACTCCACATTCATATTCCACTGCGCCAAGATATCACAGATTGGAGTTTCCCACCTATGACGGCACTGACGACCCCCTTTCTTGGTTGAACCGGTGCGACCAGTTCTTTCGTGGTCAGCGCACAGAGGAGGCTGACAAAGTCTGGCTCGCTGCATACCATCTCACAGGAATCGCTCAACAATGGTACTTCCAATTGGAGCGAGACGCGACACCAATTGGGACCAATTTAAAGAACTCTGCCACATGAGGTTTGGACCCCCCTCCCGCAGCAATCCTTTGGGGGAATTGACTCGCCTCCGGCAGACTGGATCGGTCAGCGAGTACCAAGCCAATTTCTTGGCCTTACTTTGTCGAGCGGACCGTCTCCTACCTCTACAGCAGGTGCAAATCTTCACGGCTGGATTGGTCGAGCCTATTCGAACGGACGTTGAACTACAGCAACCATCTACGCTCCAGGTGGCCATGAGCCTCGCCCGCGCATACGAGCAACGTGCACATCTGCAGGTCAGCACTCCCATCACGCCCGCAGCATCTAGGCCTTGGCGCCCACAGCAGCGGACCTTTTCTACTTCGACTCCGGCCCCAGGACAACCGCATGACGCGCCGCCATCGGCTGCAGCGTCGGGTGGACGGCCAGCAAAGCCGTTCCGCCGCCTTACCCCGACAGAATTGGCCGATCGCCGCTCCAAAGGTCTCTGCTACAATTGCGACGAGAAATTTCTGCCGGGACACCGTTGCAAGCAACCTTTTCTGACCTACATTGACATGAATGAAGATGGCGACACGGGAGTGGATCAACAGGGACTGCATGTCATGGAAGCCGAAGACTCCTCCCCTGAGATATCCCTCCACGCAGTCACTGGAGCATCCAACGGAGGCACTATGCAATTGGCAGTGACCATTGGTACTGACTCGTTTATCGCCCTCGTCGACTCTGGCTCAACACATAACTTTCTGAGTGAGCGGGTTATCAGCTTGGCCGCACTGCATTTGCTTCCCCGACATGGCCTCAATGTCAAAATAGCAAATGGTGACCATCTGGCCTGCACAGGATTTTGCAGCTCTCTTCCGCTCCTGGTGAACCAGACCCCATTTACCATCCAAGCATATGGCATTCCCTTGGGGGGTTTTGACATAGTCTTGGGAGTACAGTGGTTAAAGACACTGGGACCGATTCTCTGGGATTTTGATGACCTCACCATGATGTTTTGGTTGGAAGGTCGCCGAGTACAATGGCAGGGACTTTCCCCTGTCCCAACTATACATTCCCTGGTCCAATCCGACCAGACTTCACTGCAACCCCTACTGGACGCCTTTGAGGACCTCTTTACCGAACCACAGGGACTGCCACCAGTCCGGGCTCAAGACCATCGGATCACTCTCCGTCCAGGTGCAGTACCAGTCTCCGTGCGACCTTACCGCTATCCACACCACCAGAAGGATGAATTGGAACGGCAATGCAAGGACATGCTCCACCGAGGTTTGATTCGCCATAGTCATTCTTGTTTTTCATCCCCAGTCCTTTTAGTTAAAAAACAGGATGGGACTTGGCGATTCTGTGTGGATTATCGGGCCCTCAATGAGTTAACAATCAAAGACAAATTCCCGATTCCAGTGGTGGATGAGTTATTGGATGAACTGAGGGGAGCCCGTTTCTTTACCAAACTTGATCTTCGGTCTGGGTATCACCAAGTGCGCATGCACCCTGAGGACATCTTCAAGACTGCATTTAGAACTCATGAAGGACTTTTTGAGTTTGTAGTAATGCCATTTGGATTGACCAACGCACCTGCCACATTTCAAGCTCTAATGCAGGCGGTTCTTCGTCCCTATTTGCGCCTCTTCGTCCTGGTGTTCTTCGATGATATATTGATTTACAGTTCGTCGTGGACTGAGCACTTGCAACACCTCAGCATGGTTTTTGAGCTTCTACGCCAACATGCTTTGTTCCTAAAGAAATCCAAATGCGCCTTCGGCTCATCTTCTGTCGCATACTTGGGCCATATCATCTCCAACGGACAAGTAGCCATGGATCCATCCAAAGTACAAGCAGTTTCAGAATGGCCACAACCCAAAACGATCAAAGCTTTACGCGGGTTTCTTGGTCTTGCTGGCTACTATCGCAAATTCATTCAAAACTTTGGCAAGATTGCAGCTCCATTAACCAATTTGCTGAAGAAAGAGGCTTTCGGCTGGTCCCCAACCGCCCAACAAGCTTTTGAGGAACTTAAGACAGCCTTATCTGCCGCACCAGTCTTGCATATGCCCGATTTCACTCAACGATTCACTGTAGAGTGCGATGCTTCTGGGTCGGGCATCGGGGCCGTGCTTCACCAAGGTCAGGGTCCAATCGCTTTTTTCAGTCGACCGGTGGTGCCTCGCCATTCCAAGCTTCCAGCTTATGAACGCGAATTAATTGGATTGGTACAAGCCGTTCGCCATTGGAGACCATATCTTTGGGGTCGCGTTTTCCTTATCCGCACAGACCACTACAGTTTGAAATTCTTACTTGATCAGCGGCTCTCCACGATCCCACAACATCATTGGGTAAGCAAACTTTTCGGCTACGATTTTTCGGTTGAATTTCGGCCGGGCCGCCTCAATACTGTGGCAGATGCCTTATCTCGGCGTGACTACACTCCAAACAGCTTAATGGCCATTTCATCGCCTGCTCTCTCACTTTTTCCCGAGCTGCGTCATGAGACTTTACACAACCCGACACTGCAGCAGCTGCAGCACGATATTTCTTCGGGCAAGCTGATCGCTCCTTGGTCAGTACAGGATGGACTTATTCTGCACTCCGGCCGGGTCTATGTGCTAGCGTCCTCACCATTGTTGCAGCACATTCTCACTTCAGCCCATGCAGCGCATGAAGGCATTCAAAAGACACTATGCCGCTTGCGTCAGGACTTCTACATCCCAGGCGCCAAACGCATTGTCCAGGAGTTCGTGAGGAACTGTCCCGTATGTCAGCGCAATAAGGTTGAACATTTACAACCCGCAGGCCTTCTTCAACCACTTGAAGTGCCAGCACAACCTTGGTCTGACATTGCAATGGATTTCATTGAAGGACTCCCTCGCGTTCACGGTAAATCAGTCATCCTCTCGGTCATTGACCGTTTCTCAAAGTACGCCCATTTCATTCCATTGGCACATCCATATTCCGCAACAACTGTGGCCCGCGTCTTCTTTGATGAAATTGTCCGACTTCATGGGATCCCGACGTCAATTGTCAGTGATCGAGATCGGGTCTTCACAAGTAACTTCTGGCAAGATTTGTTTCGCCTGGCAGGAAGTCGTCTCCACCTTAGCTCAGCATATCATCCACAATCCGACGGACAGACTGAAGCCGTAAACAAGGTGATCGCCATGTATTTGCGCTGCTTAACCGGCGACAGACCTCGCCAATGGTTGGACTGGCTCCCATGGGCCGAATATTGCTACAACACATCCTTTCACTCAGCCCTTCGTGAGACTCCTTTCAAAGTCGTCTATGGCAGGGATCCCCCTTCTCTACGGACTTATGAAAAGGGTGAAGCCGTTGTGCAGGCCGTGGAAGTCTCACTGCTAGCTCGGGATCAACTCGTTCAGGATATCCGTGCTCGCCTACTTCAAGCTCAAGCTTATGCTAAGAAATACTATGATCAGCAGCATCGTGAGGTTTCTTATGAGGTGGGCGACTTGGTTTGGTTGCGTCTTCTTCATCGGCCGGCTGCCTCCCTTGGCATCTCCTCCGCCACCAAGCTTGGACCAAAATACTTTGGCCCCTACAAGATCATTGACACGATTGGGTCCGTCGCCTACCGCCTACAGCTCCCTCCCGGCGCTAAACTCCATGATGTTTTCCATGTTGGCGTCCTTAAGAAGTTTCACGGGTCTCCTCCTTCAACACCACCGCCATTGCCACAACTTCACCACGGCCGGGTGCTGCCTACTCCCCTTCGGGTCTTGAAATCTTCCAGGCGTCAGGGACAGCATCATCTCTTAGTACAGTGGACTGGAGCAGCTTTAGCAGATGCCACTTGGACGCCATTGGCTGGGCCAGAGGCCTACCTGGACTTTCAGCTCGAGGACGAGCTGCTTCGCGAGGAGGGGAGAGATGTTATAGTCTATCATCGCCGGCCAAAGGAATCAGCTCCACCGGCTAAGGACTAGAGTATTCAGCCGAGTCCTATTAGGACTCTATTACCGTATAGGATTAGGGTTTGAGTATGAGTCCAGATCGGACTCTAATTGTAAGGATCTCTTATATATAGTGGGAGATCCAAGGATTGAAAAAGCAAGAAGTAATAAAGAGATTTAGCAGTAGTACCTCTTCCTCCCCTGTTTCGGTTGGCGGCGAGCAATCTGGGGAACCCCGGTCGCCGCCAAGGCCAGAGGATTCCACCAGCTCGTCACGGCTATGCGCTAAGATCCCAGGGCTGTGACATACAATAATGTTAAGATGCATGTGTAGCTAAAGGAAAAGGTACAGCAGCAGCAGCAAAATATTTGTAGAACGTACATTCTTAACTTCTGCATCAATCCACTCGTTTTTGTTTGGGTTATGGAACTCCAAACTCAATGGTGGCTTACAAGCAGAATATATTTCAATAGACGAGTATATGAACATAGCAACTTTGGATCCCAATCTGCATGTCATGAAACAAGAATTTTTAGTGAAATCATGTTGAAAATGAACTTTTCTTTTTGGGAGCATCGTGCAGACAAATTTACCCAAATAAACATAGGCAGTCCCTATGCAGCAAATGCCCACATGGTGATAGCTTCTTAGCAGCAGAATGTGTTGAGAAACTGAGTTCCAAGAACTTTCCAAATGACAGATTACGTGCAGAGGAAGATATTACAACCCTCTGGGAGGGTTTACCATTGCATCTCAAGCACCTGGTCCACATCCAAATTCTTCCTTGACCCTCACCGGGAAGTGTTGTCTCCAAGGGAAGGCTTTTCACAAGAACAGTGAGAGTACCATTATGGTGGGTATAAGAGTACATGTGAGCTTCTGGAGGCTCACCACATGATAAGCACCTGTGTTTCTGCAAGTAATGTGCTTGTTGTTAAATTGAAACACAATTACAGCAAATGAAGGGCCTGTTAGATTAACAAAATAATTAAGATGTATTACCCTATTAAGTAAAGTATCTTGCAAATATCGTCCAAGAGATGTATCAAAATACCCGTAATAAGTTATCCGGGAAAGATGGCTCTGCTCACAAACTGCTTGCTTCCTGATATGTTGGCTGGACATAGAAATTAATATGTTTTGAGTATTTACAGAAATCCTATTCTCTGAACACATTCCTTCATCAACAGTTTCTTGACAATTTTCGCCAGATGGTTCTTTCTTCTGCATATTTACATTTTTTGAAGTAGCAGTAAAGTCTGAGCCATCAAAGTCATCACATGAAGTTGGATCGGCACAATCTGATGATAATATGTCCCCAATGAGATTTGCCGAGGGATCTAGAACAGGCAATGATGAATATGACTGAATGCCTTTGACAGCATTAAGTCTTCCATCAGCAGGGTCTCTAAAAGTCTTAATTTTTGAATCATGAAGATATGACCCCGTGGAATCTTCAGTATTAACAAACCCTTCCATATTAACATACTGCTCATCAGAAGTAGAAATATTTATATCACGTTTCATGGGGCCACTGTTTTTTGAACTATCAGAACAGAATTTGGAGTGCGAAGTAGTGCTAGAGGGGACAAGCAGCTGTTGATCAGTTTTTAACCAGTTCTCTTTCCCTGTGACATTTTTTTCTGTTATAAATAATCTTTGATCAGCAAAGAATGAAGTTTCAAGGATCAAATGATAAGCTGCAAATACAGTGAAATGAAGGACTCGCTTAATCTTCTTCAGTTCTTTACTTGTTGATCCTTTTAGCAATATCTACAAAACAATTTCAAGCTAATCAGAAGTAGCAAAAAGGGCACACTAGATAGGATAATTCATGAGCAAAATCAAAAAATTTAGCACATCCAAGGTGGAACTGTTATAATTGGCATCCCATACACGCGCAGGCGGCGCACGCAGGGAGGAACCCAAACCGGGCATTAGGAAACCCTAGTCCTAAATCTATCTGTATTAGGATTATTTCCCTTAGCCGTAACAGAGTAGGATTGAGATTTGCTTTGTAAGGGGAGGATATATACTCTCCAAACTGCGATGGAAATAAACAAGCAAGGCAACAATCGTTGCAGGGCTCACCTGGAAGTCCTCTTCCTCTGCTCTCGCGCGTCCGCTGCTTGATCTCCCACGGCGCCCTCACGCCGCCTAGGGTTGCAGCCGCGCCGCCAGGGCGTCGCCCACCGATACCCCCTCCGGAGCCTCCGCCTTGCCCTGGGTTCTTCCAATCTGGTATCAGAGATGCCAGGAGAGGAGGGCGGCAAGCAACCGAAGGGACCGCCGCCGCCGCCGGCCGATCCAATCGCCAAGGCTCTGGCCGAGCTCTCCCAGCAGATGGCGACCCTCAACGCGCGCATGGAGGCTCTGGAGTCCCGGCCGGCTGCGCCTGCTACCGCCGCCTCCACCGCCAATCCCCCATCCGCCCTCCCAACCGCCACCTCTCTGCCGATTCCCCTTCATCAGCTTCAGTTGCCCCACTCGCCGTCGCCGATTCCCCCGTTTTCCTCTGGACCGGAGCTCCCGATGTGTCTGGGTCATCCGCAGCTTATAAGGCCATCTGGTTCGACCGGGTCGGAAATAGGATCCGGCGGTACCGGTTCCGGTCTGGGCGCTCCTCGCTTCCACAAGCTTGACTTTCCCACCTTCGGCGGCAGGAGGACCCCTCAATTGGCTCAACAAGTGCGATCAATTCTTCCGTGGGTCGCACCATGGCCTCCGATCGCGTATGGCTCGCCTCGTACCATCTCACGGGCGCCGCCCAGACATGGTACTACGCCTTGGAACAGGACGAGGGGATGCCTTCCTGGGAGCGCTTCAAGGAGTTGTGCCACCTCCGCTTCGGGCCGCCAATTCGCGCAAATCGCCTGGCGGAACTCGCACGGCTGCCGTTCCTCTCCACGGTCCAGGACTACCAAGAGCGCTTCAATGCGCTTCTTTGTCATGCACCGCAAGTGACGCCAATCCAGAAGGTGGAGCTGTTCACCGGCGGCCTACCTGAGCATATCGGGATCGACGCCGAACACGTGAACCGGGTGATCTACTGACGGCAATGCACCTTGCGCGGGCATATGAGCGCCCGCGCGAGACGACACCACCAAAGATCGCCGCCACGCCGCCCCGCCTCCGGCGCCCACCATCGCCCTTCCTACGCCGCAGCGGGCCGCCGCCACGCCCTCGGCCGCACCAACCCTGATGCCACCGACTTCGCCTGCGGCCGCGGCATTGCCGGCCGCACCACGCCCGTTCCGCCGCCTCTCCCCGGCCGAGTTGACCGACCGACGCCGGCTGGGACTCTGCTACAACTGCGATGAGCAGTACGTCCGCGGCCACAAGTGCCAGCGGCTGTTCTTCATTGAGGTAACCGATTATCTGGACGACGATACGGCCGACGACGCAGGAGGTGCGGCAGTGGACGAGGCCGCGTCTGACTTGCCGGTGGTATCCCTTCATGCGATCGCCGGCATCCGCACGGAGGACACCATGCATCTCCACGTCAATATCCACGGCCACCAGCTTCTGGCGTTGCTTGACTCCGGCTCCACCCACAATTTCATCAACGCCGAGGCCCTGCGCCGACTCCATCTGGTGACATCGGACAGCGCCAATATGCGCGTGGCAGTGGCCAATGGCGACCGGGTTCCCTGCAAGGGTGTGGCCCGCAATGTCGCCATGAGTATCGGCCCCGAGGACTTCTCCATCAGCTGCTACGGCATCAATCTGGGCGGCTTCAACCTCGTCCTCGGTGTCGACTTCCTCCGAACCTTGGGACCCATTCTTTGGGATTTCGAGGACCTCTGCATGGCATTTTGGAGGGGCGACAGGCGAGTGTTCTGGAAGGGCCTTGGCTCCCCCCGCGATGACATCCACACGCCCCCTTCGCGCCATAACCGGAACGCCGCCACAACCCCTCTTGGATCACCTTCTGCACCAATACAGCATGGTTTTCGAGGAACCAAGGGGCCTTCCACCGGCACGACCCTACGACCATCGCATCCACCTCCTGCCGGGCACCGCGCCGGTGGCCGTCCGCCCCTACCGCTACCCTCAACTGCAGAAGGACGAGCTGGAACGCCAGTGTGCCACCATGCTGGAGCAGGGCATCATCCGGCCGAGCACCTCGCCGTTCTCCGCGCCGGTGCTCTTGGTCAAGAAGGCGGACAACTCCTGGCGGTTCTGCATCGACTACCGTGCGCTGAATGACAAGACCTCCAAAGATAAGTTCCCAATACCGGTGGTTGACGAGCTCCTCGATGAGCTCCATGGCGCCCGGTACTTCACCAAGCTGGACCTCCGTTCCGGCTACCACCAGGTGCGTATGCACCCGGACGACATCGAGAAGACGGCTTTCCGCACCCACCACGGCCACTTCGAGTTCCTCGTTATGCCCTTCGGCCTGTCAAATGCGCCGGCTACGTTCCAGGCCCTTATGAACGACGTCCTCCGTCCCTTCCTCCGAAGGTTCGTACTCGTGTTCTTCGATGACATACTCATCTACAGTTCGTCGTGGTCCGAGCATTTGCAGCATGTCCGCCTCGTCTTCGACGCGCTCCGCGCCCACTCCTTGCACCTCAAGCGCTCCAAGTGCTCGTTCGGGGCGTCTTCGGTCGCCTACCTCGGCCATGTCATCTCCGCTGACGGCGTCGCCATGGACAGCGACAAGGTGGCCGCCGTCGCCTCCTGGCCGGTGCCCCGCTCGACCCGGGGTTTGCGCGGGTTCCTGGGCCTCGCTGGTTACTACCGGAAGTTCATCCGGGACTTCGGCACAATAGCGGCACCGCTGACAAAGCTCCTGCGCAAGGATGCTTTCTCCTGGTCAGCCGAGGCCGCGGCAGCATTCCAGGCGCTGAAGCACGCCCTGACGACGGGACCGGTCCTGCAGATGCCTGTCTTTGACCAGCTGTTCATCGTCGACTGCGACGCCTCGGGCGCTGGCTTTGGCGCTGTCCTCCACCAGGACGCCGGAGCCCTCGCATTCTTCAGCCGGCCGTTTGCTGCCCGCCATCTCAAATTGGCGGCATACGAGCGGGAGCTCATAGGCCTCGTGCAGGCCGTACGACACTGGCGTCCGTACCTATGGGGACGCCGCTTCCTCATCCGCACCGACCACTTCAGCCTCAAGTTTCTGCTGGACCAGCGCCTCTCGACAATTCCGCAGCACCAGTGGATTAGCAAGCTGTTCGGCCGATTTCACGATGGAATATCGCCCCGGCGCTCAACACGGTGGCAGACGCCCTCTCACGCCGCGACTCGGACTCAGCCGCACTCCATACTATCTCGGGGCCCTCCTTCCACCTCTTCGACGAGATCCGAGCCGCGACGGCCACCGACGAAGAGGCGCGCGGGCTCCGCCAGCAGCTCCAGGACGGCGCCATTGGGGAGCCGTGGCGCACGGCCGACGGGCTCCTGCTCTACGGCTCGCGCATCTTCGTGCCAGCACAGCACGACTTGCGCAACCAGGTGCTCTCTCTGGCTCATGCGGCCAGCCACGAAGGCACCCAGAAGACACTCCAACGAATGAGGGCGGATTTCTACATTCCCGGCGACAGGGCGCTTGTGCGGGACTACGTACGCTCCTGCCTCACTTGCCAGCGCAACAAGACGGAGACCCTGCAGCCGGCTGGCCTCTTGCAGCCCCTCGACGTCCCATCCCTAGTGTGGGCTGACATCTCGATGGACTTCGTCGAGGGTTTGCCAAAGGTACACGGGAAGTCCGTGATCCTCACCGTCGTCGACCGCTTCTCCAAGCACGCCACTTCATCGCGCCGCCACCCATACTCCGCCACTTCGCCGCCGGGCCTTCTTCGATGAGATCGTCCGCCTCCACGGTTTTCCCACCTCCATCGTCAGCGATCGCGACCCAGTCTTCACCGGCCACATGTGGCGCGACCTCTTCAAGATGGCGGGCGTCAAACTTCGTATGAGCACGGCCTTTCACCCTCAGACAGACGGCCAGTCCGAGGTCGTCAACAAGGTCATCGCCATGTACCTACGCTGTGTCACGGGTGATCGGCCTCGCGCATGGGTCGACTGGTTGCCGTGGGCGGAGTATTGCTACAATACTTCGTTCCACACCACGCTGCGCACCACTCCATTCCAGGTGGTCTACGGTCGCCCTCCTCCGCCACTACTGCCGTACACGGCCGGAGCCGCCAGGACTGACACGGTGGACGTTCTCCTGCGCAACCGTGATGACTTTCTTGCGCGGTTCGCGAACGCCTCCAAGCACAGCAATATGCCAGCGCTACTACGACGCCCACCACCGCGATTTGGAGTTTGCGGTGGGCGACTGGGTGTGGTTGCGTCTGCTACACCGACCGGCACAAACATTGGAACCACGGCCCAAGGGAAAGCTTGGACCGCGTTACGCAGGGCCGTTCCAAGTCATGGAGCGGATCGGACAGGTGGCCTACCGTCTCCAACTTCCGGAGGGCGCCAGGCTCCATGATGTCTTCCATGTGGGGCTGCTTAAGCCTTTCCACGGCGACCCTCCGTCGACACCGCCTCCAGTGCCACCTACGCACAACGGCAGGCTGCTGCCCACCCCGGATCGCGTCCTGCGCGCCCAGCTTCGCCGCGGTGTCTGGTACATTCTGGTGCAATGGCGTGGGATGTCCACCGACGATGCCACCTGGGAGCAGCTGCCGCATTTTCAGGAGAACTACCCCGACGTTCAGCTCGAGGACGAGCTGTTTGCGGAGGCAGGGAGAGATGTTATAATTGGCATCCCATACACGCGCAGGCGGCGCACGCAGGGAGGAACCCAAACCGGGCATTAGGAAACCCTAGTCCTAAATCTATCTGTATTAGGATTATTTCCCTTAGCCGTAACAGAGTAGGATTGAGATTTGCTTTGTAAGGGGAGGATATATACTCTCCAAACTGCGATGGAAATAAACAAGCAAGGCAACAATCGTTGCAGGGCTCACCTGGAAGTCCTCTTCCTCTGCTCTCGCGCGTCCGCTGCTTGATCTCCCACGGCGCCCTCACGCCGCCTAGGGTTGCAGCCGCGCCGCCAGGGCGTCGCCCACCGATACCCCCTCCGGAGCCTCCGCCTTGCCCTGGGTTCTTCCAGGAACAATTCATATATTTGTGCTTGTGCTATATGTAAAGCTCCTGTAAGCACTTAAGAGAAAGTATGACTAAAATCATTGTTACATATGCATTCCAATTCAATACTAAGTTAAAAAAAGACAACATAAAGGTGTCAATCAACAGCATCATGAGCAACTCAATCCTAACAGACGGTGAGAAAATGTTTTTTTCTAACTTCTGCACCAATACATTTTCAAGATATAACGCATTGATAAACAGCAAATTGGCTTTCCCTATCAACATAATTTGACTCAACCACACTGAAAAATGCAAACTAAAAATCTAATTTCTAAACCTCAACAGTGAAGATAATCTGATCTGATTCAATGTATTTGAATCAAAAACACGTTGGCTTCAATAATCCTTAATCTCATTTCATTATTTCCAAATGCATGGAAAGATGTAATATATAGGCGATTTGTCAAAAAGAACACAAGAGAACTTTTTTGAAAGAAAAAAGTCTAACCAATGCAATTTATTTTAGCAAAATTCAAACAATACTCTAAATGCAGTGCTAGGGAACAAAAATAAGTCTAAGTGATGCATGAAAGCAAGTTAAAATCACAGCACTACAGAAAGAGAAAAGATGACCTACAAAAAAGAAAGAAGAAAGAAAAAAACATACTGTGCATCCCAGAGGTTTTGGAAAACCCTCTAGAAATAAAAATGTTTTGGACGACCTCCTTCCATCTTCTCCAGTTATATTATGCCCCTCGACAAACTTTTCAAAATGGAGAGACTCACACTGCTTAATAAGGTTGGGTTCTGTAAGAACATCCTGCAATGAGACAATTGGAGAACCAGTGCAACAAGCAATTCTTTCCAGCCGATGGATATTCATGTCACTAACTATGGTAACTCCTTGTTTCTGTACATATTCATTTACATTTCGTGAAACTGCTTTCTCCACCAATATAACATCAGGCTGACATTTTCCTATCACATCACTGAGAGTTTTCTCCAACTGCTCGTTTTCCTGATCAATGGTGATCAATAGGAATTTTGTAAAACTCCTTTAATCATATGGTTTTTTTCGCTATGCAATGTAGATACAAATTATATGATTGACTAAGGGCATGCATGCACACCTGTTTCATTGAATTCATTGATGATAGTCCTGTGGAAGAATGACCAAGGGCACCCAGAAGAAGTAACAATTTAGGATGCTTTATGTTGGCACGCATCTGCTTATGTGCAGCACTCTTCTTAAAAACAAGACCCTTGATCACTTCACTATCAAAGAAAGAGCGAAAGGACACCTAGTTAAGCGATAATAAGGCAAAGGAATGAGCAGTAGGAGGAATGTTAGCATGTTACCTCTGCTGCCAATATCCTGAAGCTATGCATTTCACCTTTACATACAAACCAGGATCCATTGCATTTCCCACATTGGAATCAGGCTTGACGAGTAATGCAGCATCCCATGATAATGAAGCAACAGTATCAAGCCAGCTCTTATCAGTTCCTCCATCAGACAAAGAGAACCCTTCAGCAGCCAAAAATCGACTTACAAGGATCTTGAATTGCCCATTCATAACATCTGACATTGCTTTCTGCAATTGATCTTCACGGCTATCCTTGCTTCTCTCGCCGTCAATGCTAATATTGAAACTTGAGTGACCCCACCTAGTATCATTATTGTCACTATCATCATCGTTATTAGCAACAATATCAATATCATCTTCTTCATTTGCTGGCTCTGGTGGTAACCAAATGAGAGGGTCTGTATCAAAACTGGGCAATACAAGTGGGTAAAGGTAGTCACTTCCATTCTCAAAGTCAGAACCCAATTTCATGTCTGGCTCAGTGTTCAATATATTGTTGTAAATTATAGTGTTCTCCTTGGTACTGTCAAGTTGATCCATAACTTGTTCATTCAATGGAATTATTTCACCACCTGGCATGGAAAGGCTAGTAACCTCTTCAACATCTATCAAATCGGATTGTTTAATTTCAATATCTTCCACTGATTCGTGATATTGCATTTCTGTAAATTGATCATTGGATAAGATATCTTGATGAGGGTCATAAGATACATTTGCATCCAGAATAATATTGTAGGAATCAGAATTTTCCTGGGTGGCATCGTGATCTATCTCCAACTGCAGTTGACCAGATAAAATATTTTGGCCTGATGGAATAGGAAAACTAGCACCATCATCAACTACAGCAGCATGGCTGAGTTGGCATTCTTCCACTTGAACTAAATTCCCTTTTCCTTGCTCCATAAATTCATCACTGAATAGGATATCGGGATGAAGTTGGCCAGCATCTAGGAGCTCAATTTCCTCTTCAGAGTCAGTATCCCCGAGGGAGTCACCTGAGAGAAATATAAGACATAAAAAAAGGTTATGTTAGCAAATAATCATAGGTGATAAAATGATAGTATTTCAGCTATAATAGAACAGTGCAGCAACACTTACCAAGGCTTGAAAAGCAACTAGCAAAGCTCGAGAAAGAACTTTCTCGGCTAAAAAGAGGGGTGCAATAAGGTGTGCTGGAAGGGCTTGTGTCCATGCTCAGCCAGTCCATCTCACCATTAATAACTGATGATTTTTCACTATGGCCACACTTCTCGCAGCAAGAATCACTACACGCAAGGCCGTTATGGACCTCATCCATGATTGCCTCTTCTGATTCACATGCATGACACATTTCACTCATTATACAAATTTACCAGATTATTGCGCCACACATATGACCACCTGCAAATAAAATAGCCCTGGAATCATCCTCTTTGCTAAAATCAAAACTTGATAGACTACTCACCAAATATTAAATATCCATCATAGCATAAGATTTTACAAAGGTCCAGGCAGAGCGACAAAAAATCATTAATTATTCTCGTTGAGTGTGTCTAGTCATTCACTGATTTACAAATTTCCAGCTGCTAAGTTCTGAACTTATCAACTTACTCCCTTAGGCCAGTGTGAATGCGAACTCAGGAACTTAATGAAGGCATATCAAAGAGAGAGCATGCACGAACGACAAACATTGAGGAAGGAAAATACCCTATTCTCGCATAGCAAGGCTCAAAGTTTAGCCAAACTAGACCCACTGATGTGGAAAACGTAATATTAATAGTTAGCAAGTTGCACCGGCCTGTAACACCAAAGTGGATCAAACTAAAAGCTCTAAAGATGGCAAGTCCGTAAAAAAGTTATTAAAACAAATTAGGGATTGCAATGGCAATCTCACTGAGGACACAATAGGGTTACAGAGTTACAGAGATAGTGCACATAAATAAACAGAAACAACCCAAACTGCTACAAAAATCATCACCGAGCTCAAAACATCGAGGTTCCACAAAAAAAAACTAGAATGGCAGTGCAACCAAATATGTGTATGGTACATCAAATACTCTGGGAACATGAACAGCTAAACGAAAAAGGTGAGAACAACAGAGAATATTCCTTAAATAACATAGATTGTGCAAACAACACCAAACGGCAAGCACCCAATTCCACTTGTAGTTCACCTATCACATCGTCTCCAAACAACCATAATATTCTCAGACCATAAATTTACCGATCCATCCTACCTCTCCAGACACAGTACACACAACTCGCATTCCAAACTAAGGTTGCATCGAAACTACATTGTAAAAGTCTCAAACATGTGTAGCCATATGGGGCTGTTTGGTTGTCTGCATCGGGGTGGCTCGCATCAGCGCATGCAGGGAGATGGTGTTTGGTTGCCTGCATCGGGGTGAGAGCCTGCACGAGTGGATACAAAAAATCAACTTGAGCCAGGCTGAGGAGAAACGCGGCTGAGGACCTTCTCTACTCAGCTGGCCACGCTCATACAGCTATATCAACTCATACAGACAACCAAACATGCCCATAATATTCATTACAACCACGGGTTCCAGGAGGCACAGGCATTTGGTTCGCCACCTCAGTGAGATGTCTCGGAGTGAGGAATAGTCCATGCCCCAGGCCGATAATTACCACCGAAATTCTTTCAAACTAACCCCACAGGTCATGAACCAGACAGGCAGACACGGCCCCCATTCACCTCAAAAGTTGCGTCTTCCAAAAAGCGTCAAGTACAGGAGCACGCTTTCATATCATCATATGTACAGATCGTAATACCAGGGGAACGGCTCAGGTGCAGAGGACCTCTGCACTTAGCGCCGTGTAGGGGTGCCCCAGCAGCTGACACGTGTCCCGCAAAATTCAAAAAAATTCCGAAAAAATCAAAAAAATACTGTAAAAATCCGGAAAATTGTAAAAAGTGGTTTTTGTAAAAATACTTTTAGTAAAAAGTATTTTTAAGTACTTAAAAAAATACTTTTTAATAAAAGTGAAAATCAAAAAAAAATTGTAAGTACTTTATAAAATACTTTTTATACTTAAAAAATTACTTTTTACAATTTTCCGGATTTTAAAGTATTTTTTTGAATTTTTCGGAATTTTTTTGAATTTTCGGGACACGTGTCAGCTGCTGGGGCACCCCTGCACGGCGCTGAGTGCAGGGGTCCCTGCACCTGAGCCGTTCCCTAATACCAGGCTGTGACCAACTCTTCGATCCCATTTATAGAAACCCAACGGGACAAGGGCAGGCGACGCGAGGCCCCACGACGTCGGCGCAGGCAGCAGCGCTTGACGAGTGCGAAGGCTGCGGCGGCGCCAGGCGACGCGATGGCACACGACGACGCAGGTGGCGACTGCAGCGGCGGAGCAGGCAGCGAGCGCGACTACGGCGGAGGCTGCGGCGACAAACAAAAATACCAAAGAAAATGCAAATGCCTCGCGATCGCCGACGCAGCTTCTGACAAAAATTCGACAGGCTCGCGATCGCTTCGCATCGTCAACCAGGGGCGCCGAAAAAAAAATCAAACGATTTGGGAAAGTGCACAGCATCAGCACTTACGTTAATCCATCAACCAAAATCCTCGGAACGCGCGCTCGGTTGCTCGCCAATGGCGGAGAGCGCGTCGAGGACGGAAGGGATGAACCGGGCGACGCGAAATCTCAAGCTCGATTTGGGGGATTAATTTGGAGACGATTTTGGGATGAGGGGTAATGCTCGGGGGCACATCCGCACATGGCAGGCGAGGGCCAATGTTTGTCGCGTGAGTCAGCATGAGTTCGCGAAATTGTCCCTTTTTTTTGCCTTTCGGAGACGAAATGGTCCGCTTAGGAGTGTGAACACGGACCTGTCAGCGTGCAGATTTGCTGCAGGTACACGCCATCTGCGCACTGAAAGCATGTTTTGACACATATCTTTGATTCCGATGCCAGCTCTAACTATGGTTTTTGTGAACCGTATATTGGTTGTCAGATTAGCTCGTAACCAACGAGTTATTTCAGACACCAATTTGAATTAGATTCGGAAGGAATATATGTTTATATACTTAGTTTAGTATAATAAATTTTAAAAAATGATACGTGTTACGGTGGTTTGATATCCACATGACTAAGTAAGCCACGACAGCATTTTGTTGAAGTAAAACCAATTATACCATTCATTTGGCTCTTTAAAAAGATACTAGCATAGATGTCCTTGCGATAGGGGTGTTCTCTTGTAAAATTTAGGTTATCCGAGGCTCTATCGAGATGAGTTGGGCTCCAATTGTACAATGTACATACAGACACAGTAAAAAATAAAATTATAATTTCTGTAAAAAAAATCATAATAAAAAAAATAAATTTTGTTTTTTCTGTATTTTTTATTATTTATGATGGATGAGAAAATGGTGAAAATATTAAAAAACTAGCCATTGGATGAGATTTGAGTGGTTTAGATTGAGGGAATAGGGAGGGGAATATGGAGAGGGGGATAGGGAAGCCCCATTCCGACAAAATGACATCTTGTTTACAAACTAGCGTCATCGAACGACCCATGCAATCAATTTACGTAATTGGAACGAGAACAAACATAATAATTAGACAATACAAAAATAGATAAACAATAGACAAGAATATAAGAAAGCAATTCGGCAATATTCTTTATTCCTATGATTTTCTATGTATAAAATATATAATCTCTCACACATATTTTATAGTTAACTAATCTAAAGAGTTTTAGTAGGAGCCCATATCTCTCGCTTGAAAGAAGAAGGAACTCGAGTGGGAATAGATAGAGGTGGCAATTTTCTCATGGAAAATTTCCTCATCGGGAGCCAGGGGCGATCTCCCCTATGCGGGAATGGGAGAGGGCCCTGCTACGCTAGTAGGGCAGGGGTGGGGTCGTCCTCCCCCTACAGGGACTTGGTAAAAATATTTTTTAAAAAAATATATTATATTATTTTAATATAGAAGATTGTATTCTTTTAAAGTGTATATTTATATATATATATATATATATATATATATATATATATATATATATATATATATATATATATATATATATATATATATATATATATATATATATGCCTAATAATTATATATTAATAAACAAGTCACGTTATCATTATCTTTACTTTTCTTTGTACCTTAGAAGTAGTCTTTAGTTTTAGTCAATAGATCTAATCTATCATTTATAGTTCTGATCAATATTGCTTTATATTAATATATGTTGATCTTCATCGATTTACATCTATTTGAGAGTTGTTTCTGCTCATACTGCTTTGCTTCGCATCAACGTATCCTTGGGGATCAACTTTCCCTATTCATATCTCCTTATTGATTTCGGTCAAATCGGCTGTTACGTCTTGGTCCTCTGTGTATTTGACCATTGCACTCTTCATAGGAATACGATGCTGCTACCAGAAATTTTTCAACGGGAGCGATTTACCAAGAAGTTCAGTTTTGGAGTCTAGAAAAAAATAACTAGGTACAACCAGACGTATAACATCGCATATTCTCGGGCATCAGCAAAAAAATATTATTTTAGGGCCATCAGCGAAAATATTGATGGTCGATCATACGGAAAACTGTTCGGCCCATTACATCTAAAATAATAGTTTGGGCTTTTTAGCCAATAAGTTATATGGGCTGTTGTAAACGCCCATAAACATTTCTCTTTCTCACTCTCTCGGCCCCTTTATACGCATCCGTAACTAACACCTCCGCTTCCCACCGAACCGAGCCCCACGCCACTTCCACTGCTCGCCATGGGCGCGGTCACCGCGGCACCGCTAGCTCCGGTCATCGCTGTCGGAGCATCGACGCCCCTTAGACCCCGCCTTCTCTGCCTCCACGCAACCCCATCCACATCCATCCCCTCGTCTGCCCCTCTGTAATGGCTCTTGACCGGAGTGAAACAATCACCCGATGTGAGACTGATACAACTCTCCAGTCGGAGAAGAAAGTGAAATTGAGGAAAAGAATTCAGTAGAGAATAGGAAGGAGATAGAGAGAAAAGAGAGTTGGGGAATTCATATTAATTTCTTTCTTGATCCTCACGATACACCCTGCGCCATGACGCCCCGCGCCTGTAGGCCAGCGCCCTGCATCGGTGCTCGACAGCAACGCCCCGGGCACCCACGCCCCAACGCGTTGTGCTCGACGCCGCTCGGCCCATCGCTTGAATCAAATCGACGTACACGCAAGAAATCGAGAACAAGGAGCAGAAAGGGGGTCGGAAGCTCACCTTTCCCGGGCCTCCCGCGGGAGCTCATCGTCACAGCGCGCATTCGGGCTTAAATAGCCCTTGCGTGCCCCTCCATTCGATCTGACTTTAGCCAGTTCTAATGTTACATTGTCACCAGAATGTGCTGCATCAGAAGTCCTCTGTAGTCATTTTTATGTTATTATCCAAATTTGCCTTTTATTGCACGGTCAATGGAAGACATCTTGATTAGAAAGCTATTCCATTTTTGCAGGTCTTCATAATTTGGAAAGCATCAATTTCTCATTTACATTGGTCACAGACACTGGTATGAAGAAGATCTCCGCTTTGAATTAGCTAAAGTTAGTTAATCTTGACAATCGCCAGATAATTGATGTTGGCTTAGCAGAACTTACAAGTATGTATCATATGCTAAAGTTATGGTAATGCATAATCCTTTTCTGTACAGATTTCAATAAAATAGTAATAATCAATAGTGGTGCTAATTGCCGGTTGTTGCTGAGTTCTTGGGAAAAAGTCAGGCGGTTTTGATTTTTTATTGGTATGCTGTTGTGGTTTTATCTCATGTGATTTCGCCTGGCATCTGGTGAAATGCTATTAAACATTCTCTTTTGTGCTCAATATTTCACATCTGATGAGGGTGGTGGTTGTCTAAGCTAATATTTGTAATACAAGGTGTAGTTGATTTGGTAATTTTGTAAGGTTATATGTAAATTCTCCATAGTTATGTTATGTGTTGTTGCGAATCCTAGCTTCGTATTCACTTGATGTTAGTTTTAAGTTTGATCCCTAGATGTAATGCAGGTCTCACTGGGTTGACTCATCTTGGTGTTAGTTTAAGTTTGATCCCTGGAGGTAATGCAGGTCTCACTGGGTTGACTCATATTGACCTTTTTGGTGTTTGGATAACTGACTACGGCGCAAGCTACTTCAGATGTAAGAGCATACTTCAAATCAATTTCAACTGTAGGATTGATTATGGTAACTATGTTTTTTGCATCCATTTATCCATAGACTACTCTATGTCAATGGTTTGATTTTCAGCTACTTTACAATCTTCCAAAAGTGTCTAGTTTCACTGCGTACCAGCCTTATATGGAGAATTAGTTATCTGAGGAGGAGGAGGTGAGGAGACGGCGCAGTGTAGTGCCACACTGCAAGGCCACGGCTTGCACAGGCAGTAGGTGATTTGGATTTTGGGGAAAGGGAGCCGGATGGAGAACAAGACAGCAACTTGATTTGGTGTACATATATTCTTTTTCTCAGCTAAATTACTCGTTTACTCTTGATTCTTGAAGTTGTAAAGTGAATTAGTGATGATTGATGAAATTAGTATTTGGTAATCATTTAATCGATAATTTTTGACAGAGTGATGAAAATTACAATTTATTCATAGATTGCAATAATAGAGAAGTGAAATTCTAGTTTACTTGCTGTGTTTGTCTCAATTTAGCCTAGCCTTTGAGCCCATCCTATATTTTCCTCCTGGCTTCGTCACTGCTTGAGGCTTGCCTCGGTTCCAAGACATAATTTTGGACACAACCACGGCTTAGACCCACTAGGCCTGAGCCAGGTATCGATCTTAGCACAGCAAGTGGAGCGACTCAAGACTACCCCTTTAGACGTTATTCTGAAGCGCCAAGGGGCAGGGGGCTAATGTTGGAAGAATAATTATGTCCTTTCTCTAACGTGCCCGCTCCACAGAAGACACACACAGAGGTTCAAGAAATACAATTATGCTTATAAAATATTGCAATACTCCTCACTTGTACCTAGAGACTAGTTACCTTACTTAGGGGTATGCTCGTCATTTGTATAAGTCCAAAAGCCTATAAATATCTTATGTATCTCCTATTTATAACTTAAGCTCAGAAGAAATACAAGAAGATATTTAAATTGGTGTGTCTCTGTGAGGAACCCCTCGAGACCTCCGTAGACCATCAATAGGAGTAGGACGGTTCTCTCGGACCCCCAAACCTGTATAAACCCTCGTGTCACATTCGCTCTTGTGGACACCGACCCGTAATACGGCCGACATCTGCCCCTATACCCGTGTTGGGTTTTCACACCAACAACAGTTTATCTGTCAACTGATGAATCTGATGTTATGCTGCACAGGATGCTTCATAGGTGATGAAGCAGATGGTGTTCCTGGAATCCAGCATTTGGCTCCTGGTTTTGGTCGAAAGACTGCAGTGAAACTACTGAAGAAACATGGTTCTTTAGAAAACTTGCTTAATACAGCTGCAATTAGAACTGTTGGCAAGGATTATGCCCAGGATGCTCTCGTCAAGCATGCAGATTACTTGAGGAAACTTTATGAAGTTCTCAGCCTGAGGAGGTACGAACTTTCGAATATCAAGAACACCCAAAACTTCCGATCGTATCGATACCTTGGCATATGTACGTAAACTCTGCATTATCGTGTCAACGTGGACAGTTTAGTGTACTACTGAGCTGCAGAACATACCTGTATTTCTTTTATCAAGCGTGTGTAAATGTAGTACTATACCGGACGTATGGTTACAGATATGTTCTTACAGTGATGCTGCATTGAGTTTCGGGTAGCCTAAGAACAATTGAACTTATTACTTTCTCCTGGCACAGGGATGTAAATGCTCAGCTTGATGGCAGATGGTTATGCACAAGGGACACTTGCAATGACGGCAGTGTTCTATCTAACTTCATCTTAAATTCAACAAGGGGAGGAGCTTAGTCCTGGTAGTATTGGTTTCTAAAAGATATTTTTCTACCATAAATAACTTCTCTACAATACCTAACTTTCAAATGAAATATCTTTTCAAGATGAGGTCTACTAATCAATTGCAGTACACATTGTACTGCATTCATTTATGTCGACTAAAATCGTACTTGTATGTCTCTCTTTAAGCGTGAATCCGTTTAAAGCGTGGCCTATGTCCATGAGTAGTAGTGGAGTACGTGCAGCAACAGTGACTCATCGAGCCATCAGACACGCTTTCTCAATCCTCATCTTTCGCCATGCTATTAGCATATCATAAACCAACAAGATTCAGGGAGAAAAAGTGTGAAACAAAGGGAGCACCTGCAGGGCACGCCATGATGTGTTGATGACTGATATGACGTATCCTCGGGTGCTGTACGTAGGTATCACCGTATCGGTTCATCGAATGCTTGAACCAAACTCGCGAGGATATCTCTGGTGACGTGGACGTGCCGTGTCTTAATCCATTGTTTGGTTTGTGAAATATGCTGACACCCCTGGACAAAGAACTTCTCCATCTTCGCCACAGGGATGGCCAGATTGTATGATCCATTTCATGTGTATAATTTGTTATGTCCTTATGATCATCTAGGTTTTGAACAGTGGGGTTCTTGATCGGATTCGAGAGAGAAGGGTAGAGGGAGAGAGGATTAGGGTTAGAGGTACCAACTGTCTGACGCATTGGAGGAGGAGCTGGCCATCGCTGCTTCATCGGTGAAGTCTGCGCACGGGCAGCGACGGTCGGGGAAGAGGAGGTCGGTGACGGCGGCGAAGATCCGGCGACGAGGACGGCGATGGAACTTCCCGCCGCTGACTGCGCGTCCCTCTCTAGATCGGTCTAGGGTTTGTCGGTGGGGGGGTTGCGGCTCAGGTGAACCTCGTTAGTCGAGCCGCCGGCCCCCACCCTCTATTTATTGCGCAGCGCGACAGGGACCCATTAGCCAATAGTTAATGAGCGCCCGATCGTATGCGCGGATCAAGGTCCCGATTAGCCGTTGGGCTAATCGGGGAGAGATCAATCTAACATTCTCCCCCTTGATCTCCTCTCATATCATACCTTTTTCTTCTTTTACCATTTCATCACAGATTAGTGCATAGAGCATGCTTCATCGTCACGGTCAATCGCCGATAGATTTAACAGCTACAATACACATCTCTGTTCTAAAACAGATTCTTTAATTTTGGGCCCTTTATAGTCCAGGAATCATAGGCTTTCCCTTAAACCCATGCCGGCTACATGTTCTCTGAACACGTTGGGTGGTAAGCCTTTTGTAAGCAGATCCGCTAACATCTTTGCGGTACTTATATACTCAAGACTTATAATTTGATCCCGAACTTTATCTTTCACAACATAGTACTTTATGTCAATATGTTTGGCAGCACCACTTGACTTATTGTTGTGGGCATACATTACTGTGGGTTCATTATCGCAGTACAACTTAAGTGGTCTATTGATGTCGTCAACTACTTTTAAACCGGTATGAACTTCTTTAGCCGTTCACCGCCCCGTGGCCTCATAACATGCTACAAACTCGGATACATTGTGGACGATGTAGTGACGGTTTGCTTTGAGCTTTTCCACGATATAGCTCCTCCAATGAGAGTGAACACATATCCGGATGTCGACTTTCTATCATCTCCCGCATAATCGTAATCAGATACCCCACTATATGGAGTGACTCGATCTTTCAGATGTCATCATGAGGCCTTTTGTTCCTTGCAAATAACGCAAGACTTTCTTTACCAATTTCCAATGTTCTATTTCAGATTGCTCGAATCGCCAAGTAACCCAGTAACAAACGCTAAGTCAAGGCGCGTACACACTTGAGCATACCGCAAGCTTCCGACACCAAGCATATGGAACCGATTTCATTTGATCGAGCTCGCATCGTTCCCGGGCATTGAAAATCCTCATATCTGTCGCCTTGACTATAGGTGCAGTGAAGGACTACATTTATGCATACCAAATTTCTTTAAGACTTTCTCTATGTACGCCTTTTGTGATAGTCCCAATATCCCTTTGTTTCTATCCCTGAATTTCGATCCCTAGAACGAACGAAGCTTCACCAAGATCTTTCATATCAAAGTTTGAGGACAAAACCTCTTTGTCTCCAAGAGTGCATCGACATCACTACTAGCCAAGAGGATATCATCCATATACGTGATTAGGAAGATAAACTTCCCATCTTTAAACTTTGCATAAACACAGTTGTCCTCTACATTCTCTTTAAACCCAAATTTTCTTATTGTACTGTCAAACTTCAAGTACCACTGTCTTGAAGCTTGCTTTAACCCATAAATCGATTTCTTTAGGTGGCATCCCATTCTTTCATTTCCTTCCACGACAAAACCTTTCGGTTGTGCCATTTAACATTTTCCTCCAAATCCCCATTAAGAAATGCCGTCTTTACATCCATCTGATGTAACTCTAAATCATAATGTGCTACTAATGTCATTATGATTCTGAAGGAATCTTTACATGAGACTGGAGAAAAGGTCTCATTGTAATCAATCCCTTCTCTTTGCGTAAAACCTTTTGCCACAAGTCGCGCTTTGTATCTTTCTACATTCCCTTGGGAGTCAAGCTTTGTCTTGTAGACCCATTTACAGCTACTGTTTTGGCTCCTTTAGGAATGATTTCCAAGTCCCAGACTTTATTAGCCTTCATGGACCTCATTTCCTCTTCCATGGCCTCAAGCCATTTTGAAGAATTTTCGCTTCTCATGACTTCTTCAAATGAGGTGGGATCATCCTCTATTTGAAACTCCTCTGTATGATAAATCCGATAATCATCAGAAATAGCTGATCTTCTTACTCTTTGAGACCTCCTCGGAGCCTCCTCATTTGGTACATCTTCTTTTTGAGGCTGTTGTTGCTCCTCATCATCGTGGCAATGGGTTCTATAGGATCCTGAATAATGAGTTCCTCATTCTCATTCATTGTTGCCACAGGAGGAACAATAACAGTCTCGGCACCTGATGTCTTGCACCGTCGGTGCAAGCGACAATGCAGTAGTGTGAAGAATGGCTCTTGAATCATCTGAGTGGGCGTATACACCCGCTTCTCTTCAAGGTCAATCTCTCGAGCTAGCATGCTCCCCCTCATCATTTCATCCTCTAAGAAGACGGCGTGTCTCGTTTCTACAAACTTTGTATATCTGTCTGAACAGTAGAAACGAAAACCTTTTGACTTTTCAGGGTAGCCAATGAAATGGCAACTTACTATTTTGGGATCAAGCTTTCCAAGGTTTGGGTTAAATACTTTAGCCTCAGCAGGACTCCCCCACACACGTAAGTGGTTTAGTGAGGGAACTCTTTCTGTCCACAACTCGTACGGTGTTTTGGGCACCGACTTACTAGGAACTCTGTTGAGAATATGAATGACGGTTTTCAACGCCTCCATCCATAAACTCAATGATAGTGTGGAATAGCTCATCATGCTTCGCACCATATCTATCAGGGTACGGTTGCGTCTTTCTGCTACTCCATTTTGCTGAGGTTCGCCCGGTGTAGAATACTGGGCCACTATGCCATTTTCCTCTAAAAACCTTGCAAAAGGTCCAGGAACTTGTCCATATGGGGTATGTCGACCGTAGTACTCCCCCCCCACGGTCAGATCGGACTATCTTAATCTTTAAATCGTGTTGGTTTTCAACTTCAGCCTTAAATATCTTGAATTTATCCAAGCTTCATTTCTTTCTTTGATTGGATAAATATATCCATAACGGGAGTAATCATCTGTGAATGTTATGAACGAGTCATAACCATCCACGCCACAGAAAAGGACCACAAATGTCGTGTGAATAATTTGTAGAACTCCTATGCTTCTTTTGGCGTCTTTCTTAATTTTCTTTACATATTTTCCTTTAATGCATTCTCTGCATTGTTCTAGGTCTGAGAACTCTAATGGAGGAAGAATATCATTCTTAACTAGTCTTTCTGTTCTCCCCCTCGAAATATGGCCTAAACGACAGTGCCATAATTTCGATGACGCATCTAGAGTTCTCTTTCGTTTCCTGTTTACATTCGTAGACGAGGATTCATTCCATTATCGCATACGACATTCACATCATCACATAATGATAACAAATAAAGCTCATTTTGTAAGATGGCAAGACCAACACATTCTTTATTAAACACTATTTCACACTTGCCATTTCCAAAATGACAATCATAACCATCATTGTCCAAACATGAAACACTAATCAAATTCCTCTGTAAGAGGGAACATAAAAAACATCTCTAAGTAAAAGAGTGAAGCCATCAGCTAGCTCTAATGAAAGATTGCCAACGGCTTCAACTTCAGCTTGGACTCCATTTGCTACTTTAATGCATCTTTCTTTTCTTTGCGTATTCTTCGTCGAACGGAATCCTCAGAAATTATTGGCAACATGAACATTGCACTGAATCAATCCACCAAGTAGATTTTGAATATTGTACATACAGGACTCATTTATGAACGTAATGATGTTCTCACCTTACTTTGACATAATCATTTTTAAGAAATCGGGACAATCTTTCTTGTAATGTCCATTTTTCTTGCAATGAAGGCACCGATCTTTCTCCATCGCGAAATTTTGTTGTTCGAGGCTTTCTGTCTTTGAGGAGGAATGATTAAAGTTCTTTTTCTTGTAGTCCTTCACATAGTTGATAGAACCACCATGTGAGGATTTAATTCTTTCCTCCTCTTGCACACACATAACTATGCACTTTTCTAAGTCTCATTTCTCGGGCTGCATGTTATAGTTGACAACAAAGGTGTCAAACTCTTTCGGCAAGGAAGCAAAAACCAAATGAATAAGGAACTCATCCTTGAGAGCCAAATCCATTGGTTTAAACTTGGATGCCAAATTGCTCATCCTTAGTATGTGCTCTCTTATGCCACTGCCACCACCAGAGTACCTTTTTGTCACAAGCTGCTTAATCAGCTGTGTAGCATAAGTCTTTGAAGAGCCAGTAAACTGACTCTTTATTCTCTCAAGGTACTCTGTGATGGTGTCACACTCTGCGATTGAGCCCATAATTGCAGGCTCAATCGTGTTCTTTATCACAGCCAAATATTTCTTGTTGGCAGTGACCCACTTTTTATGATCAAGATCATATGCCATTTTATGGGAGCATAGTCCTCCGTCTGTCCGCCAAGCAAAGACACCTCATTTTCATCCTCATCGGTGCCACAGCTCGTGGGACACGGTGTGGTGACTACCCAGCCCACCTCAAGTAAGATGAAGGCCAGGTCAATCTTTTTCTTCCATTCACCATAGTTGTCTCCTTTGAGAACCGGATATCCTCGATGTAGCCCATCAAGGAGTATCCTCCCAAAACACAATTCATATACAAGTGAGAATATTTAAACATAATAACAGCAAAATTATATGCCTTATTTCCAACGTTGGTCAAAATACGACATACAATTTTATCTATACATTAAATCTACATCACCGTTAGCGTAAATAGAAATAATGCATAAAATCATCAATTTAAAATTATAATATCGTTATTATCAACGTTGGTCGTAAAATAACAATATCATAATTCACACAATACTAAAATTAAATTCTCCGTTGGTTCGAATTTAATTGAAAGAGTAATCTACATTAACTTTTGCAATGAAACATGAAATTATTCTAAAATAATTCATACTTAGAAGCATTATTATCGATTTATCTAATCTCTCGAAAATAACACGTTGGTGCAAAAATTTACAGAGATTTGATGCAAATTTCATTCAATTCACTCAAAAATGCTTCTGAAAATAAATAAATTCATTTTCGGATTTATCGTGTAAAACGCCATTTCGCTCGCTCTCGCGTGCCATGCCACGGCGCGTTCGCCACAAGACCGCACACGCGACCCATCTGTCTCACCCGCCCAATCGCCCTCGCAGCCTTGGCCGTTGATCTTCATCGGACACCGGGAGGATTTCGCCAGACAAAACCCGCCCTCCCCCAAAAACCCTAACCATTCCCCTCATCCCCTCCCGTAAAACGCGGACGGGCGACGGCGCGCGTGCTCGCGCAGAGCGGCGCGCGCGGCGTTCGCGGCGGAGAGGAGCGGCACGGCGGGCGGCGGCGCCATGGAAGGGCGCCCCAACGGCGGAGCGACGGCCGCCGCGAGACGCGGCGGCGGAGCGACGGTACACGGCTGCTTTCGGCGACGACGCCCGCTAGGAGCAAGGCGGCACGAACGTCGGCGACAGCGGAGCGGCGCGAGGCCGGCGGCGCAACCGGTAAAGCCCGATCCCCTTCTCCGTTTCTTTCTTTCTTTCTTTTTCATTTTCTAGGGTTGGGGATTCACTTTTCTTTTCTTTTCCGCATGACTGTCAACCGACGGCGGTCGTTCATCTTTCCCCATCTAGATCTACGCCTAGATTCCGCTCTGATACCATTGTTATGTCCTTAGGATCATCTAGGTTTTGAACAGTGGGGTTCTTGATCGGATTCGAGAGAGAAGGGTAGAGGGAGAGAGGATTAGGGTTAGGGGTACCGACTGTCCGACGCATTGGAGGAGGAGCTGGCCATCGATGCTTCGTCGGTGAAGTCTGCGCACGGGCAGCGACGGTCGGGGAAGAGGAGGTCGGTGACGGCGGCGGAGATCCGACGACGAGGACGGCGATGGAACTTCCCGCCGCTGACTGCGCGTACCTCTCTAGATCGGTCTAGGGTTTGTCGGTGGGGGGTTGCGGCTCAGGCGAACCTCGTTAGTCGAGCCGCCGGCCCCCACCCTCTATTTATTGCGCAGCACGATGGGGGCCCATTAGCCAATAGTTGGGCTGAGCGCCCCCGATCAGGGCACGGATCAAGGTCCCGATTAGCCGTTGGGCTAATCGGGGAGAGATCAATCTAACATAATTATGCTCTTGTCTTAACTTGTAAACTGTCACTCGGAGATTTATTGTTTGTTCTTTTCTTGGTTCTGTCAGATAATGAAAATGTACAGGGGGAATCACCCCAGCTTTTCTCATGCTTCCTTAAGATTTGAAGATCTCTGATAGGACCTGTACTTTTGTGCTGTGATTTAGGCTTATAGTTATTGTTTATAGTTTTTAATCTTAGTACGAGTGCTTATGCTAATCAACTGAAAACTAATAAGCCGCTTTGAAATAGCGGTGAAGAAATAATCTTATCTATTTGTTTGAGAAAAATTATAAATCATGAACTGAAAAGAACGTAACTGTAGTCCAATCTCCAGATCAGGTAAGACTGAAAAAGACATTGGGTGTTAAGCGTAAGCAAGGGAAGAAGGTAACGTTACAGAGAAAATCTCGAAAGAGCATCTTGTCTCGAGACACATGACCCGAATATTGGGACTTCGGTCGTATGTACTCATGCAAGGCTCCAAAAAGTAGCAGCACGAACAACGCGCATCGGCTCTGCAACCGTTGCCAGTGAAATGGAATCCGAGGTCAAACATTTCCTTAAATTCCTATGCCGTTCCTTAGAGTACTTCATACAGACATACAGTGGAGTACTAATTTACTTACTAATATAAACGGTTAACGATTTAATTACCTGCTCTTCTCAGACAAGAGAGGATCTGCTCCAGGGGCGAAGCCAGGATAAATGGTCACCGGGGTCATGACTGCTGGGCCGGACCGCGGAAGATGGGTCGGACTGCTGGGCTGCCAATCTGCTGGGGTCAAACATATTTTCTACCGGGGTCCAAGGTGGTGAAAAATCGCTGGCTATAAGAGGTTACGGCAAAATCGTCGGGGTCGGCCGACCCCGACGAGCTCACGTAGCTTCGCCCCTGATCTGCTCCACAATGTGGCCCTGATTGCCTCACCCAATTTCTGACGCGTGCTACGGCCATCGTTTCAACATGATCTAGCACAAAAATGCGGTAAAGCGTTTCTACCGACTAGGTCATGTAGGATTTGCATCTGATCATGTTTGTCGTTTGGCAAACAAAATTACAAGAGTGAGCGAGCATACAGCTTTTCCGGTTCCCAAAACGTGGTGGGCTTTAGGTTTCGCCTTTCCCTTCTTTCTTCACTGACTAAAATATGGAGTATATACATTGGAGTTTAAAGTTGATTCTCTTTCATTTCCTTTCTGTCATTATTATCGCCTTTACCCTTTGCCAAATTTCCTCATTATATGGTCACCTAGATGGGAGTAGTACTCACCACTGAAAATTCTCCTTTTAATACATAGGCATGAATGCAAAACCATTCTTTCTGGTGGCAGATATGGCTACTCAATCGTACTGTGACAACTAATAATTGAAACAAGGGACGCACTTATCCTCCTCATGTGCTGTGTTCTTTGCTCCGAGTTGCCAATAGCTCAGCTCTCTCCTCTGCCCTTTGTTACGCCAGGTGTCACCCTCTTTCCAATTGACACTACGGGTTTGTGGTGCAAGTGTGCAACCGTGCCAGTACGCAGCTTACACCGGTCGGCGAAAGGCTGTGTTCTTCATGCCTTGTCTTGGTTATGGATAAAGAGAGTCGTCGCCAAAGTGGGCAGTAAAAGTAGAGGTGCACCTCCTCTGAACATGGTGCATGCGCTGTACTAGAGTAGTGTCGTATGTATATATACTACTAGTAGTATATATGTAATTTTCAAATCTGTAGATGGATCTATATTCTGTAGCGCCTGAACTGGGCAAGAAAGGCGGCGTCCAGACAAGACACTGAAGTAGTGAAGTGCCATTACTTGTCCGAAGCATCGGGGCGTAACCTGAATTTACCTGAACTATGCGTTCCGTCTAGTCGCTGCTTGGGGTGCCGTTTGGTCCTGAAGGAATCCGATGGGGATCACACCGAACTCAGTTGTGGAACGCACATGCATGTAGCCATGTAGTCGTACACTCGTACTCCACTCCTTGCTCACTGTTACCTATGCCGCGCCCGCGCGTGATTTACGGTGCCGCGGCAAAGGATCAGAGCGCGATCGCAAGCTTTGGCTGGACCTGCCGCCTGCCACAAATGCACAGACGTCGTAGTTGTACGAGCAAAATTTGAAGGTCGCCGGTTAATTTTGCAGCAACTCGATCTAGGTCGAATGGTCCAAATATCGTTCACTTTGCCACAAGATATGCAGTTTTTGTGTATGTTCTCGGGGAAAAGGGGGGAAAGAAATTAGTTTTTGTACAAGGTGCTAGAGCTGGACTAAACCCAGGTTAACGCAAAGCCCGAAATGCGAAGGCCGGGCAAAAAAATGGTCAGGTCCAGCGGCACCGCCACCGCATCATCGTTTCTCGCTGATTCGTCCAAGGGGGGCCGTCGTCGTTACAAGTTGCAACCGGCGCCGCCGAGCCCACCTTACCAGAACCCCCGACAGCTAGCTAGCGCCGAGCCGAAACGCGACGACGCCGCCCCCACGCGGTCGGAAAGAGGGTTGAGTGACCACATGGTGTCGTCTTCTGCTGCCGCCGCCGCTTGCCACTTCGCCTGTCCACAAGCCTCCGTTCGCGGTGCGCGAGAAGGACCAGGCGAGGAAGCGCGCGTGCCACGCGGCCGAGGACGAAACGAGCAAGGAAATGACAAGACTCGAGAGGGAACTGGACTCGTCCTCGTCGCACGCTTGCGTTTCCCGGCCTGCCTTGCCGTTTAGCGGGCCATGCGTGCAGCGTGGCGTGCCTGTACTCGCTCGTACTACCACCACTAGGAAGCAAGAGTAGAGCACGCATTGATCCCGAAACCCCTTGGTGTTTTTTCCAGTGATACTCTGAGCTGGTTTCCATCACCAATTGGATTGACCGTGTCCGTGCGCACGAACAGCTTGCTATGAAATTACAGCCCCTCACCAAACAGGATCGGGTTCGGAGATTGTACGGTACGGGGCGAGCATTTCTCAAAACATCTGCCCCCCAACCGTTAAAACAAGGGAAAATTACAAATAGCCTTCTAAACGTCAGTCGGAATTTGATTACCCTCCTACACATACTTTTATGACATATGACTCCTCACAAGTCACAAGTGCATGGTTGTTTGATATACCTCTTGTCGTCTCCTTCAAGCTGCCTCCAATACTTTCTACTAGCTACATAAGCGCGGCGCACGCCGCGCTAGCTACCATGTGGACCAAAGTAAAAGAGACGATAATTCACAGGGAGCTTCATAAAAAAAATCAAGGACAAATGCGTAATTTTGGAAAAATCAAAGGGTTTTTTGGTAAAAAATCGAGGACTTGTAAGGACTTGTACGTAAGTAAATAAGGACCTATACGTAATTTTGGAAACCCGCGGGGCGCTATCCAAAATTTTTTAGAAAAAACTTGCAGGGACCTTTTCGCGAGGGAAAAGGACCTTTACGTAATTTTCGAAAAATATGAGGAAAATGCCTCGGCCGGCCGTACGCAAATTCCCTTGCCACGCGCCGGCCGACCGAGCGCAGGGGGCGACGTGGATAGCCTCGCAGGCCGCGAATCCCTCCGCTAATACTTCGGTTACGATTTACGTAGACCCTATGGTGTGTCATCTAGCTATAGACTAAATGTAACATGGCTAATTAGGCCAACACCATATCCCTCTAACCGGTTCAACCCCTTTCTATCACCTCCCTCGTTTCGATTTGACATGTCTCAAGACGGGGAACGAATAAGAATACTTCATGTGCCCACCCCACGTGTCGAAACACCTCGAACCAATGTTATATAGAGTCCATAGCGTACTCGATCAACTCACTTTGGCACAGCTTCGGATTATTTTTACTATTCATAAGTTTCGTCTTTTTCTGAACTTTTGCTTTTTTGTTGAGCTTTTTTGCCAGTTCTTTTTTTCCCGTATTTGTTTGTATTATACGTAATAGGCTAATATATTTTTTTATATTTTTAAATTTTTTTAAATTTAATTATGCTAAATAAGCCTCTGTCAGCTACAGTGCTTTTTTCAGCTAACTACAGTGTTTTCAGCCATAAGCCATGAGCTTTTCAGCCGAACCGATCACCACCTTAAGCAAACATGCACTTGTGAGGTTCATGTTCCACAAAAATACTTACTGGTAGTAAACTAAACTCATGCTAACTTTTAGGAGTGTATTTGCAGTTTTCGCTTGGTTCCGCTCATTTCGGTTTGAGCTTCTGGCTTATTGTTCACTATTCACAATTTCGTCTTTTTCTAGTTTTTTGGGCTTTTTTTGAACTTTTTTCGGTTCCTTTTCCCGTATTCGTTTGTACTGTCCGTGACGAGCTAACCTGTTTTTTGTATTTTTAAATTTTTTAAAAATTTAATTACGTCAAATAAACTATCGTCAACTACAGTATTTTTTTAGCCAACTACATTGCTTTGTAGCTATAATCCCTTTTGAGCATGGCCTAAAACAATGCCTCCGAATTCCGCCACCACACTCATCGACAGGGAAGCGAAATAGAATCCGGTGGAGCTGCAGTTCCGCGGACTGGCGTAATCGCTGGCCCCGAAACCCCACCCGTACGCCCAATCCAGACTGGTCCAGCCTCCCGAGAACGATGCGCTTCAAGTTGCGCTTTGATCGTCCGCGCAACGAACATCCGTCTCGTCCCCAATTTTAATAGCCCACGGCGGGGCGTCCCAATCAGCTCGGCATGCACGGGGACAAAATTAGCGAGGGGTCCGTGTGTGTGATCCCGAACGCGATCGGCTGGTCGCCTTCCCTGGTTCTCCGCTTGAAATTCGAGATCAAGCACGAACGCTGCAGCGCACAATGCCTCCAATTCCAGTAACAGGAACTCCTATATATGACACCGGAAAAAAAACCCGTCGCGCTCTATCCCTTCGAACTAGGGGCGGAGCCAGGATTCAGACAAGAGGGGGGCCGACCCGTCAAGGCGCCGGCGTCATGAGCCCTGAGCGCCGTGTGTCGGCAAAATTAAACATACACATATATAATTAAACATACGCATATATATTGTCATATAAATTCAATCATAACACATATGGCAAAATAATGTAGCATACGTCTAATAACACAAAAGAAAGGTACTTTCATTACATCTCCACTAACTTGAATTTAGCACGACGATTACCAACTAGATCATAAGATTTGATAATATCATTGGAATTAACCTTAGCTGACAATTCCTTTTCAATATAAACTATCATGTAGCTTCGCAAAAAGCCATCTCCCATTTTAGTCCTAGTACGTGTCTTGGCAAGTTTCACGGCTGAAAAGACTCTCTCAATGGTCGCTGTTGATACTGGAAGAGTTATGACTAATCTTAGTAATCTATCAACCATTGGATAAATAGAATTTTTACCTAATCTCACTAGTCCCTTTGTTAGATCAACAGCGATGGCAATGTACTTAGCTCGATAGTTGCATCTGAGGCCTAATTGATCGTGATTAAGGGTGATTAAAGGGTCCTACTAATATATCCGTGGACCATTGGGGCTGAGCCCCCGCCCGCCCCTTGTCTCCGCCCGCTGAACGTACGTTTATGGTGGGCTCGTTGAGATAGTCCAGGCAACCAAACGCGTCCTCGGCTTTTGTCTTATACGCTGTTGACACTATAGGGGCGTTTATATTAGTTTTTGTCTTTGTCTTTTATTTTTAGCTTACAAATAGTAACAATTTATAGAGAAACTTGTAGAGAAAGAAACATTCGTGTGCGATTTTTACCGATATAAATAAAATCAATATAGTGTGTACTACAATCGACTAGTAGACTACACTTTAAAAAGACATTCCATTTGAAAGCTAAATAATGTAAAAAAACAACTTTTAGAAACCAATACGAACAGAGTCGTATATTTCTTGAATTAAGGCGATCTAGCCACAAGACACACCCAGAGCATGAGGTCAAAATAAATAACAGTACCATTGACATATCGGATGTATCGGAACAGTGTTCCGATTTGAGCATATGGGGAGCCCTAGAGTTGGAGACACGTCTGATGGCCCTAAATAAAGAAAATAACTAAAGAACAACATACTGTTTCTCTCTACCGACGGGATAGCCTCCCCTTCCCCTCCTTTGTGTTGCCTCCTCTTCCTCCTCCACTAGTGTTGTCACCTCCCCTCCCTCCTCCATTGTTGCCGCCGACTCCAACTCCAGAAATGGCGATAGGGGGTGCCATCGTGACGATGGGTTCACCATGCCCCTCGGATGTAGAGGAAGGCAAGGGGAAGCGGTGGTCCGACGGTAGACGGTGATGAAGGGCGTTGGACGGCGGTGCAAGACGGTGGTTGGTGGCAAAGGGAGGAACGGGCGAGGTGACGGCTGTGTGAATATTAGGTTGGGTAGGATAGTGGTGCTGGGGGAGACGACGAGACGGCAAAATCACCACCATCCACCAGTGGTGGAGGAGGAGATAGAGGAAAGGATGCGGAGCTGCCTGCGCTTGAGAAAAAGGGAAGGGGGAGCAGTGGTGGGGGAACGGCAAGGAGGGAGACGAGAAGAGCATTGAAGATAAGAGAAAGGGGAGGGAGGTGGCTAATGTTATGAATAGCACACATGTATTCATATGAGGCCAATGGGCCAGTATATATACACAAGGTACAGGTGGTAAATATGCAAAGAACCCCTCATAACAATGGAGAATAACAAACTATACATATATCTCTAACACCCCCCCTCAAACTCATGGTGGATCAACAACACTGAGTTTGGAGAGGTAGAAGCTGTTCTGTGCTCGAGTCTGGGCCTTCGTGAAGAAATCCGCTATTTGAAGCTCCGAAGGCACATACTGAAGAGTAATCACCTGATCATGCACACAAGTCCTCATGAAAGAAGCATCAACACCAATGTGCTTGGTGAGCTCATGCTTCACAGATCACAAGCAATACCGATAGCACTGTCTTGTCGACAAAAGAGGGTCGGTGTAGTGACGAAACACCAAAATCCTCAAGTAACCACCGTAGCAAGTAATCTCTGCATGTCAAGAGAGCCATAGCTCGCAACTCACCTCTGCACTCGAACGGACACTGCATCTGCTTTCTTCGTCTTCCGTGCAATAAGAGAACCACCAAGAAAAACACAAGAAGCAAAGATAGACCGCGATCGAGGATCGCTGGCCCAAGTAGCATCCGAATAGGCTGAAGCTGTAACAAGTCAGAACGTGGAAAGAAGAGACGGCGAGAGATAGTCCCACGAAGGTATCGCATAACTCAAGAAGGTGGTGTAGTGAACCCGAGTGGGAGCTGAAACAAACCGACTCGAATATGAACTGGATAAGTGATATCCGGACGAGTAACAAAGAAGGTAGACAAGACTCCCAACAAGATGACGATAGCGAGTCGGATCAGAAAGAGGCTCGCCATCAGAGGGTCGGAGGTGAGCATTGAGCTCCATGGGAGTCTCAACACTACGCTGATCAGTGAGAGAGGCGCGATCAAGAAGATCCTAAATATATTTCTCTTGGGACATAAAGAAACCATCTGGAGTGGAAGTAATTTCAATCCCAAGGAAGTAATGAATAGGACCAAGATCCGACATAAGGAACTGCTCACTAAGACGAGCCTTGACAAAAGCAATGTACTCAGAATCATCTCCCGTAATGATCATATCATCAACATACAGGAGAAGAAGAGTCCGACCACGAGACGAAGTGTGGACAAAGAGCGCAGGATCATGATCACTAGCTGAAAAACCAGCAGCAGTGACCACAGAGGAGAAGCGCTCAAACCAAGCACGAGGGGCTTGTTTAAGGCCATAGAGAGAACGGCGAAGGCGACAAACCATGCCCTCAGGAACAGAATACCCAGGTGGCGGATGCATGTAGACCTCCTCACGCAACTCGCCATTAAGAAAGGCATTCTTGACATCAAGCTGAGAAATGCACGATGGCGGCAGACGCCACCGAAAGAAGAGTGCGAACAGTGGTCATGTGGGCCACAGGAGCAAAAGTCTCGTCGTAGTCAACACCATGCTTCTGCTGGAAGCCACGAGCAACAAGACGCGCCTTATAGCGCTCAAGAGAGCCATCAGAGCGAGTCTTAATCTTATAGACCCACTTACATGTGATGGGATGAGAATGAGATGGCAAAGGAACAAGATCCCAAGTACCAAGACGCTCGAGGGCAGCAATCTCTCGGCCATGGCAAGCTGCCACTCGAGTGAGTAATGAAGATTCCGTGAGGAGACAAAGCTCACGAGTAGCTGCGCCAAAGAAGGAAAACGGGCAGAGGCCGAATCGATCGCGATCGCGAAGAGCGTAGCGAGGAGAAGATGACCCATCAGGGACGATGGAGCATCGAAGAAGATGGAACATCGTAAGAAGAAGGCTCATCCGAAGGTCCTCAAAACGAGGTCGACGAGTGTAGACGATAAGGGAGAAGGAATCAGAGTGGAAGGAACTGCGGAGTCGTAGGAGACGCACACAAAGCGGCGACAACGGTGAAGAGGCCACAGGGGAATATGTGGAGACTCGGTGGAACAGTGGACGAGGCAAAACAGATATAGGTGTATCCGAAAAGTCAAGAAAGACAGAGGCTCCACAGAGGAAGCCGAAGGAGAGTCAGGACGTGGGTAGAATGGACTAGACTCGTCGAAAGTCACATCCCGAGAAATCCGCATCCGTCGACCAACAGGATCCCAGCACCGATAGCCCTTGTGCTCGGCACTATATCCCAGAAAAACACACTCAACAGACTGAGCGGTCAGTTTGGTGCGTTCTCGAGGGGCAAGGAGAACGTAGCAAACGCAGCCAAACAGATGAAGGGCAGAGTAGTCAGGAAGAAGACCACAGAGACGCTCAACAGGGATCGCACCCTTAAGAGCAGAAGAGGGTTGTATGTTGACGAGATAGGTGGCAGTGGAAACAGCCTCGGCCCAAAAGTGAGGTGGAATAGAGGCGGCGATCATCAGAGCACGAGCCGTCTCAAGGAGGTGACGATGCTTGCGCTCAGCGACACCATTCGAGCATGAGCACCGGGATAAGAAAATCGAAGCGAGAGTGCCCGCCAGCAAGAAAGTGCGCAGTGATGAGAGAGGTACTCGCCACAGAATCACTCTAAAGACACGAATAGGAGTGGAGGCGAGTGTGTATCATAGTGGCAAATTGTTTATAGATAGGTAAGACCTCACTACGAGAAGACATGAAATATATCCAAGTGTGGCGAGAGAAATCATCTATAAAAATAATATAATAACGATGACCCCTTTCAAACGAAGGAGCGGACCCCAAACATCCGAATGAACAAGATCAAAGGACGCCGAGACACGCCTCACTATGAGGATAAGGAAGTCTGAATCATTTACCTAACTTACAGCCCCGACAATCTAAAGACACGTCTCGAGACAGACCCCAAAAGACCACGACGAACTAAGGACGGCATGCACGAGATCCACACAGATGGCCAAGACGGTGATGCCACCGCTGGAAAGAGCCAGAGACGAAGTGGCGAAGCGGAGAGACCGGCGCCGATGGTGGCGCGGAAGGAAGGTGAAGCGCCAAGCTCCCAGAGACGCTGTGAGTCACGCGCGAGGGCCGAACCAACCGAGCTCCGTGTGGCGATCCCGAACACAACAAGAGTCAGAGTCGAGAATAACCCGATAACCAAGGTCAGTAATCTGCCCCGCAGAAAGAAGCTGCAAGGTAAGGCGAGGAACATGAGCAACGGAAGGAACATGAAAAGAGGAGTTGCTAAGAGATCCTCGACTGCAGACGAAAGAGATGTACCATCAGCAGTAAGAACACCGATGGAGAATCAAGAGGTGTAATAGAAGACAGAGTGGAAGGATCAGGAGTCATGTGAAAGGATGCTCCAGAATCAAGAATCCACGGGGAGGTACCTGACTGTATAGGAGGTGGTCTCTCAGTGCCCGAAGAGTCGAGAGCGTAACCCGCAGAACTCGCCGAGGAGAACCGGCGGCAAGTAGGCGTCGAAGTCCGGCTATCTCTCGCCGGTGAGAGAAGCTCAAGAAGTCGAGGCGATGTCGTCGAGAAGCACTAGTGCCAGTAGAAGAACGGCGTGAAAGATGTCGCTTCTTCTTGTAGCACTGGGACTTAGTGTGGCCATCCTTGTCGCAGTAGGAACAGTGAGGACGGCCACCTCCAGACGGAGGACGGCCACCACCACCTGTGGTAGCCGCTGGAGGAGGCGGCAGTAGCGAGCGACGAGCGGCGAGCACGAGGGAGTGGCATCGCACCAAGACCACTCGCACGAGTCTCCTCCGCGCGTATCTCGGTAAGAGCCTCCGTGAGAGTGACACGAGGGTGGCGTGCAAGGAGCTGAGCACGTCTTTGCTCGAACTCGGGACGAAGGCGAGTAAGAAACTCGTAAATCTACTGAAACTCTAGGTCAGCACGGATATCCAGCAAAGACGGACAGTACGACCGGCGGCAGCGAAGTGAGTCCAACCGACGCCGCATGCAGTAACTCGAGCGAAAGCGCCAACGATAGCATCACCGCTTAAGAGAGTGCTCTGGCGGACCACGGACGATCTGAGGCATCACCGAGGGCTCGAGCGCCGACGAAGATGAGTCCACATCCGAAAGCGAAGAGAGTCCCACAACCTCGTAAGAGAACCGAGGTGGACATCGGCGATGAGGACAAGAAGAGCCCGAAAGCGCCGCCATCGTACTCACCGAGTGTAGACGGCCGACGATCTTTGTAGGAATCGAGCCTCCGGTAGGCAGAGGCGCTTTATCATCACGGCCTCAGCAGCGGCCTTTATCTACCGTCGGGGCAATGCAACCGCTCCGTCGGAGGAATAGGGCAAGCGGGCGGTGACATCGCCGAGAGGACGCCCAGAGACGAAGACCACGCATGTGAATGCGCATGTGAGACACAAAGTCGGTGTAATTAGCAAGATCAAAATCACCGGCAATGAGGAGGGAAACGGTGCCCATTGGTAGGCGGCGCTGGGACGGTGCGGCGACCAAGGTAACGGTCTAACAGCGGCGCGGACGGCGCGTTAGATCGACGTTTTTGCTTTTTCTCTAAACCCTAAAACTTAACGGGCCTTCACCGTTAGACAACGCACACACGCAGGAGGCGGCGCCGTGGCCACCGGCGGCGCGGAGCCGCGGCGGGCGCGCGGAGCGCCCGGCAGAGGAGCGCGCGTGAGCGGCGGCGCGCGCTCGGGGCCGGAGGGCGACGCGGCAGCGGCTGGCGCGCGCGGCTCGGGGCGGCGGCGCGGCTCGGGAAAGCGGCGCGCGGGACGAGGAGGCGCGCGGCTGGGAGACAGCGCCCGAGCGGGACGGTTGATGGAGAGCGGAGGCGGAGGAGCAGCCGACGACATCGGCCGCGGAGGCCGCGCTCGGCGACGAGGAGGCGAGGTGGGGCCGCGCGCGCGCCAAGGATGGAGGCCGAGGCGCAGCGCGCGGAACCCTAGGTAAGCCAAAACCCTAGTTTTGGCTCTGATACCATGTTATGAATAGCACACATGTATTCATATGAGGCCAATGGGCCAGTATATATACACAAGGTACAGGTGGTAAATATGCAAAGAACCCCTCATAACAATAGGGAATAACAAACTATACATATATCTCTAACAGCTAAGAGGCTATCCCGATGGATTGGGATCCAACAGATAGCAGTGTGTAGTTGCTCTGTAGATAAATACCATCAATCATAAGGCTTTCCGACCATTAAAAATGCAACGAAATGAGGCCTCCCCTCCTCTCCTGTTCCCTTCCCAAGCCTTTGTGGAAAGACGGAGCAGGCACACAGTCGCAGCGCGTCAATGGCCGAAATGCTAGGGCGCACAAAGCTTCTCTCGTCCTTCAATGAAAGTTACTACAGGAATTTGATTACTAAAGCGCCGAGCACATGGCCAAACTGGATATGAGGAGGGCTCGGCCTTTCGGTCCTCCATTTCTATACTCACCTTTGCCGTTGTGGTCAAAGGGGAGAGTTTCGCGCTGCACAGCCGCATTGTTCTTTTGCCTTCTTTATTTGCGACAGCTGTTTCGGACTCGCTTTTCCTTTGGTTTCGGCGGATTTTTTTGAGGGACACGATGGACAGCCTTGGAACGAGCGGCAGTGCCCCTGGACGTTCTTGCACCCACGCCTAGTTTATGCCCATCATTAGCAGCACAAACACTTGGCAGATGCCAACCTTTTCTTGTTTGGCCTGCCGTCTTGTCCTCTTGCTGTTCGTTTTTTTGAAGGCGGGCCAGGTTGGTGAGTCTGCCTATGCAAAGGAGCTACAATTTTTTTTCCCTTTCCCTAATGTGAAATGCTGTCAGTAAGAAGGGTAATTTCCAGTGCAGCCATGGCTACATGATCACAATAGGTGTTGTGAGTCGTGACACGCCGATCACTATGCAATTGACACACCAATCACTATGCAGTCCTGAGTCTCCTGACGCCCATGGAGAGAACAACGCGTCTCTCTCTTATCAGAGAAGGAAACGGGGAGAAGAAATATGGAGTAACATGGATTGATGAAAGATGACAAGTACATCTAAATTTAACATATCCATAAGATATTCTTCAGTCCTTCCACATTCTTATCCTCTGCCCTCAACAAACCATCACGATGTCATTATATCATATCAACCTCTTCTTCCAACTGTCACAAAACAAGCCCACTTTGGTTTTTAATTAAACAAACACAAAATGTGAACCAAAAACAACAAAACCAATAAATTAAAGAACTGAACCAAAAGGTTTCTCTTCTATCAGGGGAACAAGTTCGAATGGTGCTGCGATGAACCAGTGATCATAAACTGTAGGGACCAGGCAACTGCAACCTCAAATGGATTCACTGGTGCACTTGCCCTTGGATCTGTAAAGGAGCTTCTTCTTCTTGGATGCAGGGTTGTTGATCATTAGCACAATCTTGCCGGGCTCGCTAACCTTGAAGCTGCCCTTCATGATTGGTTCCTCGTTCGCAGGCACCTTCCTTGTTTTCTGCACGATGACGGTGTATCCGCCCTCAGCGTCGGGGGTGAACTCCGCCCCGTAGCTCACCTCCCAGCCAAGCACCCGGAGCTCCCATACAATTGTTGAGTTCTACAATGGTTGCACATTTCATATACAGATAATGATCAGTATAAACAATCTATGCATTGAAAATTCGTAAGTAATACGGGATGTACACAAGGGCCAACCTCGGTGACAGGAATCTCAATGGTTTCTTTGGATGAAGCTTTGATAGTCAACTCGGTGACAGAGTCAGAGGTGGTGAACTCGGGATCATCTTCCTTGAAGAGGCCTCCAAATTGGACAGGGACTTGCTCCGGCGCGATGTATCTGCATTTTGTTAGAGAAGATGAACAATAATTGAGAACATAGAACCTGGAAGATTTAGTAATAAAAACAGTAATTCTGAAATGTTTTGCGTGCAAAACCTGAAGAGGGTCTCTGCGGACTTGGCCGGGCTGGCAAAAACGAACTTGCTCTTGGTACGCTGTGTGAGGAAGGGGCTCATCATTTTGTTGGCAGCGAGATACCACCATGGCACATTGATGAACACCTGCACACCATAACCCAACCAAACTTAGGATCCCATTCCATTCATCGAAATTGTTGCAATCAACTTCAAATTAGTATAGTAAACAACATTACAACTTGCCCAAGCCTGATCGTGTTAGAAAGAGAGGAACAAAAGGGAAAGATACCAACTCGCGCTATGATTGATTACCAAAGCACACGCCAAAAGACAGCAGTCCACTCAAAACCAGCACTCAAACCGGTGTAAAAGAACTATGACACCGCAAAGTTTTAACCTTTACCACAGCCAAAAGAACAAGCTTTGTCCCAATCATTCACTTCCAATGTTAAACTACGAACGCATAAGCATTGAATCTTTGGCAACGACTAAATTTCGAAGTACACGATCAGATTTTAATCGTAATTACCGCGGCTGCAAAATTCCAAATAAATAATTCAATGACGGGAGACGCATTACCTTCTTGGCGATGAACTCGGGGTAGTTGTCCTGGAGCAGCGCGACGGCCTGGCGGGTGACGGCGCGGTGCTTGCCGAGCATGGGCGGCGAGTTCTTGAGGTCGGTGACCTGCACCATGGAGCAGATGCCACTGGGCGCGAAGTCCAGCTGCGACAGGATGCCGCGCTCCAGCAGCTGGATGCGCCACTTGAGGAAGCGCTCGCGCTTCTCCTCGTCGCCGAACGCCTTCTCGTACAACTCCTTGTCTTGGAACTCGCCGTAGACGTTGTAGCACACAGGGTGGCCCTCGCGGTCGGCGCCGCGGTAGAACACAACCTTGTCCATCTCCGGCAGGCCGAGGTCGGCGTCGAGGACCGACTCGATGCCGAAGCGCTTGCGCCACAGCACCGCGGACTTGAGCATCGCCATCGCTTCCTTCACCTTGAACTCTCGAGCGCGCAGGAACTTGAGCAGCACCGTGTCCGTGCGCTCGTCGTCGCCCACCAGCGGCACCCCCCAGATCAGCACGGGCTCGAGCGCGGCCGCCTGCGCCTCCGCTTCCGGAGCCGCTGCCTGCTCCGAGGCGACGGCGGCGGGCGCAGCAGGCACCACGGTTTCCTCGATCGCTTCCACCGTCTTGGTGCCCTCCTCCTCGGTGACCACGACGGTCTTCTCCTCCGGCTCCGGCTCGGCCGGCTTGGCCTCGTCAGCCTTGGTCTCCTCCTTGGTCGGCTCCTCGGCCTTGGGCTCCTCAGGTGCCGCCTCGGCAACCGCTTCGGCCTTGAGCTCCTCGGTTGCTGCCTCCGCCGCCGCCTCGGCCTTGGGCTCCTCCTTGGCCGGTTCCTCGGCCTTGGGCTCGTCCTTGGCCGGCTCCTCGGTCTTCGCCTCCTCCTTGGCGGGCGCCTCCGTCTTGGCCTCCTCGGCGGCGGCTTCAGTCTTGGCCTTGGGCGGCGGCGGAGGAGGAGGCAGGTTGAACTCGCCGGAGGCAAGGGCGGCGGCGATCAGCTGCTTGAACTCGTCAAGCGCCTTCTTCTCAGGGTCGAGCAGGTCAGCCACCAGGTTGCTCTCTTCCTTGAACGACCCAGTCCCCTCTATGGCGCCGCCGCCGTCGGCGCCCGCGGCAGTCTCCGCCGCCTCCTCAGCCTTCTCCTCCTCCTCGGCCTCGGCCTCCGCCGCAGCCGCAGCCGCTGCCACAGTCTCCTCTACCTTCTTCTCCTCTTCTGCCGACGCCTTCTCGGTCACGACCACCTCGGCAGGGGCGGCGGCGGTCTCTGGCTGCGGCTCCTCGGCCATCTCTCCGAACTGCTTCAAGCCTGCGTGCGTGCTAGAGAGAGAGAGAGCGCGCACGAGAGGTGGAGAGAGAGAGAGCGTGGGGTGGGGTGTTGGGATTAGGGTTTGGGGGAGAGGGGAGGAGAGATATAGGGGAGGGGAGGGAGGAGCAAGGCTGTCAGAGTGCGAGGCCAGCGTAGCTGCGCTCTTGCGTTTGCTGGAAGAGAACCAAACCAGGGGCAGGGAAGGTGGCGCGGCGAGGTGGGGCCCGCATCATGCAACGGATTAGTTCCGATTAATGACAGGTTGATGGGCTTCTTTTTTCTTTTCTTTTTTTAGGTTTGTCCTTTTTTTGCTTGGTTAAAAATGAGATGGACGGTGCCAGGCACTGGCGATTAGCATCCAATGCTGTTAAAGTGGGTCTTTTCTTGTTTTCCACATAGATTTTCAACTTGTTTTCCAAATAAATTTTCCACATAGATTTTCTTTAAAAAAATTGCCATGTTCCGAACGAGTATCTGACCACAACACACCAGACAGGTGGGTCTTTTCTTTTCGGCGTGTAAAAAAAAAATCAGTAGAGCACTTTGTCTTTAGTGTGCCGTCCGGAAAAAAATACATTTCCATAGGAATATTATTTCCTACAAAATTTCTATAGAATCCATATTTGCCAAGCAGGTTTGAAATTTGTAATTGATGAATAACCCAATGCAGTCGACCGACAGTGGATTTTCGCTAATTCATTTTTTAGCATAATAGTTTGTGATCTAATTTAAGAAATGGGCAGCAATCGACTCATTCTTAATGAAATTAAGTACTCGAAAATCCTAATCAACATGTTTCTTTTTAGACATTTTCTACGGTACTTGCAAGGTACCTGAGATACCTTCTCTTAAAAAATATCATCCGTTGATTCCTAAAGAGGCAACTTTGGGACTAAAAATCATATAAATATGGATGATTTAGTAATTATTTTTAGAGCTAACCTGTCTCCTCCTTTCTCTAACTCGCCGCCGCTGCCGTTCACCACATCTCCTCCCATTCTCAATTCCACCAACGCTCCTCCCAAAAACCCGTCTCCCACCATCCCTCATCCAAACTCCTCCCCTTTCCCCTCATCCATCCATATTAGCTCGTAATCCATTGATCTTCTCTATCTTTAATTTTTGGCTACTACCATAATCGTCAATAACAGTCAAGAAGATTATGACCGGATTATTTTAGATTGAAACTTGGCTTATGCTTGTACTCTCTACAGTAACTAACTTTTAAACGGTGATTTTTTCAAAGTGGAGTTAATAAGAAGAATATAATAAAAAATATACTGAGTTTAGTTATACCACCTAAAATCGCACGCGACTATTTTCCTCTGCGTACTGTCTCTCGCGAATAGTCAGAATTCAAATATTTAAACCATAAACCAGCAGCCCAAAAGAATCCATCCTATGTACTTGTTGTTTGATTACTTAGTCTAACATTCAGTTATATAATTTATAAAAAATGCAAAATAACAAAGTAGGTGGTAAAATTATGTAATTTATGCTCAGTTACTGAATTTTATATTCAATTACATGGTCTGCAAGAAATTTGGTGGTCTGCAAGAAATTTGTCTCTGTTCTTTGCCGCCGCCACCGTGATTGTAACGCCAAGCTGCCGGGCATTAGGGCTCCAAACGACGAGATGAATCCACACTTTTAGAGCAACTCCAGCAGACCCCCTACTTGAGCCCTCAAACCTCATATTTGAGAGCCAGAGCCAAAAACTGTACTCCAGCAGACCCCCTACTTGGCTCTCAAAAATAGGAGGTCTCTCAAATGAGGCCTTCAAGCCCTCATTCCTGTGGGCCCCTACTCGCTCTCATTTCCGTTTTCCCGCTGCGTGAAAATCACCGCCTCGCTTCTACTCGCTTCGCGCTTCCGCTCCGCCGCCTCCTCCTCTTCCGCGCCTCGACGCCCCGCCCGCCGCCCACCCCCCGCCTCGCTGCCCCCGCCTCCTGCCGCGCCTTCCCCGCGCGCCGCCTCCACCGCCCGCCTTCCCGCCGCCTCGACCCCGCCTCGCCGCCTCGCCCCCGCCCTTCCTTCCCCGCCCGCCTCCACCGCCGCCCCGCCCCGACTCTCGCCTTCCCACCGCCTTCTTCCGGCGCCTCGCCTCTCCACCGCCGCCTGCTGCCTCGAACCGGCGCCACCGACCGAAGCCTCCACCGCCGGCCTCCACCGCACGAGATCCGGCCTCGCCGGCTGATCCGCCGCCTCGCCGGATCCGTCGCTGGCTGCGCTTATCGCTGCCGGATCCGCCATCTTCGCCGAGGCCGCCGCTCCGCCGGATCGACCGGAACCGACGCCATCCGGCGCGCGACGCCGTCTCCATCCACTCGGCCCGCCTCGGGCCTCCGCCAGATTCGCCTCGGCTCCTCACAGATCCGCCGCCGCCTCGCTAAGGCTGCCGACGCCTCTTCGGCTTCCACGCCGCCGGCCGCCGCCGGATCGCCGCCGCGCCGATGGAGTGAGGGAGGGGAACGGTGATGAGAGAGAGGGGACGAAGAAATTTGTCAGGAGTGGGTCCCATGTGTCAGTGTGTGGTGAATAGATTTGAGGGCTTAGATTTGAGGGGTGCTGTTGGAGTAGAAGCAAAAAAATTGGGCCCTCAAAAGTAGGGGGAGCCCTCAAATAAAAAGTAGGGGCCCTGTTTTGAGTAGTACTGCTGGAGTTGCTCTTACTAGTTTATCTTTTTCATCTAATTTAGGGTCTGTTAGGCAACGGCTGCAGTTTATGACTTTTGACTGAAACTTTTGAATTTTAGTAGTTTACGGTACAGATTACGGAGAGATAGATACTCACTTGCGATTTTGGATGGTACAGATGTTGAGCTTTTAACATGTACATCGTTTAACTTGTAGACTCTGTCTTGAGAAAATACTCCGTTTGAAAGTTAGATACTGTAGCAAAAGCCAAAAGCTGTCAGTTTCGGAGGAAAAGAACAGACCCTTAATAAGCTAAAAAAATTATGGAGCAGCCCTTTCAACAATTCTTTAAGTTTATATCTAGCCCACAACTTAAGTATCTTCACAAAGATACTTTTAACCGTGGATCATCGGATTTTACGTAATGAACCGCTAAATTAGCTCCTAAGCACCGCAGAAAGCCTCTTCTTTTTTATTGAGAGGAGTAATCAGCAAGATTTTGGAAGCTCCAAGTAAAGTTACCAAGCAGCCATTGGTCTTTGCCAGCCTTGCAGGGTCACATCACAAACTCCGTGCTCTGCCATCTCCATCCATCACACGAGATGACAATTCTAGAAAGAAAGGCACGGCTATTTCCTTCTGATTAGCGTTTTCTAAAACAGCTTGGATTCTTCCTAACATCCTGGCTTTGAAACAGGCGGCTGGGTAAGATGATATTTTAACGCGACACATCAGGTGCTGCCGTGCAGGTGCGCAGACTTTTGCAGCACTACCGTGCTCGCTTGGGCAACTAGAAGGAAAGGTTCTCTCTCTCACCCGTCCTTCATGACATACGTCATTAGAGCCTGAATTTGTAATACGGAAATCGGAAGCACACGGTATGAGAACTTAAGCACATGAGGATGAGTTGTCAATTTGAGTATTTTGCAACGGGGAAAAGGGCTTTGATCTTGTTTAGAAGAGGATGATGGGAGCTAATATGGCTGCCGATTGGCCAATGAAAGTAGCGCAACTAGGAACTGTTTTTAGCTAGGCTCCGTTTGAGAGTAGGAAATTCAGTGAAATTATGTCGATATCATCTTATGCTTGCAAAATTGCTGTAAAATCTCTATTAAAAAAACCCGGTCTTAAAATAGTGGCGGCTGCCATCTTTCACCTTGTTAAGGGCATCTGTAATGTATGAAAAGAGGAGGTCTTAAGCCACCTTAAGGTCAACCTTATACATTACAGGGGTGACCTTAAGCAAACCCTAAGCAAAAAAAGCTTAAGGCTGGTCCTCAAGCTAAAGACCTGGCTATAAGCATTAAAATACAATTTTTCTTTATCTGCCAAGTGGGACCATCTTAAGGCCCCTTGGGTTATATACACTATGGAGTTAGTCTTAAGGTTTAGATGGGACCCACCTTAAAACCCTTTGAGTTATATACACTACAGATGCCCTATGTCAAGGCTGCATCCGCCAATTCAGAAACCCCAAAACCAAGCAGCACCTCGGTGTGGGAGAGACAACGCCTGTGCAACTTCAAATCCTCGATGTTCCTGCAGGTTTATCAATTTACAATTCTACACTTCTGTAAACGCATCTTCCAATAAAAAAAATTACACCTTTGGAAGAGTACTTTACACTGCAGGTTTAGTTCCAGCTCCCAAGTGCGCCCGTTGGCCGTGTAGCAGCATCCAATGGCCCTGAGGCCCTGCCCATGTCGTAACGGTCGCAAGATCGCAATACGTGGTGCACACGGCTGCAGGCTTTGGCGTCCACGTGTTGGACCTATGCTGACATGGCAGGCAGGCCTTGCAAATCACTGGTGCCGACTGCTCTCTGGCGAGATCAATCTGACATTCTCCGCGTAAGGACAGTTGGGGTGTGGTATTAGAGGCAGTAAAATAGCATCAACTCCTGCTGCTGCTATTGCTAATGATCCAATCGACAAATTTCTAACTATTGGAAGCACTAGAATAACGGGATATCATACTACCACAAGCATTCTTTCTTCGAGAAAAAAAATCACCGACCGGTGGGCAACCGACCAGGCGTCTTATAGGCAGATTGGCAGCTAGTTCTGCGACTGCAAGTGAACTAAAATTTCAGCTACGAACACCAACAGTGTGTTATGTAAAACTCACTGACATGTCAATGCATCATTGTTATGTAAAACTCACTGACATGTCAATGCATCATACATGACTGAAACTTGCATGGATCCTATGTATCTCTTTTTTTTTAGAAAAGATAAGGACGAGGAGGTATGGCTGCTATGAGAATCCAATGTAAAGCTATTGCGAAACATCTAGACGTTGGAGGATGGTCAATATTTCGCAGAATTTCACGTGGTCATTTTCTATGGACCTCACCAAGTGGATCAATGCTACTAGATCCTATTGTCGTTTTAACCATCTCTTCTTTTGGCATCACGCCCGATGCGGCCTTCTTCTCTGTCCAATGTCACAAAACTAGGGCATATTTGTAGCATAACATTCACATACGGATGTTTAGACATTCATCAGCCAATCCTTTTTCCCACACAGACCCTAACACTTAAGAGATGGTTGGACATTTGAGAACACCAAACTAAAAGGAATCTTCCTGACAACCCATCAAACTGAAAATAGAACTGCCTACCTTCTGAATTCTTATGCGTCATTGAAGTAAAGGGTCACCATGTGCTCTCCTTTACGCAACCATATGTAGTTGACAACTAGGGCAATATATCATGTACTAATGGAGTTTTGGGTGTTAACATGCTAATAAAGATACGTACCATCCGATTTGGCATGTGTGGCTCCGATAGAGGTGGGTGGAACACCCCTACTTTTTTGCACAAGCCCCCCTGCACGGCCAGTTCTTTTCACGAAAAGCCCTCGCCCCCTTTTCTCTCCCTCCTTCCCTTCTCTCCCTCACACACGCGGGGCATTGGATCATATACCCTCCCTTTAGTTGGGAAATTCAGGATTTACCCTCTCACCTCAATGACATGTGGGGTCATCATAAGTCACTGACGCGTGCGCCACGAGGGTAAATCCTGAATTTATATCTAAGGAGAGGGTATATGATGAATAAAACCCACGCACGCAGGCACACTAGGCTCCCCCAGCCTCGTCCTCGCCCTCCGCCTCCCACGATCATCGCGCCGCCACCCCCCACCACCATTGCGCCGCCCCCCTTCTTCCACGCCAGATCGGCCACTGCTCCCATCCTCCCTCTCCCCCATTCTTCCACTGCAGCGGCGCCCTCCTCCCCGGCCTCGGCCTCCCTCCATCCTCAGCGCCGCCGCTGCTCCCCTTCTCGCCAACCGCCGCTGAGCCCATCAACTACCACGACGCCATCATTGGGAACATATACATGATAAGTTTTTCTGGGCAACCATAGGTAGCAGCGGTAGCATTGTGCAAGCATCAACATTTCATCAATCCGAGACACCTAGAACTGTTGAATTCACAAACCACATTCGCACTCCACATAGAGAACCAACAAACAATAACCACTGCTATTATCAAATTTGACCAAACAAACACCCTGCTACCAAAATTAAAAAGATGGAACTCATAAATTGTCACACATTCTCAGAAAACACACCCTCGTCTACACAATCTCAGAAAACATGAAAGGATGGAGCGGCGGCGCAAAAATGTACAGATGGATTGGGGTGTTTCATCCGCCACCATCGCAGCCACACACGCCAGATCGGATGGCAATGTCGCCATTAACATTTTAGCACTGAAAACTCTATTAGCATAGAACATGTTGTCGACAACTAGACATCATCGTATCCAAAATACTATCGTACATGCATGCATTCCACTAACTCATGCATTCATTCCACAATGCTTACCTGCATGCATGGCCCAATGTCGTACCGCAAAAACAACACCTAATTAGCAAGCTAATCCTTAATTTGTGGGGGTGAGTAACACACATGTCACCATTGGTATCCATCAAAAATGGCGTCATGTAGAATCAACACCAACGCATACATTTTAAAGTGCAAGCCTCCAAAGTCCAAGATGACATCATTAGGTAGCTCCCAACTCCTAAAGCAAAATGGAGCAATGATTGATCCGGGCATAAAACAATGCTGGGATTAAAGACCTTAGGATGATTGATTGCGACAACAACAATTGAAATAAGCCAGTGTTTGGAGGGTGTTAGGCCATGTACAGCTTGTTCAAGGCTGGACAACTAACCTGATTACCTGACCACATCGTTCCATTATATCTGGTCTCATCTCCCCTCATCCAAGCTCCAACTTGTTGGTACTAATCCATAAATTAGTATGTGATGCATAGATATTGAATCGTAAAGGACTAATTGAGCACCAACCTACTTCAATCGACCGAAAAGTCGCCAATTGGAGAACCTGGTGGAAACTAAAATGTGGCCTGCACTACTACTGACTGAATCAGCCGTGATTGGATTCCGGGGAATGTAGGGCCCAACGTATGGAGAGACTCCTAACGTCTATGTGTTGTGTTTGTCGTGAAGAATGAAGATTATACTTCTGGCACATGATCGGAATCTCATCTGGTTTTCATACGTTTATTTTTCTTTCTTTTTCTCGCCTACCTTACCTGGGCGCCAATTACGCATCACTACTGTATACTCTATATTGTACTAGCATTAAAATGCCAGTCTGGGAAAGAGTAGTTGTGTCGTTGGACCGATCGCTGATGATTTGTGCATACCGCTAGCCTCCTGCCGCATATCGCTATGTTGAAGCAGCCTAGTGTTGATCTGGCCTGGCTTCTTTTGTTTTTTTCCCCCATTTTCTCTTGTTTAATAGTCTTGGGTGAGAACAAACGTGGGCTGTCAACTGTCCATTCATATTTTATGGAGCAATCATGGATGGAAATGGACTTAGTCGGAGCAGCGGTAGTGGCTGATACGAAATCAGCACCTGCATAATCTTTTTCTTGACAGGCATGGCTGATGATGGGTCTGTTCTTTTTGGCTGCGACTTATGATTTTTGGCTGAAATTTTTGAATTTTGACTGTTTACGGTACAGATTACGGAGAGACCAATATTCATTTACGATTTTGGCTGGTACAGATGTTGGGCTTTTAACGTGTACTACGTTTAACTTGTAGACCCTGTTTTGAAAAAATACTCCATTTGAAAGTTAGGTATTGTAGCAAAAACTAAAAACCGACCGGCTTTTGACTTGCCAAACAGGCCCGATGTCTGTCGAAGCAGGTGTTTTGTGGGAAACCATGTGGGCCAGTTTGTTCATTTGGGCTTGGAGGTCTCCCACGTGATGTTCAACTACAATGTTTGGGCCGCCTCGGCCCGTGGTTTTGGTGCCCTCCCTCTTCTGCGCACGCGGGGCGTGGCGCTGTCACCCGCATCGGCGCCTGCCATCCCACGTTCCCACTGGACGACCAGTTGCATCCGCCGGGTCGTGGCCCGCGCGCCATGAGTAGTCGGATAGACGCGGTACGCCCGGCTGAAGTAGATGGGCCTCCTCTTTTAAGGTTCCCGCCTCGGCCTCAGCGTAGAAGAACTCCGGCCGCCGGTGCTCTACCGTTGCAGCCCAGTTAATTGGACTCGGAGTGCGCCTGCAATGCTAGCCCACGTTCCTTGTCCTTCTTCGGCCTCTGCAAAAAGAGGTCGTCGGCCTTCGGCTTAGGCCACATTCAAAATGTCTTTTGCTGATAGCTTTTAATTATAACTATTAGTATTTGGTTGAAATGAACATTATAGTAGTTATTAGTTTTTAGCTAAGACATTCAATTAAAGAAAAATAAAGGAAAAAAGAGAGAAAATAATTAAAAAAACCTCTGTTATGTCTTCACCGATAATACAAAAGAAAGGGGTGAAGAAAAAACGCGTTAAGAAATCAACGTGTTAAAAACGGCTTCCGGCTTCTAAAAGCTAGAAGTTAGAAGTTGTTTTGAACAAGACCAAACCAACCTTTCTTCGGTGTAGTTGCCACATGCCACGATGCTAATTAACCCATATATTTTCTCAAAAAAGAATCTTGCCAAAGAATCTGCGATAGAGGAAAGCAAAGAGGAAATCGGAAAGAAATTGGTGGGCAATGAAGAAAACAGAGAAAAATCGGAGTAGCAAATAGCAAGAATGTAAGGGACAACACTTGCATAAAATCTCATTAGGAAGCCAAAGCTTGAGCACTTTGCACCAAGAAACAACAATTTGGCAAGTAAACACCATTACACCAAGAAACAGCAAATAAACATCAATTCCTCTATAGCACTGCCTGCTTGAGCCACGACTGCTCTAAGAAACTCCAAAGACGAATAAAGTAGAAGGCAAACTAATTAGAATCAGATTGACAAGCAGAGTAGAGCTGTCCGAAGGACCAACCGTGTTTGCCCGGCTCCAAGTATGGTATTGTTGGTCCTGTGCAAGCACTGTGGGCAAATAAAGCATGGCCCGTTTAGTTAAACGGGTTGTATCTAAACGGGTTTATGCCGCGTCGTGCTAGGTTGCTCATTTGGACAGATCTGTAGTAGAGCAAGGAGGTGGCAGCATTATCCACTCAAGGGCGACGACGTCCACGCAGGCTGCTACGAGCAACGAGTAGGTGGAGCTGCGTTGGCCATGTCAGTGCGAGAGGGAGATGAGCTCCATTGGAGGGCAATAGATTTGGGGAAGGATGTGCCGGCCTTGTGTGTACGGCTTTGGAGAAGGAGGATGTTTTTGGGAGGTGGGGACAACACTGGCAGTGGAAGAGGGTGTCTTGGATTTTTTGAACTTGGATCCATTTATCAATAACTTAGGACGAGTAATCAGGCAAAGTGGACATGATAGGGCTCCCTTGCTTGATTACCTTGCTTGATTACCCATCGGGTAGAGATTTCCTCCCACAATTATGTCCGTAGGCTGACAATAAGGAATATACCGTCTCTTTAAGGATTTTTATCCTTGGATAATCGGATTATCGGGCAATATTGCCATCCTGTTCCAAGTTCCAACCAAGGGCCAACGGAAGCACCAGAAACCTGGCAAAATAGTACAGTACTTGTACATGTGGTGGCAGTTATCACGGACTCCTTCCCATACTGAGAGCATGGCTAATAATTCAGCCTGCTGCTGGCTGAATACAGTTGCCATGTCATTTACAGTTAATAATGCAGCCAGCACATATAATAGGTTGGCTAAGAGGCTGACTATAACAAAGATGTAAGTATTTAATATTTACATGTACATTCCATCAACTGTGATTAATATCTTTGTGGCCATCCATCAAACAACAATAATATGAAAACCGTAATGTGCATAAACGAATGAATATTGACGAATCAGAATCAAGATGCATAAGCAACAAGACGAACCCAACCACGCCTGGTTGCTGTAGTCCGGTGCGGAAGCATGGTGCGCTGGATGCGAACGCGGAAGGGATGGCCGGCGGCTGGACGGGCCGAGCCGTTGCTAGCGGGAGAAACCTCCTGAGCAGGCGCCGCCGCCGCAGATGTCCGGACCGGACTGCAGACTCATCTTTGCTGTGCATCTAGGGTACTTGTATTTCTACACATCTAATTAGAATTGATCCGATGCAAACATCACAATCGTTTGCAAGAACGAATAGTAAGTAGATTGCAACCTTAAAACAGCAACCAATTGAAAGCAAAAAAAGAAACAAATCTTTGTTTGGTCTGGACTCTTCCTCACTACGCTCGCTTAACAGAACCAATTGTCCAATTGGAACATCTCAAGAACCAAATCTTTCTTCGGTCTGGACTCTGTGATAACCTAGTAATCTATCAGTAATAATCTACAACAACAAGAACACAGGAATCTAGCAAACCAGATACTAAAATTGAAGAAATACATACTCAAAAACCATAGAAAAGAAGCTAACTTACAATCAAACAGCCTATCTTACAATCACCATCATTCATAGCGAAAGCTGGGAGCTCTTCAGGCCCTCGAGTCGCGCGCCACCCCACACTCACCTCGCCTCGTCTCGCCGCTGCTGGAGCACGCCGCCGAGCCTCGCGGGCGCTAGGAAGGCAGCGGCGGGGCCATTTCGCCGGACTGCGGCGGATGTGGCCGATCTCGCGTATCGATCGATCGGCGGTCATCGAGGCACCGTGTTCTTCTCGCCGCCACCACCGCCGGTGGTGGCGTGGATCTCCGAGCGGCTCGGATCTACACTTCGTGCCGGATCCGCCGAGTCGATGTGGCGTCCACGCGTGTTTGAAGGCATGCTCGCCGAGCCCGGCTGGGTTCCCGCCACGCCCGCCGCCGACCCCGCCGCGAGCGCCGCCACCCTACCTCCGTCGCAGAAGCCACCGCCACGGCGAGGCGGACGGCAGCAGCCGCAGGCGCCGGGGGGCCGCGCGCGCCCGATCCAGATCCAGCGCCCTCACAAGGCGCCCACGGCAACCACGCCTCACGTGGCACCGCCCGCAAGACGAGGAGAGGAGGAGATGACGCGCGGGCTCGGAGAAGTTTGGGAAGCGGTGGAGGCGGCCGGTGACTCTCCCACTCGATAGAGTGCGTAACCGCGCAGATAAGGGCGGGAGGCGGCTGCAGCAGTGCGTCCGCCGCCTTGCATGGGCTCGCCGGCGGCGGCGCTATTTTAAGGCCCATTCGCCTTTCTCTGCTGGGTTCTCATGCCGAGCATGTGCGCAATGGTGGCTTCAGAAGTGGAAAAGAGACACTTTGGAGGCATCTTCCTTGCTCATCTCTCGAAGAAGTCGTGCAAGATGTTATTCGCGGTCCCGCGAGAAATTTGTTGCGCGCGGCGACGCCGTGCCCTGTGAAGAATCTCACGCGGTCCCGCTCGCCCCCGTAAGGCGTGGAAGATTGAGGACGCCGGGCGGATGGTGCGGTCATGGAAGGAGAAGGGTGCCCACGGACGAGGCAACAAATTGAGCGGGGTGCAACTTCCCGGATCCGCTCAATGGTGGCGCATAGGCGCCGCTTGTGGTTTCTTCGATGGCGGACATTGCGGAGCGACTCGTCGTAGAGTTCAAGGGTGGCTATGCCATGGCCTTGAGCGCGCAGTCCCCGGTGGGTTGGTGGCGGTCTATTTTGTGAGTGGGTAGTACGTGGGGTGTCGTGAAGGTGTTGGCGAAAGCCTTACGGTGATCTTACCGGCCTCGACAACAATGACGCTTTGGGCGCCATTTTCCTTCCCGAGGTGTTGTCATGGTGCCCCATAGCCCTCATGTTTATCGATCTCCGGTGAAAACCTTGCCTCTGAGGCGGCGGCGTCGGCGACTCGTCGCCTCCTTGGAGGCGTCGCCGAGGTCATTCTTCACGCACATGAGACCAAGATTAGAGGGCACGATCGAAAAGGATAGGGGCTTGGTTGGAAATAAGGACTGAGAAGAAGTTATGAAGCTTAGTCTTTCTAGCTTTTTTTATAGTCCTTAAGCTTTATTTCTTGTTGTTTTATGCTCCTCGTGTTTTGAGGATTGAGCCTAAGAGCTCGTGTATCTCATGGTCGTGTATATCCTCGTGGATATAGAGGCCGGATTTTATATCCTTTATCTAAAAACATAGGAATCCAATACAAGAAATTGATAGGCACCACCTACCCAACCGAGAGTCGCGATCTTGGCCTAGAAGAGCTCGGCGATCAAGATCGAGCCGAGCACGCGCCATCGGCGGCGAGACGCCGATGCGGCACACCTTGGCGGCCTCGACGTGGTGGGTGAACACCGCAAAGATCGCCACCTTGCCCTTCACCACTGCAATGAGTCCACCTCCATCACGGCGGCGCTCGCTCGCTGCGCGCGGCGCCCGACAAGAGGGAGGGCGGAGGCGGCGACGAGATGGTCTCCGCGGGGAGGAGGAGACGGAGAAGGCGGAACGGTAAAGCTGGTTGCCATGTATCGCGTGCGCCCTCCGTCGATCCGCCGGCAGGATGTACATGGAGCCGATCGGAGCAGGATCGGGAGGAGGAGGAGGCCCATGGAAAACGCCGACTATTGCGCTCGCCATGGCCGGAAGCAGCGATTCGTTCTCGATTCGTGCGTTTAGCCCGGCGCTTCACCACCGCCCGCTTCCTTTCTCTCTCACCTCTTCTCTCCTCCACTCAGATTTTGTTGACGTGGAAGGCCTTACAGCCTGCTGACTGGACCTTACTATACTTGCTCTGATACTACGAGTCTACAACTATTCCGAAGGACTGGAGTACTTGAAAAGCAGCACAAGCCCATCCATCTGACATCTTCTGCGTCTGATGTCCCAGCTTTCCAAGCGGCTGACTTTGACAGTCTTTAAATGCCCCCTGACTGCGCCATGCTATCGCTTTGATGCCTTTCACTATTGCGACACGACACTGTTCTCCTCATGAGGTTTTCAGGTAGGCTGGCTAGTGGCAAGTACCGCCACTAGACACGCACCTCCAAGAAGGATTTATGTTCCCGCTGCAACGCTGCGTTGCACTGTGCACGTTGGAATTTTAGGACAGCCCTGCTCGACGGACTTATAAGTTGAGAGTTACGGTTTCCTTTTGTGTATTGTGACTATAGTTTCACTGTAGTGACGGTTAGTTTTATTAAATAAAAATAAAAAGTTTTAGAAGATTAAAAAGTATAGTTATTAAGAGGGAAAGAAAAACAAAAAATGCTAAAAAAATAAAAAAGCAAAAAAAAACTGGATTTTAGAAGAAAAAAGCTGAAGCCGTTTAGAGCAGAACTAGGCTAGGAACGTGCAATCTGACTCTGCCCCGTTCGTTTTGGTTTAAGGATTTCCTTGAACAAATAAAGAGGATAGTTTTTGTCGCTGTTTTAAAATAGTTTATCGAGATAGTATTTTAGAAATGGTTTATTAGCTTTCGATTTATTTATATAAATACTCGTACTAGACAAAAAAAAAACTATAAATGGCAGCTATAAACTATAAAACGAGCCGAAAAGAATGCACCCGTACCACTCCTGATCGACTGTCTTCGTAAGATCGTAACTACATTAATAACCACAGGCCGTTGCAAATGTTTCAACGACTTTTTAAAACCGTGTTGTCAAAAACAGCAACCGCCTCCTATTCTTTCTGTAGCGTAGTAATACAAAAACAACATTGTGTGAGTGTCAGCAGTTGCACATTTCACACTCCACTTTGGGCCTCCATATTCCTAGTATTCTAAAAGGCAAAATAGGAAAAACATATGATTGCAATGCCGTGGACTCTTGAATCCTACAGTATTGAAAAACACAGGAATTTGCAATAAAGTTATTGCTCATTTAGGTTATAAACCCAGGCTTCTGTTTTTTTTTTTGTATTATAGCGACTGAAAATGCAATATAGCCACTGTTAGTTTTTTCAGGATAATTAAATTTAAAAAGAAAATGTTATATCATCACGGACAATGTAAAAGAATCAGGGGAAAAAAAGAAAAGGCAAAAAATCCCCAAAAATGCTAGAAAAAAGACAAAGTTATAAAATTATGAAGCTAGAAGTCAGAAGCCAGAAACAAAAGTTTATTGGAGTAGGGCCAAAGAGTGTTTGATTCTACCATAGAAAAATGTAGGACTTTTAAGATTAAATATTAATTGATTAGAGAGAATGGAGAGAGGAAGAGAGAAGATGGATTAGAAAGGAATTGGTAATACAAGATTAGAACTATGTTAGAATTCCTCCTAAACTTGTATAAAATTTTTCTATCCTATAAAATTCCTTTGAAGCAATCCTAGAAATCAAACACTCCGTGTAGGAAATTTTCCTTTGGGTTAAATACTTAAATTCCTCTATTTTTCTTTTGAAATTTCTTTGAATCAAAGGGGCCTTGCTATATTTTCCAGCTCATGAAATATTTCTACGTTGTGGAATGATCAGTCACTCGTTTGCTTTCCCAAAAAAGAGAACTCATCAGTGAAAGTCAATTTTCTCAGTCATTGCTGTAAATGGCAGGCAAGTATCAAATCAGAAACGACTAAATGTGTCAGATATCTGCAGGCTAGCCTGGTTTCAGTCTTTGCCCCTATTAAAGCACAGGACCTAGCCTCCGTTCCCAGATGCTAATTGCACCAGGTTCATCCAGTGCCTTGCTATTTTCCAGCTTCTGAAATATTTCTATGTTCTGGAATGATTAGTTGTTTGCTTTCCAAAAGAGAGAACTCATCAGTGAAAGTCAGTTAGCTGCAAATGGCAGGCAAGTATCAAATCAGAAACGACTAAAAATTTGTCAGATATCTGCAGGTTAGCCTGGTTTCAGTCTTTGCCCCTATCACATGACCTAACCTCCGTTCCCAAATGCTAGTTGCACCAAGTTCCTCCAGTTAGGCAAAAGTCTGTCTGTTGCTAGTATGTGCCATTAGCTCGCTGGCGGTTGCCATTAAAGAATGTTGCAACTTCTGAGAGGAGGGGTCACAAGTCACATGCCCAGAAGCATGCAGAGGAACAGGACAGTCTGCCACAGCTCACAGCGTTTGGACGCTGGTAGGTGACTGGGCTTGGCCAAGCCAACTAGCCAACCCCACATCTAGAAGTGCTTTCTCTTCTCTCCTTTCCTGTTCATTGCTCGCATCAACTCGATTCTTGGAGCCCCTTTTTTAGAACCATATTTCTCTCCCTTTCTTTTCTTTCAATGAATTTTTGAAGACTCAAAATGTTCTTTCAATGATTGGTCTAGACAGAGACTCTGCTTCATCAGAAAAGATTGGAACCTAAGTGTGTACAGGATAATTTTTTTCTACATCAGTTTGCACGACAACAAATATCATTCTGTTTGTAACGAAGCTATTTGCAAGAGCTTCAGTGGTACCCTACAAATATGTCATATGTATCAGAAAACAAATATCCTTCTGGATGCTTGTTTGTATTGCTAAAACTGAACGAGATACAAGATCGGACAGGCACCTTTCTAAGAGCATGACGCCTGCTTTGCCATTGTGGCACCAGCTCGGGAGCAACTTCTACCGATGCCAGCTTTCTTGACAAGACCGGCAACTGTATGCCACATTGGTGTTTGGGACGGTTCTTTGAGCGTTCACGCAAGACGTAGCCGGTTCTTCCGCACAAATGGTGTACACCATATGAAACAGATTACTCAAGTCGGGAAAAAAATATTGGGTGGACTCGGCCTTGTGGCATCTTCATGGTCAAATTTTCTTTTAACAAGCATTTTTTAAGCTCACAAACTCACACGCCTGGCTAGTATAAGACGTGAGTTTTCGTTCAAGAGATTGTGCCTAGGTTGGATATGGATAACGTCCAATCCATGCCATGTGGTCGTTTTTCCAGTCACAGTGCCGCGGCGTCGGAGGAATCTCGGAGGAGAAACACTACCCGGAAATCACGTTGATCGGAGCCAAAAGCGCGCAAAAAAACTCGCGTCGAACGATCGGTTTGGTGCCGTCGTCGGTGATGTCATCCTCCCACCAACCAGCAACTACCACATCGATCTCAGGCTGTTCTTCCCATCCAAATGCTTTGCACTTCAGGCCAACTTGTCCTCATCTTGAGCGGGACACCCCTCTGATTGAGCTATTTGTGGGGATTCACGGCGCCACGACGCCCAAAAGAAACACTTTGGATCCGTGTGGGGCTGCATCTACTACTTGTTACCCCTAGGGATTAGCACTTGATCACACCGAAAGCAGTCGCTGTTTTGCTTCATATGTTACAGTTACACGATAGGTATCAGATACTCATTCCTGGGAAATCCGTTCTTTTCATCTTTTTTTAGTAGTTCTTTTTTTAGCAGGTTTTGCCTTCGGTTTATTTCAGTAATTAGTATTCATCTTTTATACTATTAGAGCAAAGGCAAAAGGAGCAACCACATTCACTCTCAGAGGATAGAAATTTTCATATTAATCAGAGAAAAAAGAGAAAGATCCATACCGTTCATCGTGTTAGGTCCAGACTATAACGGCCTACATTAAAATAAAGAGTTCATGTCAGTTACAATATAAAATAACTAAAATTCAGAATAAAAAATAAAATTAGCAATTTGAATTCCATACGAATACCTAAGTAAAATTAAATAAAAATAATTTGAAATAAATATTAACAATTGAATTTGCATATGAATTCTAACAAAAATACTGAAATCCAGAATAAAAATAAAATAATATTAGCAATTTGATTACGATACAAATTCCAAATCAAAATCTTCAAATAATTATAAATCACAATGAAAATTAAACAAAAATTAGCAATTGGATTTGCGTATGAATTCCAACAAATAAAATTGAAATTCCAAAAAGAAAACAAAAGAAAATTTGCACTTTGATTTCCATATAATTCGAAAGTAATCCTTAAATAACTAAAATTTGGAATAAATTAAATAAAATTAGCAATTTAGTTTCAATGCAAATTCCTAAGTAAAAACCCTAAATAAATATAATTCAAAATGAAAAATAAATAAATATTAGTAACTAAATTTGTACCCAAATTCCAACAAAAAATGAAAATCGGAATAAAAAATATAATAAAACTAGCAATTTGATTTTGATGCTAATTGCAAAGTGAAATCCCTAAATAAATATAATTCCATCTAAAAATTAAAAATAACAATTAGACTTGTATAACGAACGTACAGAAGCAAAAGAGCAAAGAACTTGAAGTAGAGATGGTGCAACCATAGGGAATATGCTTAGGACCACCCAAGAGAGTGTGATGGGTGTCCCCAATAGGAAGCAACGATGGTTGCACATATATACATATTTGATATTGCAACGGTCAACATTAAGCAATAATTGAGAAAAGTAGAAGATAATTATGTGTTGAAGTATTATATTGGAATGGGAGATTGTGTTGGAATGGATAACAGTTGAGAGGTATCCATAAAAAATTGTGTGTGCTATTAGAGGTTCAAGTAGAAAAGTTAGAATAGCCAGTAGAGATAGAAGACATATAGTTCAGTGAGGCAGTTGGCATGTTGAATGATTATAGCGCATAAGTAGGACGTTTATAGTGCATTGGTGTATGCATGAGCAATATACTCTAATACCATGTAAAATAATAAGATTGTCATATATATAATCAAGGTATTGCTTTGTGATTAAATAGAGATATATGCGCATGCATACATTTTCAAAAAGAGTAACTACTAAATGAATAATAGGGGTATGCAGCTGCATAATCCATGTATGACAGAGAGTGTTACGTTTTTAAGAACCTCAGTCCATCAAGCTCCTACTTCAATTACATCTCTCAAGTTGTATTTTTCTTCAAGTTTCTATTATCATTTTCAATGTTTATAATATATTAAAAATCCAAAATAGCATAAGATACATAAATATATTCTTAAACATATAAATTTTATCATTTGATACTAAAAATGATCTCTCTCTTTTATCTCTAACCATATATATCTCTCTACCATATCTATCCATCATATCTCTGCCGCCTCTATTTCCATCCAATCTCCCTCTCTCCTTTACTCGTATCTCTCTTCAATCTCGCGATCTCTCTCACACCCTTCTTCCCCGTGAAATCGTGGCATGCGGGGGTGGTTAGCCAGGTAGGCGGCGTCAGCCGGCACGCGCGGCAACACGACATCGAGCGGCATGGCGGCCCATGAGCATGGTAGGGCGGCGCTGTGGCAAGCGATGATGGATGGCGGCGGTGCCACGGCAGCTGGTGGCGCCCCTTGCGGGTGGCGGTGGCGGCGCAGAGGCGGTGTGGCGCAGAGGGGAGGCACGTAGGCGAGCACAGCTGGAAGGAGCCAGTGCAGAGGCGGTGTGGCGCCCGAAGGCGGCGCTTGGCTGGCAGTGGCCAAGTGGAGGTGCAGCGGCCAGGGGAGGCACAGGCAAGTGCGGCGAAGGCGGCGCACGCGGCGGTGTAACGCCGATGGTCGCGCTTGGTCGTCGGCCGCCAGTGGAGGCGCACGCCGGTGGCGCTGAAGCGGCAAAGACACGGTGACAAGACGGAGGCGGCAATCGTGGCAAGCGCGGCGGCGCGGTGGCGTGGCAACGACACCGTGTGGCACGGGTGACGGCGGTGGTGGCCAGCCAGTCGACGGCGGCGGAGGTGACTGTGAGGCCGTGGCACAGTAGGCACACAGCCGGGCTGGCCGGTGCACAGCCGATTTTAGATTCGCATGTGAGTTTTGCCGATTCGCGCAATAGGACGCCGTTCGCTTGGCCGAATGTGGTTCACCTAACCAAACAACGTTTTGCATGGCGAAATTCCAGCAAACTCGTTACCTTCCAGCTGAATGATCTCTTCCTGTCCTTCTACAATTTTATCATAACCCTCATCTGATTCACTTCCGTTCCCCCGTGTAGGTTCATATGCAGCTGTTGAGGGTGCATTCGGGCAGTTGTGCATTCCATTGTCTTTGTGCAGCGGTTCCGCCGAGTGTGCTCTAGGCAAGTACCTTGCGGGCGTAACCTATCTACTTCGCACATTACTATTTCATGATTAACAGTCATCATTAACTTAGTGCTCAATTATTACATTGTATGGATTACTGGGTCGTATGCTGTTATTATACTGGGTAGATCTTGATGTACTAGGCTAGCTGGTGTTGTATGCTTCTAGGTTATTATAATGCTCAATTATAGGATTCATGCTTTATATAGTGATTAGAATTAATGCTTAAATCAGTGATAGGGGTAGCGTATAAGCATGTGCGAACTTAAGGTTAACCACTAGTAATCTTTTAATATTGGGTTGCTTTATTTATATACCTTGCTTCCCTGATCTTTTATTTGTACGTTATTACTTGTGAGCCTCGACTAATTTATTTATCATACTTATTAACTTGACTAATAACCACTTATCACGTAATAAAATCTGGATGATTGACAACTCTTGTGTGAGCTATGTTAAAGTGCCTATTTAGAGTAATTCTTGGATCACTAACACCATAGTATCTTCCCCCGTTGTCTCATATCGGAAATTATGCCTTTCTTTCGCGGCCTTAACAATCCTGTCACTTATCATAATCTTACCCGGACTTATCCTTTGTTATTCCAATCTCTTATCATATTAGCCATTAATAACATAATTGTTACCTAACCTGGGGTTACCCACATAGGGGAGATTGCCACCCACCTAGTAATGTACGGAGGGTCGTACATTTTCATTACTCAGGATATTATACCCTGTCTGCAGTTATACAGTTGAGGACAAAGACGTGCCAACCTATTCTTGTATAACCGGGTATGTGGAAAAGATTGTTAGGGCTATGGCTATAACTGATTAAATAATTATTGCCTTGGTTCCACATCTCCGTTATCTCTATCCCTGATTGGTATTAGTGTTTTTGGTAACTTAATTTCATTGCAATTAGCCTGTCTATTACTTGTTGCTTGCTTGTCCTTTTCTCACTAAGTTGTGACCGTTGTTGAGTACTTGCTGAGATTCCAAATCTCACGCTTGCTCTTTTCATTCTCAGGTAAAAGGTCAGTGGAGTGATAGCATCATGCATGGGTGGGAGCACTCGAGTTTTCGGCACCGTGGCTTGCAAATTTTTATGTTATTTTATTTATTCTCTTTTGATTAGAAGTGTACTGGTCCCATATTTTAAACATTTATTTTAATTTCCACTATTCTTTAATAATGTATTCTTAAGGGTTTTAATTCCCTTGAATTCCTATTGTTGCTTTTATTACTTGTTCTTTACTTTGGCGATGACGTTCTATAGTAGTATCCTAGACTGGCCGTATGTGGGGTCTACAGTTGATATCAGAGCTCAGGCTGTAGTTTCTAGAGAGAAAATTTTTTTGCACATACACATGGTTTTGGGTTAATTCATTCATGCATGCATATCTAATTACTGGCATATTACCATAATTTCATATCTAATCACCATTCCCTTTATTCCATTGGTATCATGTTATTCCATTCTTTCGGGTTGCTCAAGAAGCGCAAGGCCCCAGCTGGCACTACAAATCACTTGCTTTTCCCCCTTCACCCGCTGGCAATTGGAGCATGGCTCCAGTTACCGCTCCATGTGCTACCGTACCAAAGGATATTGATGCATGTCTACGCATTACCGACTCAGGTGTTGCACCATTGTTCTGATGTGGTGTTTGGTAATACTAATTATGTGTCACGCTTTACTACCCTATTGTTACTTATCTTACCATTTACCCCCCCCCACCGTAGCCTTTTAGCTATGGTTATTTTAAATTCTCGTCCTGCTCTTGCATTGTTTGACTCGGGGGCTAGTTTCTCCTTTTTTGGCATCTCACTTCATTCCACAGCACTCTGTACCCGTTAGTACCTTGGCACACCCCGTAGTGGTGACCCCCGCCAATGAATCTCTTGCTAGCAATCTTACCTGCCTCAATGTTGCTTTAGAGATTGAAGGCCTCAAATTCAGTATTGACGTAGCAGTGGTGCTAATCCAAACCTTTTACCTAATTGTGGGTATGGATTGGCTGTCTCTTCATCACTCTAGTGTCTATTGCTTTGACCACAAGGTTATTCTCCTTCATGATAATTCGAGATCATTTATTAAGGCAAAAAAGCGATGCACCAGTCGGCTATTCTTGGTCTCCTTTTATAGTCGTTGCTGGATGGCCAAGTCTGGTTACCTTTTTGTCATGTTATAGAAACCTATCATAGGACCTTGACCAGAAGTTTCACCTATTGTCAGAGAATTTCTTGACATCTTCCACGTTGACCTCCAAGCCTACCTCCAGTTAGAACAATTGAGTGGTGCCATTAATGTTATTCCTGGCACCACACCTATTGCCAAGTCTCCTTATCGTCTGTCCCATACCGAGTTAGAAGAAATAAAGCGATAATTGGACGATCTTTAGAGCAAATGCTTCATCAGATGTAGTACCTCTGTGTGGGCTTCCCCAATCACATTCATGGAGAAGAAAGATAAGAGCTTACCATGTGCATCGATTACCGAGCTCTCAATGCGGTGACTATGAAGAACCACTATCCCTTGCCCCACACTAATGATCTCTTCGACCAGCTCAAAAAAATCCAGACTTTTGATATTCCGAAGATAGCCTTTCACACTCGTTATGGCCTCTTTGAGTTCCTAGTGATGCCACTTGGGCTAACTTATGCTCCGATGGTATTTATAGATATGATGCATTGGGTGTTTCATGGTTACCTGGATCAGTTTGTCATCATCTTCATTGATGACATCTTGATTTGTTCTAGTATCGCAAAGGAGCATGAGCAACACCTTCGTTGGGTACTTGATTTTCTTCGAAAACATCAACTCCTTGCTAAATTGAAGAAATGTGCTTTCTGGCTTTTGTCTGTCAGTTTTCTTGGCCATGTTATCAGCAGTAAAGGACCTTCCATGGATCCTTCTAAGATAGCTATAGCGGTGGACTAACTGAGACCCAGCAACATTGCGGAGATCTATAGTTCCTAGGTTTGACCCGAGTATTACCGCCATTTTGTCCAGGGTTTCTCTTCCATCTCTAAGCCATAGGCCAAGTGGACTCAGAAGGGTGACCGGTTTCTTTGGACGAAGGAGTATGAGCCCAGCTTCCAAACCCTAAAGGAGCACCTTATTACCGCTCCCATTCTTGCTTTGCCCGAGGAAGGAAAGAAGTTCGCGGTTTACTATGATGCATCTCGATTGGGTTTGGGCTGTGTCCTCATGATAGCTTATGCTTCACATCAGCTTAAGAAGCACAAACTCAATCATCCTACTCATGATCTGGACCTGGGGCGATGGTCTTTGCCCCAAGATCTGACGCCACTATCTCTATGTAGAGAAGTGTGACATGTTCACCGACTATAAGAACTTAAAGTACTTCCTTTTATAGAAGGAATTGAATTTAAGGTAGTGTCATTGGCTAAAGTTAATCAGGGACTATGACCCCACTATCCACTATCATTCGGGCGAGGCTAATATGGTGGCTGATGCCCTTAGCAGGAAGCGAAGTGATGATGTTCCTATTCTCACATCAGCCCACAAGGACCTTAAGGATCTCCAAACCACCCCTTGTTTCACCTTGTTAGCATTATCTTTGGAGAAATTGAAAACTTCAGCCCCTGTGTTTGATTCTTGCTAGAAGCTCAAACCTCATATTCGGAGACCTGGCACTCTCGTTGAGAGGTTATTCGTGCTAAACCTCATGGGCCTAACTTTTCTGTCGATGGTAAAGGGCTATTACATTTCTGTGACCACATTTGGTGCCATCCGATTCGCAATTAAAAGAGGGGTATTCATTGTAAAGCTCATAAAACTCCTTATTCCATTCATCCTAGTGAGACCAAGATGTACAGGACCTGCAACGACAATTTTGGTGGCCGGGAATGAAGGACCTAGCTAAGTTTGTATCTCAGTGCGTGGTGTGCCATCAAGTAAACGCAGAGCAACGCAATCCTGCCGGTCTTTTACAACCATTAGAGATTCCCCAGTGGGAATATGAGGATATTTCTGTGGACTTTCTTGTTGGTCTTTTTAGGTTACCCCGACGTACAAACTCTATTTGGGTCACTATTGGCCGCCTCACCAACACGGCTCACTTCATTACAGTTAAAACTACTTACTCAACCAGTGATCTTGCTAATATCTATATCAAGAAAATAGTCCGTCTCCATTGGCATTCCTAAAACCATTATCTCAGATCGTGACTCCAAGTTTGTTTCACACTTCTGGAAGAACTTGCATCAGAATCTGGGCACAAAACTAAACTTCAGTACTGCCTCCACCCTCAAACTGATGGCCAATCTGAGAGGACCATTCGTACATTGGAGGACTTGTTGCGTTCTTGTATACTCGCATGGAAGTTCCTTCGAGAGTCTCCCCGACCAAGGGTGTTTTTCGATTTAGGGCTAAAAGGAAAGCTGAACCCTCATTATGTTGGACTATTTTCCATCATTGAGCAGATCGAGAAGCTTGCTTACATTTGGAGTTACCTTCTCCCTTGTCTAGTATTTATAAGGACTTCCATGTCTCTAGGTTGAGGAAGTATCTAAATGATTCTGATCAAATACTAGAGTACCCACCTTGGAGGTCTCAGAGGATCTGACCGTTGTTGCACGATTGGTTTGTATCTTGTAGCGTTCGGAGCATCAACTGCGATGCTGGACCATTTTCTGGGCCTGTTCTTTTCGGCTGCAGCTTATGGCTTTTGGCTGAAATTTTTGAATTTTGGCTGTTTACGGTATAGATTACGGAGAGACAGATACTCACTTGCGATTTTGGCTGATACAGATGTTGGGCTTTTAACGTGTAGATCGTTTAACTTGTAGACCCCGTCTTGAAAAAATACTCCGTTTGAAAGTTAGGTACTGTAGCAGAAGCCAAAAGCCGATTTCAAAAGCCCAAAAGAACAGGTCTATGTCAAGGTTCTGTGGTCGCATCAAACTGAACATGAAGCCTCTTGAGAATTGGAGTCTCAAAAGCGCAAGAGATACCCGGCCTCTTTAATTCAGGTTTGGCTCTCATGATTTGCTTCACCGAAACAATTTAATCAAATTTCGTTCATCTTATTTGTTGAGGTAATCGATTCAAGGACGAATCTTTTTCAAGGGAGAGCTGTAGCACCCTGAAAAATAGAAAGAGAATTGCAGTGTTTAAAAAATCCACCAATCTCTCTCTCTCTCTCTTATATCTAACCATATATATCTCTCTACCATATCTCTCCCATCTCTATTTCCATCCAACTCTCTCTCTCCTCTATCGTGGCTCAGATATTTTCTTCCTAACTATCATCCAGATTTATGACCGTTAGATTAGAGATCCAACGACCATAAATCCCCCCTCCAAAAACATACGGCCATACGGGTGATACGTAGACACACCATAATTTTTTTATATTACGTATCTTTCAAACAAAGTGTCTTTTCAAGATAGAGTCAATTAGTCGATTGTAGTACACACTATAGTAACTTCTTATATCAGATAAAATTATATGCAAGTATCACTCTAAATTTTTGTATAAAATGTTACTTTTTATAAATGAAAGTAAAAAATAAAATCAAAAACTAATATAAACGGACTCTGCAAGTGTTAACTTCATGATGGCAATAATTAGAACTTGTGAGTAGTGGGAAACTGGTTTGGTGTACGGACTTGTCTGTGAAGTAACATGCAACAGATTCTGTCACTTCCACAAGTATCGTGCTAAGCAGATAATATGGGGGGAAAAGCAACCTACGAAAAGAACGGTTGCCTCCTTAATTAATTGGTGATAAGAAACTTGAGATGTGGAGTAAAAGATACGGAACCCAAGGAGAAAATTCTACCGATCAGGGAGGAAAATTCTGCTCAGCTACCACAAAGCAAATTTATGGACTTTTGTTTCTCTGCAATTTTCTTTTCTAGAGTAACTTACCACTTATACAATTTGTCAGCTCAGTTGCATATTTGATGACCATAGTCCTTAGCTAATTATGGTGCCAAATCCTCACAAGTTTGTTCTCTCCGTAGCCACCAAGAACATCGCATGTCTGACAAATTATTGTTGTACTTGCGCATGCAGCCACGTGAGGGATAAGAATATGATACTGGTTGGTCAAGTCGGGATATACAGCCTACGTGTCGCCAAGGAATCATAATTTATGTTCTGACCTTTTGTTTTGGAGTAATCGAAGGGGTGTCTTGACTTTAAATATTCTCGTTTCAAATACAATGGCAGACGAAACAAACATTGACCTTATACATATGGAGTACAATGGAATTAAAAAATGGGGACTCCTTAACCAATCTTCCCTGCTTCAGATGCCACACTAGAACGTTCACATGAAACTTCCACCGTTTGTAAAGTTGATTCGTCAACCAAATTCTAAGCAGAGGTTCTAGGGTATGATGATACAACCAAAATGTCAAAAACACTGAAAAATACTTGCGTGCGCATAGTAAACCAAGATTATTGGATGACCTTCAATAGTATTAACAAAAATATCATCCACGTCCATGTCGAACTTACCTGCAAGAGACTTTTTGGTGGTTTTGACAAATGGAGAAGAAAATTACCGGATGATTAAGCCATTTTCCCAGCAGGAATGTGTTCCGTTTGACGAGCCTCTTTCTGAGGATGTCAAATTTTTTTCACAACTGCCTAGAAAGATCAGTGGCGGAGTGAAGAATAGTATACATCAAATTTGCTTAAACTTCAATCATAAAAATCAAACTTTAATTACAAGAGAGTATGATTTAGCAACCGAGTTTTATATTATTAAGGGTGTCTAAGCCCAAAGTTTATAATACAAGATAAAAGATCTTTCAAAATCACATACACGCTTGATCGTAGTTGAGACCTAGAACCAATAGTTGTTATCTTCTAGAGAGTTATCGAAGTTTTCCTCAAAAGGTTCCTCAGTTTCCTCCCAAGCTCCTTCTGATGATGATTAAGCAAATATGAATATAGTTATACTCAGCAAGTCACGCGAGAACATCGACTTAACTACTTGCCAGGATTTCAATAGAACATGGTGTGAAAGTTTTATTATTATGGGTATAAATGCATGTTTGTTTGCGAATATTTTTAGACTTGAAATACAAAACATTATTTTATTAAGAGAAAAGAGGATTTAACAACCTTACTTACTATCTTAAAATCATTCAAATATTACTTATACCTTGTTGTTGGAACTACCCATCAAATACAACTGCATTGATCAGAAGCATGGCGTACCTAAATACCATATGTTATACTCTGCAAAGTTGCCAAATGCCAAGCTTTACTCACGAGATACCTCAAATTCACAATGTTATGCAATAGACACACAACATGATAGCGTGCAACTGAGTTGAGGTAACAACACTATTTTGTCGATCTTTCCTTTATAGTCTCAACTCTATCTGTCTGGACCATTCAATAACGATCGGGTATCCACTGGCCAGTGTGGAATTCGTGGCCCGATATTGAATGGGCCTACCAATGTGAAGAACGGCAAGCAGCATAAAACTCCTAACTTCCATCTCACCTTTGTTACATGGGTTATACTGAAACCCTGGGATAGTGGTTTCTCTTATAGATATTTGATTGAATCGAGTAGTGTACTAAGCGAGGTTGATAAGTCAAACTTGTGGTTGAACGAGATCTGTACCCTTTACTCATCATAAGGGTCTAATTCTTACTTGCCACAGATTAGGCAATCATTCACATACCGTGTGTATTACAATGCAAAACCACCAAAAATATACCAAAGCCTCAATTCTCAGGTGAGATCGTAGGCACCAACCATGTAGTGGCTGCCCACCATGTAGACTCAATTCTTAGCTTTATTTCAGAGTCTACAGGCGCGAGCCAAATAATTCTTATTAGTATAAGTAAATCATTTTAGTTGTCCAACCTAATTACTAGCTACTTATACAGTGATTAAATATCATTATAGGCTATATCAAGGTTGTCAAGATAAATATGATCTTCAAGAATATGGCTGGGCTTCTCAATTGTAGGATCTAACTATCTATCATATCATTCCAAGCTAATATTTTATATAAAGTTAGGTTCGTGGTGGTAGGGCAAAGCTATGGATGCAAGCAATTAGACTGCAATGGAGGAGGACTTTAGAAAACAAAGTTGGGCTCACCGGAGGCGATTTGGGCATCTGTTGTTGTGGCACGGTTTGGCCAGAGTTGCGGGAGAAAGGGTGGCAATTGGGTAGGGCTATGCAAAAAGAGGGTGAGGGAGTCGCGGAGCTTAGCTAAGTAGGCGGTGAAGGCGGTGGATGGGCGTGTGATTTTTGTGTTGCAGTGACAAAGCTGGCGAGCGCACTAGTGGCGGGAGAGGCGTTGCCTCTCAGTAGCGTCAGAGCGCAAGGTGGCACTGTGAACAGGTTGCCGCAGTGCATGTCGAGCAGCTGGCAGCGCCAAGTTAGGGCAGCATGGATCGATGGTGGGGTAGCGCAGTGTGGGATCAACAATGTCATTAAGGCTGGGTACGGATGGTCGATGAGGTGGTGCATGCACTATGTGGTTTTTGGTGCAAACGCTGGCGACAGATGCGCAAGATGATGTGTGCAGGCGTGAACGATGTTGCAGCACGTGGCAGTGGGAGTAGGGCGATGGTGAAATGGTTTGTGTGCGCCCCCATGCTTGGAAAGTGCATTTCGAGATAGGGTAATTGGCTTGGTTTAGAAATTTTTTTGGATTTAGCAAAAACTTTAAATTCAAGCCAAATTCAAATGAATCCAAAATTTATGAAATTTTGGGTTGCTTCATTTCATGCGACTAGTTAGGCCGGGCATGCCCAGCCTTGGGAGTAGTTCATTTTTCCTCAAGCAATTACATGTTGCCGTGTTCTACTAGGTAACTGCTAGTGGCAAATCAAAGAATTACTACACAAGCAAAAAAAGTGTGGGCGAATGCACCTGAATATAGGGCAATTTTTTTTAAACTATGATTTATGACTTATATATAACGCTCTGATAGAACACACTATTTAAACATGAGTTTCTATAACAAAAAACAAAATCCAAAAAAGCCTAAACCGAATCGAAGCAAGCCTATTGCTCCTCTCGTTCTCTTGTGAATACACCTTGACCAAAATCTAGTAAACAGAGCGTCAATGTATAGCACCAAACTACCAACCTCTCACGGGTTCACACCTCTGTACGATGAACATACGGCCCTAGGTTCGCCCGCCACATGTACACCTCGTAGATTTGGTACTCTACAATGTAAGCATTGAGAACGGATCTTATTTTTGGTTTATTTCAGGAAACTCCAAACTATAGTAAGTCTCATTTCTCTCTTTTTTAAAACTACGTCGCTATACTCAGGCCACACATGTGCGCGTCCATTGCACGCGCGGTAAGTTTCATCTCCTTCTCTTGCCATTTAATAACTTTCAACTCACGTAGGTTGGTAGGCTAACTACCGCCATAACACCACATTTACAATATCATGTCACTGTCAAGGTGAAATATAAAACAAAACCTTAGCACAAAGATATAACTTTCAGTTTACGCCGTGCCTAACTTACCACAGATTACTGATTGTTTTAAAAAAGAATCTCGGGCACCCAAATGTAACTTTGTGCCTACCTACCAAAAACAAACCACATGATCTATTCTCCCACATGACACAAATGGCAAGGAGACGCCCGAATCGCATGCGCAAATCAATTAATACCTCCCACCAGACTCGCTTGGAGTACTGCTTCCATATTTTCTACTTTAATGAAAATAATACTGATTTTAAAACACATAAAGAAATAAATAATCATTATCTATTATTTAATTCTGCTTTAAAAGTTATATATGCAAATTACTTTGAAAAACGTAGAAACACGTTTTTTTTGTTTGTTCTCCCCAATCTCCACTAATTTTTCTGTCCTGCTACATTAAAATACAACAGGGGAAGGAGAAATCAATCAATTTTGAGCGAAGGCAAATATGAGAAATTGAACAATCCACATCAGTCATCTGCATTAGAAACTCATTTTTCTCTCTTTTTTTGGGTGCTTTTTACATGTTCTCTTGGTTGCCTAGTGCCTACTGTGCTATATGTACTGGCCGTCCTCCAGTGGCCTGAGAAACCGGAACTCGCGCGGGCCCGCCGGCGAGGCCGTCTTGCAGCTGCAGGCCTCGCCGCTGCGGACGCCGAGGTGGTAGCACAGGCAAATGGTCTGCTGCTGCTGCTGCGACGTGGGCGATGCGGCCGCCGCCGTCTTGGGTGGCGAGCACGGCAGGCCCATGGACAGGTCGAGGTTCAGGTCGGGGCACCGCGGCGCGTTGTCCGTACTCCCGCCGCTGCTGCTGTGGCCGTCCTCCGACGGCGCCGGCCTGGTGAAGATCACATTGCTCGGGACGGTGAGGACCGGGTTGGCGAGCCTGGACGCCGGCGGCGGGGACGGGAAGCCGGCGGTGCTGGCCGTCGTGAGCCCACTGCCCGCGGCGCCGGCGCTGATCGGGCGGTGCGTCTGCGGGTCGATGCCGCGGCTGAGGAGCTTGCGCTTGATGTGCGTGTTCCAGTAGTTCTTGATCTCGTTGTCCGTCCGGCCGGGCAGCTGCCCCGCGATCAACGACCACCTGCACGACGACGCGATCGACCACCCAAATCAATCACTCGTACTTCAATCCAAGAAACAAGAGAGGGAGTCGAAGGGCGCCGTGCATTGAATCGGCTGCTTACTTGTTGCCGAGCAGGGCGTGGAGCTTGATGATGAGCTCGTCGTCCTCGTCGGTGAAGTTGCCGCGCTTGAGGTCCGGGCGGAGGTAGTTCATCCAGCGAAGGCGGCAGCTCTTGCCGCAGCGGAGGAGCCCCGCGGCCTTGGGCAGCGAGCGCCAGCAGCCCTCGCCGTGCGCCTTGATGTAGGCGATCAGGCGCTGGTCCTCCTCCTTGGTCCACGCCCCCTTGTTCGTGTGCGCCTTCTCGCAGCACGGCGACCTGCCCATCCTCCCGCGCCCTGGCCGGCTGCTAACTCCTCAGTTTCTTGCCGCGCGCGGGTGCTCGCGTTCAGTTTTTTGAGGTTTGTGGTTATGGCAGGGGAGAAGCGGTGAGAGGCGAGGCGTGTGCGTATATATGGGCGGCGGCGGCGGTGCGTGTGTGCGCGTAGGTGTGAGAAGCAGAGGAGTTCTTTCTTCCTGATCCTTTTGTGTTGGTGGTGTTTTTTCTCTTTCCATTGACTCGATCCTACGAAGGACGCGGGATTTGACCGCCTGCGCGGGTGCGGAATGCGTGCTCCGCCTGTGCCTTCGGTTGGGTTTGGGTGGGCGTTGCAAATTTGCTTGCGGTCCAGCGGCGATGTGGCCATGTACTTGCTGGATTAGTTTGGTACTTACGAAACTCCCTCGGCCCTCGTGGTACCGCTCCCATTTGCCACTCCTTTTCTTTCTTTTAAAATGCCACCCCTGCGTTTGAATCCCCGCTTAGAACGCATAAATTTCATTGGAAGCTCCTAAGAGGTGAACATCCAACTTCATGACTTGTTTAGAACACAGGGGAATTTTACAGCAAACAGTATGACTTTCTGTAAGCATCCTGCGAATTTGTATTCGATGGTTAGCAATGGCAGAAGGCCGTAATTCCAGTGGCGAAATGTCTCGTTAAGAAAAGGGCTGATCATAAGCAAAAGGGAATCAATCACTTTGATACTTGTTCCAAAATTTGGTGGAGCAACCGCTACTGATTGGCTGGCTAACTAGTTAACCTATATGAGCTGTGCTCCTGTGTTTCTAGCGTTTTGTCATGTGTGACTAGCCCCCTTTCTATAATCTTATCCCCCCTCCTGGCGCAAGGCAATAATTTAGTCCTGGTTAGGTAGTTCGTGTTCGTGTCTAGTTAGCACTCTGGGCCGAGGAGTTTGCTAGCGCCGGTGAGTTCAGTCTGCATTAAAGAAGTACTCATTCAGGCTTATAAAGCTTGATTTTTTTAGTATTTTTATTATTGTAGTAATTTTTTTACACTGTTGCTGATAACTTTTTCAGTATAATTAAATTTAAAAATTTTAAAAAAGAAAAATAGTTATATCATCACAGACAATACAAAGGAATATGAGAGAAAAAAAGGCACAAAAGTTCAAAAATAAGCTAAAAAGTTAGAAAAAGATGGAATTAAGAAGTTACAAATGTTATGAATAGCGCTTGTATTCATATGAGGCCAATGGGCCGGTATATATACACAAAGTACAGGTGGTAAATATGCAAAGAACCCCTCGTAACAATGGGGAATAACAACTATACATATATCTCTAACACCCCCCTCAAACTCATGGTGGATCAACAAAACTGAGTTTGGAGAGGTAGAAGCTGTGCTGTGCTCGAGCCTGGGCCTTCGTGAAGAAATCCGCTATCCAAGCTCAAGGCACATATCAAGAGTAATCACCGATCATGCACACAAGACCTCATGAAAGAAGCATCAACACCAATATGCTTGGTGAGCTCATGCTTCACAGATCATGAGCAATACCGATAGCACTGTCATCGTCGGACAAGAGAGAAGTCGGTGTAGTGACGAAACACCAAAATCCTCAAGTAACCACCGTAGCTAAGTAATCTCTGCTGTCAAGAGAGCCATAGCTCGCAACTCACCTCTCGCACTCGAACGGGACACTGCGCATCTGCTTCTTCGTCTTCCGTGCAATAAGAGAACCACCAAGAAAAACACAAGAAGCGAGAGATAGAGCGCGATCGAGGGATCGCGCCCAAGTAGCATCCGAATAGGCTCAAGTCAGAACGACTGGAACGTGGAAAGAAGAGACGGCGAGAGATAGTCCCACGAAGGTATCGCAGAACTCAAGAAGGTGGGTCGAGTGAACCCGAGTGGGAGCTGAAACAAACCGACTCGTAATATGAACTGGATAAGTGATATCCGGACGAGTAATGACAAGGTAGACAAGACTCCCAACAAGATGACGATAGCGAGTCGGATCGTAAAGAGGCTCGCCATCGAGAGTCGGAGGTGAACATTGAGCTCCATGGGAGTCTCAACAAGAGACTGATCGATGAGAGAGACGCGATCAAGAAGATCCTGAATATATTTCTCTTGGGACATAAATAAACCATCTGGAGTGGAAGGAACCTCAATCCCAAGGAAGTAACGAAGAGGACCAAGATCCGACATAAGGAACTGCTCACTAAGACGAGGCTTGACAAAAGCAATGTACTCAGAATCATCCCCCGTAATGATCATATCATCAACATACAGGAGAAGAAGAGTCCGACCACGAGATGAAGTGTGGACAAAGAGCGCAGGATCATGATCACTAGCTGAAAAACCAGCAGCAGTGACCACAGAGGAGAAGCGCTCAAACCAAGCACGAGAGGCTTGCTTAAGGCCATAGAGAGAGCGACGAAGGCGACAGACCATGCCCTCAGGAACAGAATACCCAGGTGGCGGATGCATGTAGACCTCCTCACGCAACTCGCCATTAAGAAATGCATTCTTGACATCAAGCCGAGAAAGCAGACTGGCAAAGCAATGACGCCACCGAAAGAAGAGTGCGAACGGTGGTCATGTGGGCCACAGGAGCAAAAGTCTCGTCGTAGTCAACACCATACTCCTGCTGGAAGCCACGAGCAACAAGACGCGCCTTATAGCGCTCAAGAGAGCCATCAGAGCGAGTCTTAATCTTATAGACCCACTTACATGTGATGGGATGAGAATGAGATGGAAAAGGAACACGATCCCAAGTACCAGTACGCTCGAGGGCAGCAATCTCCTCGGCCATGGCAAGCTGCCACTCAGGGTGAGTAACAGCATCCCGGTAGGAGATAGGCTCACGAGTAGCTGCGCCAGCAAAGGCAAAACGGGTAGGAGGCCGAATCGATTGGCGATCGCGGAGAGCGTAGCGAGGAGAAGATGACCCATCAGGGGAAGATGGAGCATCAGAAGAAGATGGCTCAGCTGGAAGATCATCAATACGAGGTCGACGAGTGTAGAAGATAAGGGGAGAAGGTCCTTTAGTGGGAGGAGCCTGCGGAGTCGTAGAAGACGACACTGGCGGCGACAACGGCAGACAGGCCACAGGGGGAATATGTGGAAACTCAGTGGGACAGGTGGACGAGGGCAAAATAGATATAGGTGTATCTGGAAAGGTCAAGAAAGACAGAGACTCCACAGAGGAAGCCGAAGGAGAGGCAGGACGTGGGTAGAATGGACGAGACTCGTCGAAAGTCACATCCCGAGAAACCCGTATCCGATGACCAACAGGATCCCAGCACCGATAGTCTTTGTGTTCGGCACTGTATCCTAGAAAGACACACTCAACAGACTGAGCGGTCAGTTTGGTGCGTTCTCGAGGGGCGAGGAGAACATAGCAAACGCAGCCAAACAGATGAAGGGTAGAGTAGTCAGGAAGAAGACCACAGAGACGCTCAACAGGGATCGCTCCCTGAAGAGAAGAAGAGGGCTGGATGTTGACGAGATAGGTGGCAGTGGAAACAGCCTCGGCCCAAAAGTGAGGTGGAATAGAGGCGGCGATCATCAGAGCACGAGCCGTCTCAAGGAGGTGACGATGCTTGCGCCACGACACCATTCGAGCATGAGCACCGGGACAAGAGAATCGAAGCGAGAGTGCCCCGCTCAAAGAAAGAAGCTGCGCAGTAACGAGAGAGGTACTCGCCACAGAATCAAGCACGAAAGACACGAATAGGAGTGGAGAACGTGTGTGAATCATAGTGGCAAATTTTTATAGATAGACAAAACCTCACTACGAGAAGACATGAAATATATCCAAGTATGGCGAGAAAAATCATCTATAAAAATGATATAATATCGATGACCCCTTTCAAGCGAAGGAGCCGAACATCCGAATGAACAAGATCAAAGGGCGCCGAGACACGACTCACTATGAGGATAAGGAAGTCAGATCTGTTTACCTAACTTACACCCGACAATCTAAAGACACGTCTCCGAGACGCACCCGAAGACCACGACGAACTAAGGACGGCTGCACGGATCCACACAGATGGCCAAGACGGTGATGCCACCGCTGGAAAGAGCCGGAGACGGAAGTGGCGAAGAGAGACCGACGGCGATGGTGGCAGCGGAAGGAAGGTGAAGCGTCAAGCTCCCAGAGACGCCGTGAGTCACGCGCGAGGCCGAACCAACCGAGTTCCGTGTGGCGATCCCGAACACAACAAGAGTCGAGTCGAGAATGACCCGATAATCAAGGTCGAGAATCGCCAGCAGAAAGAAGTCGCAAGGTAAGGCGAGGAACATGAGCAATGTAGGAACATGAAAAGATGAGTTGCTAAGAGATCCTCGACCGCAGACGAAAGAAATGTACCATCGCAGAAGAACACCGACAAGAGAATCAAGAGGTGTAATAGAAGACAGAGTGGAAGGATCAGAGTCATGTGAAAAGATGCTCCGTAATCAAGAATCCACGGGAGGTACCGATCGTGTAGGAGGTGGTCTCTCGGTTCGAAGAGTCGTGAGCGTAACTCGCGAACTCGCCGAGGAGAACCTGGCGGCAAGTAGGCGTCGGTCCGCTATCTCCTACTCGGTGAGAGAAGCTCTGAAGAAGTCGAGGCGACGCCGTCGTAGAAGCACTAGTGCCGAGAAGAACGGCGTGAAAGATGCCGCTTCTTCTTGTAGCACCGGGACTCGGTGTGGCCATACTTGTCGCAGAGGAAGCAGTGAGGACGGCCACCTCCAGACGGAGGACGCCACCACCACCGTGGTAGCCGCCGAGGAGGCGATGTAGCAGCGGACGAGCGGCGAGCACAGAGGGAGTGGCATCGATCAGCACCACTCAAACGAGTCTCCTCTGCGCGTATCTCGGTAAGAGCCTCCAGAGAGTGACACGAGGGTGGCGTGCAAGGAGCCGGGCACGCCTTTGCTCGAACTCGGACGGCGGCGAGTAAGGAACTCGTAAACCCGCTGAAACTCCTGTGTCAAGACGTACATCCAAGCAAAGACGGACAGTACGCAGCGGCCCAGCAGCGCGGTGAGTCCAACCGACGCCGCATGCAGAACTCGAGCGTAAAAGCGCCAACGGAGCATCACCCTATGCGCAGAGTGCTCTGGCGGACCACGGACAGTGCAGAGGCATCACCGAGGGCTCGAGCGCCGACGAAGATGAGTCCACATCCGAAAGCCGAAGGAGTCCCACAACCTAAGAAGAAAATCGAGGTGGACATCGGCGATGAAGACAGCCAGCGGCGGCGCCGTCATCGTACCACCGAGTGTAGACGGTCGACAATCCTTGTAGGAATCGAGCCTCTGGTAGACAGAGGCGACTTTATCATTAGCTTCATCACAGCAGCAGCCTTTATCGGTACCATCGGGGCAATGCAACAGCGAGGCTCCGTCGGAGGAATAGGGCAAGGCGGGCGGTGACATCGCCGAGAGGACGCCCGAGACGAAGACAACGCATGTGAATGCGCATGTGAGACACGAAGTCGGTGTAATTAACACCATCAAAGATCACCGGCAATGAGGAGGAAACGGTGCCCATTGGTAGGCTACCGGACGGCGCGGCGACTAAGGCAACGGTAACAGCGGCGCCGGACGGCGCGGCGGTTAGAACGACGTTTTTTCTTCCGCTCGGTAAGAAAGCCTCAAATGGGCGCTTCGCCCGTTACGCGCGACGCACGCGTTAGGGCGGCGCGCGGCGGCAGCAGCGGCGAGACGGCGGCAGCGGTGGCGGCCGGTGGAAGCGCAACGGCGACGGCGCGGAGAGCGAGCGAGGCGGGGCGGGCTCGGCGGCGCCGAGGCGAGGCGGCGGCGCGAAGCGGAGGCCGACGACGCAGGGCGGCAGCGAGGCCGGGCGACGGCGGAGGCGCCGAGGCGAGGCGCGGCGCGCGCGCGGAGGCCGGCAGCGGGGCAGCGAGGCCGGGCGACGGCGAGGCGCCGAGCCGAGGCGGGCGGAGGCCGACGGCGACGCGCAGAGGAGTCGGTGGAACCGACGGGGGAGTCGGCGGGGCCGGCGGCGGCGGCGACGAGGCGACAAGCGAGGCCTCACCGGAGAGATGGGATCTTGCGGCGGCGGCAAGGATGGGAGGCCGGAGGCGGCACGCGGGCGCGGAACCCTAGGTAAGCCAAAATCCTAGTCTTGGCTCTGATACCATGTTATGAGTAGCGCTTGTATTCATATGAGGCCAATGGGCCGGTATATATACACAAAGTACAGGTGGTAAATATGCAAAGAACCCCTCATAACAATGAGGAATAACAACTATACATATATCTCTAACAAGAAATTTGAAGCTTAAACTCAAAAGAGCACTGTCAAAGAATTGGGGAGGTGTCCCTAGGGTCAAAACTAACGTGTTGGGTCTTCTTTTCCGTTGGGAACTCCTCGGATGACATAGTAAGCCAGGTCGGCCGCAAGATCCACCGTCCAAAAAAGTGACACTTTGGATGATTTTTTTTCAACTGCGGATGATGTTTTATTGTTCATTATAAGAGCGTTTGTACGAATGAATCGAATACCGATAAGCCATTTCAAAAAGAATATCTTGATATGCTGCTTCAAAAAGACGATATAAAATTGTTCTATTTGTTTATTAAAAGAAAGTCATAAGCTATAAACTAAAAAGAAGTTGCAGAAGGGGCCTTCACTTGAGTTGCAGAGGATACGATTTTACGTTGTGTTTAACGTTTATCTACTGAAGTAAAGCGATCCATTTTCACTTTGTCGCATTAGAGATACTGCAGATGGGATGGTGACGACAATGTGCTGATTTGTTGATACAAAAAAGCGATACATGGCTTGAAAAGGTTACACGGCGTTTTCAAGGTTTTAATGCCCGAGAACCTTTTCCATTTGCTTCAACATTACACTCACTCAACCGCCTGAATGGGTGTAAGGTGTAGGAACTAGGAAGTAGATACACCAACGCAGACGGTGATGTGAGATATACCGGTGCTAGTTAGTAATCTTAGTGTTTGGCGGCCAATCTATCTATAGATTTAGGCGCCACAAGCATATGGCTTTCGGCTTCGGTAAGCCGACAGCCGGTTGGAGCGTTTCAGTTACTTGTGTGGGTTCACAAAAGCGATAAGCCATGCGGATAATACCGATCAACAGTCTGCTTCATCCATACACCTCCTCCTCTAGCTTCTTTCCCATCCAATGCCTCTCATGTGTTCTTCGTCCACTCGGCCGCTCCCGCTTCCACCGTATGCGTCTAGTTGCGCCCTTGGTGACCAACGCCACGACACCCACATCTACGGCAGCTTCTCGGCCCCGTCAACGTCCACGCCGGTAGCAAGTCTCCCTCTTCTTACTTTTGCTGTGGTGTTCTCCTAGTTCCAATGACGTCCCCGGCCTTCCCGTGCTAGGCTTTTGTGGCTCATTCAGATCTGGCGGCTAGACATGGCTTCTAATGCAGGTGTACTAATACCGTACGTGATGTTGTAATGAAATCATACTGAACTATAAATACACGGGTTCTAATGCATGTACTATATCACGAATAGGTCATAAACAATGCTCCAAAAATCAGCCCAGCAGCACCTACTAAGCTATAAGTCAAAATGAGCATATAAAGATAGGTCTTAGTTTTTTCAATCGCTACAATATAATTTTAACCAGAAATCGAAGTCCAAAGCCTGTAAGAGTGAGGCCTTATTATGGGGTATGCATCATCTCGTTGCTACTGATCGCGACAAAAAAAAACTCATCTTTTTGTTGCTACGACACTTCTAGAAGCCATATAAGTATAGAATCATTGCCTCATACATAGAAGAGTACACAGCTCTTTTTGGTTCAGATATCACCGGAGTTAACGAGTCAACCAGGCTAACTACCAAGGCCATCTCGAGAAAGCAAAGATTTTTTTGGGGGCAGTTTTGCGCGTGCATCGAAGCTTTGAACCTACTCTGATCAATTCGGTTTAAACTTCTGACTTTCGACTTATTTTTCACTATTCATAAATTTCGTCTTTTTTCTGATTTTTATGCTTTTTTGCCGGTTCTTTTTTCCCGTATTTATTTGTATTATACGTAATAGGCTAATATATTTTTTATATTTTTAAATATTTTTAAATTTAATTATACTAAATAAATCTCTGTCAGCTACAATACTTTTAGCCATAAGCCACTAAAAAAGCCCAACTGATCACCCCTTTAACAAGTTGTAGTAGTGGTAGCTCGATCGAATCTGATAGTGGAGAACGATCGAACGGAGTCAACTAGCTTGCTAGTGAGATCGATCCGGTGACGAGTTAAAAACGGGGGTCCTATTCCGCGAAAGCATCTGTGCAACGATGTCCGGGGCTTGCCGTCGTCGTTATTGGCAGAACGGAGTCGTAGCAAATCTCCACGCATTCAATGTTGGCAGTAAAAGTCAGCGCGTCCTGGGCGCAGGCGCGCAGCGTGCTTACCACAAGCAGCCTGGATTCACTGAATGCTTGTAATGTCAACCTAGCTAGAGCGAGACTTGCCAAAAGAACGGAGTATCTCAACGTTCTCATGGACCGTCTTTTTTTCCCGTCTTGAGCACGATCTCAAACAGAGTTTTGGCTGTGATCATTTTGACTTTTGGCTTATTTTTTACTATTTATAAATTTCATCTTTTTCTGAACTTTTGGCTTTTGTTGAGCTTTTTTGCCGGTTTTTTTTCCGTATTTGTTTGTATTATACATAATGGGCTAACATATTATATATATTTTTTATATTTAATTATGCTAAATAAACCTCTGTCAGCTCACCAAAAATAAGACTAAATGATCACCACCAAACTGGCTCTTTGCAACAGTATCTAAGCATATGTGCTGTCTGGACTGACAGTTTTTTTCCTGACGGTGTGTCGAATAGCGAAGCGAACACCGTGCACCTGTGCAGCAGGGACCGTACGACTGATTCTGTGATGCTTTGCTTCTGCCGTTTCCTTGCGGTTTGAGGCACCTTTCTTCTCTTCTCAGACGAGGACGCCATTAATGTCGCTTCTTTCCCCATCAGTGCGAGATCGCTATCGAGCCGGCGAAACCGACACAGAGCCACAGAGTTTCTTCGCAGTTAATTAAGGAGGCAGGTAAGGCTACTCTCCTAAAGCACCCCCCAACTACTGTCAAAAGCAACAGTAACAAAATAAAAGTCCGCATGGAAGTGTTCACGGTTGGTTAAAAACGATAGGTGGTGGATAGTGCACTGGATTACCCACTGACCCACTCAAGAGCTCCTTTAATGAACATCAAACCACTCTATCGCTAGAATCAGGATGGGCCGATCAGTCGCAGTCCTAGTAATGACCGTACGCGTTTTGTAACTAACCTCCTATCAACCAACCGACGGCCCCGGCAAAATCACAGGTGTAGGCCGGAGTGCCTTGGATCCGGATCCAGCTCGTACCGGTCGGCGGTACCTTTCGGGCAAGCGCATGCCAAAAGGCTATTAGCTCTTGGCTTATAGTTTATATTAGTAACTAATTTTTAAATAGAGTATTTTTAAAATAGTATATATAAATTGGTTATAATAAATGCTATATTGATTTTAGCTATATTGATTAAAATTGTATATGAGTGTTTCTCTTTCTATCATCTCATACGAATACACATAATTCAAAATTTTCAACCATAAGACATATAAGACATAGACGAAAGACCAAAAGAACAACCCGACAAGGTTGGATGGCCCAGGCGCGAACCACCGCCGTATCGCCAGAGTGCACCGTCCTCTCCTCTCCTCTCACTCGCTCCGCATGCCATGCAAGTGCAACGCGGCCGTTCCATCCATCCACCCGCCCGTCCGTCCCAGCACGATAGCTAGGTAGGTAGGTAAGGCGTTGTTCGCGGCCGGGCGGGTTGGTACGGGGTCAAACCGCGGCGCAGGCCCGTGAGCGCCGGGGCCCCCACGCGCGCGGCCGGGGGATCCCAGCAAGGGAACAAAATTGCGCGCGCGCCCGCCTGGATCTCACTGTGCGCGGAGGGCGATCGCTCGTACGAAACGAACCACGCGCGACGCCGAGTCGGTCTGCGTCGTCGGCCCATCGGGAGTTGCCGTCAGTGCTCAGTCTGCCAGTCTGTGGCCGACTGGCTGTGGCAGTGCAAGTGCAGTGGACTGCGTACGTAGAGGTTGGTATCGAGTCTCGAGCGTACCCGGTCATCTAGCCCTCTCTTCACTCATTTGTGACGAAAATAGGCCCCCTCTGATTCAAATTGATTCAAGGCAAATTATTTAGTTAATTAGATCGATGCAGTAAGGAAAAAGTAGAGAGAGAGTAATCACTAGCGACGAGCAAATAGTGATCTATTTCACGTAGTCCAAGAACATGAGAGAAGAGTATGTGGGTCCAACAGTATAAAATAGTCTTTACTTTTGTCTCTTACCTCCACATCAACTGACTATATAGCTATTACTAGTTATTACCATTGCGGACGCCCTTAGCTTTCTCGCTGTGATAGATCCAGAAGACGACACATGGCACATAGGAATGTAAGCATGGGAAGCGTGTAGCAAATCACATGCTACACGCACACATGGTAGCAGATGGCCTACCGCACTTTCCTGCAGTGGTAGGTGGTCTGTTGTGAAGTCTACCGCGACAGGGAAGCGTGGCAGGGCAATTACTGTGGTTTGGATATGGCTGCTCGTTTCAGCTTTAGTTTCGATTTATTTTTTATTATTTATAAATTTCATCTTTTACTAAATTTTTAGCTTTTTTTTGAGCTTTTTTACTGGTTCTTTTCTTTCCGTATTCATTTGCATTGTCCATAATGAGCTAGCATATGTTTTCTATTTTTAATTTTTTTAAAATTTAATTACGCCAAATAAACTACCTTCATTCTGATGAAATTTTAGCTATTCTGATGCAATTTTAACCATAAACCACATTTTTCAAATTTCAACCGAGTGGGACCTAGTTTAATGTACGATTTTTGTGTATCATGCATCTAATACCATATGTGCGGTTTGGTACCATATTAGATGACAAATGTCGGACAATGCTCCTTCCTTGGTTTGGAAGGGTTATTTTTGCAAATTTAAGTGAGAGGAGGCTAGGTGAGGCTTCAACTTTTAACTTCCTGCTTATTTTTCACTATTTATAAATTTCATCTTTTTTTGAACTTTTGACTTTTTGTTGAGCTTTTTTGCCGGTTTTTTTCCCGTATTTGTTTGTATTATATGTAATGGGCTAACATATTTTTATTTTTAATTTTTAAATTTAATTATGCTAAATAAGTCTATGTCATTCTGATATTTTTCACCAACATTCAGATGCTTTTCACCATAAGCCACCAAAAATAAGCCCAAATGATCACCACCGCATATTGGTTTACGTTTTTTGTTTGGAGAAACCAATATGAACGTTTGGCTTTTCGAAGCGGTTCCTTCACTCTTCTCGTTTCAGGAATAAAGCAGGGGTTACAGGCATATCACACACCCTACTCCTCTCGCACACGCATATCTTAATTCCTTATTTTCACCACTACTCATCCTCTATTTTTAAAAGTTACGTCTTTCAGCTACTAATATTTATTTTAACCAAAAACTATAATAATAATAAAAATCATTAGTCATAGCCGATTTGAGCAGATCTTGTACATGCTAAAATTAGTGGGCAAGCGGCTAAAAACGCATTGGACTCATATTTCTGTACTTACCTACTCGACCGACCGTTTGGTTGGTGCCGAGTCGTGCGTGCGTCTACGTTGTGGGTGTAGTGCATACGCAGGACTACAGTAGGATGGGAGGGGTACATGGATCGGATCCTATGAAGAAACCATGAGTATTCTTGTGTGGCCTCGGTTCGGCTAGCTAGTTGCACGGGCGATTAATGGTGACTAGTAGTGTGCTCGTGCTAACACTACGATAAAATATAAAATAAGATAAAATTTGTAAAAAATAAAACGAACAAGCAAGTCGTAGCACGCGCATCGGGCGAATTCATAGACATAAAAGAGATATGGTGTAATGGTCATTTACGACCACAATTCGACCACGCGGTCATTCCGACCACGTGAACGAACTCATGACCATATCACCCTTTTTACGACCATACGGTCGGAAACTCGATCACGCCTAAATCTCGTGATCATAGCTCGTTACGACCACACAGGAAGTCTTTTCGATCACGCTCACTCTCTCACAACATGGTCGTAACCCTTTACGACTACAAGCAGAGCCATGGACTACTGGTACTAATCGCCTCTGCGTCTTTGCGGCCGATTGAATGCAAGAGACGACTGAGCCTTCAGAATCCGAGATCAAACAAAAGATACGCGGTTGGATAGCTTAACAAGTTTGTTGAAATCTTTATCTGTATGTGCGAAAAGTCCACGGAGAGCAAAGGGGATACGCTAGCTAGCTTTAGCTACTAGCCTACTACCACTTCGATCGCTTTTTTTCCTTTGATTTGAGAAGTTATTTTCCCTTTAATTTTGGCGTCGTCGATAAGGGTTGATGGGAACCATATAATAGTCCTTTGAAGGATGAACTTAACCGCGTGTGAGTTTTCTCAAGGTCTCGTACAGGTACAGCTGCACCAAACAACAACATGGAAGCATTGGTCTATTCTTCCCTTTGTCCCCCAGTAACTTGCTCCACGCATGCAAGGGAGGGGAATGGCAGGGTGGAAAGACTGGCGACAAGTCAACAGCACAGGCGCACGCCGACTCGCTAGGGCTGTGGGCATGACCTTCTTGCCCCGGCAAAGCTAGCCAAGCCTTAACGCCTAAGCGTCAGGAGATGTCAGATCAGATGTATGTATCATGTATGTGCGTGTCAGTGGCTGGATTCTTTTGTGTTTTTTTGAACTTCTTTTTTTTTTGAAATCGATGACCATTTCTCTGATGGGAATTAGTGAACAATACTTCTGCTCAAAGAAAACGGCATATATTGTGGGAGTCTCAGTCACTGGAATGCAAGAATCACGGGGTGCCGTTCAATTTACAGGTGGTGACTGATGCTCATTGATTGGCCTTCCTGTAATCATGATAATAAGCTTTTGTGTCAGTTGACAATTTGGACCATCTAGTAACTTCGATCATGTCGGTAATAGTTCACGCATTAAACTCTGGTAAGTTGGGAACAGCATTTGCTCACTGCAAAGGAAATGTTGATGAGTGGGACAAAATACACACCAGTAAGTACTTTATACACACCAATTCATAGATGATAGAACCGCAGTATATTTCCTTGAACTTGCAATGGTTTAGACGTTTAGTTAACGAAGCCTGAAACAACTCACGAGCATTTCTTCGCAAGCAGATAAAACAAGTCGTTAGGTGAATGCAAACAGAATCTGAAGCTTGTAATGCACGCAAAGCTACCCTGCTAGGCGTGACGGTACAGTGACAAGGAACTGTGGTGATCGGTTCGGCTGAAAAGCTCGTGGCTTATGGCTGAAAACACTGTAGCTGGCTGAAAAAAGCACTGTAACTGATAGAGGCTTATTTAGCATAATTAAATTTAAAAATTAAAAAAATATGTTAGACCATTACGTATAATACAAACAAATACGAGAAAAAAAGAACCGGCAAAAAAGCTTAACGAAAAGTCAAAAGTTCAGAAAAAAACGAAACTTATGAATAATGAAAAATAAGCCAGAAGTCAGAAGCCGAAACCGAGTTGATCAGAGCCCTAGACTGTACTACTAACTAGCACACATCGCATTTATAAGCAATACATGCCTATAGATAGGAAACGGAATAGAACTAATAGCGAATGGCAGGTCGCAACCACACATATCTTTGGGTCCGTTGTTTTGGCCCGCCACTTTTGGTTTTTTATTGTTGGTGAGAAAATTGGGAAGATAGATTTGTGTATACTTTTGATTGATATAAATAAATTTATTAAAGTATTTATGTAAATTATATTTTAAAAATATATTTTATTTAAAAATTAATTACTGTAAACCGATAAGAAGAGGGTTTTTATCCACTTGCTATGCATGTGAAGACTCTAAAGTCGCTGATTATGTGAGGACTAGACGATAGTAAGGCCTACCGAACTGGCCCTGCTCAAAAAAGTTTTTTTGAGTGGCTTATGGCTGAAAAGTACTGTAACTGGTTAAAAATAATGTAACTGACGGATGCTTATTTAGCATTATTAAAAGTAAAAAATTTAAAAATAGAAAAAATATATTAGCCCATCACGTATAATGCAAACGAATACGAGAAAAAAGAACCAGTAAAAAAATCTAAAAAGCCAAAAGTATAGAACAAGATGAAATTTATGAATAGTGTAAAATAAATCAGAAACTTAAACCGAAACGAGTGGGGATAATGGCTGTTGATGGCAGTCTTGTTTATGCTCGCCAGTACAACCTGACTAACCTACCTGACGGGTGTCCTCACAACTTGCTGCATTTTAATAATCTTTGACTAGCTAATCACTGCCTAATAAATATTTCCTGCTGTTTGGGCTCAGCAGATAATGGAAAGTGTTCTTAATTGAATAGTACAAGGACAGTGTATCTGTACGCGAGGTGTATGGCTGCATTAGATGGCAAAGATAATCTTGTGTACTCCCGAACCCCCCCACTGAAGATATACGAAAATAAATGTTCAGTGTCAAGAATCTTCTCTGCACCAGTAGTGCATTGCCAATATTGTTTCCTCTCCTGAAAGCTTTCTACTGATCTTACTGGCGAGATGCTGATGGTGTTTGTTTGTTTCGTTGGCTCTAATTCATTATTGGGATGTTGCAGGTAGAGCAGCCCTACGTCTGCAGGACGTGTGATAGTTCATCTCTACCAAATTAATCAGATACTAGCTACTTTAATTTGTCAGACGAAATGCATTCATGTCCTACAAAGATATTCACAATATTAGGATGACAAAATTGGGATCCAGTTCTTCCTTTACAAGTGGTAGTTTTAGGAGGACTCACGTGGAAGAATCTGCATGGCTGGTAAAATTTGTTGAACGAACTCTAACAACAATGACACTAATCTTAAAACTCAAAACACATGAAGAGTTAAGTAATCACTATTTACTATTCAGTTCTGTTTTAAAAGTTATGTAAATCACTTTGAGAAAAACATCAAAGCACATCACTTGTCGAACAACTTTCCGCACAAGGAAAAGTTTCTTCTTTCGTTTTATCATCAACATGTCCAAATTTCTTAATCCATCCGGCTGCAACATGAGAGACTAGTGAGATGTCCCTGGTCAATATTAGATGAACAATTGACATATTTATTAAGTTGAATTTTGATTGTGCAAAAGATCATCAATTTTCAGTGTTTCTGAAAGTGGACAGTCTAACCGATTTGCAAGGCCGATTAGACCACTGTGGGCGGTCTGACCGGCCAAGTTGGTTTTGGTTGAAAATGGGTAGGCCGGTCTAACTGTATGGGATGAGCGGTCAGATTGTTTGGGGATGAGATTGCACTAGGTTTCACTAGAAATATAGCTGTGAGACAAAACTAGATATATAGTTTTACCGAAAAGTCCAGAGATGGACTTTTGGAGGACTTAGCCGTGAGTCTGGGGCAGTCTGGTCGCCATATCAGACCGGTGCAGTCTGACTGGCATGGTGATGGTAGTCAGACCGGCAGTGAATTGATTTTCTAGAATTTGGACAATTTTGGAAGATTTGATCTTGGATTGATTTTGGCTCTTTGGTCATGGTGTTGCATTGTATGATGCATTGGCTTGGCTAACGTGAGTCAAGTGTATAAAACTTGTGCTCGATATGGTTGCTTAGTCTTTGAATATGCAGATAGCTTGGAGGACGTCGTGGTCAACTAGGGGCGGATCTAGACCTATGGCAGCCTATGTGTCAGCCCTAGGTATGGGATATTTACCAGTGTAGAGCCTAGGTAAGCCCGGGGCACAAACTTTCCTCTAACTTAGGTAGTAGTGCTCTTCAACCCTTTACAGTCTAGGACATGACGAATTCCTGGATCTGCTACTGCGGTCGATGGTAATGGACTAGGACTAGGCGGGGGAGCTAAGGTTCAGAGCGGTCATGTAAGTCCCATGTAAGTACGGGTAAGACTATGTGGCTCAAGTGTGAGTACAGAGAAGACAAGGATCATAGCAAGGCGAGTTGATGTATATGGTGCGCCAAGTGATGAGGCAAATGCACGTAGAGACGGTTCGGGGGAGACCGAATGCGTGAAGACGTGACTGCTAGTCATTGGGTACTACGGGTTACGTGTCAAAGCATGCAAAGATGCTTTGAGGTGAAGGCAACAACAGAGTCAAGGGAAGGTGCTCGAAACTTTGTCAGGGGTATTTTAGTAGTTGGCAAAACATCGAGTTAGCTACTTGATCAAAACCGCGACGTAGGGAGGTGTAAAGAGGAAGTGGTTTAGATCAACAAGAGATTGAAATGTAAGTGGATCAATCATTAAGGTGTTTGCTGATTGAGTCTTGTAAGCACTTTGAAAAGTGTATGTGAGTATGTAAAACCTGTTTTAGTTGAGATTGACAGTTTCCTTAGTTTTTTTAATGGGTTAGATCTATTAGGGTTGTGTGTGCTGGTTATTTAGTGGGGAGTAGAGGTGGCTAAATTCAAGAATTCTAGGGTTAAGGTTTTATCTTCTACCTTGTTTCCTTCTATGGTTGCAAGAGAGAGTTTGAGAGAGAGAGAGAAAGAGTGGTGTTGTGGCTACACATATGAATTATCTATGAGCATGTAAATATCTTCCTCTACTAAGAATCAATCAAAGTTTTGTCTCAATCATGTTTGTGTTTGTGTCTTGCTTGGTTTTGGTTGTTCTTGAGATTGATATGTGATTTTGTGTTCATGACTGTTCTAGTTCGATCCCCTACTTGATTTATCTTAGTAAGACATGTGAGAATAGATCTGAAAGTCCTCATGCTCTAGATCTTCACGAGTAAGAAGTAATTTGTGAATTAGGTTTTTGGTGTTCTTTTGACCAAGATTCGATTTTCCTTGATTCAGTGGATTGGGCCCAAAAACCGGGTGATTTTTGATTGGTTTGGGTTCCTGATGACTTGAATAAGTCTAATGCAAAATTTGAAAGTGTTGGATAAAATTTGGAAAAGTTTTTGAGATTTGAGCTTTTGTCCCAAAAGGATTTTAGAAAGTGAACAAAGGATGTTGGATTATGTGGGCCAAGCCCATATAATAAGAATAATTCCTATTAAATCTCAAAGGCCCACTCATGCAAAGGAGGCATGCATGTGACCTTTAGTACCATATTGCTAGTTCTAGGAGAGGAAGACCACCTTAAAAGGGATGGTGCACTCCTAGTCACTTGAGGCATGTGTGGGAGAGAACTAGAGGATAACACGCGCGCGCTCTTCGCCTCGCCTCGCCTCGCGGCCGGGCCAGGTCCGGGTTTGGAAATGCTGGCGTGGCGCGACGGCACTGCGTGAATGGTCCGCCAAAATCCGCTCCAGTGCTTGCGCAGACGCGTCTTCCTTTTGCGATTTTATCTTTTCTGTTTTGTGTGGCGGTGAATCCGGATCGATTACGGTTGCTAATCCGGTTCGATTCGAGTTATGGAGAAGCGTGCAGGCGTCTTGATCACGCGTCTGGTTTTCTATAAATCGAGTCGCCGCCTCCATACAATATAACGCGAAAATCAATCTAGGTTTTGCCTCCTCCATCCATTGTGCTGCGCCGTCCCACGTAGTCTACTCTACCCGTCCGCCGGCGTGCATGCGTTCGGGAAGCAGTCTCGTAAGCGCCGCGCGCCAAGTTCGCGCGGGAGAGGCGAATAAGGTTTTGGGAAGCGCTCGCGCGATCGCCGCGTAGCTCGCTCGTCTTCCTCGTCGTTCGGCGGCGAATCGTCATCGACTTCGTGTCATCCTCACCGTGCTGCGGCGTCTACATCGGCAAGCCGATCGAGCGAGAACCATCGATGCATGCTGGTCATGTTCTCCGTATTAGATCTGTTCATATACGGTTTCTGGTTTACATGTCTAGATCTTTTATGCTCGTGATGGTTCTCGTTATTTTGCGTGCATGATGTCATGATTTATTTATGGAATAAATTAAACCTACATGTGCTTATATATTCAACAATCCAAAACCTTATTGTAGGCATTGTGGTTTTACTATGGCTGGATTTGCCGATGCACCGAGGCCGGATAAATTCTCGGTGTGCACTTTAAGAGATGGCGATCGGGGTCACTCGTGGCTTATCGCTATGAATGTATTCAGGTTAGTAATGGCAAGCTGAAGGTGTTCTTGATCTGAAAAGCGAGAAAGAATTCGAGACTGCCACTACTCTCTTTGTTGGATGCATTCTTAGTGTTCTTCTTTGACCGTCGTGCGAGGTGTATATGCACATGACAGACACGAAGGAGTTATGGGATGCTTGAATTCCAAATACGGTTATTGCTCTTGATGCGGCAATGACATGTATGTCATGGAGCAATTTCATGACTACAAGATGGTTGATAACCGCTTCGTAGTAGATCGGGCTCATGAGATACAGGCCATTGCCAAGGAACTCGAACTCTGAAGTGTGCCTTACCCGACAAGTTTGTGGTGGATGTATTATTGCGAAATTACCTTCTTCATGGAGGAATTTGAACAAGACTCAAACACAAGAGACAAGAATACTCTGTTGAGAATCGATTGGGTCTCTTGAAATTGAGGAGAAAGCTCGGAAAAGGACGCTGTGTCTAAGGGTGATGGAGGCGATCTAGTGCCAATGTGGTACGAAACCCTCAAGCAAGAACAAAGGGAAATTTGTTAAAGCCCAACAGACAACCAACTTCAAGAAGAAGAAGAACAACAACAATCGGGATGATAGAACTTGCTTTGTGTGCGGTGAGCACGGTCACATGGCCAAGAAGTGCCCACAACGCAAAGGAAAGAAGGCACTGCGCAGATGGACTTCTAAGTGCATCAACGTGACCATTGGCAAGGCGGAGATGGGATGGGTATGGTAATTTACCTCTGTTCTTTCGTTAGTCAATCTACCAATTGGTGGATTGATACAGAGCTAATGTACATGTGTGTGCCGATATTTCGTTGTTTTCTTCTTATCAGTCGCCCGAGATTCCTCCGTCCTAATGGGAATGGGTCACATGCTCTGTTCATGGTGTTGTACGGTAGATCTGAAGTTTACTTCGGAAAGATCGTGCGGTGAAGAACGTCTGCATGTCCCTTCTATAGACAAGAATCTCGTTAGTGGCTCCGTTTATGTAGAGACGGGCTTAAGTTGGTATTTGAGTCTAATAAAGTAGTCGTGTCTAAACATGGACATTTTATTGGTAAAGGCTATGAGTGCGGAGGCTTGTTCCGCTTTTCCTATCGATTTACGCAATAAGGCGTAAACCATATTTGTGGCGGTGTGGATGATGAGGCTAATGTTTGGCACTCACGTCTATGTCATATTAATTTTGGTTTGATGTCTCGGCTTTCAAATATGAATTTAATTCCAAACGTTTCCATCACCAAAGGTTCTAAATGCCATAGCGTGTGCAATCAAAGCAACCTCGTAAGCCTCACAAGGTCGCGAGGAGAGAAACTTGGCACCACTAGAACTCATGCATTCAGATCTTTACGAGATGAATGGCGTGTTGACGAAGGGTGGAAAACGATATTTCATGACATTGATTGATGATGCAACTAGGTTACATTATGTGTATTTATTGAAAGCGAAAGATGAGGCTTTAGACTATTTTAAAATCTATAAAGCGAAGTTGAAAACCGGTTAAATAGAAAGATAAAAGACTTAGGTCGGATCGTGGTGGAGAGTATTTCTCAAGCGAATTTGACTTATTTTGTGAGAACATGGCATTATACATGAGAGGACGCCTCCTTATTCCCCGAGTCAAATGGGATTGCGAAAGGAAAACCGCCACGTTGATCGACTTGGTGAATGCCATGTTAGATCGCGGGATTACCTAAGGCATGGTGGGGAGGCTTTGCTAACGTCTAATCACGTATTAAATAGAGTTCCTATGAAATAAGGACAAAACACCATACGAGGTATGGATTGGGAGAAAACCATCACTTTCTTACTTGCGTACATGGGGGTGCTTGGCGAAAGTTAATGTGCCAATAACTAAGAAACGCAAGCTTGGACCTAAAAGTGTGGTGCGTTTTTAGGATATGCTAATCATAGCATTGCCTATAGATTTTTGATAGTTAAAACCGAGGTTTTGACATGCATGTTGGTACAATTATGGAGTCTCGAGATGCAACATTCTTTGAGAATATTTTTCCTATGAAGGATACACATAACACTACTAGTCAACCTTCGAAATAATTCCCGGTTCAATCACATCACTGAACCTTTTGAACATACACATGAACTTGTCAATGAGGAGGATGACGGTGGAGCTCCTAGAAGGAGCAAGAGACAAAGGATATTCAAATCCTTTGGTGATGATTTCACTGTACCTTGTGGGCGACACTCCCAAGTCTATTTCGAAGCGTATGCATCCCCGATGTAGACTCTTGGAAGGAGGCTGTCCGTAGTGAAATGGATTCCATTATCGCTAATGGAACACAGGAGTGACAGATAAACCTTATGGGTGCAAACCCGTAGGGTGCAAGTGGGTGTTCAAAAAGAAGCTTAGGCGAGATGGTACTATTGAAAAATATAAGGCTCGGCTTGTTGCCAAGGGCTATACTCGAAAAGAAGGCGAAGATTTCTTTGACACTTACTCACTGTTGCTAGACCGACCACAATTGAGTACTACTTGCTTTGGCTGCCTCACATGGTCTTCTCGTTCATCAAATGGACGTTAAGACAGACTTTCTTAACGGAGAGTGGATGAGGAAATTTACATGGAACAATTTGATGGATTTGTAGTAGAAGGTCAAAAAGGCAAGGTGTTAAAGCTGTTGAAATCTTTGTATGGTCTGAAACAAGCCCCTAGCGGTGGCATGAGAAGTTCGATAGAACAACGGCAGTGCAGACTTTCTTTGTCAATGAGGCAGATAAATGTGTATACTATCGTTATGGTGGGGGTGAGGAGTTATTCTATGTTTGTATGTGGATGACATCTTGATTTTGGGACAAACATTAGTGTGATAAATGAGGTCAAATCATACTTGTCTCAAAATTTTGATATGAAAGATCCAGGAGTGGTGATGTTATTTTAAACATTAAATTGGTTAGAGGTGAGGATGGGATTACACTTTTGCAATCTCATTATGTGGAAAAGGTCTTGAGCCGTTTTGGCTTTTCCGACGACAAGCCTTCTCCAACACCTTATGATCCTAGCGTGTTACTTTGTAAGAATAAGAAAATTGCTAGAATCAGTGGAATACTCCGGATAATTGGCTCACTAATGTACCTAGCTAGTGCAACAAGGCGGACATCTCCTTTGCTGTGAGCAAATTGAGTCGGTTTACATCTAACCAGGAGATGATCACCGGAAGGCGCTTGAGCGAGTGTTGCGCTATCTCGAAAGGTACCTCGAACTTTGGCGGGTACCGTCGGTCTTTGGAGGGTTATAGTGATTCCAAGCTGGATCTCGATCTTGATGAGATCAAAGCCACTAGTGGATATGTTTTCACTATTGGTGGTGGTCTGTTTCATGGAGGTCTTGCAAGCAGACCATTTTGACGAGGTCAACCATGGAAGCGAGCTTGCGGCACTAGACACCGCTATTGTTGAAGCGGAATGGCTACGAGATCTATTGATGGATCTACCTACGGTGGAAAAGCCGATGCGGCTATCCTTATGGCTGTGATAATCAAACCGTTATCGCTAAAGTGAACAGTTCTAAGGATAATATGAAATTGTCGAGCATGTTAAGAGACGATTGAAGTCTGTCAGAAATTGAGAAACTCCGAGTTATAACCTTGGATTACATCCAAACAGATAAAAACAGCGCGATCCCTTTACAAAGGGACTATCACGGAATGTGATAGATAGTGCATCGAAGGAGATGGGTATGAGACCCATGTGAGTTATCTATGGTAGTAACTCAACCTATGTGATCGGAGATCCCGTGAATTAGATCCGGGAAAAACAAGCCATTAGTTAAGCGAAGGAGAGTAATTTCAACCTCTCTATGTGAAGATGCAATACTTAAAAGCGCAAGGCGAGTTGACTAAGGTCTTAATGTGTTCCATTGGCTTTTAGAAGCGAAGACGCTATCTCGCAGAGCGTTCTTGAAAGAACACACCTATATGAGCCCGATCTGTTAGTCGCGATCTATGGAGATCTTGGGTAATCTCCTACTAAGCTCATGAAGAGACCAAGGAGTATGACTTATACGCTCCAACCGAGGGGTAGCCTCACCGCGGCCTAGTATCGATTAAGTCTTTAAGTGAAGCTTGCTTGCACCAAACTTGCAATTCAAGGCATAGTCCATTGTTCAAGTTGTGAGTAAGTGTAGCTTGAGTTCTAGGTGGATGTTCAACCTTAATCGGTCTCCATCGAAATCTCGATATATAAACAAGACATTGGAATTGTGCAAATCTGTGGGACTTTGAGATCGGTGGGGATTGTTGGATTATGTGGGCCAAGCCCATATAATAAGAATAATTCTATTAAATCTCAAAGGCCCACTCATGCAAAGGAGGCATGCATGTGACCTTTAGTACCATATTGCTAGTTCTAGGAGAGGAAGACCACCTTAAAGGGATGGTGCACTCTAGTCACTTGAGGCATGTGTGGGAGAGAACTAGAGGATAACACGTGCGCGCTCGCCGCCTCGCCGCCGGGCCGGGCGAAATTTCGGGTCAAGCCGGGCTGGGCAAGGCGGCGCGCGCGCACGGCACTGCGTGAATGGTCCGCCAAAATCCGCTCAGTGTGCTTGTGACGCGGCTTCCCTTTTGCGCTTTATCTTTTCTGTTTTTTGTGGCGGTGAATCCGGATCGATTACGGTTGCTAATCCGGTTGATTCTGAGTTATGGAGAACGTGCAGGGCGTCTTGATCACGCGTCCCGGTTTTATAAATACGAGTCGCCCTCCATACAATATAACGCGAAAATCAATCTAGGTTTTGCCTCCTCCATCCATTGTCCGCGCCGTCCCACGTAGTCTACTCCGTCCGCCCGCCGGCGTGCATCGTCGTTCGGGAGAGCAGTCTCGAGCCGTCGCCTTCAGTTCTCGCACCGAGAGGCGAATAAGGTTTTGGGAAGCGCGCGCGATCGCCATTGTAGCTCGCTCGTCTTCCTCGTCGTTCGGCCGCGAATCGTCATCGACCGTGTCATCTCACCGTTACTGCGGCGTCTACATCGCAAACCGATCGTAACAGAACCATCGATGCATGCGATCATGTTCTCGTATTAGATCTGTTCATATACGTTTCTGGTTTACATGTCTAGATCTTTTATGCTGTGATGGTTACGTTATTTTGCGTGCATGATGTCATGATTTATTTATGGAATAAATTAAACCTACATGTGCTTATATATTCAACAAAGGACCAGTCAGATTAGCCCTGCTCCAGCGATTAGACCAGCCAACGGTCAAACCGGCTTCATCTCGATGGTCAGACAAAGTCCAAATGGTGTAATCTGAACTTGGTAACTTGTTAAGTTGTTGAGTAAAGATTTGAATATCTAAAGGGGAAAGTTTCAGGAATCATTTATCCCCTATGATTGCCGGCATCTGTCTCCTACACAACATACGGCATCTTTTCTGATTTCATTATGAGAGGGGAATATAAAATCCAGTTGTAGGTGTGGCAAATGGGAAAAACCATAACCACATTTGCTATTGCCAATACACTTCCTTCTCTCTTTTGCTTGTAATGATCTCACCAATAGATGCTTCAGAAACCAAAAGATTTTGTGTTTCTGTGTAATATATATTATTACCATATGCCTACCCATTTTCTTATTCTCTTGCTGCAGAATGAGTACTTTCCTCTGATATAGAAATCAGATGCGCAACTTTTTTTTGTTCTACTTTACCTGCTTCAGTACCATCATCGAACTAGTAAACAAAGACTCCACTCCGCATCAAGAAGAACTGAACAAGTCATGTCTGACTCCTCTAAATAAACGAACTAGGCGAGAATCTCTGATTTCCATTTGAATTAGTTCCCCACTTGTACGACTTGTTCTACTGGTGTTGCTTTCGTCGCATATTCGCATCGTTGAACTCGTTGCCGTTCGGCCATGGCTTTCGTTGTAACACTGGAGAGTTTGTTAAGACTTGCCCGAGAACAGACAACGTGTGCAGGTATGCTTAAAAATGCTGGTTATTGGCGAGTCGTATGGGTTTTCCTACAAGCGCAACTGAATGACTGATGAGAATTGATAAACAGTTGGAGCTAGCCTAACCGGATTGACCAGCGAGTCTCTGCAAACAGCTGGAGATTCTGCTTAATCCGCAAGTCAAACATGCAGTTTCGTGTAATCTGCAGGCGGAAAGATTTCTAGTCCGTGCGTTCTGACTGCCGAAGATGCAAAACGTTTTGCGTAAAGGAGCCTAATTGTACGTGGGTCTCGAGAAGAAGAAGAAAGCAATGTTATCAGACCTGGATCGGCAAGCGACCCAGCCGAGGTCTCAGGTCACTGATCCGGTGGTCAGACTAATAGGTCATCGGTTGGACTGCATAAGTAACCCTATGGTTAGACCCGTGGGTCATTGGTCAGATCGCATATATTTAAATTAAATTTTTATAAGTATGTCTCTTAAAAAGTAGGTAAAAATCAACGTTACAATAATAGAAGTATAGAGCCCTAGCCAATAAGCGATACTAAAAATTAAATGACAAATAATATAGCTATTGATAGTGTGAAACAATGAGACGAGATCCATCAGTCCATGACCAATAAACAATAAAGTCGCGCATAAGTCGGTAAGATGAAATCAAACAAGAACGTGGTGCAGTCACAAGATTAAATACATTGTTGTAGCTAACAACCTGTAGGCAAATAAATGAATAATAGGTTTGTAGTTTCAATCTTTCAATGAAGGGTAGCTCACGGTCATCAGACTATAGATGTTAAGATGAGTCCTCACGATTTGCAATGTCCACGTCTTCTCCAACAATTGCATCATCACTACCTCTGTCAATTTCTTCATTGTTGACTCCATCTTGTTCAACATCATTTTGAAGAATATCATCCAAATCGAGCTCATCTGAAAACAAAAGAATTGAAATAGAGTTTACAGTTTAATAGTAGCAGCATGCAGTAAATTGAAGAATACCTGGGGCATCTGGCTTGTGTACATATATTTGTCCCTAGATACATACTAACAGACAAATTCGATTGGCTTGTGAAATGTATACATGTAAACATTGCCATCAGAATTTGCAACCGTAAAAAGGATCAGGCACTCCCCATGGGGCGCAGAAAATTCCAAGGGCATAAGGGGTTCCACAAGACCACAAGTCAGTACTAATCAAACACTTACTATTAGTAGATAAGATAGGAGAAGCAAAGCATGAGAATCGAAATTAAATTAGTAAAATAGCAAACACCTCATAGAGGCTGTTATTTATGAACTCCCAAACCATAAACAACAAAGGGTCCTCCCAACAACATGATTTATCACATACGACACAAACACACCAAACCAGACCTACTTTTTGTTAGAATCATGTAGCATCATGTGTGGTTAATGACATCCAAACACAAGAAACCAGACCTATATTTTGTATTCATTCTCACAGCATCATGATTTATATGTTAACAAAAAAAGAGGTACACAATTCATATATATGTACCCAAGCCAGATGTATCATATATGTACACAATTCATGAGAATAACAATTTTAGGATCAGTTAATTACTACATACCACTGCCACCATTGCTTCCATTTGCTTGGACAGTGCAAGATGACAACTCCCTATGAAATGTCTCGAGTTCTTCCACAATTATACTAGAAGGCCAACATGTAGAACGACTTCATTGAATAACATAAATAATGTATCAGCGGTTTTGGAAGCACTAGTAGCATCTACTGATTTAAGAAAAATTGTACCCTTAGGGCAATAAACAAGAAAATTGATGAGAGTTCGCCTCCTCGTGTCTGACCAACCATCAGCCATAACAGTACACCCAGTTTCTTTCCAAATTGGATGAAATCCCTCCACAAACTTTTTAGCTTCATCAACATTTTTGAAAAGTAAGAAACTACACAAACTATGAAAGTTTGGCATTTTAAATCCAGGACCATAACTAGCAGTAGCATCTGCCATTGGTTGATAGTAAATAGAGAACAAATCAGGAACTGATAATAAGGAGATGCAGAGTGTATGTAGCCAGCACAAAACACAACACCAGGAGGAACGCAAGCATCAAGAACTTACATTAGCAACAAATATTGAGCTGAATCGTGCGTGGGGAGGACCAGAGGAGATGTAGCCTGTGGCCAGCGCGCGTGGGGGAGGAGATGCAGCTGGTGACGAGAGATGCGAGATATGGACAGTACTCAGTTACTCTCCCCTCCTGCAGTGATGAAGGAAAAAGAAATGTTGTGATGCATTCAAAAATTGGAAGTTTGAGAGGGGAGGGTTCAGATTTGATCAGTGACCAGCCTAGTTGCCGGTGTGAAAGATCAAGCTTTATAAGATTTGGTGATAATGACAAATGCATTTGGGATACTAACTTTATTTATTGATTATGATATTACTTAGTCTCACATGGTTAAAAAGGTGAAATCATTAAGGTATGCATTTGAAAGCATATTCTCATATATATTAATGCATTCCTTAGATCCAAAATATAGATTGAACTCCACAAATGATCCAAATTGAATATGTGCATATGTCTTCATTATACACACTTGTATACACACATTTTGGGAAGCTCTCTCTATATTTTGGGATTTCATAAGTATTGATCCATGCTTCCTTTAATATGCATATTTAGGATCTTTACTTTAAAATACATCCTTGAGTGTATATATACAGCTTGTATAGCCTATATATACTCATAATCAGGTTGTCATCTAGTTTCTCTATTATGTGTTAATGGTTGGATGATTAATGACAATAGGACAAGTAAGCTTTGCTTATCTTAGAGTATACAAATGTTGTATACATATTGTATACTCACAATTCAATCTTTATCTCATTGTTTGTTGAGATTATCATGAATTACCAAATAGGGAATATTGTTGAATCTAGCCCCTCCATTATGTGTTAACGGTGAAGTTTGCTAATTGATGACAATTATTTTATGAATTAACTTTTTTCATGAGTTGGATGAATAGGTTAGGTGCCACAAGTGAGGATGACTTGAGATGACTTCATGAGTTGAAGATCATCAAGTCTAGATGGAAGATGGCTTCATGTGTTGAAGGCCATTAGGAAAAAGATGCATCATGAGTTAATACATGTCTAAGAGGAGATGATCATGTGTTGATCATCAAGTCAAGTGAAGACAACCATGTGTTGATGGAGTTGAAGAGAAAGATGCATCATGAGTTAATGCATGTCTAAGAGGAGATGATCATGTGTTGATCATCAAATCAAGTGAAGACCATCATGTTTTGACGGAGTTGAAAAAAAGATGCATCATGAGTTGATGACCAAAGACAAATGTATGATTACCTAGGGCTAAGGATGCATTTCTAGTCTTTTACCGATCTTGGTGTTTGCTTAGAAGACCAGATTGCTAGTATAAGTTGCCGTACTATTAAGGGGTCATCTCTACTAGTTTGAGTCTCATCATGCATTGATAGCTCAATCTTGCTTGCTCTACCTCTCTATCTTTGGCATGAGGATTATATTTGCGAATGTATTTTGCAAGTAGTTGAAGCTTATATGTTGAATTCTTGTAACATGGGACTGTACATTGCGACTATGTTTTACAAGAGTGAGAGTTCCAAGTTTCTTATTTCTTTGTATGAGGCTTGTATTTGCAAATGTGTTTTGTAAATGGTTGAAGCTCATATATAATCCTTGTAGCATATGACTTAGGTTTGCGAATGTGTTTTGCAAATGTGAAAAGTCCATGTACATATTCTTTGTGTCTTGATTTCAAAAGTATGCAAATGTGTTTTGCAACTTGTTGGGAATCATGTTTGATCCTTGTGTGCATGATACTATAGTTTACAAATGTGTTTTGTAAAATCTGTTGAGATATCTGCACTTGTCAGGAAAATCGGAACTACCGCTGTGTGTGTAGCGGTATTACCGAAGGTAGGAAATACTGGCTCTGTGTGAGCAGTACTACCGGACATTGGAATTACCGGCATGTGTTGCAGTACTACCGGATGCGAATGGTTTGATCAGTTCTGTGTGAGCGGCTCGTCCGGCCATTGGAAGTACCAGCATTGTGTGAGCGGTACTACCGTATGGCAGAAGTATCGGCATGTGTTGCACGGTACTACCAGACATCAGAAGCTTTGGATTTTTCTGCGGTACATTTTTTCCAGAGAGACACTTGTGTAGTGATTTTCTCCTCCCCGCAAAATCGGTAGTTCTGCATGTGTGAAGCGGCACCTCTGATGATCGGAAGTGCCGAAAAATGAACGGCAGAACTTCCGATTTTGACTGCAACGGCTAGTTTTCTAATCGTTGGCGAGGTGAGTGGAAGTACCAGTTTTTGGTCGGCGGTAATTTCGATTTCCCTGATTTTTTAAGGATTTGGCTCTAATGGCTAGTTTTCTTGTGTGGGATATAAATACCCCCTTGTGGCTAGTTGGGGATGTTACTGATTGACTAATTTCTATTCTCTTGAGCTAGTGTGAGGCTCTCCACTCAATTGTGCTTGTGTTACACTTTGTGAGCAAGGAGAAAGGATCTAGAATGCATGTGTTGCATCTAGAGGTAGACTTAGTGTCTATTTGAGCTTGTGCATTTGTTGCATGTGGTGAGAGTTAAGTGAGGGGCTTGACTTATTACTTTTAGAGTTTGTCGACTCCTAGACGGCGTTGGAGATGGTGTGCGCGGTGATCTTCTCAAAGAAGGTTGTGAGAAGAATGGCAAAGTTGTGAAGGTTAGAGCTCACCTACCTAGAGCGGGAAAGAGCTACTACTAGTGGATTTGAGGTGGAAAGCTGAATTCGTGGGGCCGATCCAATTAGTTTGGGCTTACCTTAACATGGACTAGGGGAGACCGGCAAGTCTCCGAATACCACGGTAAAAAGAGATCGTGTTATTTGTGGTTTGTTTTCTTGTGCTCAATTTATATTAAAAAATTTACATACATATAATTAAATTGATTGCTTGTCTTCCTAGGATTGCAAACCTTGTCATAGCCTAATATTATTGGTGCACTTAGGTGAATTTGTTTGATCTACGCGCTATTTGTGCTAAACCAAATTGATTTAAATTTTGCATTGTATACTTGGTTTAGACAAATAGAAAAGGTCTTGAATTGTTATTAATAATTAGAAGAGATTTTTTAGACCGCCTATTCACCCTCCTCTAGTTGGCCTCCTTGATCTTGCACGGCGTCGGTAGCAAGCAGAGCACCAGAGGCGAGGAAAGGCGCGGTGGGAAGAGGATGAATGCCAGGCCTCTGGAGGAGCCCTGCTGGCTAGAGGACCTCTGGAGGAGCCCTACTGGCCTGCCGGAACTCTGGACTCCGGAGGTGGAGCACTGGACCGCTGGAGCTCTGGTGCCTGGTGGTGGAGCAGAGGAACCGTGGTCGGCGTGGTGGAGGCGTGGAGCAGAGGAGCCTAAAGGTGGAGCAGAGGAGTCACTGGCGGTGCCAACGGTTATTGGGAATTTGGGGCATTGGGGACTTGGTGGCGCATGGCTCACTGAGTCTTACCAGTCAAAAAAACCCTAGCACCTCTCCATTTTCCAAAAGAAAATTTTGCCCATCGATTTCCTCTTGAGTATTTCTTTAATTCGAGCGTACTTATGTCTTTTGTCCTCATAAACATAACCCTACCGGGTCGGTCAAAATCAGGCCAGGTCACGCAAAAATCAACTGGGTCGATCGGGTTTTTCCAAGTCAACTACATTGGCGGTCCTTTGAGTGTGCCCAGCCCAGCGTAGCCTCTAGGTCCAAGTTTTTTGATCCAACCGCTGGGTCGGGTCAGGTCTGATAACCATGGAAGAAAGAGCAAAACGCAAACTACATGAGAGCCCTACCGCAAGTGCTCTACACCCATGCGCGGCCTACGCAAGAGATTCGACCCATGCACGGCCCAGGCCCCTGATGATTTTGTAATACAATGTAGGTCCCACTTAATAACTTGAACAGACTTAGTAGAGTGCCTTCTTTTCGACTGCGGTTTATGACATACGATAGAGCCAAAAGAAATCAGCCACAATCATAAAATATAAACTGTTGCCTCGAAACAGAAGTGAAAAGCCACCCTATTTGTTTGTTTTAGATAAAGCTATAAGTCATAAACCATAAACCAAAAAGAATGAGCTGCAGTCTAAGCTCCGTCATCCATCCAAGCTGTTCTTCCTGGTCGAGCTTGACCTTCTTTCATCTAAAGGGGTTGGCTACAATGTTATGTAGCAAAGCTGGTATAGCTGAAGATGCATCAAATCCAATCATCTCTCATGTTAGATCGCAACATGGATCGTGATTAGGGCTGTAAGCGAGCCAAGCTCGAGCGAGCTTCGCCTTCCAAGCTCGAGCTCGGTAGAAGCTCGAGCCGAGCTCGAGCTGGGGTCCGAGCCTGGACTTGGGCTCGAGCTCGGCTCGGCCTAAGCTCGAGTAGGCTCGAACTCGGCTCGTTGAAACTCGATAACAATTAAAATAATTTATTATGCACTATTTTTCAATAATAAGAAAATTTTAAGTTCAAGCTCGGCTCTAGTAAACTCGATAACAGTCAAAATAATTCAAATATACACTAATTTTCAACAATAAGAAAAGCTCAAGCTCGAGTTTGGCTCGAATAAGCTCGGTAAGAATTAATATGTATTACTATTTAAGCTCGAATCGGGTCTCGCGAACTATTCGAGCTCGGCTCGGTGAAGCTCGTCAGCTCGAGATCAAGCTCGAGTTCGGCTCGTTAAAGTTCGAACCGAGCTCGAATCGAGTAGCTCGCGAGCTTCGAGCTTTTTTACAGCCCTAATCGTGATAGCACCTCATCAGAAAAGGGCCTCCTTACTGAGTTCTCTCTTCAACTTATAGCTCCTTTGGTCATCCATCTAGCACACAATTCCCTAAGACCGTCAATGACAATTAGAGTAGAAGAATGATTATAATCTAGAGCTGAATTATAATCTATAGCTGAACCTTTTTTAAACATCTAGTGTCTTCCAACCTGTCCACAAAAACAAAAAAACAAAAAGATAGCAAAAAGGGAAAATTAATTTGTTTTCTCTTTGGTACTATAGCAGATTAAAAAAAATAGAGCTATCGCTTTTGATGGTACTGTAGTAGATTAAGAAAAACTAAAAACATTGCTGGCCAGGTGCTGCCCTTGACATGCCTGAACTTACAAGGTCTGATGCTTAATCTATACATGCCTCAACTTACTATAGGATCGAATACCACAATTAGAGGGGGTGAATGATTGCCTCTGCTTTTTGAATCTCTTAGTGCTCGAAGAAGGTTTCGACTACTTGGCGTTCGACTGCTCGCTTGATCACTTTGTTTGACTGCTCACTTGACCTCCTTTGCATGTAGTCGAACTCTTCTTCTGATCGAACGCTTAGACCACTTGAACACTTCAACACCGATGTGCTCTGCTTAGAACGTGAACAAGTCAAAGACAACACCATGTTCTACTTGGTTGGATTGAATCAACGATTGAAGACACCGTGCTTGTAGCTCACAAGATCGTGATGTGTTAGCACACCATCGATATGTTCTGCACTACATTGAGCATATGTCACTTCCCATTCTTCATTAAGCCCAACAGTAAATCATTCTTGCAATCCATCAACTTTATCATAAAATTTTCCTTGTGTATTTTCTGAAGTACAATGGGTAGCCTGCTGTTAGATTAGTTAATTGCATCACTAGTCTTTTACTGTATCTATCTCCTAGAAAAATTCAGAATTAAAATATTATCTACATTTCCAACATTAGTGGTTGTTGGAATGTTGGTGTCTAGAGATAGAATTCCAGGGAGGCAACTCCAACAAGAGAAGAGAAGAAGCCTCCTAGTTCTAGTTGGTATGGTAGTTAAACCAATCCATGGGCATCCCGTTGCCTTGTTCCCTGGTGGTACACATCATGGAACTATTTGCATGTTTGGCATTGTAGCACTTTTCTTTCAAATTTAGTTGTTGGATACTCGTTTTTGTAATTCTAACCATGTTCCTAAGCTCGACAAGAGTACGAAAGCCAGTCAAGCCCACACACTTGCCAAGTTACCCTTGCTCGACAGGCCCTGCCGATCTATCGTGGCTCAGTAGCTCCTGCTGAGCAATCGTGGCTCGGCAAGCCTACCAAGGTGCCCTAGCTCAGTGGCTGGCTAGCCGAACATGACATGATGCACTCAATAGTGCTTCTAGTGGCCTTTGACAGGGCTTGGCATTGCCTCCTACGCCCACGTGACCCTGTCGATCACCAATGCCTCCCTATGTGCATAAAATGGCTCGCATGCCCCTCTGTGCTCTCATCCGAAGCCGCGTAATTGAGTTTCTTCCCCACCAAGCGAGGGAGAGAGCCGAGAGAGAAGAAAGAAAGAGCATATGAGGGTTTAAATCAGTTTTTTGAGGTGGCTTTGCTATGATTTAGAAGATTTCATAGTTAGAATTAGTGTACATCCGGTTAAGACCTTCAAGAAGAGGTATGTTTCACTCACTTGCTAGCAATGCGCTTAATAAGTCATTAATTAGCAAAATGTTGGTTTGGTAGTATAGAATGTACTTGGTAACCTTGTTTAGTTAACGTATGTATTTAGTTTGTGCAGACGATATTTTTGTAATTAGCCATGTTAATGACATATTACAGGTGATAATGACGATTCTTTGAAAATGGCTGATGAAAACACATTGTTATTTGTACTGTTCTCACTACCTTCACAAATTAGGAACTATGTATGTTCGTATGCACATATATACGTATTGTTCTGGTGCAATTGTAAATATGTAGAAAATGATTTTAAGATTGTATAATTGTGCACTACATACATGCATATATGTGTGTACCTGCATTATAAGCACATGAACGTAGGCATAATTGATAGCTTAGCTATGTACATGTGCATGATTATTTTGTATTATATTTAATTGTATTTAGCACTATCTGAAATAAGTGGATTTGGTCTGCATTGGTGGTACGTACATGATGTCAGATATGGAATATTTGTTCGTATTTTATGAGGAGGGTGTCATATGTGGCGGGCCTTCAAATTGTGAACGGACCGTAATCCGGTCTCTAAGGTTGAAGGAGATGGGTCTCCCTAAGCTCAAGATGTGCATATGGAGTGCATTTGATAGGGAGGTAGGCAAGAAAAAGTTTGTCATCGAGGTGGTGACAGCAATAGTGGTTGGACCTTTCGGGCAGCTTTTCTAGGAGCTGACGAAGGTGGTTGGCAATGTGGCTTGGGGGCACTATATGGAGATTGCAAGCAATCCTATTGCGGTGATATATGAGAGGCCAATGGTGTATGTGTAGTTTATGGAGAGGGATGAACCGTCGAGCAGGGGTGAGGCCAGTGGGGTTGCTGGCGTAGAAGTGCCGCAGTTGGTTAGTGGTGGTGGTGTGGAACCTGCCATTACTGCCTATGGTGGTAGTGCGGGGGAAGATAGTGCCGAATGAAATGATGGAGGGCTATCAAGGTTGACTCATAACTTTTAGCCAATCGAAGGTGTTGAAAGATGGTGGGCAGCGCGTATTGACTGCCATGAATATTTGGATTGAATGAAAGCCATTCCGACGAGGAGGATGCCGACACAGCCAACAGTGGAGATGAGGCTGGTGTATGCGCATGGATGTTGAGTATATCTTCTCTAGATTGGATGCTGTTGTGTTGGCCTCCCTAGTTCTATTGTCCAAAGATGGGTCGGAATAGTCTTTCGACAAAGACACTCTTGTAGAAGGGCAACACTTCCCAACAAGGGTATTGTACAGCAATCCATTGCATGATATGCCGTCTGCATAAGCCGCATGTATCGGGTGCACAGGTCGAACCCCGACACATATGTGGTGACGTGTATAGATGGTTATTATTCCGGGAAGGTTCGTGCACATAGATTTAGAGGCGGTGCAATGGATTTTCTAGATAACAGTTGTAAAGGATTACACTTGTGAGCTTACAGAGCCACTGCAAGGCACCAAAATGTGACCTTGTCAATCGTCACCAGCCTGATCATTCACCTTATAGTTGCAAACATCACAGTTTCAACGAGGCTATTCATGGCCAATGTCATGAGCCAGGTTGGTTTCAGAATGAGCTACGGTAAGGTGTGGCGGGCGAGGAGGAAGGTCATACATGAAATGTATGGAAAGTATGAGAAGGCCTACAACTCTGTGCCAACAATGCTGCATCAAATTGCCTAAATAAATCCCTTGACATATATAAACAAGATGGAGACGGTGCACCCTTCGAAGGGACCCACTTGTTTCATGACCAAGTGTTCTAGGCATTTCAACAGACAATCAAGGGGTTCAAGTACTATCATCTAGTGCTCACGACGGATGGCACGCTACTCTCCGATAGGTACAAGGGCACAGTGTTAACGGTGGTGACCATCGACGCAAACAACCAGCTACTCCTAGTGGACTTTGCAATTACAGAGAATGAGAACACTGATAGATGGCGGTGGTTCCTAGCCAATGTGAAGCAAGCAGTAATCCAAGACCGACCCAACATCTGCCTTATCACGGACCATAATGCTATGCTGCTATCAATACTTAGCACCATGCATCAAGGCATGCAACCACCCCTTCAGTGGAACTATGCTAGGACCTGTTGGTGCATGAGGTATCTTGCAGCAAACTTTCACACCTGTTTCCACAATAACGAGTTGATGAAAAAGTTTAAGAAGCTTTGCATGCAGAACTAGAGGTGCAAATTCAATGCAATATGGTGAGAGCTTGACGAGAAGACCTCGAGGACTATGAGAAAGTTGTATATAGTGGAACTAACCACAGCTTAGGTCGCTCCACTAGCAGTGGGCGAGTTCACCCAATGGATTAACTTGCATGCCCCGACCTGGAGAAATGGTCTCTTCTTTATGACACCAATGGTGTGAGGTATGGGATTATGACGACTAACATGTCCGATGTGAACTAACATGTCCGATGACAACACGCATTCATCACGTTAATTCTTCCTCTGTGCCGTTCGTTACCTACCTGTACTGACATGCATGGATCATTTGTAATCACCTTGTCTTGCTTGCAGACCACAAATTACATGTTCACTGAGTGAGTGGATCTATTTTATCTAATACCTGCCCAGATTTACATTCATACTCTCCAAATCCGTCTGCAAGAGTTACGGGAGGAGCTCCAGACTGAGAGGACCAACAACGACAAGCTCCACACACAGGGGATCAGGGAGAGAAACAATGAGGTGGTGGCCCACCTAGGTAGCGAACCACTGTATTGCTGTTGTGCCAACCTGAGTTACAATTGCGCCTACCACTACGTCCACAACCAGCCACGTCCAGACAACCCGGATGACCACCACACCACAAGGGTGACCTACGGTATTACATTTTTGCCCTAGGGTCGTTCCCTCTCGTGCACAATTACACCTATTTCGACCAATGTCATTTCTGTTAAGTTAGGCCCACATATGTCTTACAATGTAGTTGGGATTGATGGTCCATGCAGTTATCATTTGTACCATGAGGCAAACATACGCATCTAATCAAACCTTACATGTCATGTAATTCACACATGTGAAGTGTTATGACAAGCTAGGCATAGTCCATTACTACATTTTGTGCAGTCATGGATCTGTACTACTTAAAAGTGGAAATTGGTGGTGGTGGTTCATCTGCCCCTCCAAACTCCTCATTTTTTATTCGTAATAAAGCACGGCCATTTAGGTAGTTAATTAAATAAAAGATAAATGGGCAACCAGCCTGCGGCAGTACCTACCGTGCCTACCCAGCCCCTGCCGAGCTAAGGTTGCTCTATAGGAGCTGTCGAGCCACAGCAGATCGATAGGTCCTACCGAGCAAGGGTAGCTTGGCAGGCCTATGGGCCTAGCCGGCTCCCATGCACCCTCCTGCGAGCCTCCCAGGAGACACATGTCGTTTGTCATGTTTGACGAGCTCGGAGACGGAGCTAGAATTACAAAAAAAAAAGGCTTGTCCAGATGCTAAATTCAGAAGAAAAAAAAGAGCTAAACGTGCAACCAGTTCGGCACAGCGTGTGGAGGACACATGCTCTGCCTGTGTCATGTTTGACGAGCTTAGAGGCTAGAGGTACGGAAGCTAGAATTACGGATTGAAAAAAGGCTTGTCCGGATGCCAAATTCAGAAGAAATTTCTATAGCACCGTGCTACACTAGTCATCGTGCCACTGCCACAGCCTGTACTGTCCAACATTACTAATCTTACACGTTGATCTCGGCCCAAGAGGCATCGAATGATAGAAGCGCCGCACGGTGCGGCATACACTGAAGAGGATCTGTGCCCGACGGGCAGATGGCCGACGAGCCATCTTAAGTCAACTGGGAGTCTGTGCATGGTTGGTCCAGTGGCGAGGACCGCCTGCAGTTTCCACTCCCTTACCCTACCTTGTGCCTGCAGGCACTCTCCGCTCTAAGATACGGGTGTCCCATACCACCCTACCTTAGAGTCGGGTTTTCCAAAATTCTATTGGCCCCACACCACAACCTTATTAGTGTAACACTTTGTATGATATTAATATCCTACAATTATCTAGATTATGAATATTTATTTCTAGGGTTACAAAGGCATGGCAACAATTTAACAGGCATTTGGCGGTGGTGGGTTTAACTATATAGCATGTCATTCCAAACATTTTATTTTACTTTCAATTAACAAATTCAGAATTAGCTCAATGCAAATAATACATTAGCATAATTAGATAACATGGGTTGCAACATGATCAAAGACTTGTGACTTGCAGTGAATCGGGACGAACTTGGCTAGCTGAACGTAGGCGCTTACGGATCCTGCGATTGCATTTGAGCTTACGGAATTTACGATACTAGCGCAAACACTGAAAATAACATAAATCGGCTTGAGACTAATCAAGCGAGGAAAAAATAAACTATTTAAAAGGAATAAATTGCACAAACACTCCAAATGGATTTTTAGAATTTTATTTGGGATGAATCGGGAAATGGAGGTCACCACGGGTCTGGAATAATATTTGGAGCAAAGTGGTGAAATTTGGGATTTTGGGATTTTTGTGATTTTCTAGGATTTATTTAGATTTTAGGATTTTGGAAATTCATAAATCATTTGAAAAATTGGTTCAAACATGTTGGGCGGCCCGAACGATGCGCCGGCCGGAATGTTGGCGCGTCGGCCGCCCCGTCGCCCGCGCCGCCGCCTCGTCCCGCGCGCTGGCCCGCCCGCTTCGAAGCGCCGCGCGCTCCCGCGCCTCCCGCCGCCGCCTCTGTCCGCCGCGCCTCCCGCTTCCGCCGCCGGCTCCGCCTCCGTCCCGCGCCGCCCGCTCGCGCGCCAGCGCGCCTCCGCCTCCGTCCCGCGCGCCTTCCCGCTCGCGCCGGCGCCGCCTCCGCCTCGCGCTTGGTGGGCTCGAAAGTGGCAAAAATTAGTGAAGCACATGTTAAGAGTGGCAAATTGTTGAATGCAACGATAAGGATGACATTTGGATAGTAGCAATGATAAAAGTGGCAAAAAGTTAAATTCCCCGGTCCAGGAGGCTTACCTCTCGTGCGAATCTCACCCGTTTCCACCACCCACCCACCTCCGGTGCACTGCCAATCACTCACTAAAACCCGCCACTTTTTACCGGTTTATTGCCATGACATGTGATGCGTACAGGAAAGACTCGTGGTAATCCGTCCCGTGTATGTGATACGGTCATACAGGTCGCGGTCGCCCCGGAATCCCGGCAGCGAACGGCGTTCTCGTCGGCGATCGATCGAACCCGTTAAATCACGCGGCAAAACTCCACGACCACGCACGCATGAGCCAAGCCTGTGGTGATCGGTTCGGCTGAAAAGCTCATGGCTTATAGCTGAAAACACTGTAGTTGGCTGAAAAAAGCACTGTAACTGATAGAGACTTATTTAGCATAATTAAATTTAAAAAAAAATTAAAAATATAAAAAATATGTTAACCCATTACGTATAATACAAACAAATACGGAAAAAAAGAACCGGCAAAAAAGCTCAACAAAAAGCCAAAAGTTCAGAAAAGACAAAATTTATGAATAGTGAAAAATAAACCAGAAACCAGAAGTCGAAGTCGAGTTGATCAGGGCCGAAAGCCTGCCTCGGACTTGGTCTGTGTCCACAGAAACAATAATGCGAGTGCATGATTTGCAGGTCTGGACCGGTTCAAAGGGTTTGGCTGTTCTAACAAGTTGTGTTCTCTGAATCTAGCAGGCAGTTGCAATCAACGTTACGGGAGGAATTGTTTAAGCCTACCTTTGGTTTTTTATGTTTAAATTTAATGTGAGATCGACCGGAGCTAACTCTATTCAGAAAACATCTTCCACCCAAGATACTCCTTGGCGACAACCAGGGGTTTTACCACTGAGCTGTTGTATAGTTTGTATGCCTCGAGGAAAATAAGCAGCTGGATTGATATTCCTCGGAGAAAAAGACTGAGGGTCGACTGTCGTGGATACTGCAATGCAATTCATGGCATTAGTATGCATTGTAAATTTCTAATCCAAACAGAGAGTAGAATTGGATCACTGCCAACCTCGTTTGGAAATAAGTTGTCACGTAGAAATTAAGGGTTATTGTGAACTTTACTTTTTTACCGAACTGAGAGTCCTGAGAGCCATAGGCACTTTGGCGGAAAGATAGCTACCGTTTGGGACTTTGTTGCCCACATTTGTCAAATCCATCACTCTCGTTTGCATGGGCAAAGAGAAGGCTTCAAGCTAAAGTTTGGAATCGCTGACCATGTGCACTGTAATTTCATCTCATCTTCAAAAGGTGAATCTTCTTTCAATCTTCCACCATGCTTCTCCCTTTTCTCCTCTCCACAAATTAAGTAGTATGTGCCATGGACTAAGCAGTCTCCCTCCAGATCTTATGCCGGAAAGTTTTGATATGTTATACGTGGTTTTGTAATCTCTCCTTTTTTTCTTGCATGTATCATGTATGCAGAATGCAGACTGCAGTACAGGAGTACTGCAGTTCTCCCAACAATCTCACACCCTTTTCTCGCATTTGTATTTAGAGGCTTTCCGAAGTATCATGTACCAGGCATACTTTGAGTAAATCGCGAAAGTAACATCGGATTTGTGTAGCAACGACCAAAGTGATCCACAAGTCCAGCGTTGAACAGAGAAGTTAAATATTTGTACTGTGTGACAAGTGTATTCCATTGCTGTCGAGTAGCGTAATGGATAACCGGATAGGGACAATGAAGATCCTTTCACCTCGTCTCTGTTTTGTTCCTTTTCCTACATGGACAAAGAAAGTGGTGTAAAAGTTGACCTGGTACAAGAAAAGGACAGCAAAAAGGTAGATATTTAAGTTGACTAGGAGCCATTAGATAGCTTGCCTTAAAATCTTGCCTGGTTTTCACTAAGCCATAGATAACCACCCTCCTAAGCCCTACTCTTTGTCTGGCCATGATCCACAGACTCACTTGGGATTTTCTTTTGTTCTTCTCGCACAAGTCCATTTTGGTTTAGGTTTTTGACCAGCTCCTGCTGCGCCCTACTTACATAGGTGTTTTCATTTGCTTTAAAAATGCTTTGGGTCCTTGCATTGGGTTATCTTTCAACAACCTATGCAAGTAGCTCTGCTGGATACTTCAAGATATTCATATTGCAGTCGAGAACTCCTAAAATACTAACATGCTATAGTAAGGTCACACGATTACGTAGTATTGATGCTTGTAATTTTTTTAATATGTTCACAGGCAGCTATATTTTAAGACAAAGGTTAACTATTCAAACGAATCAATTGGACAATCTAGACCATTATTGCATATGCTCATGAGAAATTAATAGCAAATTACTATTATAATACCATAGACAATTCAATACTACAGTAGTAGTTTTCTACTGTTTAAAGGTATATATTTCAGTCACAAGTTCACGAAAGTCCAACATAAAAAAAGGAACTAGTACACTTCATGCAAGGAATAACTTGCTGCAACAGCAAACTACGAAATGCATACATCAATGACATATAAGAATAATCACAAACTGCATCCTTTTTTATATGTATTTTCAGTACTGACCTATACAACTACAGATAATGAATCTTCATGGTATATCCACGAAAAAATCACATATTCAATCTACAATGTAGTGTACTTGGCTTACGACTCTAAATTTGATCTAACAATATTGAGCACGTAAGAATTTGGTTTGAGGGGGCAAATCAAGAGTTGAATTGAATGAAAGAGGGTCACCGAGGGTGCATACATTTAGGGGGCGTCTACTCATCATTCGTATGATTTTTTTGTGCAAATCAGTTAGAATTTGCTTCCTCTTCCCCGCTTTCTTCTGCGTTCTGCCCCACCGCCGGCCTTCTTTCCTGTCTCTGACAGCTCCACTTTTGATGATTATTGCAGTCGCCTCTGACAACGGGTGGCAGTGTCTCTAGCATACCTTCTTAATATAAGGAAAATAATGAGGACATAGCGTGTGCTCGCCGAAGAGGTGTCCAGTGGCGACAACTAGCCAGTTGCTGACTCAGATGCGCTCAGACGCAGCTGCACTGGCAGCATACGCCAAAGAGGAGGAAGACGAGTATGAATCTTTGAGTATATCGTAAAGTCAAAAAAATCAAATAATTTGCACAGAAATAATCATGCGATAGATATATAGCATCATGTACACTTATTTGTAAAGATTTTTCACAAGCCCCTTGGTACGTGGAAAGGGGGACTGAGTGGAGAGTTGTCGAGGATGCGAATATTTACTCATATGGATTTTCCAAATCTATACGAAACACGATACTATGATATTACTCTAGTAGAATTTATTGAATTCATATATAAAGAAGATACTATTAAATGCACTAAAATAATCCGACGGAGCACGTATAAATAAAATGGCGACACGGGCGCTGTGAGTTACGAGCGTTGCCGTTCGTGCGCCTGCGCACCTGCACCTGCGCTTGGCCAGCGAGCGAGCCACCCCCGGCCGGGCCCTGCTCCTGCTGCTGGTGGAGAGGACGGACTCTCGGCTGCCGCCGCCCCGTTCTACTTAAACGGCAAAGCCCACCCAGCCGCCATCTCATCCCCTCCCATAAACCCGCCAATTCCCCTCTTGGAGGCCCTACCTGTTAAGGACTTTAGCCGATCAATATGTCTAAGCTCACGTATGAACATATACGAAGTTGACAAAACAGAACAAGAATATAAGAGTTTTGTACTGCAGGTAAACTAGGCAGCTTTTTTAATTGTATTAGAATGTTATTTAAAGGAAATCTTAGTCTAACTCTGGTGGTTAAGCCATCCTTATTATGCGCCACTACCTGCATGATCCCATGGACCCAGGCCATACCGCACATGACGTTAATAGACAACGAAAAACACGTTCTTGTGTGGATTGAGCACGCGTCAAACGACTGCTACAGTGATTCCATGACAACACCTGCTACATCTATTACAGTGATCTTTAAACCACACTCACTACGACTACAATGAGCGTGTTGGATTATTCAATATTCACCTCCTAATCCTTGCCGCGTTCACATGTGATCTTGACGACGCTAATCCTTGCATGTTGGTCCTAGAACTTGATACGCCCGAGTGACTTCGTGAGAATGTCTGCGAACTGCTCCTCTGTGCAAGTATGCTCAAGGATGATCTTCCCTCCATCAACACACTCCCGAATGAAGTGAAAGCGAGTGTTGATGTGCTTGCTCTGGTCGTGGAATATAGGATTCTTAGTTAAAGCAATGGCGAACTTGTTGTCCACTTGAGCACTGGCACGCTGTGCTCTGAGCAGAGAAGTTTGCCCAACAGCTGAGCTAGCTAGATGCCTTGACATGTCGCAGCTGTTGCGGCGATGTACTCTGCCTCACAGGATGACAATGTCACCGCCCTCTGTTTTTGCAACTGCTAGGCAATGGGGGTTGCTTTTGAGGAAGAAAAGCACTTCAGTGGTGCTTCTGTGATTGTCGATGTCGCCGGCCATGTCGCTGTCACTGAACCCTAACAGTAGCGGGCGATCGTCTCTCTTCCTCAAATAGCAGATGCCGTGGTTGCGCATTCCAGTGATGTAGCGCAGTATGTGCTTGACCGCGACCAGCCGATCTTAGTGCGATTCCTCCATGAACCAGCTTGTATAGCCCACTGCATAGGCTATGTCCAGACACGTCTTCGCCAAATACCAAAGGCCGCCGATAATACTCCGATACTAGGTGGCGTCTACCACCAGGTAGGAGCTCGATTTGCTCAGCTTCAAGTGAGCTTCCATCGGCGCTTGACAGCTGTTGCAGTCCTTCATGTCGCTCTTCTCGAGCACCTTGAGCGCATAGGCCGATTGGCACAAGGACATGCCGCTTGGCCCTTGGTTCACTTCGATGTTGAGGTAGGAGAGTAACCCCAAATGCTCATTCGAAACATCTTCTTCATCTCAGCCTTGAACGCACGAATGTTGATGGCTTCAGTGCCGGTGATGATCAGGTCGTCGATGTATACTCCAATGATTAGCCGATGCGCTGTATCCCCACATGTGTACATAACATGCTCGGAGACGCTCTTGTGAAACCCCAGCGTCGACAGGCTAGTGTCGAGCTTTGCGTTCCATGCTCTGGGTGCTTGGCAAAGCCGTAGAGTGCCTTTCGGAGCTGGAGTACCTTGCGCTCGTTGTTGTCGATGACGAACCCAGGTAGCTGGGCCACATACATCTCCTCCGTCAAGTCGCTATTAAGGAACGTAGCCTTGACGTTCATGTGATGGACTTGCAACCCCTCGTGCGCCGTCACAGGAAGCAGCAACCGGACTGACTCCATATGCGCAACAGGAGCGAATACTTTCTTGAAGTCGATACCAGCCCACTGTACATAGCCCTTTGTGACCAGCCACGCCTTGTACTTGGCAATAGCGCCGTGTTCGTCGCACTTCACCTTGTAGACCCACTTGAGCCCAATGGGTCGGTGATCATCAGGGAGATCGATGAGTTCCCAAGTGCCGTTGTCCTTGATCGACTTCATCTCCTCGAGCATTACCTTGCGTCAGCACTCGTGTTGCTCTGCTTTGTCAAAAGATACTGGTTCATCATCTGTGGTGAATAGCAGCCTAGTGGAGTCGAGGTCGCGTGATATGAAACCACGGCATGAAACCGGCCGATGACGTTGTCGATGGTGTGGTACCAAAGCGGTGCATCGTCGTGGTCAGGGTCGAGTACCTCTCCTAGGTTGGTTGGCGGCGAGGTGAACTTCATTGTGCCCAGCATCATAGGTGTCAATGCGAGTGTCCCTGGCATCCCTGTGTTGCCAGAGCACGCACTAGCGAGCGTGCATGGCAAATCCTGGTCTCCATCCGCGCCACTTATCCCTGTCGTTCCTGGTTCATACACTGTAGTGTACTCCACGGTGAAAGGGTCATGTCCACTCACCATACCTTCTTCACCATGAGTGCTCCAGTCCCGCTGCGTTGTTTCGTCGAAAAAATGTCACACGTCATGTGCACGAACTGGGTGACTTAGACTGGGTCGTACATGCGGTATACCTTGGACCCGAACTCACACCCAACGAAGATCACCGGCGTGCTCCAGTTGTCCAGCTTCTTCAGGTGCGGCTTTGTGTTCTTGACATGCGCTACACAGCCGAAGGTGCGAAGGAAGTGCACCGTTGGCCGCTTGCCATGCCAAGCCTCATACAGTGTCTTCCTATTGACGCTTCGTGTCGGTGCACGGTTGAGGATGAAGATGGCGGTGGAGATGGCTTCGCCCTAGAACCTCCTAGGGAGCACCATCGCCTTCATCATGCTGCGCGCCATGGCGACTACCGTCTGGTTGCAACGCTCAATGACCCTGTTCTATTGCAGGGAATAAGGGGCCGTGAGCTGTCGCTGCACACCGTGCTCAGTGCAGTACTCGCCAAATTCCATCTACGTGAATTTCCCACCGCGGTCGGTTCGGAGCACCTTGAGCTTGCGCGTTGACTCCACCTCCACCATGGCTTGAAAGCGCTTAATCCTTGCTGGAGCTTGGTCATGTGGTTGGTCGCACCGGTAGCAAGGTACCAACGCTCGTCGTCACCTGCCTCCTCCCGATCTAGCTGTGTGAAGACCTTTGCTTCAACCAATCAGATGGATCTGCATCGCAGTGATGGGGATAAGTGGTCGAAGCCATGGTCGAAGGAGCAGTTGAAGCCATGGTCGAAGGAACAATCGAAGCTGTGGTTGAAGCCACTGTGAGTGGTCGTAGGGACAGTGGCTTGTTGCGTCGAGGACACAGGGATGGTGACAACCCTGACCATCAGGAGTGTGTCCTTGTCGTCATCCCCTTGTGTCAGATGAGCCTTGGCCCGCTTCTGTCAGCTGCAGCAATCCTTGGCCCAATGACCTATTTTGCCGCAGTTGCAACATTTGTCCTTCAAGAAGTCGTGGCTGCCACCAGATTTTAGCCTTTCCCCGCTTTCATCCATGCCACTGCTATCAGCCCTTAGTCGGGGTGACTTGCGTCGTTGGTTGCCATACTAGGAGTCGCCGGTGGATCCCTCCTCTGTTGCCGCTCCCTCATCCGTGCATACCCACCCTCCTCCGTGAGGAGCAGCTTCCCACTAGCTCCGACGACAGGCGCCGGGTCTAGCCGATCTTTCATCGCCTTGAGTCTCCCAGTCACCTCCTCCACCAAGAGTGTTGAGAGATCAAGGAGGGCTTCAATTGAAAGAGCGATTTGGGAGAACCTGGAGGGGACGACATGCAGGTACTTCTTGACGACCTTGTGTGGTGACTCTAAGCCGCCGAGTGTGCTAAGCTGGTTTACCAGCCCAATGAGTCGCAACGCGAAGTCATCGACAAGCTCCCCATCACAGAAGGCAATGCTCTCGATCTCCTTGTGGAGCTTCTGAGCATTGGCCTTGCACACTCGATCAATGCCGACGCACATGGTCTTCAGGGTATTCCACGCCTCGGTGGTTTCCTTGACGGCAAGCGTGGAGATCATCTCCAATAGAAACAGCGCGTAGGATGACCTCGAGCGCCATCCTGTTCTCCTAGAATTCAGCCCCGATGGTATCGACGGCATCCCAGAGCTAGCGCGTCTAGAGCATTACCTTCATCATCAAGGCCCAATCACCATAGTTCATCTTCGTGATAGTCGGATACGCCATCGATCCCTCGACCTTCTTCACCACCCTTTGTACTACTAGAGCACCAGGGCGATGAAGACTAGGAGTTCCGAGACGACACGGATTCACCTGGCTATATCGTGGATCGCATTCCCTGGCTTTGATACCAAATGTTAGGAACTTGGGCTGATCAACACGCCTGAGCTCACACACGAACACACACGAAGTTGACAAGACAGAACGAGAACACAAGAGTTTTGTGCTGCTGGTAAACTGGATTGATTTTTCAGTTGTATTTGACTGCTATGTAAAGAAAATCCTAGTCTGACTCTAGTGGTTAAGCCATCCTTATTATGCGCAATTATCTATACAATCTCACGGACCCAATTCATACCGCACACAATGTTAATAGACAACAAAAAAACACATTCTCATATATACTTATGATGCGTCGAACAACTGTTATAGTAATTTCATGACCACACCTTTTACATATGCTATATTGATCTTCTGATCACTCTAAACGTCGATGACACCCACTACCACCACAAAAGTAGCCCATTGTCCGCCGCAATTCCGGTAAAAAAATCTTGTTTTTTTTTCTGGGGGAGGAAAGTATCATCTTTTGCGCGGAAAGGTCGTGCCTTTTTTTTCCTGACTTGGCGGTGTTTCTGTAGGCGTGTGGTTCGCCGGTTGGAGCGAGCGGCCGGGATCGTGCTTCGGGCGCGGTGGCGTCATTCCGAGCTGATTCGTCTTCACGTGGATCGGCTTGGTGGGATGGGAGGGGGTGGCGTGGAGATCGGAGGTCCGAGTGTTTGGGCGCGTGGGAGGTGATAGCCACTGGGTCGGGTTAGGGTTTGGTTCGGGAGGGGCGAGCGGAATGGGGAGCCTTTGCACCAAGGGATCGGCGGTGGACAAGTCGCCCAGCGACACCACGCTCGGCCACGACCGGGTGGTCGATCACCATGAGCGTGGCACGGTGAAGGAGGAGAGTAAGACGGTCGTGGGGCAGGCTGCTGCCAAGAGGATGCACGAGCAGCAGCAGCAGCAGCAACAAGAGCAACAGCCTGTTTCTGTCCCGGAAACTGCGGCCTCCGGAGTTGCCATTGAGGCTGGGGCGGTGCCATGGGATGGTGTGCCGCAGCTGGCACGGTTGCCGTCCCAAAAGTCTGGGATGGGTATGGCGAAAGCCGGCTCTGCCAAGGCAAGTGCCCTGCTCATGTTCTTAGTGATCCTTACTTTGCAGTGAATTTGGGCACAATGCAGCTTAATTCATCATGTGTCATCTCATCTGCTCGAAAACGACTTGCTATTTGCAGATTTGTTTAATATCAGTGCATTTTGTTCTTGAATTTTTCGTACGGATAATCCATTTTTTATTCGAAATTACAGAAATATACCCGCGGGAAATTTTTTTTACAAGAATAGGCTCCAGTCGCCTAATGATTGGGCGATCGGAGCCTTCACTAACCATTGGCGACTTTAATCGATCGCTCTACCCTCGGCGATCGCATCGATCGCCCAACCATTGGCGACTTAAATGCAGTCGCCCAATGGTTGGGCGACTGCACTCAAGTCCCCCGTGAATATTTTAAATTTTTTCAATTTTGTAGTTTTAAACTGGTAAAAAATCTGCTGGAGTTTTAATAAAAGTTTATGTTAATTGTATATTATAGGTGTGTAAAAAATTTTGGGAAATTTTTTTAGGAACGATTGACCGTAGAACGATCGGTACATACGATGGTAAGTGATATTTTAATGTTATTGAGAATTCGTGTCTCTGGGCTAGGATTGGGTTGAGGAGGATCGACGGGCCCAGTGGTCGATTATCATGCACGGTTCTACATACAAACCGTCTGTAATACTCTCTATCACAAGTTTTATATACCGATGCAATATAAACAATTAGTCTGAAAAGATAAAGTAGCAAAGTTGTATATGGCTTATATATACTCATTAAAAAGGTTTCGACGAGATCTACAACTTTCCAGTTGAAGCAAAATCCAAATTCCGAAAGGAAGACCAAGAAAAAGGGCAAAAACAGAAACCAAAAACTTACGACGCAGGTTTAGGTCCAAAGATGGCCGATTTTCGGGGTCTTGGAGGGCGACTGGCACAGGCCGGTCATTTTTATTGGATCGGGCTCATCGTTAGCTTTCCAACGAGTACAAGAACGTCGAAAACGGACACCGTATGCAAAAGTTATGCCCATTTTACTGAAGGTGTGTCGAAAACAGACTGAAACTGCTATAACTTTTGATCCCGTGGCCGAAATTGCTCAAATTTTTTTCTAGAGGCTGTTGGATGTATGAAGAACAGCTCCACCAATTTTCACTTTTTTTGGCGAAGGTTTGATGCACTTTCCAAATTCTCAGTAAATCAAAATATTACTTATCATCGTATATACCAATTGTTCTATGGTCATTTGTTCCTAAAAAAAGTTTCCCAAAATTTTTTACACACCTACAACTTCAGCAGATTTTTTACCAGTTTAAAACTATAAAATTGAAAAAAATTAAAACATTCACTGGTCTTGAGTGCGATCGCCCAACTATTGGGCGACTACATGAAAGTCGCCCAATGGTTGGGCGACTGGATGCAGTCGCCCGAGGGTAGAGCGACTGGATTAAAGTCGCCCAATGGTTGGGCGAAAAGCTCCAGTCGCCCAACCATTTGGCGACTGGAGCCTATTCTTATAAAAATTTTTCCCGCAAGTATATTTCTGTAATTTCGAATAAAAAATGGATTATCCGTACAAAAAATTCTTTTGTTCTTGCTGCTGCTGCTGAGAGATTAGTACACTATGTGCATAGGAATTACAAAGTTATTTCTGTTGCATTATTGATCTAGGGAAGCTTTGATTAACAGATGATCTACTAGCATCATCATTGCAGGAAGTCTAAGTTTGTTGCTTCAGTTTGAATGATCAACGTTCAACAACAAGGGACATGTTATTTACTGGTGACCCTATTCAGCCTAGGAGTCTACTTTACTGAACCCAACACAGCCCTCTTAAAATGTTCTCCTTTACACTTTACAGAGCATTTGTTAAGGGAGGGAATTGCTTTGCATTTGTCAATGCACATGAGCACATCCTTTTGAGTCGGATGCTGCATTGAGCTGCACGCCCATAATTGTGCCAAGTATATTTTTGTATGTTTAAATGCTCTGCTCTCTGTTTTGAATTTTTTCCTTTTGATGATCTCATGCCATTTTTATTTACTAAAGCTTGGCATGATTATGTACACACAGTTTTGTCATCTTTTACAGAAGAAACTAGTCAGTTTTGAATTGATCGCCATGGACTCTAGGAAATCTGATACAGATTGAAAAGTAGTCAGTTTTGAATTGATCGACCTGGACTCTAGGAAATGTGACAGTGATATTGCTTGCTGTACACTTGTTATCGTTTATAGTTGTCTGAGTGTTGTGAAGTGGTGATATTCAATAGTCTAATTCGCACTGCAGCTAACTAAATTACTAAAGTATCTTCATTATGTGTTGCTTAACTACTATTAGATGTATATTTCCCTGTTGTATAAGAGGTTACTACATATATGCCATATATATATCCTATATCGTATCTCGCAATGTAGGGAGTATCTTGCGTAACGGAGGGTATGTACGTGTAGTATATGAGTATTTAAGGCCATCTAGGTGGTATGAACAATTTTTAGAGGTGGTATGTACATTTTTTCGATATACTCCTTTTTATGCGCGCATATGAGGGTATTTACAAAATACGCTAAAAACTATGAACTCCTTTACAAGTTTTTCGTATGGTTTACATTGGAGTATCTTATAATTAGTATACAAATATATCTAAAGTGATAAAGGAGTATTTCAAGTTTGTTTAGGTGGTATATTAGAGGTGGGTGTAATTACACAGGTGTAAAAGGTATTTTTCATATATATATATATATATATATATATATATATATATATATATATATATATATATATATATATATATATATATATATATATATAGTATAAATAACAAGGGCACCATGGTGCCCAGGCTCCATGAGTGAGACTTTCTATCCATGTCAATGACTTCCTTTCCATACCATTGCACTACCACGTATCTAAAAGTAGTCAAAAAGTAGGGAAGCTTGGTGCCCAGACACCATGGTGTCCCCCCCCTTTATATATATATATATATATATATATATATATATATATATATGCCTACTAGCCTTATGATGAATACAATGCTATTCATAACATGGTATCAGAGCGTATTTAGGGGTTTTTTCCAAGTCGCTGATTCATCCTCTCCAGCCACCACCGCCTGTTTTGCCCGCCATTGCAGTTGCTCTTATCCAGTGCAGCAGCTCTTCATTCATTGCCCTGCTATCGCTGCTGCCTTTCTCTAGCTACCGCCGGTCTCCATCGCCCGCTATCGCCACCGCTCGGGCGCCCACCATCGATCGCCCGTCCGCTCGGTTGCTCGCCGCCGTCCGTCTGCTCGCCGCCTCGTCCCGGTGTCTAGCAACCGCCGCACTAAGGGGGAGGGGGTGTGAGGCTGTCGCCTGACACCCGCCCGGCTGCCTGCCGTCACCATTAGCGGCTGCTCACCCGACCGTCGACTCATTCGGCTGCTTGCTCGACTACCTCTGCTCCGGCCATTGTTGCTTTGTCCGGTGCCGCTTCATCCACTGCTACTCTGACCGCCACGTCTCTCTAGGGTTTTTTTTTCTGGCATTAGTTCTGCCATGAGTGGATAAGGTTTCCTTCAATAGTCTCCCTAAAAAAAGAACAAAAAAAATACCGTCCTCTTCGGGCATCGTTTCTGTTCCTCGCTGCCTAATAATCTTCGATGGTCTCAATCATTGGGACTGGTTTCAATACATGTGCCTCCACATGCGTGGTCAGTGTCTTTGGAAGTTTCTCACGGCGAGTTGCCTTATCCACCTCGTCCTGCTCCACTTGCTGGGCTTGTGCTCCCGAAGAATGCTTCCTAAGATGCTCGTAAGGAGGTATCTGATGCTTTTGAGGATGCCATGGAGACTGTTCAGACTCAGTATGCTGCTTATAAGACATGGATTGATGAGAATGCCCGTGCCTCTACTATTCTGGTTGCTAGCATGTAGGTGCATTTCACTGGGATGTGGTTGGCTTGGCTTCAGCACAGGAAATGTGGGCGCGTCTGTGCAACCGCTACGAGTCATCTGTGATACCTTGTATCTTGCTGTTGTGCGTCAGGTGCAGTCGTTGTAGCAGGGAGATAACTTTGTGGATGAGATTGAGTTCTATGCCCAGCTGTCCATGGTGTGGCGTCAGAGACTCTTTAGGACCGGATGTTTTCAACACTTGTCAGTGCTGTCAGCGTCGGCAGTCTCACTTGGAGTTTCATCGCATCTATGACTTCTTGACACGTCTCTGGGTTGAATATGTGCGACTCGTGCTCAGTTGCTGGCTCACCACCCTTGTGTGACTGTTGGAGACCCTTGTAGCTGTTCATATTGAGGAGATTCGCCTTCGTGATGCGGGTCTGCTGCTGTCGCCGTTGTTTCCTTCTGTTTTGGTAGCTCCTCCAGCTTCTACACCTGCTACGCCTCCAACTACCTTTTCACCAGTGGCGCCTCCATCAGTGACAACTGTTGTTGGTAGGGGACTTCACTGTACCTACTGCAACAAAGATGGACATGTGAAGCAGTTCTGCTACAGAAAAAAGAAGGATGTACGTCGAGGTGGCCGTCCTCCGAAGGGCACTTTTCCTCCTCTCAGCATACCTCTGGTGCTTCTGACACTCAGGAGATTTTCACACTGTTGCATCGCATGTTGCTTTTTCACCGTTTGGTTTTGCTGCACAATATTCTAGTGAGAGACTACCTTCTACTTCTCCTTCCCCAATTATATCACCTTGGATTCTTGACTCTGATATCTCTTTTCATATGACATTTGATTTCACCAGTCTTACTTCCATTAGTCCTCTATCCGCTCCTATCACTGTTCAGACAGCAGGTGGTACCTCCCTTTTTGTTGCAACACGAGGCACTCTTTCGAATTCCTCATTTCATGTTCCTGCTGTTTCACATGTTCCAAAATTAACCATGCAACTCATATCTACCGGCCAGCTCACTGATTATGGTTGTCATGTTATTCTCGATTTTGATTCTTCTTGTGTTTAGGATCATCGCACAGGAATCTGGTTGGTACTGGCCCTCGCTGCCGTGACTCACAGCGTCTCTGGGAGCTTGATTAGTTTCATCTTCCTTCCGCTACTCCTGCTAGTCTTGTCGTCTCCACCACCGCCTCCACATGTGCTGCATTCTCCATCGTGTCTTTTGCTCGGTGATATCATCGTTTAGGACATCTTTGTGGGTTACGTATGTCTACTTTAGTTTGTTGTCGTCTTTTAGAGTCTGTGTCTGGTGATGATTCTCTAAATTGTCAGGCTGTAAGCTTGGCAAATAACCTTAGCTCCCCTTTCCTTCCAGTAAGTCAATGTCACAGCGTCGTTTTGATCTTGTTCATTTTGATGTATAGGGTCCGGCTCCTTTCGTTTCGTAAGGAAGTCATCGATATTATTGATGATTTTTCTTGGTACACGTGGATATACTTTATATTATCTCATAGTGAGGTTCTATATATCTATAAGAATTTTGTCACCATGATCCGTACTCAGTTTAACTCTTCTATTCATGTTTTTCGTGTTGATTCTGCTAGGGAGTACTTGTCGGGAGTCCTTCGTGGTTTTCTTACTCCTTCGCGGTTTTCTTACCAAGTAGGTCACTTTCTCTCAGTTTTCTTGCCCGGTGCCATGTCCAGAATGGTATGGCTGAACGAAAGCATCATCATCTTATTGAAACATGTGCTCTTATGCTTGCTTCTAATGTTCCACCACACTTCTAGGTTGAGGCTGTTTGTACAGCCATTTTCTTGATCAATATTCAGCCTTCTTCTGCTCTTCACGTTGGGATCCCGGTTGAGCATCGTGGTGGCAAGATTCCTGATTATTCTAGTCTTCGCATCTTTGGGTGCGTGTGCTATATTCTTCTTGCACCTCGTCAGTGCACCAAGCTGACAGCTCAATCCATGGAGTACATTTTGAGATCCTGTTAGTTGACGGATGCGGATTTCTTGGGACGTCACTTTCGATGAGTCTCGTCCTTTCTACCCTCGCCCTTCTCCTTCCTCCACTCCAGCAGTCTCACCAAGCCGCTCTTTCTTGACTTTTCATGCCACCCTTATAGTCACTACACCTCCACTATAGCTTTTAGCCTCTTAAGTACCTCCTTCACCGTCGGCGCCTTCTTTACCGTCAGTGCCTCCTTCACCAATGGCACCCTCTCTGGAGATTCCTCTTGGCCTTGTTCCTTCTTATCCTCTCTACTACACTTGTTCGCAAGTTGAGAATTCTTCTGATGCGCCATCTTCTGTTGGATCATCTTCATCGGCCTCTCATCCTCAATATGCTATTCGTGATCACCAGTCTATTCGGCCTCCTGAGCGCTTTGGTTTTGCTGTTGTTGCTCTTGCCGAACCGACTTCTTATCGTGATACTGCTGTTCATCAAGAGTGGTAGCATGCGATGGCAGGGGAGATCGCTGCCCTTGAGTGTATTGGCACATGGTTTCTTGTCCCTTTTCCTACGTGTGTTACTCGTGTCATGTGCAAGTAGGTCTATAAGGTTAAGACCCGCTCTGATGGTTCTCTTAAGCACTACAAGACTCGTCTCGTGGCACGTGGTTTCTAGCAGGAGCATCTGTTCACACTGTTCGCTCCTGTGGCTCACATAACCACTGTTCACACTCTTATTGTGACGTCTGTTCGGGCATGGTCCATTTCTCAGTTTAATGTCAAGAATACTTTTCTTAATGGTGAGCTGCGTGACGAGGTTTATATGCAGCCACCACCGTGATATTCTATTCCTGAGGGTATGGTTTGTTGACTTTGCTCATTTCTTTACGGCCTTAAGCAAGCTTCTCATGCTTGATTTGATCATTTTTCTTCTATTGTCATTGTGGCTGGTTTTTCTATCAATGCGTATCGTTCTACCCTTTGTATTCACATTTTGTCTCGTGGTCGGACGCTTCTTCTTTTATATGTTGATGATATGATCATTACTAGAGATAATTATCGGTACATCACTTTTGTCAAGGAGCGTTTTAGTGAGCAGTTTTTTATATCTGATCTGGGTCCTTTTTGCTATTTTCTTGGGATTGAGGTTATTTCTACACCTGAGGGCTTCTATCTGTCCCAAGAAAAGTATATCCAGGATCTTATTGATCGTTCTTTTCTTACTGATCAGCGCACAGCTGAGACTCCCATGGAACTTAATGTTCATCTTCGGCCCACTGATGGTGAGCCTCTTACTGATCCACTCGCTATCACCACCTTGTTGGGAGTCATATGTATCTTTGTGTCACTCATCCTACATTTCATACCCCGTGCATATCTTGAGTCAGTTTGTCTTTGCTCCCACTCAGCTCCACTATAGTCATCTTCTTCGTGTTTTACGATATCTTCATGGAATCATCACTTGCTGTCTATTTTCCCTTGCTCTAGCTCTTTACAGCTCCAGGCATATTCTGATGCCACTTGGGCTAGTGATCATTCTGTTCGCCGGTCTCTCTCTGTCTATTGTGTTTTTTGGTGGTTCTCTCATTGCTTGGAGGACTAAAAAACAAACATCAGTTTCTCGTTCGAGTGCTAAGGTTGAGTTGCGAGCTATAACTTTGTTGACTACGGAGGTTACTTGGCTACGGTGGCTATTTGAAGATTTTGGTGTTTATGTTTTTGCACCGACTCTTCTTTTATCTGACAATATAGGTGCTATTAGCATTACTAAAGATCCGGTGAAGCATGAGCTTACAAAGCATATTGGTGTTGATGCATCTTACATACGGACACAGGTGCTGGTTCAGGTTGTTTCTTCTTCAGTATGTGCCTTCAGAGTTTCAGTTAGCAGATTTCTTCATGAAGGCACAGGATAGAACCCAGCACAATTTCTCTCAATCCAAACACCATATTGTTGTTCTACTATAAGTTTGAGGAAGGTGTTAGATATGTATTATTAGTTGTATATTTTTCCTGTTGTATAAAGGGTTACTGCATATATGCCATATATGTACTTGTATATATTAGCTGATTGACCTTATGATGAATACAAACGCTATTCATAACAACTACAACATACCACACAAGGAAAAACTGGAAGTTGGCTTCTTTATCATGGGGAAAGTCTAATATCCTTAGATTGTTGGATCTGATCGAGCGCTCATTACCGCATCAATTGTGATTTGAGCATTTCCAATCCCATGGATGAGTCATTGTGCTACACCTAGGAAAGACATCTTATGAGGTTTTATCCTCGCTAAAGAGATCTATTTTCCCTCCACAATTTATCCTTGATGTTTGTTTCTCCAATGTCCCAGAATGTTGCTTCTGTGAGAGAGATTGTTGGACCCTATGTCATTTTTATTGTTTGCTTGCCATGTTGAAACAGGTTTCCGAAGTAAGCTCAATTTTGGGTAGGGCTAGTACTGCTGGGCTTTGGAAAGCAGTGGAAGTGTTAGACACACTTGGTAGTAGCATGGTAAGTTTGAATATAAGTAGTGGTTTTGGATCAGGTGCTGCAACAAAGGGAAACAAAATATCAATTTTAGCATTTGAGGTTGCCAATACCATAGTCAAAGGTTGCAATCTGATGCGGGCTCTTTCAAAAGAGAGCATAAAGCATTGAAAAGAAGTGGTGCTTCACTCAGAAGGTGTTCAAAATCTTATATCCAAAGATATGGATGAATTACTCAAGATTGCTGCTGCTGACAAAAGGTTAGTGTTGGATCTTTGCTGCATTTACAAATTACAACATTTGGCCAAACGGTTTATTTGTTTTTTCTAGAAACATGTTCCGCCAATGGTATATCAAGAAATTTGTACTTTAACATGCTACACTATCTGTCCTTATCGAAGTTCTGTTTGTTTCCAACAGGAAAGAGCTGAAAGTGTTCTCTACAGAAGTTGTTCGCTTTGGAAATCGTTGCAAGGATCCTCAGTGGCACAACTTGGATCACTACTTTGACAAGTTTAGTTCATTTTTGGCCCCTACATTTGATAAAGGCAACGTTGTTGCGGCATTATTAATTTAGCACCTTTCTGCATCACACACTTTCAGGTTGGCGTCAGATTGGACTCCTCAACATCACTTGAAAGAAGAGGCAGAATCAGTGATGCAGCAACTGGTGACTTGTGTTCGATGTCACAGGACCATAATCTGTTTAGACAATATTGATTATATTTCCATTAGAAACAAATTACAGAATCAAATAGAAAGTTTAAACTTGTTCACACATGCATGTTAAATTGTGAGCTTATTTTGCGAAGAGCATAGCTCTAGCTAAAAAGGAAGTCAGATCTACAAACGGCATTACAGGGAACTGCTTATAAAGCAAATAAACATGAACTGCTTATAAAGCAAATAAACATTACTTACTATGATGCTTTGTTTGCCATTATTATATTTTGCATTGATTACAACTTATGCTACTATCAATCTATAGACAATGAAGAATCAGAGGAACCTACCAAACGACATAATAGATTGGGTCCAGCAGGCCTTGCACGGCACTATGCCAATATCATCGGTCAGATCGTACTCTTGTAAGTTCACAGACTCCACTGTACACCTTGTAGTTCTAAAAAAACTGCATATCCTATTAATTTTTTGTCGTCTTCCCTTAATTAAGTTGTGGGCAGTTTGAGGGATATGTGACATAGGCAAATGTGCATTAGCAATGCACAAGAACTGTTCGCTTATATAGAAAAACGACCATGGATTTTTTTTCCTAAACCCTAAGCTGCCCACGATTTAATTAAGAAATGCAATTTTTTTACGAGAAAGAATCAGTACAATGTTAAGCTTATGGGATATTATTGTTGCATTTGCATGCCTAGGCAGCTTGATTTTGTTGTTGTGCTAATAGACACTTCAACTTGTTATTTTTTTCCTGGTAGTCTAACAAGGGTTGATCAATTGGCAGGTTTCTCGATCAAGTTCTATTCCTCCAAACGCAAGGGATTCATTATGTTAGATTAATTGGGCTGGCTTGGTCCATTATTAATTTAGCAATTAATCAAATGAAATTCCTAGGCCCACTATTAATGCTAGGTGTAAAACTGTTTAGTCCCATATGGAGAATTGAGTGGGAGTTACACCACTTTAAAAGGTGGAACGTGGTAATCCCCTTGTGAAATTGGAGAGAGCCATTACACGCGCGCGCTCGCGCCGCCACGCGCGTGCCGTGCGTGTGCGTGTCGGTGCGTTTTCTTTATCTATTCGAAAACGAAATGCGCGATGGTGGCGAGAACGGTGAGAGATTATGGCTGCGCTCTCCTCTCCATCGAAATAGCGTTTCTCTCCTCTGTTTTTGTTGTTGCTCTGCAATCTCGGTCCGAACCTTGCGCGCAAGTTTACGGCGGTAGGCCTCGGAACCGTCCGTTTGTGTGCGTGCGTGCGTGTGCGTGTCGGTGCGAGCGCGTTTTCTTTATCTATTCGAAAACGAAATGCAACTTCTCTAAAACACAAGAGGCGAGTTCGGTGTTGGTCCGAACCTTGCGCGCGGGCGAGTAGGCCAAGTTTTGTGTAGCGATCAAGTTTTGGGGCGCATCGGCGCGACTACTCAATCTGCGACGTCTCCTTCCCGGTGGTGAATCATTCGCGGGACCGCACTGCGAACATCTTCCGCATCAAGCCGTCACGCATCACGTCTTGATCGACTACATCGAATAGGCCATCATGTCGATCGATGGTAACGGCGCCTCCGGTGTCTCCGACACCGCCCCGCCCGAGGTATAAATCTAAAACTTTTCTGGTGTATTTGTTTCTATGCGCTACGAATATGTTAATAGATGTTTCGTTAGCTTGTTCGTTAGCAAATATGAATACATCGTTAATAGATCACTCGTGCATGTTTATGTCATGTTTTATATGCTGAATTTCTGGATTAAAATATGCCGAAAATTGACTAGATATCCAACAATCCAAAAACTTGATAGGTCTTTTGGTAGTTGGCTTTGCTGCGTCGCTTAAACCGCACCCTCCGTTTGATGGTTCCAATTATAAGAGATGGCGTGCACGTGCGATCCTCGTGGTTTCTCGCCATGGAATGTTTTCATGTTGCACAAGGCAAGCCCGCTGAGCCTCTGTCTGCAGAGGACGAACGCAAGTTCAATTTAGCGGATAACTTGTTTCGAGGTGCACTTGTCAACATACTGGCAAATAACATTGTGGATGTGTACATGCATTTGCCTACGGGCAAAGAGATGTGGAATGCACTTGAGGCCAAGTTCGGAGTTTCCGATCTCGGGCGATGAGTGTATGTCATGGAGCGTTCTATGACTACAAGATGGTCGATGACCGTTCGTAGTAGAACAAGCTCATGAGATTCAAAGCGCCGCAAAGGAGCTTGAGAACAATAAGTGCGAGTTACGGACAAGTTTGTGGTGGCGGTATTATCGCCAAGTTACCACCTTCTTGGTCGGATTTTGCTACTTCTCTAAAACACAAGAGGCGGGAGTTGGTGTTACGATCTCATTGGCACTCTTGGTGTTGAAGAGAAGCGAGGGCAAAAGATACTCGTGGCAAGAAAGTTGCTGCTGAGGGAGGTTCTAGTGCCAATTTGGTGCAGAAGAAGAACCCACAGGCTTCCCACAATAAAAAGAAAAATAAGCCTTTTGTCAAGCCCAAGGCTACTACTGAGTTTAAGAAGAAAGGCAAAGGAAAGGGCGGCTGCTTTGTGTGCGGTGATTCTGGCCATTGGGCTAAGGATTGTCCAGACCGCAAGGATAAGCAGAAGAAGTCTGCCAACATGGTTATTAGTGATGCTGGAGGAACATCGGGTATGGTAATTATTTACCTACGTTCTTTCGCTTGTCAATCACCGAGTGGTGGGTTGACACTGGTGCTAATATTCATGTGTGTGCTGATATTTCCTTGTTTTCATCTTATCAGTGCATCGAGGTTCCTCCTTGTTGATGGGAAACGGATCGCATGCAGCTGTTCATGGTGTTGGTACGGTCGATCGAAGTTTACTTGGGAAAGACCGTGCGGTGAACGTGCAGCATGTCCCTCCATAAAGAAAAATCTCGTCAGCGGATCTCTACTGTGTAGAGATGGTTTTAGGCTTGCATTTGAGTCCAATAAATGTGTCGTGTCTAAGTATGGAACATTTGTTGGTAAAGGCTATGAGAGCGGAGGCTTGTTCCGCTTTTCTTTGATGGATTCTTATAATAAATTTGTGAACCATGTGTGTAACGATGATGATGAATCTAATGTTTGGCATTCACGACTTTGTCATGTTAATTTTGGGTGTATGACGCGCTTAGCTAATATGAGTTTAATCCGAAATTCACTTTGGTCAAAGGTTCTAAGTGCCATGCGTGTGTTCAATCGAAACAACCTCGCAAGCCTCACAAGGTAGCAAAAGAGGCGAGGAATTTGGCACCGTTAGAACTCATTCATTCCGATTTGTGCGAGATGAATGGCGTGTTGACTAAAGGTGGAAAGAAATATTTCATGACGCTTATAGATGATTGCACTAGATTTTGCTACGTGTACTTATTAAAAACAAAAGATGAAGCGTTGAATTACTTTAAGATCTATAAAGCTGAGGTAGAAAACCAACTTGAGAGGAAAATCAAGCGGGTAAGGTCTGATCGTGGGGGAGAGTATTTTTCAAATGAGTTTACTTTATTCTGCGAGGAACATGGAATTATTCATGAGAGGACGCCTCCCTATTCTCCCGAGTCAAACGGGGTTGCCGAAAGAAAGAATCGCACTCTAACCGATTTGGTTAACGCCATGTTAGACAACTGCGGGACTTTCTAAGGAATGGTGGGGTGAGGCTATATTGACCGCGTGTCATGTCACGAATAGAGTTCCTACAAAGAATAAAGAAGTAACACCATTCGAGGAATGGGAAAAGAAGAAGTTGACTCTCTCATACTTGCGCACTGGGGATGTTTGGCCAAAGTTAACGTGCCAATTGTCAAGAAGCGCAAACTTGGACCAAAACCGTAGATTGTGTATTTCTTGGTTATGCTATGCAGCGTGGGTTATAGGTTCTTAATTATAAAAACTGGAGTACCTGACATGCGTGTTGGTACAATCATAGAGTCCAGAGACGCTACATTTTTTGAGAATGAATTTCCTATGAAATGTGATGTACCTAGCTTATCTAGTCAAGAACCTATAATTTCCCTTGATTCTTTTGTGCCGATAGAACATGTTGAGGAAATACCTGTGGAAAATCCTGAGGAGGATAACAATGAAGTTACTCGAAAGAGTAAGAGACAGAGGATTGCAAAGTCTTTTGGTGATGATTTCATTGTATACCTCGTGGATGACACTCCTAGAACCATTGAAGAGGCATATTCTTCTCCGACGACGACTATTGGAAGGAAGCGAGACGGAGTGAGATGGACTCTATTATGTCTAATGGAACTTGGGAGGTCGTTGACCGTCCTTATGGGTGTAAACACAGTAGGATGTAAATGGGTTTTCAAGAAAAGCTTAGGCCTGATGGTACAATTGAAAAGTACAAGGCAAGGCTTGTGGCCAAGGGTTATACCGAGAAAGAAAGCGAGGACTTCTTTGATACTTATTCACTGTTGCCCGATTGACCACAATTCGAGTACTACTTGCCCCGCTGCCTCTCATGGTCCGCTCGTTCATCAAATGGACGTTAAGACAGCTTTCCTAAATGGAGAGTTGGAGGAGGAGATTTATATGGATCAGCCAGACGGGTTTGTGGTAGAAGGTCAAGAAGGAAATGTGTGCAAGTTGTTAAAGTCTTTGTATGGCCTAAAGCAAGCACCTAAGCAATGGCATGAGAAGTTCGACAGAACATTGACATCTGCTGGCTTTGTTGTAAATGAAGCCGACAAATGTGTGTACTATCGCTATGGTGGGGGAGAAGGAGTGATCTTGTGCTTGTATGTTGATGACATACTGATTTTTGGGACCAACCTTAATGTGATTGAAGAGGTCAATGACTTTCTGTCCAAGAGTTTTGAGATGAAAGATTTGGGAGTGGCTGATGTGATTCTTAACATTAAGCTACTGAGAGGAGGTGATGGTGGGGTTACACTCGTGCAATCCCACTATGTGGAGAAGGTCTTGAGTCGCTTTGATTATAGTGACTGCAAGCCTGCTTCTACTCCTTATGATCCTAGTGTGTTGTTGAGGAAAAATCGAAGAATAACAAAGGATCAATTGAGATACTCCCGGATCATTGGCTCATTGATGTATTTAGCTAGTGCTACGAGGCTCGACATCTCGTTTCTTTGTGAGCAAACTAAGCCGGTTTGTTTCAAATCCGGAGATGATCATTGGCGTGCTCTTGAGAGAGTAATGCGCTATCTAAAGGCAACCGTGAGCTATGGAATTCACTATCTTTGGGTACCCAAAGGTCTTGGAGGGCTATAGTGATTCAAAGCTGGATCTCGATCTTGATGAGATAAAAGCCACGAGTGGATATGTGTTCACACTTGGAGGTGGTCTTTGTTTTCTAGAAGTCTTGCAAGCGAGACCATCTTAACGAGGTCAACAATGGAAGCAGAACTCACAGCATTAGATACCGCTCATCGTTGAGGTGAGTGGCCGTGAACTCCTTATGGATTTCTGGTGGTTGAAAAACCGATACCGGCTATCTGATGAACTGTGATAATCGATGTAATTATCAAAGTGAGCAGTTCTAAGGACAACATGAAGTCATCTAGGCATGTTAAGAGGCGGTTGAAGTCCGTCGAAAGCTGAAAAACTCGGAGTGATAGCGCTGGACTATGTCCGCACGACTAATAATCCGCCGACCAATTTACAAAGGGTTTATCACGTAATGTAATAGATAGTGCATCGAGTGAGATGGGCTGAGACCCACATGAGTCATACCACGGTGGTAACTTTGTTCTACGTGATCGGAGATCCCGTGAAGTAGGATGGTGAAACAAGCTGTTGGTTGACTGGGAGGAGAGACCCTTACATGGCTCATTTCTTGAATGATGCGCTTCTCTCCTATTCTGTATGGCAGGTTGGTTTTTACCTTAATGTGATCCGAGTGGCTTATTTAGAGCAGAGATGTCGCCCTACAGGACATCTTAGAAGGAACACACCTATATGAGTTCGACTGCTGGTCACAGTCTATGAGATTTGGGTGATCTCTAGATACTCATGGAAAAGGCATGGAGTATGACTTATACGCTCCAACTAGAGGGGATGCTTTAGGCAGCCTAGTACTAGTAAAGGAATTGGATAAAGCTTGTTCGCACAAAACTGTCAATTCAAGGCATAGTCCATTGTTCAGTTGTGGATGAGTGTAACTCCTTTCCTAGATGGATGTTCAACTTAACAGTCTCCATCGAAACACTGGTATATCAAACAACAGTAGAACTGAGAGCATTTCTCGTGTGCCTTGAAATTTGGTGGGGATTGTTAGATTAATTGGGCTGGCTTGGTCCATTATTAATTTAGCAATTAATCAAATGAAATTCCTAGGCCCACTATTAATGCTAGGTGTAAAACTGTTTAGTCCCATATGGAGAATTGAGTGGGAGTTACACCACTTTAAAAGGTGGAACGTGGTAACCCCCTTGTGAAATTGGAGAGAGCCATTACACGCGCGCGCGCTCGCTCGCTCGCTCGCCTCGCCACGCCACGCCGAGCCGAGCCGAGCCGCGCCGCGCGCGTCGCGGTGCGCGTGCGCGCGCTGCGCAGCGCGTGTCGGTGCGGCGCGTTTTCTTTATCTATTCGAAAAACGAAATGCACTGATGGCTGGCAGTAACGGTGAGGGATTATGGTTGCTGTTACTAGTAACTAATGTCTGCAGTTACCAGTCTCTTCATTTTTTCTGTTACAATAGAACAGCATAAGAAGGCTCTCCTCTCCATACGAAATAGCAGTTTTCTCTCCCTCTGTTTTTGTTGCTGCTCTCTGCAATCTCCGGTCCAGAACCTTGCGCGCACAAGTTTCTGGGCGAGTAGGCCTCCGGAACTTCGTTCGTTTGTGTACCTGCACGGGTAGGCGGGCGATCAAGTTTTTGGGGAGCGCATCGGCGCGACTACTCAATCTGCGACGTCTCCTTCCTGGTGGTGAATCATTCGCGGGACTGCACTGCGAACATCTTCCTGCATCAAGCTTCGTCCTGCATCACGTCTTGATCGACTACATCGAATAGGCCATCATGTCGACTGATGGTAACGGCGCCTCCGGTGTCTCCGACACTGGCCCCGCCCGAGGGTATAAATCTAAAACTTTTCTGGTGTATTTGTTTCTGTGCGCTACGAATATGTTAATAGATGTTTCTGTTAGCTTGTTCGTTAGCAAATATGAATACATCGTTAATAGATCACTCGTGCATGTTTATGTCATGTTTTATATGCTGAATTTCTGGATTAAAATATGCCGAAAATTGACTAGATATCCAACACATTATACCAAAATTTGCCACCTACCATAAAATCTGCTCTCCGTTCTAAGCTACATTATTTTAGAGTCGAGGAAGAGGTATGCAGGATGGTACCCAACACGTGCTATGGATTGATAATGACTTCATGAGTAAAGAACGGAAGTAGACTAATAGCCAACATGATGCTATAGTTATTACATGTAACTGTAAAATTGATGTAGTCTTTGGTGCAGCTTACTGTTTCTCAAATCAAGGAAGAAATGGAGAACACATTGCGGTGGCTTGTCCCAATTGCAAATAACACCACTAAGTAATCTAAGCTACCTTCATAGCACTCAAATCAATTACACTGTTCATAAAAATGTTACTGAATCTGTGATCACCTGTCCATATCAGGGCTCACCATGGTTTTGGTTGGGTTGGAGAGTGGGCGAATACAGGGTTGGTATCCAACTTCATTCAATTTGAACAGAAACATGGTAACACTAATTTCAAAGTCATGATCTTTTTGTCTTGTGCAGGTGAGCAGGTCAGATGTGAACTGCAAGCCAACAGGGCAGATAGACCTCACCCGAATTGAGACACTACACCATGCTGACAAGGACAAGACCGAAGCACATATCCTTGAGCTTGTTGTGTTGCTTCATCATCTTATGATGAATCATGTGGAGGTGACCATATGTGTATGATGAGTAATTGACCGTGGTTTAGATAAGTCGAGTTTGGTTTGAGTGGTTTGGACCATGTCGTTGCGTTGTGCGACGGACTCGGTCGTTTTGGTCAAACTTGGTCGTATTCGGGTTAGATTGCATATTCTGATAATTCGACAGGTTTGGACTTCATCTGTGGTAAGTATGAGGTTATTTACGCTTTCACGTATCGAGCGGTGCTATTTGATGTGTTTCTTGTGCGTGTGGTGCGCAGGACATCGAGGCGAGTCGTGGCGAGACACGGTGGACCGGACTAAGCGCAGTGGCGCCGAGGTCGAACGGTCGGGATGTGTCGAAGACGACGTGGACTCGAGGTGGTTGCGGCGTGCGAGGCAAGGCGCGAAGCTTCGGAAGGTGCACGAGGCGATCGGGAAATTCGCGTGGTGCACAAGCGGAGCGGGCTCCGTTGGGCGTAGTGGGCGTAACAGTATGAGACCCGTTAGCCATGGGCTATATAAAGGATTGAGGGGCTGCATGCCCACTTGAGCACTTGAATGGAATTTAGGGTTTTCTTTAGTCAAAATAGGCTTTAGAGGTTGTTTTGGCTTTAGGCTTTAGTTGGTGAGAGTGGGTGTGGACTACAGAGAGTGTCCCCTGGCTGTCTCTTCGATGTATTCCTGAGGGTGTCTCCTTCCTGTGTGTTCTTGAGTTCTTGGGCATGAGAGCTTTGGAGAGGGAGAGGTAGGAGATAGGTTGAGCCATCATGTAATCATACATCTTGTTCTAATGTCCATGCGTATGGGGACGTAGCTCTCTGTAATCCTTGTGATTGGAAATGAAATCGTTGAAGTTTGCTTCTGTTCTTGCCTGTGCACCTACGATGCCCTCTGTGATGAATTTGTGACTTCTTTGATTTCTTGATATTTCTTGCTGGAGAGTGCCAAAATGGGTTGCTCTAGGTTGGGATGTTGCCTCAAGATCTTTTGATCGAGTTCCCAAGAGCAAACTTTGGTTTAATCTCAGATTTTTCCTTTTGGCTTCCTCTGTTCATCATTTTTCTTTGCTAGGGTTTTGTCCAGATTGTAATTCCCTTTGCAAGATCATTTGAAATTTGGCATGGATACTCTATGGGCTATTAGTTAGCTATCTGCAAAATCTCATGGCTAAAGGTTCAAGGGTTTGATGGGAATTTAAGTTCTTGTGTTCTCCTTTGAAAGTTTGGCAAGTTTCTAGGGTTTTGGTGATTCTTGAAATTTTCTTGTTGAGTTGGCCTGAGATTAAGACTGGAGTACCCCTTGGCTATTGCTAGTATACCTGCAAAATCTCAGAGCCAAAGAATAAAAGATGGAGGAGTAATTTGATCTTTAGTGTTGTTTCTGTACTTTGTCAGTTCTTAGTTCATCTCTGAATTTCTTGTATTTTGGTTGATTTCTTGTGTTGTTTGAAGCCCCCTTTATATTTAGATTTGGTCCTTGGTGTCTTTGTCTAAAAGGAATAGAAGCTCTTCTCTCTTTTTCTTGAAAATGGCAAGAATCTGAATTTTCTTCTCTGCTCTGTTAGTTTCTTCAGTTTCAGTTTTCATGCTCTGTAGCCTTCTCAAGTTGTTGTGTTCACGAATGGCAAGGAAAGCTTGGTTTAGTTGCTTCTCTTTTTTTCTTGTGCTGAGTTTCAACCATTTTGCTTGCAGATCAAACAACATTATTTTTAGCTGAAATTTTTACTGGTTAATCTCTGATTTATGCTGAATTTTTTAGTGTCGCATGCGTTCCAATTTTCAGCAAAATTAATTTTAATTTTCTGTGAGGTGCTTTGTTTTGCATCTTTTTGAAAAATCAGTATTTGATTTCTCGGGGGCGATTTTGAAGCGAGCGACATTCACCCCCCTCTGTCGTCATTTCGGTCCTACATCTTATCAGTCAATCCAGAGCCGCCAATGGCGAGGGGTCTCCCATCAAGTCTCAAGTTCGGTCTCCTACACAAAGGGGCTCCACAATCACATTGTCTCCAAACAAACCAACAATTCGTCACCTCTTCTGACACAAGAAGATCAAGCTATGCTAAGGGATGTCAAGTACAGGAAATTCACCCCTAGTATAAGCAAAAGCCAATAGTTCGACACTAAGTCAAGACATAACTAGCAAAGCAGGTTGAGCAAAAGTAATAGTCATTCACCAAGCAGTAGCAACAAGAAAGAGTTGCTATCGATCAGGAGGCTGCTTCCTGTCATTGACTTTGAAATCAATAGGACAAAAGTAGAGATGGCAATGGGCATAAACCCGCTGGGTTTTGCTATCCTAAATCCGTGCCCATGAAAGTTGGATGTGCCCGCTAAAAAACCCATGCCCATGACGGGTGCAGATTTTTGCCCAGACCCATGCCCACTGGGTTAACGGGTACCCATGGGTCGCCCGTCGGGTCAGTAATGCGAGCTGCAACAATGGTTAATGGAGATGAGGAAGAAGTTCACCGGCTATCTTCGTTGGAGCCGGAGGGCAGCGCCATGGCCAAGGGTCTATTGCTGTGATGCGCGTTGGCTGCGGCGTGGGGGCGGCGGGCTGAACTAGAAGGCGAGGCGACGGCGAGGGCGTGCGGGAGGACGAGCGCGCGCGCGAGTGGCGGAGCGGCGGAGGCTGCGGGACAGGAGGGCGAGCGTGGAGACTGCCGGAGACCGAGCGCGGAGCGCCAGATGCACCGCCGCGGCGGCAGCTGTTGAATCGGGGTGGGGACTGAGGAGGAGTGAGTAGTGACTGTGGCGAGTGCTAGCTAGGGTTAGCCGTATGGGTAAGGGGTATTGCCGCATTGGATTTGGGGGCTTGGGGCTAAATGGCTAATAGGCTATGGGCTGGGCTGGTTTGCCTGGGAGGCTGGGAGCTTGGGTTTATAACTCCTATGAATCGGGTTTATATTACCCATGGGTTTACGGGTTTAGGTACTATAGGAACGTACTCGAACCCGGCAGACCCGATGGGTTAGGCTTTTTGCCCATTAAGAGACCCATGGATTAGGAAATTGACTCAGACCCATACCCTAATAGAGTAAAAACCCACCGGGTATCGGGTTTCGGGTACCCATTGCCATCTCTAGACAAAAGCTATGGATGTGATTGATAGAGTCGACAATCTAAAGATACAGTGAGGAATCAAGATTAATCGGTGCCAAAACCTGAAAATTGCGATGTGATCTGTGATCTTGAAAGTACAGATTGCTTGAAGGACGCTAGAAATCTGCTGAGCTGAATTGGCATGCGCCTGCCGCGAAGGCACCTGCTTGAGCCTTGAGGCGAACTGGCAGTAGGGTGCCAACTTGAAGGCGAGTGGTCATGGGCTCATGGTTTACTTATGTATGATAAGTGAAAAAGAAAGGGAAATTTTATTATAAAAAGGAATTTGTTGTGTTTGTTAGCTATTGTACAAGGAATGCAAGTTTTGCAGGAAAAAGAAAGGATACCAAATATCTCAATGTCGCAATGTGTTTCCCAAAAGCAACAATTGACATGCATCGAAGGTTTGTTGCAAGGGCATGGTTTTATCAAGGACTGCCTGGCGAGACGCTTGACATTATGACCTCATGGTAAAAAAGAGGGAAAGCACTTCTATGGGGACTACCCCGTGTGGGGAGTGGGGACTATCTTGATCACTGTTTGATCGTGCTTGTAGATTCGTGAAACCACGTTCGGACGGTGATGGAGGCAGTCCCCCACATGAGGATTGACCCGGCAATAGTTTTCTCGAGGCTTTGTCAGGGACAGCAACAACTTCTGTTCTGGAAGTAAGCACTGCATGCTTCTGATCCAATAATCTTCTCGCATTTCAGGTACAAGTTTATTTAGGATTGATGTAGCACAAGGTTTGCGCACTTCCGTAGCAGTACCGTCCAATGCTTGGAACTGAATTCTTGCTCTTTTTCCACATGTCACATATGCAAAAATGCCAAAAAAAAAAGAGAAAAAGAAACCCTTTGACATGCATATGGCAACCTTAATTTCAGTATTTTGTCCAATGATTTGCATCGGCAAAATACCATGCAGCACGACTAACTATAGATATCTAGAGGCTAGAGATACATCAAGGTGAATAATGTCGTGTATGTCACATACCCGTGGGAAAATCTACCTAGAGGAAGCTGGCATTGCTCTAGCCTTTTAGCGGTTCTTTTGGTATTAGGTTTTAGTTCCTAGACAGCGAGTCCCTCCTTCAAACTCTACCTTGAGATGTTGAGCCTGTTCTTTTTTACTTCGATTTATAGTGATATAGTTTATGACTTTTAATCTTTCATAAGAGAGTACGAAGTAACAGAAATTTATGTGCGTTTTAGTTGATATAAATGAAGTCGTTATAGTGTATATTACAATTAATTTGTAGATTCTACCTTAAAAGGTTATTCCGTTTGAAAACTAATTACTATAAAAAAATGGCTATTCCGTTTGAAAATTAATTACTATAAAAAAAATAAAAAAGCTGTTGTTAGAAGCTAAAAAGAAGATACCCATTTGTACCATAAATCCTTTTGGGATCTGTGCAGTCAATGTTTTAAAACATTGACTATCAATTTATGTTAAAGTATGTAAATTGACTAAATGAAAATAATGCTATTAGATTTATCTTACAAAAAATTATATGATATATATTTTTATTAGTATATAATGATATGAAGTCACGGTCAAAGTGTTCTATCATAGACAACAAAAAGTAAAAATAGACTTATATTTTGGCACAGAGAAAATAGTAAACCCTAATAGCAGTAGAAATTGAACTCTAGCTTCTAGGCTTTTGAGCCGTGACATTTGACCTGGTAGCTCGAACTTTCACCCGAAAGGTGGAAGCCGATTCCATGGCTAAAGGGTTATTTATGATGATTTCTGTTTCTGATTTTTTTGGTTAAAAATGATAGAAATTAATATAAATATCTGATTTTTTAGGACACTTATTCTTGCTTCTATTTCACGCCAAGTTAGTCATAGGTACATCACGCACTCTACTCTTCTTAATTCCATCTCCGTATATATTTCTCTCACTTTTCTCACAACTCATTCTCTCATTTTAAAAATTACTTCTTTTAATCACTATAATTTATTTTTAACTTAAAAATCATTAGTCGTAACCGATAAAAAAAACCTACGTCGGCAGCAACCAGACCCGATACAAAACTTGGAGCGCTATACAGTCAACACTTAGCATCAAGCCTAGAAAAATAAGGAGGAAAAAACGGCCTCCTATTTCTTCAACGGTTGATCGGGACCGCCCGTGTGCTATTAGACGGCTAGGATGGCCTGCAGCTAGCTGCGCAGCCGATCTGTGTGTTCCATGAAGACAAGTCCGACCTATCCAACTGGGAGAAGCGTCTAGCACTCTCCACAGACTCCGAGGGCGTTCGCGAACCCCATCAAACCGCTAAACCGCTGCGGCGATCGGAGAGAGCGCCGAAAGCCGACGCCGGCGGCGAGGGGGACGGCTGCGATGGACGCGTCCGGCGACCTGCAGTGCGTGGGGCGGCTGGAGGTCGCCGCGCCGCCGCCGGCGCGCTATCTCCGCGTGGGCTCGCTCCCCGTCCCCACCGACTCCTCCGCCTCCCTCCCCGCCCTCCTCCCCTCCGCGTCCCCGTAAGCCCTCTCCCCTCACCCTCGCTTCTGAGCGCGCCTGCGCGTGTCAGATGATGTGGCGCGTGAGTCTAGGCGTCTAGCTAATGCTTGAGCGATTTGCCGGATTCTGATGTGGCCCGTGATCGACTCCTAGGAAGGTGGTGTGTTCCGAATCATGATGTTTGTCGATTAGGGTTTAAGCGTTTGGATGTATTGCTAGGATTCTAAGGTTTGGGGGTGGGGAATCTGATCTAGAATGCGATGGGAGTGGGAGCTCGTTGTGGTTGTGGAATTAGAATTGTTTGTGATTAGTTGTGATTCGTTAGGGAGGACCGAGGAGAGGAAGTCGAGTTGATCTGAGTGTTGGAGATAAGGTGTCAGTCGCTTCTTCAATTCGTTAGTATTATGAGCGATTGGGTTGGGGATGGAATGATTATGGTGAAATGAATAGCAGGCATGTGTGCTGCTGCTGGTGGATACTACGTCCCCCCCTTTTGGTTTTATCTTTTGTACAGTAACCGACTAATAAGTACGTAGCGGCAAATCATGCTGAGATATAGAAGTGTAAAGGGGCACATAGTCTTATCAAATGGAATTTTGTCCAGTCTGCAAGTGCCTGATTAAGGATCACTGCTGTTTAAATTCTCATGTGGTCACAATTAATGTAGGACTGGAGCTCCAAGGTATCAAATGCTGCCATTGGAGACTGATCTCAACACACTCCCGACAATTTCAAACCTCCCAGAGAAGGTTTTCCCAACGGATGCAAAGAGTACTGAAGGTAATCTCTATTGAGGATTGGTCATTATAGTTTGATCGACAACAACGAAAAGAAAAAAAATCTTGTCTTCTTAATAGATTGTACTTTAAAAGAAGCATACATAAGAGTACAACCTTTAGGTGATTGTAAATGCGTAACTGTTTAACATATACTAGCATTGATTACCTTGCATGTCACTATCTGGACGCCAATTGTGCCAGTGCTTTCATGGTTATTCCTTCCCTATATATGTAAATTATGTTTGGTATTTATGAATGATTCCTGTGAAAATCTAGATGAGAATACTGGGTGAATTGATATTCCAGCATATTTGCCCACCAGCAAGCAAAGATTTTGAATCTTCTGGTGCATTCATTGCCACCTGAAAAATGGCTACATGCTTGCCTTGCCATGAGTGTTAATTCTTGTTTTTACACCTAGATCTATTAGTGGTGCATGCAGCAGCAGAACCATTCAAATTGTGCATGTCTGTTTGATCCATCCAGTAGTCGCAAATGGTTATAGTTGTTGGGCACGCCAATGCACTTATTGTTATGTTTGTTCATATTCTTCAGGACTAAGGTACGGAAGTGGACTTGTCAACCAAAACTTATCGAGGAAGTGTGAAGCACTAGCTGTGTCAGGCCTAGCCGAATATGGTGATGAAATAGATGTGATTGCTCCAACTGATATTCTGAAGCAGATTTTCAAGATACCATACTCCAAGGCGCAAGTATCTATTGCTGTTAACCGTATTGGAGATACTCTCATTCTAAACACAGGGTAAGTTGCTTGGTGCATTGTAACGAACAGGCTTAATGTAGTTAATATCTATTGCTGTTAACCGTATTGGAGATACTCTCATTCTAAACACAGGGTAAGTTGCTTGGTGCATTATAACGAACAGGCTCAACGTAGTTAATCTAATGATATGTTCTATATTGTGTTGTAGCCCTGATGTTGATGAAGGTGAAAAGATATTCAGAAGACAGAGTAATCAGCCTAAAGGATCTGACCCTTCGATTTTTCTGAATTTTGCAATGCACTCAGTGAGAGCAGAGGCTTGTGATTGCCCACCAAGTCATCAACCATCACAAGAAAAGCAAACAGCATCCACTATCTTGCGTGGACCCTTTGGTCATAGGGAGGGTTCCTTTGATCCACCCTCGTCATCTAGTTTTAGCACATCACCGTATTTGGATCAGAATGTCAGTAAAAGCAGAAAAGCGTCACATGGCACTCGTGAAAACCTGTACTGGGGTGCAAGGGAAAACAAGCAAAAAGTTAAAGGATCAGATCCCATTAAGAAAACCACTCATATTGGTGAAAAACCCAGATGTGACATGCAAGAATCCGAGAAGAGTAGGAGAGTGGGAAACAATGGATTTCGGAAGGTTTGCTTTTGGCAGTTTCACAATTTCCATATGCTTTTGGGTAGCGACTTGCTTATATTTAGCAATGAGAAATATATTGCAGTCAGCTTGCACCTCTGGGATGTTTCGAGACAGGTATGCTTTATTTTATTGAATGGCTTCACAGTTTCTTTCTTTACTCTTTCTGTTGACAAATCATGTTTGATAGGTTACTCCATTGAACTGGCTTGAAGCTTGGCTTGACAATGTAATGGCAAGTGTGCCAGAATTGGCCATCTGTTATCATCAGAATGGTGTTGTCCAAGGTTATGAGCTTCTAAAAAATGATGATATATTTCTACTTAAGGGTGTGTCCGATGATGGTACACCTGCATTTCATCCACAGGTTGTCCAGCAAAATGGATTGGCTGTCCTGAGGTTCCTTCAGGATAACTGTAAGCAAGACCCTGGTGCATATTTGGTATGACATATGAACTTATTATTTATGTTATCAGATTCAACTTTTTAATCTCTTATCTGTATCACATTAATATTTTTACTTCCAACTCAAATCTTTTTTAGCAATAACCATCATGCCAGTTCTTGTTCATTATACTGAAGCTTTGCTTTCTCAGTTGTTCAAAGGTGCTGAAGAAAATATTGTACATCTATATGATATGTCTATCTTACCTAAAAAACATACAGCTGGTGATCATAGATCTTCATGTGGCCCTATGTCTTCTTTAATGAACAAGGGGAGAAAAGAGTCATTGTTCTCTCTAGGCACACTCCTTTATCGTGTTGCTCACAGGATGTCCTTATCAAAGGTACTAGGGAATTGTCTCTTCTTCTACTTTGCTTTCATACAGCTTTATTGACTGTTAATATTATAAATGTTTTGCAGGTACCTAGTAATAGAGCAAAATGTGCAAAGTTCTTCAGAAAATGCTTAGACTTTCTCAGTGAGCAGGATCACCTGGTATTTTTATTTATCATGTCATGCTTTTATCAGTTTATTGTTTACTTTTATCAGTAAGTTGTATCAAAAGTGTTTCTTCTTTTTGGTGATTTTTTAGGTTGTCCGGGCATATGCTCATGAACAGTTTGCAAGGCTCATCCTTAAATGCTACGAGGAGTTGGAATTGACATCTGAATCATTTCTGCTTGAATCTGAAGTTACTCTTACTGACTTGGATGATGAATCTCCAGAGCTGAGCCTTGAGAATACACCGTCAAAGCAAAATGACATATTGCCAGAGATTAGCAAGGATGAGCCAGCAGCCTTAGATAGTATGTTAGAATGTTCACAGTCAGAATCTCCTCGTATGTCAAATAGTCCAGCGGAACCAGGCCATGTTGATATTGGTCCTGCATCTTCCGCTACAGAAGATGTTTCTGTGGATAGCTTGGTAATGTGTCAAGCTGGAACCTCTCAGATATCAAAAACAATTGCTGATGCAATCTCCTCTAAGCTGGCAGCTATACACCACATATCACAGGCTATCAAATCCCTTAGGTGGAACCGGCAGCTGCAGTACACTCAAGATGGTTATGTTGACAGCGCAGATACCATTTGGGAGAGACCTGTTGACTTTTCTTTATGTCGATGTGGTGATGTTGACTGTATTGAAGTTTGTGAAATTAGGGAGTGGCTACCAAAATCGAAAATGGACCATAAATTGTGGAAACTTGTTCTTTTGCTTGGAGAATCGTATCTGGCCCTAGGAGAGGCATACATGAATGATGGGCAGCTTCATCGCACTCTTAAAGTTGTGGAATTAGCTTGTCTTGTTTACGGGTCTATGCCTAAAAATCTTGATGGTGATGAATTCATCTCATCAATGTCCTATGGTTCATTGAGCCTTGAAGATGGTGATCTAAAGGCAAATCTTGTATTAGATGAGGCAGACTATTTCAAGAACGCAAAATGCTTCAGTTATGTCGTTTCTGCTCAACGGTTGCCTCCAAATTATTTATTTTGGGCTAAGGCATGGATGCTTGTAGGCGATGTCTATGCGGAATATCACAGATTGAGCAGCCATCAAACACCGGTGTTGCCAGAACAAAAGTCTGATGGTGAACTTAGAATGTCAAATGAAGTTGCAATGGAGGTCAAACGTCTTAAGAGAAAACTGGGAAAGGATAAGCAGAATTGTGGCATGTGTTCACTGATCAACTGTAGCTGCCAAAGTGATAGGGCAAATAGTGGCAGCAGTGCAAGCAGTAGTAGTCGTGAGGCCTCTACATTCTATGGAAGAAAGAAAAATAAAAAATCATCTTGCAGGAACTTCCATTCACAGTCTAGAGAAACTAAAGAGAACCCCAGTCCCAGTGCACAGGAAGCTATGGAAGGTTCTGAAAAAAAGCAGCATAGTGGGAATGATACCTGTCTTGAAAAAAACTCAGTATCAAATGTTGGTACTGATCGTAAAAAACATACAATGGAAAATCAGTCAGTCAATGCTGATGGGATTCCTGGTAAATCTAACGAAGACGTTTCCGGTGTGAAGGGTGGTGGTATCTTCAAGTTCCTTGGAGGTCCTAAACCAGGAGATATTGAATACAATTTATGTTCTGCTATTTACAGCTATGGTGCCGCCAAGGGAGCTATGTTTGAATTTTCTGTTCACTCTGCAGAAATGTCCACCGTTCTTAAGAAAAGAGGCTGGGCTTTCAATGAACTGGGCCGCCATAGACTTGAGAGTAGAAATCTGGGCAGTGCTGAGAGTGCTTTTGCTGATGCTGTTAGAGCATTTCAAGAGGTCTCTGACCACACAAATGTTATATTGATCAACTGTAACTTAGGTCATGGTAGAAGAGCTTTAGCAGAGGAATTTGTATCAAGGATAGATGAATTTCAGAAGTATGATCTTCCAGAAGGTGCATATATGCAATCCATTAAGTCCGCCAAGTCAGAATATTTTCAAGCAATAAACTACTATACAGCAGCTAAGAGGCAACTGAGGTATGCTGATAATGAGGTCGATAAAGTACTGTACAATGAGGTTTACACCCAGTATGCCCATACCCACCTGAGGCTTGGGATGCTTTTGGCAAGGGAAAGCTTCTTAACTGACAGTTATGAAGGTGGACATGTTGATGAATCATCTAATAGAACAGTTCTTGAGATTTCAGCAAGTGATGCTTTTCGGGAGGCTTTGTCTACATATGAATCCCTTGGTGAACACCGCAAACAGGAAGCTGCTTTTGGTCATTTTCAGCTTGCTTGTTATCAACGGGATCTGTGCTTAAAGTTCCTGGATTTGGTTGACAAGGAGGTCAAACAGAAGAATGAGGATAAATATCGTCAGAAAGCTAAGTGGTATGGTTCACTAGCAGAGAAGAGCTGGCAGAAGGCTTTAGAATTTTATGGTCCAAACACACATCCTACCATGTTTCTTAACATCCTTATGGCACAAGCTGCCCTTTCTATTAACCTCTCCAATTCGTTTCACTCGTGTGCGGTATGTTCTTTCTGGCCTTGCTATCTCTTCCGATTCGAGCTGCTCAGTGTGCTAAATTTAGTTCCGCTATTATTCTTTCTAGCATTGTGAGAAGGGCATTGGCCACTATATTTATTGGGTAAATTCTTTTGAGCTGTAACTTTTGGCTTTTGGCTTAAAATTTTGAATTATGGCTGTTCGTAAGAGAGTACGGAGAGAGATACTCGCGTGCAATTTTGGCCAATATAGATAAAATTAGAACAGTGTCTACTACAATGGATTTGTGGACCCCGCCTTGAAAAGATACTTACCGTATAAAGCTAAGCTATAAGACCAAAAGAACCCACCCATTGTGCAGAGCGGATTAGTGTTGTCGGCTTAGCATAATTTAGCAAGTTACACTTCATATCTGGTACTATTAGTCTACTATTATGGCTGTACTGGTAAGAGTAATTTTGCTGTGTAAGTACATTTTGTTTCTGCCAAGTAGGAGTTACACGTTTTTTTGTAGAGCGCAATGCTTGAAAAAAAGGCATTTCTGGCAGTATACAAATTGCAATAGGTTGCCACACTATGGCTAGTAATACATACTATAATAACCAGTACGTAGAAACCGGTTGAGCATGAGGTTATGAGGTTGCCTGTGCCTAGCTCTTGCCGTCTTGGGATGTGTACATCTAGTGTGTGTTATTTGCGTATACATCTGGAATGGAATGTTCCGTTTTCATTTTAATCAATATTTTGATTCTCTTTTCCTCAGATGCTTGAAGCCGCACTGGTGCACTTGCTTGAAGGCCGCCATGTGGTTGAAGCGAACGAAGAGTATACAAACGATATGAGCCTGGACATAAAGCCGAAGTTCTGGAGCCAGTTGCAGAGCCTGCTGAAGAGCATGTTGGCGGCATCGCTGCCTGGCAGTAGCACAGGCAGACCAGCAGCTCTTGTCGGTCAGGCCAACACTAGCAATAGAGGAGATGCTGCGAAGCTAAAGGAGATGTACCGTTTCTCTCTCAAATCTACCTCTCTGGGCCAGCTGCACGCGTTGCACAAGCTTTGGGTCTCCTAACACCTCTACTTCACAGATGGTTACCTTGCATGTATTACGTTTGTCAGCGTCTTCTATGAAGCTTGTGATTATGCCGTTTTAATTAGCTATGTATTTCGCTTTTGTTCTCTGGGATGATATTCAGGCCAAGTTGTATTGCTAATTATCTACCAGTAGTGCTGGTGAGTAAATAGTTGTGTAAAGGAGTAACCAAGGACTTGCGATGAAAATGAAAAGGTGACTGTTGTGGTTACAGACCAAACAAAGAGAGAGATAGTAGTGGAGAAGTGGAAGTGTCCTCCTTCACCCTCCCCCCATCCTGATATATATATATCCATATGGAGTATACTTTTATAATTATGTCCTTACATCCGTACATCCCTATTAGGGGCATTTGAGTCATTACACATGTTACTCGGTTCTTATAACCTCCCAACAGTCTGCTTTGGCTTAGGTGGGGTCACCCCTACAACAGAGCCTCTCATGGTGAAGGGCTTCACGGGGCCGAAGCCATGTCGCCGAAGTCCTTTGGCCCTCCGTCCCTGCGCTCGTGAACTTCTTCAAACTTGCGGTTGGGGGCCGAGGTGTGGGATGGAAGGTGATGTCGAATACGTGAGTGGCGCCTTATCGAGCGAATGCGCGCGCTCCGCCCCTATGCTTCGAACGGGTGGCGCGAGGTCGGCGCCTAGTCGAGCCGAGGCGCGCGCTCGCCCCCTACCTTCGAGCGGGTGGTAGCGAGGAGGTGGCGCCTAGTCGGCGAGGCGCGCGCGCTCCGTCCCCTACCTTGAGCGGGTGTAGCGGTGGTGGCGTCTGGTCGTCGCCGAGCGCGCGCGCTCTTCGCCCCTACCGCCGAATGGGTGGCGGCGGAGGTGGCGCCAGGTCGGCAAAGCGCGCGCTCCGCCCCTACCCTTCAAGCGGGTGGCGGAGGTGGCGCCTGGTCGCCAAGCGCGCGCGCTCGCCCCCTACCCTTCAAGCGGGTGGTAGCGGAGGCGGCGCCTGGGTCGGCCGAGCGCGCGCTCCGTCCCCTACCCTTTGAGCGGGTGGCGGCGGAGGCTGGCGCCTGGGTCGGCCAGCGCGCGCGCTCCGTCCCCTACCCTCGAGCGGGTGGCGCGAGGCGGCACCTGGTCGGCGACGCGCGCGCGCTCCGCCCCTACCCTTTGAGCGGGTGGTAGCGGAGGCGGCGCCTGGTCGGTAGACGCGGCGCTCCGTCCCCTACCATTCGAACGGGTGGCGCGAGGCCGGCACCTAGGTCAGCCAAAGCGCGCGCGCTCAGTCCCCTACCCTTGAGCGGGTGGCGCGGAGGCGGCACCTAAGTCGGCCGGGCGCGCGCTCCGTCCCCTACCCTTGAGCGGGTGGCGCCGAGGTTGGCGCCTGGTCGGCAGACGCGCGCGCTCCGTCCCCTACCCTTGAGCGGGTGGTAGCGGGTGGCGCCTAGTCGAAAGAGAACGCGCGCGCGCTCCGTCCCCTGCGCTAAGATTGGAGCTTAGCGCCCGATATTGTTGCGCTTTGGAGTGTTGTGACCTTGCGATGCGGTAGTGCGCTTTTAATGGCGGTGGAATCACGCGCCGGAGGTGCGTGGGATTGACATCCACGTCTTAGTGCGTCGCGGCGTCCCGAGTCGTGGGTCGGCGCGGCGGAGGCGAACCTCGGCGCTCACGACTCTTTATAGTCGGGAGACTCGGCGCGCGCAGAGGCGACCTCGGCGCCACGTCTTATTTAGAGTCCGTGGACTAAGCGCGTGCGAGGCGAACCTTGGCGCTTCGACTTCCTTTATAGTCCGTAGACTGCGCGTGCGTGGGAGGCGGATCGTCTTATTTAGAGTCCGTGGGCGGCGGCGTCGCGAGGCGAACCTCGGCCTTTCGACTTCATTTAAGTCAAGTAGGCGAAGTGCGCGCAGGCGTCCCCGTTGCGTCTTATTTAGAGTCAGTGGGTGGCGCGTCGCGAGGCGAACCTCGGCCTTCGACTTTCTTTATAGTCGGAGACTACCTCGGCCAGTGCGACTTCCTTTATAGTCCGTAGACTCGCGCCGTGCGAGGCGGACCTCACGCACGTCTTATTTAGAGTGCGTGGATGGCGGCGTGCGTGAGGCGAACCTCGGCCTTCGACTTCCTTTATAGTCGCGTGACTACCGGCGTGCGGAGGCGGACCTCACGCTTCGTCTTATTTAGAGTGCGGGATGGGCGTGCGGAGGCGAACCTCGACGCTCGGACTTCCTTTATAGTCCGTAGACTCGCGCGTGCGAGGCGGACCTCGCTCGTCTTATTTAGAGTCCGTGGACTTTGTTACGCTTTCGCGGATGAGACAATGCTCAGGAGCGGCAATCTTTATTGAACTCCCGTTTGCGGCGAGCATCGTATAACAATGGTGGTGGCTCTCGCTTGTCGTCCTACTTCTAGGCGTAAGTATCGCGCCTTCGTCCGCATTCCATGTGTGTCTGAGGCTTGTCCTTCGAGCGTGGCGAGCGATGCGCCCTTCGCAATGCCTCCATCACGATGTCACGGCCTTCCCGCTTGACTCCGCTTGCCGCGGTCTCGCTGGAGCGCCACTCAGAACGAGATCCCGGGCTTGAATCCCGCGGCATATAGAGCGGTCCCGAGACGCATTGTCCGCCGCGATACTTCTCGACATGGTGACTCCGCCCGTGAGCCCGTCCGAGGAGGTCCAAGGACACACGACGCCTCTCGGGTGCTTGGACGAGGACCCGCGAGCCGCCTTGATTTCCCAAGGCCACCGTCTTACGAAAGGAGCTTGAACGGCGTGAATCCCGCCGACGCGCTATCGCAGCGGCGACCAAAGAACGCCGTGAAGCTCGCTGGCCACTTGCCTTTCGCAACCCGACCAGCGCTTTTGATGGCGCAATGAGATGGCATCATTCGCCTGCTCGACCGCCCCGTTGGATCGGGATGCCCTACCGAGGCGACCGGAGGGTGATGCCCATGCCTACAATATTCTTTGAAGAGGGTGGCGCCAAACCGCAGAGTCATTGTCAACCGTGAGCTCCCGGCACGCCGGCGACATATGATGTTTTGCCGGAGGAAACGCTGGCGCCCCTACCTTGAGAACGACTACCACGGTGGTCCTCGAGCGCTCGGCGAGACGCGCGCGCCCGTCCTGCGCTAAGATTGGAGCTTAGCGCCGATATTGTTGCGCTTTGAGCCGCAGACCTTGCGCACCGTAGTGCGCTTTTAATGGCGGCGGAATCACGCCGACGCCGCCTGGCAGAGGTCGTCGTGGCGATCGCCATCCTACGCCGCAAGGTTTGCCGTTGTAGTGCGAGCGCCGACGCCACGACCATTACGCCTACGCCGCCGCCTCCTTCGATGGCCGGCGTCGGCCCTCGGTATTCACGCGCCCGACCACCGTCTTCCTTCCCTTCGCCGGCGATGAAGCTTTTTGGTGTCATCCTTCTTCTTCGGTCTTGTCGGCTTGTCCTTGTACTCCCCACGGACGGCGCCAACTATTGTGGTTACAGACCAAACAGAGAGAGATGGTAGTGGAGATGTGGAAGTGTCCTCCTTCACCCTCCCCCATCCTGATATATATATATATATATATATATATATATATGGAGTATATTTTTACAATTATGCCCTTACATCCGTACATCCCCATTAGGGGCATTTGAGTCATTACACATGTTACTCTGGTTCTTATAACCTCCCAACATGCCTGCTGGGCTTAGATGGGGGTCACCCTACAACAGTGACAGTGTCCTGTTACTCCTGTACCTGTATTGTTATTACACGGATGGTTTTACTTTAAAATGAAATGACCGTTTGTCAGAAATCTAGAATGTGTCGGCCGTCCGCGAATGGAAAATAAAGCGTCCTACGTTGCGTTCGCAAAGCCCGACAAAAAGGTTAACGTCATCGACCTTCAAAAACTGTTTTCACATCATGATGCTGCAAAAGAAAAAAATGATGCCCATCGAATACCGACCAGAGCGCACGCGCGTCTGAATTATCTAGGATTTTGCCGAACAATAAAAGTACTCGTGGTCAGACCACTCAAGCAGCGAAAACATGGTGTGCAAATGTAAAATGCTCATTAAGTGCTAACAAGGTAGGAAATACATGCAGCTTGCTTGGTTTCAATACCTCAAAACGGATTGAAACAAAGGTTCTGACTTCTAACCCAGATAGATACAGAATGACTGTACAGTACAAACCTCAAACACATCAACTTACATTCCAGAGCCAAGGGTGAACAAAATGTCACACTAGCAATAGCAACCCTTCTATACTTGACATTCCGATGCGACGAAAATAATCTACATCCCTGACGAGCTTTCTACAATATGTTCACAGCAATGTCAGACTAGAGGGTTATGTTGATCAGAAGTAATTGTATGGCCATTAGCTTGGAAACAAAATTTCACCGATGCTTAGGTCTTTGTGTCAAGATGGTGTCGAGGGGACAATAAACGACATGCTTCAGTATCCAATCTCCACAGGAAGGACTAAGAAATAGCACATGAAACGCCAAGCATCCTGGAAGATCTCTAGACAAAGTAGTCTTGCCGCACAACAGTGACAAAGTCGCAGGGAAGCGAGCCATCCTCTTTTTGTTTCCCTATATCACCATTTCCTTGGATATGCCAATATATCTTTGGAGGGAGAGGGGTATACAGGTCTGCAGTGATGTACACAAAAAAAAAATTAACACTTTGGAAGAAGATATTGGCGATACCATTCTACCAAACTTCATAAGCATCTACCTGCAGATAGAGTTTGATCAGGTTCTCTAGTAGAATGCAGCACAACAGTACCAGCAAGGACTGTAAGAAATCCACAAATCTCAGAGGCAATACTGCTTGCGCTCTGCCCAGACCAGTCCTGGATAGTTATGAAACAAAAGTTGACCAATTAACACAAGACGAGAATACTGAGTGCATTCTAATGTTTTTAAAATTTCACTCACCTTGAACATTATGGCGCTTGCTAAAATAGTGAGGGTAGTGAACATGGCATAATAGATGGGAGAGACAACTGCTGTATTGAAAGTATCCAATGCCTGAAAATTTAACATGACATAAGCTGGTAATTAAAATTTAACCTCAGAAAATATTTTCTTTTAGCCGAGATTAGGATGTGAATCATGTGTTCAGCACATACTGACATATTTTTTTAGCGGACCTCTGGCAAAGTTTACGTATATCATATTTTTCATGTTGTTATGGAGGTATTGTTGCACAAAAACTAGAAGGCTATTAAGCTGATTATCATGTACACTGATCAGGCATTGGGTGTACCTTGTTCAGGTAAACTAACTGAATAACCAAGCACGTTGCTGAAACCACTGCAAACAGCCACGTCTGGAAATACCCAGCCTGGTTTATGCCCTCGATTGTCAGCTTAATGGCAATGCCCACAGCCTTGATGCTCATTACCTAAAAAAATACAACAGCGAAAAAATGCCATATACCCATATTAGCAACAAACCAGTAAGAAACCAGAGGCGCAATCATGCAGAACATTTACCGTCAGGGATCCAATCACCGAGCAAATTCCAACATACACCATTATGTTCGTCTGCCCATATCGTGGAGCGTAATACAGCATGAGGAGCAGTGACACTGCCACTGCCAAGGCAGCATAGCAAAGGAAAGCTACAAAAACATTACAGAACACATGTCAAAAGACGTGTTCATTGGGAACTTCATGGAAAAAGCATGGATACTTACTAGGCTGTGTTGCCAAGTGCCAAATCTGCTCCACTGAGCTTGGGGTCCTCTCCAGGGGGGCATGGAGGATGATCACCGTCGACCCAACAATACAGAGAACACAGCCCAGCACGCCCACCCGCTGCAACTTCTCATTCAGTGTGAAATGGGCTAGAACAGCACTGCCCCAACAAATCATCACAGAAGCATACATATGCACATATCAGCACGAACCCAAGACAACAGATTCCGAATGTAATATGCGCCAACTAAAACATTCGCCATTCTACCTGACAATAATACTGAGTGCGCCCAGTGGCGTGACGAGGACGGCCGGCGCAAACATGTAAGCCACGAAATTGGCAATCTCCCCGACAAGCACTGGAAAGTTGAAATTTTGCTTAAACGTTTCAATCCAATTCCCACATGATTAGGAACAAATGAGGCCAAAAGGATTGTGAAAGCTTACTGGTGACCATCCCGACCCACCAGAGCGGCTCCAAGAGGTACCCATACCCTCCGTCACCTGAAATTTTCGACAAGAAAACAGCGGTCACATCGTCTGTACGTGGAATTGACCGGATTGGGCATAAAGGATCCGCCTTTCTCATAAATTTTCCTTCTCACATCCCACAGCGTGTACGTTCGAATTGGCACCCAAGAACCAGAAAGACCTAGAGTTGCAAATAGAAGAACGAAAGGGACAGCGCCTTTGGGACGCCGAGGCGGGCAGCGAGTGGGGGCAGACCTGCTCGGGAGCCGCCGGCGCCGGCGCGGCGGAGGCCCTTCTTCTTGACGATGAAGCTGACTCCGATGAAGGCGGAGGAGGCAACGGCGAGGAGCGCGCCCTTGAGGTTGGCGGCGAAGAGGTCGCCGCCGGCGTCCGTCACGGCGGGGGTCATCAGTGGCGTGCGGCGGCGCGTGGCCGGCGCATTTGAAGCGAGCCTTATGTGAGGATGGAGGATTTGGAATTTATCTATTTATTCCTCTCCATTTTCTTATGTTTTGGGTTTGCTTTCAGCCTTTCACATTGCTTTGAGTACATGTATGTGTACACTGGCATGAAGTGTCGTGTTTGACTAAAAGTTTGCGACTTGCGAACGAAGGCTAGACCTCGTGGGTGATTGAATTGAACCCGCTATTCTTTCTAGTGAATTTTCCAATACTGTACTACCTTTGATAAAAGGATAATTTATGATATATTATTTTAAAGATAGCATAGCCTGATATACCATTTCAAATAATAACCTACATCATATATCACTTTAAATATATTTAGATTCAGTATATACCATTTCCTCTATTTTATTGTGAATTAAGTATTTTTCTCTTTTTTATTACGAGGAATGACTATCGTGCCTATATATGTCATGTTTTCATAATTATAGAAAATACCACTTAAACTGTGCGACTGAACTAGCTTTTTTGTTACTGTTACAATGTGACCAAGTTATTCCCAAAATTTCCATGACATGCAAAAGGGCTAAAACTTTGATTCGGTGAGCTCCTGTTGCTGCCAATCAATTTGAATTAAACAATTCGAATCCTTGGTGCTAATTCTAGTCGTGAACTAAGCAATTCAAACAGAGATGCCAAGAGCAATACTTACACAACGCTAAGACCTAAGAGCAACTCCAGCAGTAGCCCTCAAAACAGGGCCCTTACGTTTTATTTGAGGGCTCTCCCTACTTTTGAGGGCTCTGTTTTTTGGGCTACACTCACAGGCCCTCAAAACAGACCTCAAATTCATTCTTAGAGGATGACACATAGGACCCACTCATCCTCATCCTACTTTTGAGGGCCGAGGGCAAAACTCACTCCAAAGAGGCCCCTACTGAGCCCTCAAAGTAGGGGCTCCTCCGCACCCCGTGAATGAGGGCTCGAGGGGAGATTTGAGAGCCCCTACTTTGAGGGCTCAAGTAGGAGCCCTGCTGGAGTGAGTTTTTTTGCCCCTCGGCCCTCAAAAGTAGGATGAGGGCTCAAGTAGGAGCCCTGCTGGAGTTGCTCTAAGCAAGATTACCACATCCTAGCAGAACAACCGTTGGTTCACCAAAATTATTTCTTGCAAGCTATGCCAATTGGTTGCACCAGGAACACACTAGAGGAGCTAGTTCAGTCGCACCATGCCCAAACCAGATGAGGGGTATTTTTTTTAAAATCATGAAAACGTTATACACATGAGCATTGACAGAACCACGTAATTGGCTCTAGTGTCACAAGGCATCGGGTCTAAAAAATTTTAGTAGGGATTAGCACTTTTAGTCTATATGTGAACTCCTTAGGCTAAACTTAGTGCACCGGTTTTTTCTTGAAACCCAATAAAGAAAGCACTAGCAGCCTAAATTTTCAGTAGTTAGCAACAGTTCACGAGAAGCCTCCGCTTCTCTAAGTCCATGAGGCAACTACAACATGCCAAACAAGCCCTTGAGCCAGCATAAGAGGGAGGACCGCAACAGGCTACGGCATCCATTTGATGATCCCAAAGCATGTCACCTCGCAACAACTCTTGATGCTTATTCGTCTCGCACAGTTGGCAAGAAGATGTGCACCACGTCTGTCGCACAACCGCACCCAACTAGATAGCAACCGGTCACCGGAGAATGGGAGAAATTGGCGCCACTAGCTGCCCTCGCTTAGCATCTCGTCATGGCGTCGCCTAGTCTCTATTGCCTCACGCCCTCACTGGCTGAATGAAATTTAGGTTCACCCGATCAATATGTACTTTTCTCTAAATTTCTCTCAATTTACTCCAATTTGTGAGTTAGGATTTTCAATGTGATGATTGTTGATTGATTTTTGTCAAATTGTAATGTTAAGAGTTAGGGTGATCTTCAAGATAAGTTAGAGTTGAAGTAGTATGGTAGGCTATGTTATTTTAAGTGGTATATTATGATTTATCTCTTGATAATCAACCATCACAAAACCACATTTCTAAACAATAATTTCATATAATCACCCTTTTTATAACATCTCATAAAACCATACTTTCAAGTATTAACGTCATATCCAACAGACTGGACTCACTTGTCGGTATCACAAGCCTATCCATACGTGATAGACTTATGAAACCGACGAAGTTTATTGGATGCTTAAAAGTACAATTTTGTGAAAATGTTATGCAAAGAGAAATGTGATTTTATGATTGTTTTCCAAAGGCAGCGTAGTTTTGTAAAATTTACTTTCAAGGCACTATTTATTCGGAACCCTGGTTATAAATGTTTTCCTGCTGTTTGAAAAAGTGTTTGTTTGCCGTTGCGGCACTATAAGCCTCGTCAGTTGCACAAGCGCAAAAATTATTTAGTTTTAGTTGCTAATGAAACAACCGAACGCTGTCATGTCATGCCGGAATACATATTTCAGCCAAGCAAGCTCCAAAATTTGTCACTAAAGAGGACTAGAAAACCAAATAGTCGTAAGTCGTTTTGAAGTTGAGGTATTGGCAAGTCTGCTCGCTCGAGGAGTGTGTTAGGAAACCTGGACTCTATCCAGAGTCCTGATCTAATTGGGCACCCCACCGTAGACTATAAATAGGGACCTAGACCCCCCTCATGATGTACCCTGATGCAATCTAAAACAATAAAGAAAGACCAGGAGTTCTCTCTACCTCTCGTGTTCAATCTATTATTTCGTGATTCGTGATTGATTCGCTCTTGTTTTAAGCGAGGAATCGCCGGATGGTCTCCAGCGTCGGTTCCTCAACACGTTATCAAGACGACTTCGCTCCGTGAACGAGGTAATCATCGGCTATGATTGAATTTTCTAGATCGCTTTTTGAATCTGTATTTTCTTTTCGCGTTCTAGATTGAAATTCTACGGTGCAAATCCGCCCTAATCTACCGCGAGCAGACTTGAAGTCGCCAGCACAATGCTGATCGGTAGATTGTGAAACGGGGTAGATGTTGATTGCACTGTAGATTAGAACGATGCAAATCCGCCCCAATCTACCGCGAGCAGATCTGAAATCGCCGGCACAATGTCGATCGGTAGATTGCGAAACGGGGTAGATTTTGATTGCATCGTAGATTGGAAACAAAAATTTTGCATGGTTTTGTTTCTTTCTGCATGATAGCTATACGAAGAAAATTGGCATTGCTTCTTCTATTTTGCTCTGCATGGCATCACATAGAAAAAGAAAAAGGAGATCGCCATCGCGCTGCACGCGCACCACCCCAAAGGCATCGTCGCGCAGACGTCGCCACGGCCACGGCCTACCGCCAACGAGCACCGCCTCTGCACAGATGGATGCTCGACCTGCCACCGGCTGACAACCGCGCCCGCATGCGCGCCCCGGTCGGCCGATGCCCGGCGCCGACCACCGCAGACCTCGTCCGGCCACTCGCGCGCAACGCGCGCGCTGGCCGCCGCCGCGCTCGCGCGCCAACGCGCGCGACGTTGGTTTCGTGGCGCCATTCCGCCGCTTTGCGCGCTCCGCCGCCTCCCGCTTCGCGCTAGAACGCGACCGCCACCGCTGATCTTCGCGCCACCGCGCCGATCGATTCGCCAAGATGGCGTCGCCAAGCACCGTGCCCGCCTTTCCTGAGCCTCCACCGGTGCGCGCTGCGCGCTGGCGCCGCGTGTCGCCTTCCCGTCCGCCGCCGCCGCCTCAAAGATGAGGCGCCGCCGCATCGCGCGTAAAGCCGCCGCCGCCGCAGCCGAAGCGCCGCCTCGCCCGCACCAACACCCACAAGACGCCTCCTCGCATGGAGCGCCGAGCCGCACCGGGTTGACCGCGACGCCGCTGCCGCCACCGCGCGCTCGCTGCACGCCTCCGCCTCGCCCGCCTCTTGATTCGCGCACCGCGCTGGCAAGCCGCCTCGCCGTCGCGCTGGCGCCGCGAGCCACCATCCCACGCCGGCCGCCACCTCGCGCCTCGCTCGCCGCTCGGCCGCGCCACATGGGCCCGCACCGCCCGCCCGAACGGGAGTCCAAGCCGCCGCCGCCACTTGGACGGGTGGGAAGGGGAAACCCTAACCCCACCACGAGTATTAACTGGCCGGCTGGGCCACCTGGCCGATGGGCCGAATCAGGCCTAAAATAGTGGGCCGGGCGGAAGCAAAGAAAAAAAAGGGGGAAGGGAGGCCCAAATCGGGTGGAGGGGTGGATTTTTGCGAAAAAGCCCTCCACCTTCCGAGCAATTACCGAAAGGCCCCTAGAACTTGCATTTAAGCCCTAAATTTACGAGCGGATCCAGAATTTTTCAGAAAACCCCTCGGTAAATCAGAAAATTGCGCGATTTTTCTCTGAACTGGAAATTTGCGTATAAACCCCCTGGAATTGCATAATTTGCTGAAATTTCATATTTTAGCATAAAGGGGCCTCGGGAATCCGAATTTTGAATTATTTTTAGCATTTGAAGCTTATTTATTTATGCATTACTGTGTTATGTATTTTCTATATTTATTTACTGTTTTGGTTAATTGTAATTGTTTAAATTGCTTTTAATCACTGAAATTAGCAGTAAAATTATAGAAAATGCATAGAAATTTATGAAACATTGAGAGAACCTTATGTACCATTTATTTACCCGCAGTGAATTATTCCGTGCATGTCTACCAGCAGTAGACTTATACACACTTAGATGACTAGTATTACGAACTGGGAATTCGAGGAGCTGGCCCAGCATGGCCAAAACTATCTGACGTAGGCATCCGATGTCGAGGTCGTGCTTGGAGCCAAGAAGCTCCGCGCTGCTATTGGGATTGGCGGACTGAATGACGCTCAACCCAAACCTGAGGAGAATGATCAGGCATTTTATTTTCTCAGGCACCACCTCTGCCTCACTCTCAAGAATGAGTATATGGTGAAGAAAAGCGCGCTAGCACTCTAGACCGCACTCAAGAAGTGGCTAGAGAGGCTAAAGTACACCATTCTTCCTCAAAGTAGAGCAAGAGTGGATTAGACTAAGTTTTGCCGACTTTAAGACGGTCAGGGGAAAACAATTCTGCCTTGCACAGGATTTGTACCCCAATACAGAAAATTGAGAAAATTCTTCCACCCCAATGAAGTACAATCCGCACCCAATTATCGTCAAGACGGCTATGAGGAATATGCCGAATTGATTGATATGATGCAGGTTGCGAATGCTCAGGACAAAGTTCTCCGCAAAGAACTAAGTCACTCAGCCATCTATGAGCTCCACTGGCCGTGAAGCCAATGCCGGGAGCAATAAGGTGCGAAAGCCCTTGATAGAGAAAAGGGGAAGGAAGGGTAAGGCCGCAGCCCAGAAAGGCGAATCAAATGGTCCACGAAAGAATAAGGCCAGCAAGCCAAAATGGGATGGCAAAGGGCACATGAAGCCCACTCTGTATCGGTTGAGGGGGAGCGTTCTGAACAGCTGCCTGCGATGAGGGTGTTTAAGACCATTACGACAGCAGCACCCCTCTCGACCTAGAAGCAGCCACCGCCATAATTTCTCTTGAAGAGAATGTCACCCCCGAGAAAATAGCAGAAAAAGTCTAGTGCACTGAATGCATTTCGACTTTAATTGTCATTTATTTTGTGTGGAAGAATATGTTAAGAATTTGCAGGGATAGTACTTAAGAATTGTTTGTTTTCTCGTGATGGTTGGATGATATTTGATGAATTCATTCATTTATTCAGTTTATGATGGCATGATATGTTCTGATATTGGAGTGTTTTATCTATGTGTTGATTGCCTTCTCATGCATGCTAATAAAATACCCTATATTAGAACGCGTGTAGCGCCCTATGAAGAAAGTGTGCTTAGCTAGCAGCAGCACAACGCATACCATCTTAAGAGAGATTAAGTATTTTTAGTCGATTTGTAAGAGCACTGGCAGCCTTACGACAATCGCCGGAAGCGATGCATGGTTCAGGAAGAGCCACAAATGGGCACAACTTTGGTCATTGAAGAAGCCTTATTGTACCTAGAATCGACTAGAACTCTCCCAAATTTTAAGAATATTCGCGCCAACGGTTTCCACGTTGAGACTAAAGAAGAGTACGGTAAGGAATACCTGCTCATTACGAAGCGCAAAAAGGTACTAGAAAAACTTCCTTCACTAAAAAATGGGCCATATTATACCAACATTAAAGCGCTGCGCATAATCTGCTCAAGAGGCGGTGTTTAGAAGCTCAACTCTTACGTCTCGGCATGACAGATTAGGCCACCCAAGTCTTAGGATGATGAGAAACATAATAACTCGCATGGGCATAATATTAATGTGAAGAATTTTCCGAATCATGAAGATTTTGTGTGCCCTGCATGTGCCACCGGGAAAGTAATTACTAGACCCTCCACTCTGTAAGTGAAGGATGAAGTCCCGCATTCCCGAACGTATCCAGGAGACATTTGCGGTCCCATTCAGCCCATCTTAGGGTTATTTAAGAATTTTATGGTGCTCATTGACGCTTCCTCGAAGTTGTCATATGTGGGTTTTGTTGTCCACAAGAAACCTCGCCGTTGAAAAATTGATCTAGCAGATCATTCGCATCAGAAATGTGTTTCCAGATCATCATATCAAGTCCATCCGAATGGACAACGCCAGAGAATTTACTTCAAAGGCATTTGATGATTATTGCATAGCGGTGGGAATTGCAGTTGAGCATTTGGTACCGCATGTCCATACCCAGAACGGTTTGGCAGAGGCTTCAATCAAAAGAATTAAATTTATTGCCCAACCCCTCTTGCATAAAAGTAATTTGCCAGCTACATGTTGGGGACACGCAGTCCTTCATGCAGCGAATCTCATCAACCTTAGACCTTCGACCTACAACATCCATTCACCTATGCAACTAGCGCAAGGGTCAGCACCGAAAATTTCCCACCATTAGGGGGAGGAAATCAACCCTTTGATGAAGAATGTCGGGAAATTACGTGGCAAGCCACGGTAATCCATGCAGATGACCCGCGCACTAGTGAAGCGAATAGAGAAATCCAGAAGACAAAAGAAGTCTAGAAGACAATAGATTTGCAAGCATTAGCAAATCAACTGCCTGATCACTTTAGTGATTTGAAGAGCGTGACTAAGTCGCATATGCCTGCACGCACTGCACCGGAGAGGGTTGAAATACCAAAGAGCAAGGTATAGTGCAGAGCCCACCAAAAGGCATTGGCAGGGCATAAAGGACATTTTCCGATACCTCCAAGGTAGCAAAGACCTCGGATTGTTTTACAAAAGAATCAAGATCTGAACTTGATTGGCTATGCAGATCTTTGGGTATCCGCGGACCCGATACCGCTAAGTCACAAACAGGCTATGTATTCTGTGTGGTGGAACCGCATTTCATGGAAATCGTCTAAGCAAAGCCCGTAGCTACTTCGACGAACCACTCGTAAATTATAGCATCAGATGAAGCCGCACGAGAGTGCGCTTGGCTCCGCCGAATGATTCACCACATCCAGCAGTCATGTGGGATGAACATTGTGCAAACCCCCACAATTATCTATGAAGATAATGATGCTTGCGTTGCACAAGTGCAAACGGGCTATGTGAAGAGTCATCTCACAAAGCATATCAACCCCAAGTTCTTCTATGCACATGAATTGCAAACGATGGACGAGATTAAAGTACTGCATACTAAGTCATGTGAAAATCTCGCAGATTTATTCACTAAGTCACTCCCCGCATCTAGCTTTGAAAGGTGCGTGCGTGGAATTGGAATGATGAGACTTAGAGAAGTGCGAATCTGGGGAGAATTCTCACAAGCCCGCTAATAAATCTTGATCATGAAGATTAAGTACCCAAAAATAAAGTCTTGCAGACTAAATGAATTTGGGTGAATTGTACTCTTTTTCCCTTGACGAGTTTTCCATGAAGTTTCTCGACCAAGGTTTTTAACGAGGCAATTCGTGCATCGCAGCATCACATGTATCATGTACTCTTTCTCCAAATTTTTCCCACTGGGTTTTTATAGAGTTTTGACGAGGCATGAGCATGTTGGGTGAGTGCCCAAGGGGGAGTGTTAGAAAACCTGGACTCTATCCAGAGTCCTGATCTAATTGGGCACCCCACCGTAGACTATAAATAGGGACCTAGACCCCCCTCATGATGTACCCTGATGCAATCTAAAACAATAAAGAAAGACCATGAGTTCTCTCTACCTCTCTGTGTTCAATCTATTATTCTGTGATTCTGTGATTGAGTCGTTCTTGTTTTAAGTAGAGGAATCGCTCGGACTGGTCTCCAGCGTCGGTTCCTCAACAGAGTGCACCATAGCAGAAGCCCCATCGTACCCCTTTTTCACCTGAAGAGAGAGATCAGATCATCAGAGGGGAGACAGTTACGACACAAGAGCCAAAAACGAAGGACTCGTTCATTCCCCTCCTCCAATGGAGAAAATCTATTGTGCAACGGTGGCATAAACCAGTTTGTGTCACGGGCCAACTAGGTGTTGACACATGGCAGATAAAAAACAAAAAGATATTTTTACTGGTTTGTACTGTAGCAAATTAATAAAAAAATTATTTTTTTACTGTTTTGCTACAGTATAAAATGGTAACAAATTTTTTTATTGATTTGCTACAGTACAAAACAGTAAAAATAATAATTTTTAATATTTGCTTCCACATGTCAACGTCCTGTTGGCCCGTAACACAAACTGGTTTGTTCCACCGTTGCACAATAGATTTTCTCCCTCCAATGGGCAACCTCGCATGGGACAGGACTACAAGGGTAACATGACCCCCTAGCCCCAGGTCAGCATCTGCGCCAGCATGCCCTACGCTGTATGTATGTCAGGAACAGCAAGCGCGCGGCACGACGCGATCCAGATCTCGTCTCGGACCGTCGGACGACAGTCGTCTTAGGGCCTGTTCTTTTCGGCTGCGGCTTATGGCTTTTGGCTGAAATTTTTGAATTTTAGCTGTTTACGGTACAGATTACGGAGAGATAGATACTCACTTGTGATTTTGGTTGGTACAGATGTTGGGTTTTTAACGTATAGATCGTTTAACTTGTAGACCCCGTCGTGAGAAAATACTCTATTTGAAAGTTAGGTACTATAGCAAAAGCCAAAAGCCGCCAGCTTCGGAGGAAAAGAATAGGCCCTTAGCTCGCAAGTATCACCCGACGAAGCTCTTGCCGCCGGAGCGACAGCCGAATGGTGCGGCCTTGTTCTTCTTTTAGCCGAAACGGACCCGCGCGTCTGGAGGGGAGAAAAACGCATGCCGGCTTAGCTCGTTCCGTCGTTGCTCTCGCCCTTGAGTAGGTGGGGGCTATCTCGCTCTGCATGGAAATGGGACGCCGCCGCTATGCTAGCGCGGCAGGGAGAGGTAGTCCTTCTCTAATAGGATCTGGTAAAAAATATAGAAGTATAATAGGTTATTGTTTTTTAATATGCGAGATGATATTTTTATTATATATTTAAACTACAATTTGAATTTATATGTTAGAATATATATTTTTAAAAATATGTCTAAATAATTATACGTTACAAAATAAAATCACATTGTTATTTTTTAAAAATAACTTAGCCCATTTTTTATCCTTCAAAGGGATCCTGTGATGATCGGTCCCATGAGGACCGAGGAAGGAGGCAATTTGAGGTTCAATTGAGGCCATGACTGCATGGATGGCCTCGGTCATCGGATTCACTTACGTAGAGAGGCTCAGCTCCAATAAAGTTGGGACTGGGGCACCGTTGGTGATGCCCTCCTGATCATCTAAAAAACTATTACATAGCGAGGAAGAGAAGGATGGCTCTGTTGCCGACTGTCGACGGCCGAAAATAAGATCGTCGAGTTGCCCATCCAGCTGGAACTTGGCAAACTTGGGCCAAAAGAGTACTGATTCCATTCGCGGGTCGAAGATTGGTTACAAATCAAAACAAATGCCGAATTTTCAATTGGTTGTGACCTAAGATTAGCATCGGATCTGTTGGGCACCAACTACGTACCAACAACGAGCACATCTGGATTCATAATCACCGGGAACAACCCGACAATGCCTTGAAACAAAAGCTGACAATCACTTGCGTTCATTTCTGCGTGCCCTAAGCTTCCGGGCAGGACGCCGCCCGGGCAAGCAAAAAGGTGTTCTACACGTACGCTAAGCAAAAACTCTCCAGAACGTAGCAAAGCAGCGCCGGTTTGCAGAGCTTCAATCCACCGCGACCCAACCGGCACGGCACCAAACTACTTACGTTCCCCGCGCGCGCGCCACCAACATTCCCTCGTCTCGCCACCGAAGGCGCGCCGCCGTGCGCGCCCGCCGGGGCGGAACGGGAGGATCGCATACGTGGCCGTGCGTTCGCCACCACGCGGTGCCCTCTGCTCGTGCGCAAGAACAGTGTTAGATTTTGGTAGTTTTGACAAAGATCAGTCGCACGTTAATCACATAAGAATCATGAGCACAATGGGAGCAGTAAGTGAGAGAGAGTAAATGGGGAATTCCTTTGTTCATTCATTATCCTCTCTCTACAATATGGGGTCCTATTTTTAGACTATGAAGTTAGACCCCTTTTAGGAGTATTTTGGTCTTTTACCCATGTGACACTAGCCTAGGAATTTCTTACCAAACATGCAACGTTTGCCATCGAGTCAAGTGAGATAGCTTTCGGCGCCACGTATTGTCGACAAGACGGACGGCCCAACGTGACGGTCTATTATTTCATGGGAGGAAGTTTTCCAACGGCGCAGCCCAGGGCAAGTTCTGGGGTCATCATATAGGAATGGGCCGAACGGCCGCACATTGAGGCCCATAACGTTGACAAGGCAAAGCAGACCAATCTAACGGGCACACATCTCGAGTCGGCCCGGTCAATTTTCCCTTGAAGGCTAGCCCACAGCCGACGCGTGTGGACGCGCACAGAGCAGCACGAATAACTAAGTACTTTTTATTTCGGCATACCACTTCCTCCTACATTATTAGTTTTTAAATAACGTATCTTTTTAAGATAGAGTTTACAGATAAATTATAGTAGGTATTGTATTGAATTCAGTTATACTAGCAAAAATCGCATGTGACCATTTCCCCTTACGTACTCTCTCTCCCACAAACAACAAGAATTCAAAAATCATAAGTCAAAAATCAAAACCATAGCCCAAAAGAACCCATGGACTAGAGAGGCCAACATCATAGATGATAGTGATCAGTGGATCGCCTTGCTTATATTGAAACTTGAAAGCATAGAATATGTGCTGGCGTACAGAATTGTCGCACACTATTTCCATTGATTGTTGTTAAGAAACCTGGGCCTGGGCCGGCAGCCTAGGGCCCATGGTGGGCACCTCATTGTAATCTATAAATAGAGAGTCATACATCCTCATTATGTACACAGAAATGAAAGCAATAAAGAAAGACCAGGAGTTCTCTCTATCTCTCTGTGTGTTCAATCTATTATTCTGTGATTCGTGATTGATTCGTTCTTGTTCTAAACAGAGGAATCGCTTGATCGTCGCGCGATGGTTCCTCAACACGTTATCAGCACAACTTTGCTCCGGTGAACGAGGTAATCATCGAAGCATAGATCGAATTTTCTAGATCGCTTTTGAATCCGTATTTTCTTTTCGCGTTCTAGATTGAAATTCTACGGTGCAAATCCGCCCTAAATCTACCGCGAGCAGACTTGAAGTCGCCGCGACAATGCCGATCGGTAGATTGTGAAACGGGGTAGATGTTGATTGCACTGTAGATTAAAACGATGCAAATCCGCCCTAATCTACCGCGAGCAGACTTGAAGTCGCCAGCACAATGTTGATCGGTAGATTGCGAAACAGGGTAGATGTTGATTGCATCATAGATTAGAAACGAAAAATTATTATGCATCAGCTTTCTGTTTGGTCACTGAACGAAAAATTGCATCCTTTTCTGTTCGAACTACATGACCATGGCATAAAAATGGCCGCCGCCGACGTACCGGCCGGCCGAGGAGCCCGCGCGCGGTCTTGGCCGGTGCTCGCCCGTCTGACGCCGCCCTACATGCACCATTGGAGGCCACCGGCGCATTGCTCGAAAGGCCGCTCCGGCTCCGGCGTCCCATCGGCCGCCTCGATCCCGTGCCTGCACGCGCATCGCCTGGCCGCCATCGCCCCGTACCGCGCTAACCGGCCTCGCCTCCTCACTGCGGCGCTAGGCGGCCGAACCGCCGCCGCTTGCCGCCGCCGCATGGCGCATGCTTGCCCCGGCCGCGGATCCGCGCCCACGACGCGCAGCGCAAGACGCGGCGCTGGGGCCGCTCCGCCTCGCCGGACCGTCGCCGACGGGTGCGGCCCCGTAGCCGCCGGTGTCTCGCCATGCCGCCCGCACTACCCGGCTCCACCGCGCCCAAACGCGCGTGTACGCCGCCGCTGGCGGCTATGCGGCCGCCGCCCGGCCAAAGCCACTGGATCTTGGCACCGTTCGGCCGGCGCCCAAAGCCACCACCACCCGGTCCGGCTTCCCCGGCCACCTCACCCCAATTGGAAATCGCCTTGGGCCGCCGTCGACCGCGCCCGCACGCGCGCGTTGCCTTGGCCTCCGGTCCCGCCGCCGGGCTCCTCCGCTCGACGCCGCTCGGAAACCACCGCTGCCGCGTCGCCTTGCCACCGCCCAGCGCCGACCAGTAACCGCGCCGCCCTCGCCCGAATGGTGCGCCGCCGCCGCCAAAGGATGAAGGGGTAGGGGAAACCCTACCCCCCCACCGGGGATGAAGTGGCTGCAGGCCAGCCGGGCTGTTGGGCCACATGGGCCGAGTGGTCGGAGGGTAAAAGAAACGAGCCAAATTGGCCCGCCGGGTGGGGGGAAGAGATGGGCCGCGGGAGGGGGGAGAAAAGAAATGGGCCGCGGGTGGAGATGGGCTGGGAAAAAGAGGCCCGACCGGTGGGAGGGCGCTGGCTATTTTACAAAGGGTCCCCGAAGTCATAAAAATTGCCATTGAGACCTAAAATTTGCATATAAGTCCCAAAATTTGCAGACAAGGCCTTGTAATTCGAAAATTACGTATAAGCCCTTAAATTTACGAGCGGGTCCAGAATTTTGTAGAAAACCCCTCTGTAAATCAGAAAATTGTGTGAATTTTTCTCTGAACTGAAATTTTTGCGTAAAAACCCTTGGAATTGCAGAATTTGCTGAAATTTCATATTTTAGCATAAAAGGGCCTCGGGAATCCGAATTTTGCATTATTTTTAGCATTGAAGCTTATTTATTTATGCCATTATTATTCTCTGTATTTTCTGTATTTATTTACTATTTTGGTTAATTGTAATTGCTGAAAATTGCTTTTAATCACTGAAATTAGCAGTAACAATTATAGAAAATTCTGAAACATTGCGAGAACCTTTTGTACCATTTATTTACACGTAGTAAATTATTCCGTGCATGTTTACCAGCAGTAAACTTATACACATTTAGATGACTAGCATCATGAACCGGGAGTTCGAGGAGCTGGCCTAGCATGGCCAAAACTATCTGACGTAGGCATCCAATGTCGAGATTGTGCTTGGAGCCAAGAAGCTCCGCGCTGCTATTGGGATTGGCGGACTGAATGACGCTTAACCCACACCTGAGGAGAATGATCAGGCACTTCATTTTCTTATGTACCACCTCTGCCTCACTCTCAAGAATGAGTATATGGCGGAGAAAAACGCGCTAGCACTCTGGACCGGACTCAAGAAGTGGTTTGAGAGGCTGAAGTATACCATTCTTCCTCAAGCAGAGTAGGAGTGGATCAGACTGATGTTTGCCGATTTTAAGACGGTCGGGGAGTACAATTCTGTCTTGCACATGATTTATACTAGTCTTCAACTCTGTGGCAAGCAGATCACAGACGAGCAGAAGATCGAAATAACCCTATCCACCTTCCACCCCAATGCAGTACAATCCGCATGTAATTATCGTCATGATGGCTATGAGGAATATGCCAAATTGATTGATATGATGCAGGTTGCGGAGGCTTAGGACGAAGTTCTTGCGCAAGAACTACGTCACTTAGCCACCTAGGAGCTCCGCTGGCCGTGAAGCCAACGCTGGGAGCCACAAGGTGCGAAAAGCACTTGATGAAGAAGGGGAAGGAAGGGTAAAGCCGTAGCCCAGAAAGGCAAATCATATGCTCCAGATGAGAATAAGGTTAGCAAGCCAAAAACGGGATGGCAAAGGGCAACATGAAGCCCACTTTACATCGGTTGAGGGGGAGAGTTCCGAGCAGCTGCCCGCGCTAATGGAGGTTGAGATCATCCAAGCAGCAGCACCCCCTCTCGACCTAGCAGCAGCCAACGCCATGATTTCTCTTGAAGAGAATGACACCCCGAGAAAATAGCAGAAGAAGTCTAGTGCACAGAATGCATTTAGACTTAATTGTCATTTATTTTGTGTGGAAGAATATGTTAGAATTTGCATGGATGGTACTTAAGAATTGTTATTTTCTCGTGATGGTTGGATGATATTTGAAGAATTCATTCATTTATTCAATTTATGTTAGCATGACATGTTCTGATATTGGTGTATTTATTTGTGTTAATTGCCTTCTCATGCATATTAATAAAATACCCTATACTAGAACAAGTGTAGCGCCCTATAAAGGAAGTGTGCTTAGCCAACAGCGGCACAATGCATACCATCTTAAGAGAGACTAAGAAGTTTCAAGTCGATTTGTAAGAGCACTAGCAGCCTTACGACAATCGCCGGAAGCGATACATGTATAATTGGTTCAGGAAGAGCCACAATGGGCACAACTTTGGTCATTGAAGAAGCCTTATTATACCCAGAATCGACTAGAACTCTTCTAAGTTTTAAGGATATTCGCGCCAATGGTTTTCACGTTGAGACTGACAAAGAGTATGGTAAGGAATACCTGCTCATTACGAAGCGCAAAGAGAATGGCAAAATAATATTAGAAAAACTTCCTTCACTTGAAACTGGGCTATATTATACCAACAATAAAGCGCCTGCAGCGTACACTGTTTTGAAGACAGTATTTAGAAGCTCTGAACTCTTCTGTCTCTGGCATGACAGATTAGGCCACCCAAGTCTTAGGATGATGAGAAATATAATAAATAACTCGCATGGGCATAATATTAATGTGAAGAATTTCCCGAATCATGAAGATTTTGTGTGCCCTGTATGTGCCACCGGGAAACTAATTACTATACCCTCCACTCTGAAAGTGAAGGATGAAGTCCCTGCATTCCTGGAACGCATCCAGGGAGACATATGCGGTTCCATTCAGCCCGTCTTCGGGTCGTTTAAGTATTTTATGGTGCTCATTGACGCTTCTTCGAAATGGTCATATGTGGGTTTACTGTCCACAAGAAACCACGCCTTTGCAAAATTGATCTCGCAGATCATTCGCATCAGAAATGTGTTTCCAGATCATCATATCAAGTCCATCCGAATGGACAACGCCGGAGAATTTACTTCAAAAGGCATTTGATGATTATTGCATGGCGATGGGAATTGCAGTTGAGCATTCAGTACTGCATGTCCATACCCAGAATGGTTTGGCAGAGGCTTTAATTAAAAGAATTAAATTTATTGCCCGTCCCCTCTTGCATAAAAGTAATTTACCAGCTACATGTTGCGGACACGCAGTCCTATATGCAGCGAATCTCATCAACCTTAGACTTTCGGCCTACAACATCTAATCACCTATGCAACTAGCGCAAGGGTCACTACCGAAAATTTCCCAACATTAGGGGGAGGAAATCAACCCTTTGATGAAGAATATCGGGAAATTACGTGGCAAACCACGGTAATCCATGCAGATGACCCGTGCACCAGTGAAGTGAATAGAGAAGTCCAGAAGACAAGAGAAGTCTAGAAGACAATAGATTTGCAAGCATTAGCAAATCAACTGCCTGGTCACTTTAGTGATTTCAAGAGCGTGACTAAGTCGCATGTGCCTAAACGCACTGCACCGGAGAGGGTTGAAATACCAAAGAAAGCAGAAGGTATCCCTAATCTCGCCCAGAGGCCTCGAGAAAGAAATGAGGACGAACTCAGGTTCCTCGAATCCTTAGTAACCGGGGCGCTTTGGTGAAGAAGGATAAGAGGGATTTATCACACCGATCACCAAGTCCCCGAATGAGAAGGGAGCCGTTGAGACTCGCACAAGTATGACACCTTCTGAAAAGGACATACTGGATCTGAATATCCCCATCGGCATGGATGTGTGCGCACACATTGGAGCCAAAAAAAAACTAAAGGTACTTGCCATCGCAATTGAAAGAAGTGATGTGCAAGGTAGAGCTCCAGCAGAAGCAATCGCTTCAGAAGAAGCAACTCATGAAGAAATAGCTATAAATTATGTGCACACAGAATAATCCCTGAATAGGACAACAGCTAATATCGATATCTACTTCGCAAAGAAAATTGTCACAATCATCGATCTTGATCCCGAGCCTGCATCGCTCGCTGAATGTAAGAAAAGATCATATTGGGAAGATTGGAAGAAGGCAATAGCAACTGAATTGCTATCTCTGAACAAAAGAGAGGTGTTTGAGCCCGTATGCCGGACACCTCCCCACATACACCCTGTTGGGCACAAGTGGGTATTTGTTCGAAAGAGAAATGAAAGAAATGAAGTAGTGAGATACAAAGCAAGGGTAGTAGCCCAAGGTTTCACTCAACGTCCCGAAGTTGATTATGAAGAAACCTACTCCCAAGTCATGAGTGGAATTACCTTTAGATACTTGATCTCAATGGCAGTGAACTTGAACTTAGAAATGAAATTGATGAATGTTGTGACTGCATACCTTTACGTAACTTGGATTCGGAGATTTATATGAAACTCCCTGAAGGAATATCTCTCCCGAACCAAGACAGAGCAAATAGAAATCATGTGATGTGAAACTCGTAAAGTCACCGTATGGATCAAGCAATCTGGATGAATGTGGTATAATCGCTTAAGCGACTTTCTCTGCAAGAAAGGCTACACGAACAATGAAGACTGTCCTTGTGTATTTATACGGTGATCCCAGAATGGATTCTGTATAATCTCTTTGTATGTAGATGATCTGAATATCATCGGGACAGCCGAAGACATAAAAGAAGCATGCTCCTATTGGAGTCAGAATTTGAAATGAAAGATTTGGGCAAGACCAAGTTTTGCTTAGGCCTGCAGCTTGAGCATGTCCCTGAAGGAGTCTTGCTACATCAGTCGACCTACACCAAGAAGGTGCTTGAAAGGTTTGGCTTCGAGAAGGCATTTCCCTCGAAAGTACCGATGATCGGTAGGTCTTTACAGCAAGAAAAAGACCCTTTCCGACCTAGGGAAGAGGGGGAGGAAGTCATGGGACCGGAATTCCCATACTTGAGTGTAGTAGGAGCACTCATGTACTTAGCTAACTACACTAGATCGGACATTGCATTTGCCGTGAACCTGTTAGCAAGGTACAGTGCAGAGCCCACCAAAAGGCATTGGCAGGGCATAAAGGACATTTTCCGATATCTCCAAGGAAGTAAGGACCTTGGATTGTTCTACGGAAAGAATCAAGATCTGAACTTGATTGGCTATGCAGATGCTGGGTATTTGTCAGACCCACATACCGCAAGGTCACAAACAGGCTATATATTTTCTGTGTGGTTGAACTGCAATTTCCTGGAAATCGTTTGAGCAAAGCCTTGTAGCTACTTCGACGAACCACTCAGAAATTATAGCACTGTATGAAGCCACACGAATGTGCGCTTGGTTCCGATGAACGGTTCACCACATCTAGCAATCATGTGGAATGAACATTGTGCAAACCCCCACAATTATCCATGAAGATAATGTAGCTTGCGTTGCACAAGTGCGGACGGGCTATGTAAGCATATCAACCCCAAGTTCCTCTATGCTCATGAATTGCAAAGATGGACAAGATTAAAGTACTACACACTAAGTCATGTAGACTTGTTCACTAAGTCATTCCTCGCATCTAGCTTTGAAAGGTGCGTATGAGGGATTGGAATGATGAAACTTAGAGAAATGCAGAATTCAGGGGGAGAATTCTCTCAAGCCCGTTATTAAATCTTGATCATGAAGATTAAGTACCCAAAGGAATAAAGTCCTGAAGACCAAATGAAATTGGGTGAATTGTACTCTTTTTCCCTTGACGAGTTTTCCATGAAGTTTCTCGACCAAGGTTTTTAATGAGGCAATTCGTGCATTGCAACATCACATGTATCATGTGTTCTTTCTCTAAATTTTTCCCATTGGGTTTTTATGGAGTTTTAGTGAGGCATGAACGTGTCGGATGAGTGCCCAAGGGGGAGTGTTAAGAAACCTGGGCCTGGGCCAGCAGCTCAGGGCCCATGGTGGGCACCTCATTGTAATCTATAAATATAGAGCAATACCTCCTCATTATGTACATAGGAATGAAAGCAATAAAGAAAGACCAGGAGTTCTCCCTATCTCTCTGTGTGTTCAATCTATTATTCTGTGATTGATTCGTTCTTGTTCTAAACAGAGGAATCGCTCGGACTGGTCGCCAGCGATGGTTCCTCAACAATTGTTAGCAGCTTAAGTACAGATGGGTACAGGAGCGATCAATGCAATAGGAAACAGAAAGATTGCATGCCGCAAATAGCGCTAACAAGATAAGAAAGCTATCTCCAGGATGGCTAGGCATGTAGACTTCAGATCTTGCAGTTGCCGCACGGATGGAACGGGAGCAAAACGAACATTCAAGTTGGATCAAAATTCCCAGAAGACAGACGATGGCAATCCCTTGGTGAAGATGTTAGCAACTGTGAACTGATGGGGACGTGAAGAACCCGAGCCTCATCGAGCGCAACTCGTTCCCGAACAAATTGTAGATCAATCTCAACGTGTTTTATCCATTGATGCTGAATGGGGTTCGTTGAGAGATATACAGCGTTGATGTTGTCACAGAAAACAACAGAGGCTTGACAAAGAGGGTGGTGTAGTTCGGACAACAGTTGGCAAAGCCAACAGGACTCAGCAACAGTGTTGGCAATGGTGCGGTATTCGGCCTCGGCGCTGGAGTGGGAAACAATATGTTGTCTTTTGGAGGACCAAGAGACCAAGTTGTCATCGAGAAAAATTTCGTAGCTGGATGTGGACTTGCACATATCGGGACAACTGGCCCGGTCGACGTCAATGTACACGGTAAGGGATGCTGATGATGTCTGGTGCAGTTGGAGGCCATGGTTGATCATCCCCTTGAGGTAGCGCAAAATCTATTTGAGGAAATTAAAGTAGGGCTCATGCGGAGCATGCATGTGAAGGCATGCTTGCTGCACAGAATATGCAATGTCAAGGCGAGTAAAAGACAGGTACTGGAGGGCGCCTACGATGCTACAATAATGAGTAGCATCGGAAATAGGAGCACCACAAGCAGGAAGCTTGGCTGAAGTGTCTATAGGGGTAGTGCAATGCTTGCAATTGGACATCCCAGTGCGCGCAAGGACATTAGTGATATATTGGTGCTGGGAGAGAAAGAAGCCTGTGGGTGTGCGCTAAACGGTGACATTGAGAAAGAAGTAGAGACTGCCAAGGTCCTTTAGGGAGAACTCAACGTGGAGTGTGTCTATAGTCCAACAGAGAAGGGATGGAGAAGAGGTTGTGAAAATGGTATCATCTACATAAAGGAGGTAGATGATATTAGAATCACGCTTGTAAATGAACAGGGAGGGATCAGGTCTGCAATTGGCAAAGCTAAGAGACTGGAGATGGGTGGCGAAGCGGTTGAACCAGGCACGAGGTGCCTATTTGAGATCATATAAGGGGCGATTCAGACAACAAACATTAGAGCTATGGTGAGGATCAATGAAACCAGATGGTTGTTAACAATAGACAATTTCAATCAAAGTGTCATTAAGAAAGGCATTATTGACATTGAGTTGGTGTACTGGCCAATCATGAGACAAAGCTAGAGAGAGGATCGTATGAACAGTGGCTGGTTTAACGACCGGGCTAAAGGTTTCATCGAAGTCGACTTCGGTTTGTTAGGAGAAGCTATGGAGGACCCAAAGAGACTTATAGTGATCTAGGGAACCATCGGGTTTCAGTTTATGGTGAAAGATCCATCTACCCATGACAACATTAGCACCAGGTGGGCGGGGAACAAGATCCCAAGTGTGGTTTGCATGAAGGGTGTCAAACTCACGTTGCATTGCATCTTGCCAATTCTCATCATTGAGTGCAGCTCTATAGGTTTTAGGGATTAAAGAGGGGACCAAGACATTGAGATTGAGGCATTGCACAGGTTGATGAATGCCGTGTTTGCCCTGAGTGGTCATGGGATGGCTATTGACAACAGGAGGAGAAGCAATCTTAGATCGGGAGGGAGTTGTGGCAGCTATGGAGGGAGCCAACGTTGCATCGACAGTAATCGAGAAGCTAGCGATAAGCAGTGAGATAGGTGAAGATATATATGTGGAGGTGGTTGTTATGAGTTCATGAAGGAAATCATAATCAGAGGAGTCTGACCAGTTAGGAAGTTCCACAAATAGGAAAGAAAACTCATCAAAGATGACATGACGGGATATGATAAGCTAGCCAGTGGAGGTATCTAGACACTGGTAGCCTTTGTGATTAGTAGGATAGCCTAGAAACACATAGGCAAGAGACTGAGGGTCAAGTTTGTGGCGGCTGTTGTAGAAATATTAGGGTAACAGCGGCAACCAAACACGCGGAGGTGTGTGTGTGGGTGGAGAGCCAAAGAGAGCCTAGTTAGATGTGTTAAGGTGCAGGGTTTTGGATGGGTGGTGGTTCAGGAGGTGAGTGGTAGTATGAAGAGCTTCCACCTAATAAATAGGAGGGAGAATTGCCTGTAAAAGAAGAGAGGGAAGAATGTCATTCGTGGAGTGAATGACACGCTCGGCTTTTCCATTTTGAGCAGAAGTGTGAGGGCATGACATGCGGAGTGTCATGCCATGAGCCCATGAGTAAGAAAGTAGGTTCTGGAAGTAGTGTTATCGAATTCACCACCATTGTCACATTGAATATTGTGGACCTATGCATCAAACTGAGTTTTGACATAGGCAAAGAAGTTGGAGAGGGTGTGAAAACTTTGGATTTGAGACGAAGTGGGAAGGTCCATAGATAATGTGTATTGATGCGAATGCGCACATGTCTTACGCTTTTTAGTTAAAAATATTATCTAACTGGAAAGAATTATTGAGCCGCATTAAATATTATCAAGTGAACTCGTGTCTACTTGAATTTGGTTTTAATTTACATGAGAACTGGTTACTATCCAATACTAGTATTTTAATTGTTTTTAGGTTTGTGTGGGAATCAAAGCATGCAGCCGAATGATGGAAGAAATAGAGAGAGAATAACTACTGTGCATTTAATTGATTCAGTCAAGAAATGATGGAAAGAAAGCTATCATGCTGATTTGGTGCTATACGTGTCAAGGGACTCTTTATGTGTCCGGCAAACACCAAGGAAGCAAAGCTCCTGTAGCAAGAAGAGAGGGGCCATGCACATGAGAAAGGAAAGGCCAATCTCATGATTATCACGGAACCAGTCCAAATCAATTCTGAAGGCAGCCTGTGTGTTGTTTATTCTGGCCAAACTGATCCATGTGTGGCCATGTATCTCTTTTCTAGCTAGAAGTGCAATTCGCCTTTGAGTCTGAACCAGACTATGATATAAGTCTCGATCACAAGGCCGAACAAGATTCAAGTCCATTAGGTTTAGGCCCATGAGTGAGGTGTCCAGGATGGGGCCACCCGGCCGCCCCATATATAGCTGCACCCCTCCATCTTGTAGGGAAGGCCAGATATGAGACCACCTTTCTGCAAAATAATAGATTGATTTGAGATTGCTTTTTTCTTCTTGATGACCGATGTCGTCAATGGGGAAATTTGAGAGTTCTTGCTAATCGAAATCATTCAACCTTTCCGCTGGAAATTGGGAGCGTGATACGGCTTCGCTTGGTGGTCGTGAAGTTTGGCGCGTGTGTTCTTGTGAATTAAAGAGTGTTTATTGTTGCATTGGCAACGAAGGATCACTACGATTCGAGAGGCTACACGTGAGTATCTTGATCCAACGTCGAGAAGATCAGGCGACCCCGTATCATGTATAATCATTGAGAATGACAAGACAATACTTATATCCAGACACGTAGGCATAGGGGATGTCCAAAGATCGCAATAGATCAAATCAAAAGCTTTATTTGCATGGGACACTGAAGAAGAAAAAAGGAAGACGCACATGCCAGCCAAGTTGACATGCATGACACAAGTGTTCATCTGAAGTAAATTTTTTACAAGGAAGGTGATAGGTGCTAGCTAAATGAGATAAAGCCTGATGACCAAGATGACCAAAACGCCGGTGCCATAAGGTGGCAGAGGATTTGGTGTCGGCGGCGAGGGCGCAGGAAGGGGATGGCGGCCACTGAAACTGATAGAGATCACCTTGGCTATTGCACCTGATGATAATATTCTTGGTTCAAAGATCCTTTATAGAAACAATAATTATCTAAAGTGAATTGACGAACAGATACGAGGTTCTTAATGATATTAGGGGTGACAAGAATATTAATGAGATGAAATGAGCGACTAGGAGACTGAAAGCATCTAGACCCCCCTAAAAATGGTTTTAGTAATTAATGAATTTATGTGAATATGGGACTAACATGTTTGTTAAGTGTTTAAAAGACTAAGTCCCTAGAATGAAGACAAGACGCATGCTAATAATCAAAATGAAGATCAAAGTGGCTCAAGGCAAAGGTATATGTAGACTAGGACCCTCTTTTCGTTTTTACCGGTCTTAGGAGAAAGAATGGAAGATCGGATTATAAGCTAAATGTTGTACCACAAAGAGGGATCATTTCAAGTAGCTTGATAGCATATTCTTGTGCCATTGGATCAATTTAGGATCATGCATTCTTTGAAAATCAAAATTGACAGCTAAATCTATGCTCTGTGTAGAAAAACAGAAGTACCGGAGTTTTAACGATGGAACTACCGTAGAGCGGATGTTCCGCGGTCTTCAGCGGTACTTCCGACACTCGGAAGCTCCGAAAAACCGAGCGGAACCTTTTTTTTTCAGAAAGCACCCCAGAGTCGCTCGGTGCTCTGTCTGGACAATTAGAAGTACCGGTGTGCAAATTGCGGTACTTCCGCTTCCCAGAAGATCCGGCTTTCCGAGCAGAGCCTTTTTCCAGAGAGCACCCTTGGGACGATTTCGAGTCCATGGCAACCGGAAGTACCGGAGTTTCAACGGCGGAACTAACATTCGAGCGGTAGTTCCGCAGCCTTAAGCGGTACTTCTGGAGCACGGAAGCTCCAGAAGGTTGGGCGGAACTTTTTTCCAGAGAGCATCAACTCCTGGTCTCGGTCCAAATGGAAGTACCGCTCTGACTTCCCGGAACTACCGGCCAACGGAACTACCGGATTATAACAGCGATAGTTCCATACCGACTTTCAATGGCTAGTTCAGAAGCTCTGACATAGCCATTACTATCGCATCAGAACAGGTGTGGAAGTACCGACCTTTGGCCTACGGTACTTCCGCTCGCCCTGAATTTTTCTGGAATTTACTTCCAATAGCTAGTTTTGGTTGTTGAGAGTATAAATACCCGTACTCTTGCTCAAGGACAGAAAGAATAGATCCTATTGAATATGTTTGAGCATTGAGCATTCATTCCACACCTTATTTTCTCCTTGTGCATTTATTTGAGGTGGTTGAGCCAAAAAGTGCATTGCATCCATTAGATTGATTCTTTGACACTTGATTGTCGTCAAGCGAAGAGCATGATCTTTTACTCTTGGTGTTGCTGGCACCTAGACGACTTTGAGGAGTTTTACGTGGTGACTTCTTCAAGAAGGTTGTGAAGAAGTCTGACATTGACTTGTGAGTGGTTTGGAGTCCACCACCTTCGGAGTAAAGGAAGGACTACCACTAGTGGATTGAGGAGCTGCAACTTAATTCGTGGAGCCGGTCCAATTCGTTTGGACTTTTCTCAATGTGTATTAGGGGAAACCGGCAAGTTTCCAATCACCACGGTAAAAACATCGTGTGTACATTGTTTTACTCTTGTCTCCTTTTAGCTCTTGTATATTTAGTATATTGTGATTATTCATTTGTGCTAGTATTTCTCGTAGAGATTCATTCTTGTAGAGCTATAAACTTACTAGAATTGTGTAGGTTTCAATTGCTTTAAATCTTTGTCATACTAAGATTGTATAATTTAATTAGAAGGCAAGATAATTTTAAAACTTCCTATTCACCCCCTCTAGTTGGTTGTCCTTGATCCTACAGAGACTGAAAAGTAGTGCTAGTGGAGGTTATTGGAAGAGTAGAGCCATTTCCTCCAATAACATGGGGAGATAGAGTGGGAGCGAATTGTGAGATGGAGGAGAGGTTACCCTATTCCAATGTCATATGAGCAGATGCGCCTGTGTCCATGAACCATTTAGAGGAGGATGGTGGTGTGAGCGTCATAGTATTGAAGGCGTTCAGCAGTTGGCTTTGATCCCATGATGTGGTTGGAGATGTTGGTGGAGACGTGGGGTTGGGCACCTGCCATTGGGCGCCAGTCCATGGTGCACCTTGCCATGGCTGGTGGGGCACCTACCATTGGGCACCGGTCCATGGCGCGCCCTACCATGGCTGGGGGTGGCATCAGGAGGGAAGCGGCGAAGGCCTTTGGAGGATCGACTGGCCAGGGTCCCAAGATGCAAGGGCTAGGCGGTGGGGGTCCCTGGCCTAGCCACATCTGAATAGAGCCACCCTAAGGGTTCTGGAAAGACGACCACGACGTCTGGGGATTACTGTCGACCCTCATTGCCAGTGCCCCCCTGAGCCACGATTCTGATGACGATAGTTGGAGTTGGGCCCTCGGTTGTTGTTGCCATAGCTGGAATCGTGATTAGAGGTGTTGGTGGAGCAGGAGTTCTGTCTAGTCTTGGTGTTGCCATGGCCGCTGGTGATGAAATCCGAGGCCAGAGAAAACTTGAAGGACTGTTTGAGTTCCTCAAGCATGAGCGAGGAGTGAACTTTAAGGAACATCGAAAAGGGCTTCTGCATGGGCAACAAAGTATGCATGAAGGCGTACTGCTCATTCAGACCACAGAGGGTATTAAGAATGAGTAATTTGTTTCTGACTTTTTGGTCGACGGCACTCAGGGTGTTGGTGAGGGATTTCTGTTGGCAGCAGTAGTCCAAGATAGACATGGTGCCCTACACGAGGTCGTGAAACTCCGTCTCCAAGTAGATGGTGTGGGTCCCGGCATTATCACAGAACAACCCCTCGATGGCGACCTAGATGACGCGGGCAGAGGCGTCAATGGACATCACCATGGCGAGGATGTCAGCGGAAACAGAGCCGTAGAGCCAAGATAGCACATGGGCATCCATGCATTTCCACTGTGCATAGGTGGAGGAAGGACCCGTCGCCGCGATGTGATCGTCGAGGGTGTACTTGCACAAAGCGATATTAAACAAGCCCCGTTACTGGGCATAGTTTGCCGCCTAAAGATCAAGTGTCATAGGAACAAAGGTCTTGATATTGGCCATAGCTACATTCTGCGCCTAGAGGGACGTATTGGTGTCGGCGTCCCCCATGGCCGGAGAGGGAGAAGAAGGGGTGGTGGGTGGGAGAAAAAAATGTGCTTAGGATAGATGCTCTGATACCATGCTGGCGTACAAAATTGTCGCGCACTGTTTCCATTGATTGTTAGCAGCTTAAGAGCATGTACAATGGTATATGTCAGTTATCTGTAAACGTATGCCACATAGAATTTTGGGTGATGTAGAGAAGAGAGAAAGATATTATCTACTATTTAACATACGATTTTATGGACGGCTTTTTACTGTCTATGCCATTGTATAGACAACTATATAAATAACATATTGATTATATAAGACTATTATAGACTATATAGATAACATATTATATGTGTTATCTTTAGTTCTGTCTATACATGATATGAAGGTGTATTATAGACTATCGCTGTCTATTCCAGGATGGTTAGGCACGTAGACTTCCGATCAATTGCCGCATGCATGAAACCGACAGCATGACAGTCTAACAATATGAACCGGGACGTGAGGGTTTTTTTTGTTGGTGAAGCTAATCTGATCAAACTGTTGAGGAACCAACGTTGGAGATCAGTCCGAGCGATTCTTCTGCTTAGAACAAGAACGAATCAATCACAGAATCACAGAATAATAGATTGAACACAGAGAGGTAGAGAGAACTCCTGGTCTTTCTTTATTGCTTCAGATTGCATCGGGGTACATAATGAGGGGGGTCTAGGTCCCTATTTATAGTCTACGGTGGGGGGTGCCCAATTAGATCAGGACTCTAGATAGAGTCCTGGTTTCCTAACACTCCCCCTTGGGCACTCACCCAACATGCTCATGCCTCGTCAAAACTCCATAAAAACCCAGTGGGAAAAATTTGGAGAAAGAGTACATGATACATGTGATGCTGCGATGCACGAATTGCCTCATTAAAAACCTTGGTTGAGAAACTTCATGGAAAACTCGTCAAGGAAAAAAGAGTACAATTCACCCAAATTCATTTGGTCTGCAAGACTTTATTTTTGGGTACTTAATCTTCATGATCAAGATTTATTAGCGGGCTTGTGAGAATTCTCCCCGACTCTGCACTTCTCTAAGTCTCATCATTCCAATTCCACGCACGCACCTTTCAAAGCAAGATGCGGGAGTGACTTAGTGAATAAATCTGCGAGATTTTCACATGACTTAGTATGCAAGACTTTAATCTCGCCCATCTTTTGCAATTCATATGCATAGAAGAACTTGGGTTTGATATGCTTTGTGAGATGACTCTTCACATAGCCCGTTTGCACTTGTGCAACGCAAGTGCATTATCTTCAAAGATAATTGTGGGGTTTGCACAATGTTCATCCCACATGACCGCTGGATGTGGTGAATCATTCGGCGGAGCCAGCGCACTCGTGCGGCTTCATCTGATGCTATAATTTCGAGTGGTTCGTCAAGTAGCTACGGGCTTTGCTTAGACGATTTCCATGAAATTGCGTTCCACCACACAGAATACATAACCTGCTTGTGACTTAGCGGTATGCGGTCCGACAGATACCCAAGATCTGCATAGCCAATCAAGTTCAGATCTTGATTCTTTCCGTAGAACAATCCGAGGTCCTTGCTACCTTGGAGATATCGGAAATGTCATTTATGCCCCGCCAATGCTTTCTCGGTGGGCTCTGACCGCATACCTTGCTAACAGTTCACGGCAAATGCAATGTCCGGTCTAGTGCGGTTGCTAAATACATGAGTGCTCCCACTGCACTCAAGTATGGGAATTCGATCTCGTGACTTCCTCCCCTCTTCCCTTGGTCGGAAAGGATCTTTTCTTGTCTGTAAAGACCTCACCGATCATCGGTATTTTCGAGGAAATACCTTCTCAAAGCCAAACCTTTCGAGCACCTTCAGGTGTAGATCGATTGATGTACCAAGACTCCTTCAGGACATGCTCTGCTGCAAGCCTAAGCAAAACTTGGTCTTGCCCAAATCTTTCATTTCAAATTCGACTCCAAGTAGGAGCTTACTTCTTTTATGTCTTGGTCGTCCCGATGATATTCAGATCATCTACATACACAGAGATTATACGAGAATCCATTCGGATCGTCGTATAAATACACAAGGATAGTCTTCATTGTTCGTGTAGCCTTTCTTGCAGAGAAAGTCGCTCAGCGATTATACCACATTCTTCCAGATTGTTTCACCATACGGTGACTTTCTCGAGTTTCACATCGTATAGATTTCTATTTGCTCTGTCTTGGTTCGGAGAGGAATTTCCAGTGGACTCTCATGTAAATCTCGAATCCAAGTTACCGAAGGTATGCAATCACAACATCCATCAATTTCATTTCCAAGTTCAAGTTCAACGCCATTGAGATCAAGTATCTAAAGATAATTCTACTCATGACTGGGAGTAGGTTTCTTCATAATCAACTCCGGACGTTGAGTGAAACCTGGGCTACCAATTTTGCTTTGTATCTCACTACTTCATTTCTTTCATTTCTCTTTGAACAAATACCCACTTGTGCCCAACGCGGTGTATGTGGGGAGGTGTGCGCATACGACCCCAAACACCTCTCTTTTATTCAGATATAGCAATTCGATTGCTATTGTCTTCTTCCAATCTTCCCAATCTGATCTTTTCTTACATTCAGTGAGCGATGCGGGCTCGGGATCAAGATCGATGATGGTGGTAATTTTCTTTAAGTAGATATCGATATTAGCCGTTGTCCTATTCAGGACTCTCCGTGTGCACATAATTTATAGCTATTTCTTCATGAGTTGCTTCTTCCGAGCGATTGCTTCGCTAGAGTTTTACCTTGCACATCGCTTCTTTCAATTGCGGTGGCAAGTCCCTTTAGTTTTTCGGCCCGATGTGTGCACACATCCATGCCGATGGGGATATTCAGATCCGGTATGCCCTTTCGAAGGTGTCATACTTGTGCCAGTCTCAACCGGCTCCCCTTCTCATTCGGGGACTTCAATGGTGGTGTGATAAATCCCTTTTATCCTTTTTCGCCAAAGCGCCCCGGTTACTAAGGATTCGAGGAACCGGAGTTCTCGCCCTCTTTTTATTTTTTCGAGGCCTCTGGACGAGATTAGGATACCTTCAATTTTCTTTGGTATTTCAACCTCTCGGTGCAAATGCGTTGGGCACATGCGACTTAGTCACGCTCTTCAAATCACTAAAGTGATCAGCGCTTGATTTGCTAATGCTTGCAAATCTATTGTCTTTTAGACTTCTCTTGTCTTCGGACTTCTCTTGTCTTCTAGACTTCTATTCGCTTCACTAGTGCGGGTCATCCGCATGAATTCTTGTGGCTTGCCATGTAATGTCTTCTCGACTTCTCTAGTGCGCGGTCATCTACATGGATTCCCCGAGCTTGCCACGTAATTTCCGACATTCTTTATCAAGGGGTTGATTTCCTCCCCTAATGTTGGGAAAATTTGGTGGTGACCCTTGCGCTAGTTGCATAGATGAATGGGTGTTGTGTCGAAGGTCTAAGGTTGATGAGATTATTTGCATGCAGATCTGCGTATCCCCAACATATAGCTGCTAGATTACAATTATGCAAGAGGGGTCGGGCAATAATTTTAATTCTCTTGATTAAGGTCTCTGCCAAACCACATGCGGTACCGAGTGCTCTACTGCAATTCCTATCGCCATGCAATAATCATCAAATGCCTTTGAAGTAAATTCTCCGGCGTTGTCCATTCTGATAGACTTAATATGATGATCTGGAAACACATTTCTGATGCGAATGATATGCGAGATCAATTTTGCAAAGGCGTGGTTTCTTGTAGATAATAAACCCACATATGACCACTTCGATGAAGCGTCAATGAGCACCATGAAATACTTAAACGGCCCTGAAACGGGCTGAATGGGACCGCACATGTCTCCCTGGATGCGTTCCAGGAAAGCAGGGACTTCATCCTTCACTTTCAGAGTGGAGGGTCTAGTTATTAGTTTCCCGGTGGCACATGCAGGGCACACAAAATCTTCATGATTCGGGAAATTCTTCACATTAATATTGTGCCCTTGGATTATTGATTATGTTTCTCATCATCCTAAGACCTGGATGGTCTAATCTATCATGCTAGAGACAGAAGAGTTCAGAGCTTCTAAATACTGTCTTTGGGGACAGTGCAGGCTGCATGTGCCTTAATGTTGGTATAATATAGCCCAGTGTCTAGTGAAGGGAGTTTTTCTAATGCACTTTTCTATTCTCTTCGCGCTTCGTAATGAGTAGGTATTCCTTACCGTACACTTCTTTAGTCTCAACGTGGAAACCATTTGCACGGATATTTAAAAACTTAGGAGAGTTCTAGTCGATTCTGGGTACAATAAGGCTTCTTCAATGACCAAAGTTGTGCCCATTGTGGCTCTTCCCGAACCAATTATACATACATCGCTTCCGGTGATTATCGTAAGGCTTCTAGTGCTCTTACGGATCGACTGGAAATATTAGTCTCTCTTAAGATGGTATGCATTGTGCCGCTAGCTAAGCACACTTCCTTCATAGGGCGCTACACGTGTTCTAATATAGGGTATTTATTAACATGTATGAGAAGGCAATAACACATAAATAAAATACTCCAATATCAGAACATATCATGCCATCATAAACTGAATAAATGAATGAATTCTTCCGAAAATCATCCAACCATCACAAGAAAGATAACAATTCTTAAGTACCATCCATGCAAATTCTAACATATTCTTCCACACAAAATAAATGACAATTAAAATCTAAATGCATTCAGTGCACAAGACTTCTTCTGCTATTTTCTCGGGGTTGACATTCTCTTCAAGAGAAATCAGGACGGTGGAGAATCTGATTTGCCTTTCTGGGCTGCGGTCTTACCATTCTTTCCCCTTTTCTCTATCAAGGGCTTTCGCACCTTGTTGCTCCCGGTGTTGGCTTCACGACCAACGGAGCTCCCAGGTGGCTGAGTGACGTAGTTCTTACAGAGAACTTTGTCCCGAGCCTCCACAACTTGCATCATATCGGTCAATTCGGCGTATTCCTCATAGCCATCTTGACGATAATTGCGTGCGGATTGTACTTCATTTGGGTGGAAGGATTTTCTTAATTTTCGTATTGGGTACAAATCTCGTGCAAGGCGAGTGTATTCTCGACCGTCTTAAAGTCGGCAAACCTTAGTCCGATCCACTCCTACTCGCTGAGGAAGAATGGTGTAGTTTAGCCTCTCAAACCTGCTTCTTGGGTGCGGTCCAGAGTGCTAGCGCACTATTCTCTACCATGTACTCATTCTTGAGAGTGAGGCAGAAGTGGTGCCTGAGAAAATGAAGTGTCTGATCATTCTCTTTAGGCGTGGGTTAGGCGTCATTCAGTCCACCAATCCCAATAGTTGCGCGGAGCTTCCTGGCTCCAAGCACAATCTCGACATCGGATGCCTACATCAGATATTTTTGGCCATACTGGGCCAGCTCCTCGAACTTCCAATTCGCGATGCTAGTCATCTAAATGTGTATAAGTCTACTGCTGGTAGACATGCACGGAATAATTCACTGCGGGTAAATAAATGGTACAGAAAGGTTCTCGTAATGTTCCAGAATTTTCTATGCATTTTCTATAATTTTACTGCTAATTTCGGTGATTAAAAGCAATTTTCAGCAATTACAATTAACCAAAAACAGTAAATAAATACAGAAAATACATAAAACAGTAATGGCATAAATAAATAAGCTTCAAATGCTAAAAATAATGCAAAATTTGGATTCCCGAGGCCCTTTTATGCTAAAATATGAAATTTCAGCAAATTCTGCAATTTCTGGGGGTTTCTACGCAAATTTCCAGTTCAGAGGAAAATTCGTGCAATTTTCTGATTTACAGAGGGGTTTTCTACAAAATTCTGGACCCACTCGTAAATTTGAGGGTTTATACGTAATTTTCAGAACTACGAGGCCTTTCCTGCAAAATTCGGGACTCAAAATAAAATCTGAGGGCTCATCGATAATATATATGACTTCGGGGGCTTTTTTGTGAAATGACCAACACTTCCCCCCACCGGCCGGGCCCTTTCCTCTTTTTTTTTTTCTTCTTCTCGCTTGATTACCTTCCCGTCCGGCCCACTACACCAGGCCCCTTCTTTTTTTTCCGCCGGCCTAGCCCATCTGGCCCATGAGGCCTGCCCGGCCTGCCTTAAGTCAGGGATTAGGGTTCCCCTTCCCCACACATCGGTGGCGGCGGCGGCTTTGGGCATGGGCATGGGCGCGTGCAGTCGGGCTCGCTCGCGAGGAGGCCATCGGGCGCGAAGCAAGCCAGGCCAGCAGGCTAGCGGCGCGAGTCCGGCCGGGCTAAAGGCGGACCAAGAGGGCGGGGCGGGGAGGTGGCGCCGACGGACGAAGCGGCGCCGAGGCGGCGGCGCACGGCAGCAGACGGCAGCCGAGGCCGGCCGGCGATCGGCGAGGCGAGCCAGACGCCGACTTCAGCCGCCAGCGGCGGGCGGCGCAGCGCATGGTTGCAGGCCGGCGTGCGATGCTCAGTTCGCCGATTCTGGGAGGGCGGCGAGGCGCGGTGGCGGACGTTGAGACGCATGCGGGCGCGTGGCGGAGAAACCGACCGGCTCGGCTTCGGGCCGATGACCGGTGGCGCGGGCAGATCCGACGGCGGGCGGATTTTCGGCCATGCTTCGTGTACATCCGGTGGCGTCTTCGGGTGGCGCCAGGGAGGATACGCCTGCGCAGGGCGCGCATGGCGGACGGCCGGTCAATGCGCGTTCAGGCGCGAAAACCGAAATGGGGCGGCGCTACTACGTGCCTACGACGGCCGAAATTCGGATCCACGGTGAGCAGCGCGCATGCTGGCGCGGTGCACGGGTGACAGTGCCCCATGCGGGGGGCGGCAATTGGTCGGCGTACCAGCTGCTGGCCGGCAGTGCTTTATTTTTTTCTGTGTGATGTTTTGCCAGAACAGAACAGATGCATAACTTCCGTACAATGATCATGCAGGATCAAATGAAAACATACAAAAATTTTCGTTTCCAATCTACAATGCAATCAACATCTACCATGTTTCGCAATCTACCGATCGGCATTGTGCCGGCGACTTCAAGTCTGCTCGCGGTAGATTAGGGCGGATTTGCATGTAAGATTCAATCAACATCTAAGAAAATTGATTCAAAGCGATCTAGAAAATTCAACTGTGTTTGATGATTACCTCGTTCACCGAGCGAAGTCGTCGCGATAACATGTTGAGGCGATTTGCCTGAGACCGATCCGAGCGATTCCTTCCGATCTTTCTTTATTGCTTTAGATTGCATCGGAACATACGTGTTGAGGGTATAGATCCCTATTTATAATCTCAATGGGGATGCTTGATTAGATCAGGACTCTAAATAGAGTACTAGAGTCCTGATTTCCTAACACAACCAAGCATCGCGTTCGATTCAGGGCTCACGGAGCAGGCCACCCGGCGCGGCTTGCACGGCCGCATGCACCTTCCACTTTGTGTGGCGGCCTAGTCACCTGGAGGAAGTCTGCAGGCATGAGACGTGGGCTGACCACCACTCGAGGGAACGAGCGGCGGCGAGAGTTCCGCAAGACGCCGCTGCGGCTCCGAGTCCGTGACGAGGATTCGTCCCGTTGGACTCTAGCGCGCTCCGCCAATTGAAAAATGTTTGGAGGTGGCCGCGCGGCGCCCGTCTGGAGCTCGCGGTCGCGCTCGTCTCCGTCCGTCCGTGGCAGATGAGGAGCGAAATGGGAATCGCGCAACGCAGCATCTCGACGGTTCCGCGACCGGTGTCGACCGCTCCAACAGTGGTCCACACGTATATATTCGGATGAGGAGAACTTTAGATTGGACGGCGACTGGTGTTCTCGACAAATTTTTTTCCCGGCCGTTAACAAAAACGAAGCCGACAAGCAAGGATAAATCGTTCACTCCTTTTAACTCGCAGCAGTGGTGGCTTAATTTGTGTAACTACAGGTGTATTATTTTTTTGCTACGGTTTATAATTTTTAACTCTAACACGAGTATTTATGTGAATAAACTAAATATCAATAAACTACTTTTAAAAAGTTATCTTGATAAGTTATTTCAAATTAGTGACAAAAAATAATTATATTTGTTTATTCAAAAAAGCTATGAATCATAAGTTAAAAAAAATATCATAACTATATCATAAGGTAAAAAAAAGGTCATAACTAAGTTGACAAGCTTGAATACTCTATATTCTACCACGAAAGTACTATATTTCAGAAATCAACTGAAAGTGCAAGAGCAGGTTCACGAATTCTTCACGTATTTGGCCCTCTATCCACTGTTTTGCACATCTAAACTATTTTTTTTTGTAATTTTGGCCTCCTCCGGATCGCGGGAGGGCTAGATACGTAAAAAAGTGGGCACAGAAGGCCAAATACATAAAGAATTCCGAGTTCACTACAACCGTACGTATCATCTGGCGATTGTACACTAACCTGGGCCTTATGGCCCGTATCCAATTTGACGTATACGGTGGACTACTAACTTGGACTAGGTGGGCCCACAGGCTTCAATACGTGAAAGGACCATGACCCACCCACTTGGCTGGGCCCACCAGCTAGCGGTCAGGTCGGCTCAGTGGTGGCCCCACCCGTCAGTGCATGGTGGGCCTGCGTTCTCGAGCCCACCCCGAAGCTACACAAGTACACAACTAATGCCGATCCATAATTGGAAAGCGTGAAGGGCCCACGGACCGGCAGTCTTGAGGATCCTCAGTGGCTGCATCTTTGTGACCGATTGACGGTCAGGATCTCGTTGCAGAAAAAAAACATGGGATGCCGAGTCAAAAAGTCAGTTCCATTATCTTCTAGCTTGGCGGCTGTTCAAAATGCAAGGTGCACTCGAAATTCTGACGGTAAAGCAAATCTACGAGAGAACAAAGAGATCTGATGGAGGATACGTGGTTGGTTGAAGTAATTTGTGTTTTCGGTGGGAAGAATTTAGAGTTGAAGAACATATGTGATATATTTCAGCATCTCAAGGCGTCAAATAATTTTTCACTCTCGTGATCGTGGTGACTTCTTTACTCGTGGTAGTGACAACCGACAAGCAATGTTGGTCTCACATGAAAACCTCATAAACCTATGAATTTAGAGTCCTGTTCGTATGGCTTTTGCTATAATATCTAACCTTCAAACGGACTATTTTTTAAGATGAGATCTACAAATTAATTGTAACACATATTAAAAGCCCATCACCTATAATAGTCAAAATCGTAGGCGAGTATCTCTCTTTTAATAATCTCTGCCGCGAACAACCAAAATTCAAAATTTTCAACCAAAAGCTAAAAGTCACAATCAGAAAGTACAGGCCTTAATATTGAAACCTCCTAAATCTAGAAGTTTTATAGTCGAATAACGATTTTCATGTGATTATAGTTTTCCATAGAACTTCATCCGTATAAATGTTCAATAACCAACACCCAGTGTAATAGGTTGATAACGTAGGCACAGAAAATTTGAAAATGAGACCAACTTGAAGTCTTCGTTGCATAGCTCAATGGTTATAAGAGCATCTCCAACAGTATGAGCTAGTTACTAACTCTAAGATAATTTCTCTAATAGTATTAACTTTTAGCACATAGCTCATAACATAAATAGCCTCACATGACACTCTCACATAATCTTGGAATGTGTGTATGAGACTAGCTCTTGATCAAGAGATAGTTTTTCTCTCTCTTCTATTAAAATATGAAATAATATGCTTAGAGCTAGCTCATAAGTCACTATTGGAGATGCTCTGATAATCTTTTCCAAGTCTCAAGTAAGTGTATTAACTGCATGTTGTCGGTTTGTTGTAAGCTTTGTGTGTCTATCAAATTTCTGCTATGGTATACTTTCTTACCAATGCAGACGTAAGGTTTGTCTTTCTACAGTAATTAAAATGTTTTTTAAAATGGGTCTATAAGTCGATTATAATAGATACTGTCCCGACTTCATCTATATCGGCCAAAATTGCACACGAGTATTTCTTTCTTCGTACTCTATCTCATAAACAGACAGAATTCAAAATACATCAGTTTTTAACTTTTGTAATTAAATTGCTAAGGGTTTTTGTGTTAGCTTTTGTACCCCACCGAATGTTTGCCTTCGTGGCATGCCACGTGTATCGAAGATGCCATCGTGGGTAGCTACAATGGATTAATAACCTATATTACATTAGTGACCTAGATTTGTATTTTCAAAGTACAGTAACCTGAATGACACACCTGAACAAGTTGAGTGACCCGCAATGCATTTTAATCTTTAAAATAAAAAATTTGATATATGTTTCAATAAATTTTAGGTTGAGGTTAAATTAATATATCATATTTAGGTTTTACATAATTATATATATTACAAAAATGATTACATTGAAATTTCAAATTTGAAGTAGTTGAAATTTCCAACATAAGAATAATTTGATATGTGTATATAATTTTAAACATATTTCCTTTTGAATTAAATTGAGAATGCTCTTATAGCAGCATATCCATCAACACATTCATGCCTCCATCCTCCCTGATAGCATGGTGGTCGGCGACGAGGTTGTCAGCTGCTCCGAGGCGAGGTAGATTCGTCTGGGTCTTGGCTCCAATGAGGCGAATCCAGCTAGATTTTGAGGCGGCGAAACAAATAGGGAGGAAAGGGAGAGGAGAGATCGGCGTAGGGATGGAGGAAGGGGAGCTGAATGGAAGTAGTGAGCTCGGTGGTTGGGTAAGGAGAGGGAGAAAAGAGAGGGCATCAGTGGGAGGAGGGGATGCGCGGCCTCGATGGAGGAGGGGAGGAGGCCAGTGGGGCTGACGGTTGGTAGGGGAAGAGGTTGTGGCAATCAGTGGCAGTAGGGAGTGGGAAGAGAAGAGGAAGAGGAAGGAGGAGGAGAGGGAAGAAGAATAAAAAGGAAAAAAATGTGTTTTCTCATCTAAGTTAGTGGCAAACTCACCACAGTCTAACGGAAGTGGCATGGAGCGGCACAAAGAAGAAACTTAATGGCACAGAAGGGACTGTATTTTTTTAGTGTCAAATCAGGAATCGGGCTAACTCTTAGTGGCATACAGGGAATTTTCTCCAAAAAAAATACTTCTCATTAATATCAATGCTAAGATCTACGCAAGTGGTAGAAAGAAAAAAAGTCTTGCTACGTCTTCTCCTTGGTGGTGCTAGGGTTTTGATGTGAGCGACTTTTGTCTCCATAGAATCCATCTGAAGCTCATCAAAGGGTGCGTTCTTTTTGGCTATGGCTGATGGCTTTTAGCCCTAGTGTGAGCACTTATGTGAATGAATCGAATACCGATAAGCCAATAAACCACTTCGAAAAGATTGTCCCGATAAGCCACTTCAAAACGGCAACGGAGAACTATCCCATTTATTTATTCAGGGGAAGCCATAGCCATAAGCTAAAAAGAATGGCTCCAAAGTCTTCGGATAGGACTCATTTTCCTATCTGCTAGAGATCTTTGTTCCGTCTTCATTTGGGTTTGCATGCGATTGGGTGATTAAGGGGTTGCCACTAAGGGAACTGCCCACCCGATGTCACTGTGAACCCAACGAGTCTGAACAGCCCAGTTTTTTTGTCTCGACAGATTTTATCATATTATTAGCATGATGGCTAGTGCTCGTGATGCTAAGAAGATGGCAAGTGATCCAACGGGTGGTGGTGGTGACCAGGGTTGTAAAAAAAACTCAAGGCTCATAAGTTGCTCAGACTCAGCTCACTCTAGGCTTGATTCTAGCTCAGCTCAAGCTCTAAACTAGTCGAACTCGAGACTGATCTTGAGCTCATGAGCTTCAATTAGATGAGATTGAGTAGGTCATCAAGGCTCGATTTGAGCTTAAATATTGCTGCATATTAACTCTTATCGAGCTTATTCAAACCGAGTTTGAGCTTAAGCTTTTCTTATTAATGAAAAATAATGTATGTTGAATTGTTATTGCTACTGAGATTACTCGAGCCTACTCGAGTTTGGGTTGAGCCGAGTTCAACCCTAGGTCCAAGCTTGGATCCTAATTCAAGCTCACTTAAGCTCGGCGCAAGCTTCTACCAAGCTCGAGCATGGAAAGCCAGGCTCGCTTGAGCTCAGCTTGTTTACTACCCTAGTGGTGATCTTGATCCCAACATAGATTCGGATCAAGGGAGGAAGAGGATGTCATTGAGGTTATTCTTGAGGAGGCAGAGAAGGAAGTGGCGCTGCAATGGATAGGGATGGCACTTTTTAATTATGTTTGTCGATTAAGTGTGAGAGAACTTTTCGATGACATGAAGAGGGCCTAGGGCTTACGTCACAATATGGATGTGAAGTTTCTGAAGGGGAATATGTTCCCGATTGAGTTTGCTTCAGAAGGAGATTTCAAGTTCGTGATGAGAGGGGGTCCATGGCTACACAGAGGCCATACCGTCGCGCCTTATGATGGCATTACCAAACCTTTTGAGGTTAGTTTGAATGTCATACCAATTTGGGTGCAAATCCATGATCTCCTGAGAGCTATGATGATTGAAAGCATAGGGAAGGTGCTAGATGGTAGGCTGGGTACTATGTTGGAAGTAGATGCAGATGTCAATGGAAGACATAGTGGGAAAATTTCCCACATAAGGGTGGCTTGGACATGCGACAAGCCACTCTGGCATCATCTGATGATAAAGCCTAAAGGGAGAGCAGATGTAGACAAAGTATAATCTCAAGTATAAGAGGGTACCTCTATTTGCTTTTACTGTGGCTGAATGGAGCATACTATGGGCATGTTCTTTTTGAGCTGTGGTTTATAGCTTTTTGTTGTTCGTGAGAGAGTGTATAGATAGATAGAGACTAGCGTGTGATTTTGGCTGATATAAATGAAGTCGCTACAGTGTATACTACAATTGACTTATAGACCCCGCCTTGAAAAGATATTTCGTTTGAAAGCTAGTTAATGTAAAAAAACACTTTATTGTAGAAAAGTGGCTTTTAGAAGCCGAAAAGAAGGGGGCCTAAGTGTGACTGCATTGCAGAGGTGAAGGTTATGCCAGGCATTCACTATGGTTTAGCTTTACAGTTAGACATGGTAGTTGGGCCGGGATTTTTCGGGCTAGCCTAAGTTTCGGCTAGCATGGCATGTGGTGGGTTGGACTGGCACAGCATGAACAGTGGACCGTGATAGGCCTGTAAAGAAGGCCTGTAGGGCAGCACAACACGACATGCCCTATTGAGTCATGCTCAGGCGGCTTGGCATGACAGTGGTACGGTGGGTTGAGCGACACAGAGGCACAGCGGTGGGACACAGTGCGGCTGGGTCGTGGTGTGAACACTGAGGGACGGTGGGACATGGGAGTGTTGGTGATATGCCCTAGAGGCAACATGGAGATGTTGAATATATCACATACTATGTTTATTATACATTGCTTTGTTCCTTGAAATAGACATTATCATTATTGATCAATGAGTATGTGACTTATTCATGAGACTCTTAATGCCAAAATGTTGCTATTTCTAAATGATCCCTGATCATATATCATATGAGGAACAAATATGATTCAAAGATCAAAGCATATGTATTGATTGATGATCATGTCTCATTGATCATGGTATGGAGATACCAAATCAATAATATGAACATGTGTTAGTGAACATATGTTGGATAGACCCGCCATGAGACAACTGCAGAGATTCCATGTGTCATTAGTTGGTCTCAAGTAGTGTTTATGTAGAATCCTTAGACTTGAGATCATCGTGGTTCCCAACATGCGTAGTAGCCTATTTTGGGACTACTAACCACTACTCCGTGCGGGTAGTCATAAAAGTAGTCTTCGGGTTTGCTATGAAACATGTAGTGCGATGTGAATGATCAAGATAGAATTTGCCCCTCCTTATGGGAGAGATATCTCTGGGCCCTCGATGTAATGGATTATGAAAGTGCATGGCCATGCCAATGTGATTGAGGAGTCAATCACAAGTTTATAATCCATCACGAAATCGAGAGAGTGATTGAGCTATTAAGAGGATGACACGAGTCTCGCCTTGAGCTTAATCTATATCATGAGGCAAAGGATTCGTACATGAGAACATTACGAGTTCAGTGATATGATCTTTACGTATACCTTGGGGTTAATATGTCTTGCTAGAGGCCGCTATTACGGGGTGACCGGAAAGGTGTTTCCGGTCGCGACCAAGTATCGTGAACCTCTGGTCGCACACTTAACGGGTTGGAACACTAATTCGAATGTGATTCGGATGTGGGCTCAATTCGGATAGAGATCCGGATAGACTCCTATTGGGCCTCGGTCCACGAGGCCCAAGTGAGAGGTCTATATATTTGGAGGCGGGTGAGGATGTACGCATCTGTTCCTCCCGAGCAAAACCCTAGCCGCCACCTCCCGAAGCGAAACCCTAGCGCTCGCGAGTCTTTGGTACAATCGCGATCGGCGTTCCGGCCGGACGTGTGGATACCGTAGAGGCGCGCTTTCGTTGCGGCGTTGATCGGCATCAACAAACTACAGATTGGAACGGACTCGTGGTGTGGTTGATCGCGTGGAGGAGACGATCGTTCGGGACGATCGGCTACTTCCACTACTACCTCGACGCGCGTGGTTGGATCGGCTTCTCCAACTCATCTTCATTGCGCTGCGCGTCTAGTGGTAACGATCTATGATCCCTCCTTAGCATGATGTCCTGGTGTGCGTGGTAGAAATTTTTATTTTCTGCTTTCGTAGCCTACGCGCGATCCTTCAGGGAGTAGCCAGAGAGGGGGAGGGAGAGAAAGGCCATCATCCCATGCTGTGTGGATGTCATGGGAAGGCAAGGCCACCACTCGGGCGCTGGCCATCCCACGGGCACCAACCGAACCACTAACATACGCTGCATGCATGGCACAACCTCTATTGCTGCATCCACCCCCAATCCGTCGTGGATATTTGCTAATCATCCATGGCTATGGCATCGTTGGCCATACCCCCACTCACCGTCAATGCTCTCATCCACCACCCCTGCCTCCACGCTCACCATTCGTGTTGAGCCCGATGCCTTGCCTTCACGCTTGAGCCTTGGTGCCCCGCATCTATGCTCGCCGCCTGCACCGCCGACGAGGCCACCGCTCAACACTAAAAGCAAGCGACAGCAATATGGTGGAACATGAGGAGGCGACAAAGAGGGAGAGGGGGAGAGGCAGTCGGCGAGGCGGAGTCACGGAGAGGGAGATGTCTAGCAGGGGTCGAGAGACTAGAATGGAGTGGAGCTATGGAGGCCTGGGGGGATTAGGCAGTACAACAGGGGTGCCACAGGGCATTAGACAACGGTTGCCTAGGTAGCCTAGCAGCTAGCATGCTACCTGTGATAAGATGGAGCAGAGACTAGAGAAGTAATGGGCGGGGAAGGAGAAAGACAACGGCCAGGAACTAGTGACAAGACGAAGAAGAGGAAGAATGTAGATCTATTGTGGAGGTTGAGAGGCCATGGACATATGCAATGTTCTCCTCCTCTATGGCTATTAAACCCACATCCTATGCTCATTTCTTTACCACCGAAGCACCAAGCTTCTCTTCTCTTTTTTCTCTACTCAGTAGTCTCAATAGTCTGTATAACAAAAAGCTTAGTGACGGTATGCTACCAAGGAATCACAACACCAAAATGGTGGTGGGAGTGACTAAGCTCGGTAGCGATATGCTATCGAGGATTCGTAGCATGAAGGCAGTAGTGGGGCGCCATGCTGGAAGCTTCGGTGGTCGCTCCCCTAGTCCTCCTCTGGCTTCGACTTCCATTGATGCACATCAACCTTCCTAAGCATGGGAGGCCGTGACATGAAGGACCACCATATGGATGATACGGAGGACTATGAGGAGTACTAAGATAGTCTAGAACCGATGGGGACACCAGATTTCTCTCCACTATCTACAAACGGCAACAATGGTGGGTCCAAGTCCGGCACCGACACTACTGGACGAAGGGTGCAATGCTGGAAGCACATGACCTGAAGCCAAGAAATCTGAGATGGCCAAACGGTATAGCTCGCAACTTGTAATTATTCCAAAGCTCAATTAACTGCTCGTACAGGTGGAAGGACGGGGCACTTGAATCGGTACTACAAAGCAAGCTTGAATAAGATAGGGTTGCATAGGTGAGTTGGGAGTATAGAAGTAGTTGAACTTCAAGACCGATGGCTCTGTGAGTACTTAGGTATACAACTCCTTTCTACTCATGAGAAAATTACTAAATATATTATTTTTGAAGATTAACCAACTATGATAAGTGAAAGTCGCACGTTCAAAATAATGACCCAATACAACTTTTGCCTACAATACCAACATATCAGTAGGAGAGCTACCACATCTGATGTTTATGTTTATGGATGTATCATAGGGAGCTAGCAACACCTAAAGAAATATTTCTACACATTTAGTTCTCTTTTACTTTAACTTTAGATATTTAGACATCATCGCACTAGAGAAATACCTATCTTAGTTTTGTAGCACATTATTTAAATAATGATTATAAGTTAATAAGAGAGTCATATGATTTAAGTTAATTGATAACTCACACGCAAGAAAGGCCATTGCTGAGTGCACACTAGATATAATTGATGATTTTAAAATAGATAATAGGATTATTTTTATAACTCTTGATAATATATCGCTGAATACAACGACTATGAGCACCTCACCCCAAGGTGGCATAAGTGGTTTAGGTTAAGGATGTGATAAAAATGTTAAGTGGATCAAGTGTTGATTCACTAATAGGTTAATGATTGTGTGTACTTTGGGAAGCGTTCATGTGTGCATGTAAAACCTGGTATAGTATTAGATTAACGAGTTAGCCCATGTAAGTAGATGAAACCTAGCTAGTGGTGCTGGTTAGTGTTTTTTGTAAACCTCCATTATATAAGAAAGTGAGTTGAGAGAGTTATAGTTAGCTCTCTAGGAAGCCAATTGGAGGGGAGTTAGGGTTTTTGAAGAAAACCTTTGAGAGATGAATTGTGTCTCTTTGTGTTGAGCTTGTTGTCATCATAAGGCTTTGTGGTTAGCTAAGGAGTGGTTGTAAATATTCATATCCAAGTATCAATGGATATCAAAATTTGTCCAAACCTTTCTCCTCTTTGCTGAAGTATCGAAATCTTGATTTGGCTTGATTTTTGATGTTTCCTTCTTCCCTCTTAATCTTGCTGTGATCCATGATGAGTAAGAAGTACTAGAAGATTCTAGTCAATCAATCATTATCCATCTAGATCACCTCCATAATAAGATTTAAGATCAAGCCCAGTTTGACTTGTTCTTGACTCAAATTTGGGTTTTTATGGTCAAGATAGTTTTATCTTGAATTCATACCTAGATTAGTTTGCTATGACATATAGGAGTAGAGATAGATCATTCTCTTGATCAGGAACCCTTCGAGCAAAAACTAATTTGAATTTTAGGGTTTTGGGTGTTCTTGAGACCTAAATCTGATTTGCTTCTAATTAGTGAACTTGAAACAAAAAACTTGTGATTCTTAATTGGTTTAGGTTTCTAATACCTTGAACAAGTCTCATACAAAAAATGGAGATATTTGGATGAGATTTGAGCAATTTTTTGATATTTGAGTTTTAACTCGAGAGATTTTTAAGTTTGGGAACATGGTTCCGCTCAGACCGGCGTTGAACTTGCGGCCAAACCGGTGGAGCGGTCAGACCGGCTTTGTCCTAGTGGCCCGATCGCCCGGGCTCGGTCAGACCGGCCCAATGATGACTTAGATCGTTTTGTACCTCGGATGTTTCCTTTGCTATTTGGTTTTTGTTTGAGGGTTGTTTCTGTTATGCATCTGATCTTTTTAACTCTCTCTAGTTATTAAAGTGAAGGAGACTTCGTATTCAAGGGGTTGATTTGTTGAAGTTGAAAAGAGTCAGAGATCATTTACCACCTCTGATGTCCCCCATCCGTCCTACACCCCGGAGAGTCTTTGTGCATGGGTGCTTAAGGGCACTCCCAATGGGATATTAATGGTAGTTTCTATCCCTATTAAGTATCCTGCCAGCTAAGCAAAAAGCTGATGTGGCAGTCTAATTAATGAAGAAAGAGAAGAAAATCTGATGAAACCGTTTCTTAGGAGAGAAACCACGTCTACGCGTCAACCAAGGCACGAAGAAACCGCGACTTTGGCGTTGGGAGGAAACGAGCGGTTTCTACCCAGGTGGGGCCCGCGATGGGACCTCTCGCCGCTGATACTCCTCCGCGCTCGCTGCCACGCCGCGCAGCCACGCCGCCGTCCCAGCCGCGCCATCGCCCGCCGCCGTGTCCGCGCCAAGCCGCGCCGCCGCGCCGTGCCGCTCGCCGTCCGCCACAGCCGCGCCGCCGTTACCCAGCCGCGCGTTGCCGCCGCCAGCCGCCGCCGTCCGCAAAGCCGCGCGCGCGCGCCGCCGAGCCACTCGCCGCCGCACAGCCGCGCCGCCGTCGCCAGAGCCGCGAGCGCGCCGCCGTCACCGAAGCCGCGCAGTTGTGCCGCCGCCTGAGCCACGCTCGCCGTCCCCTTGCCTCGCCGGCGTCGGCGGCCTCCTCCTCCCCTCCTCTCTCACCGCTCTACTTGTGCTTGTTCACGAGGAAGAAGAGAAGATGGTAGTCAGGATGAAGATGGAGTTGGGAGAGAGAAAGAAAAAAAAAGGGCAACATTTATTATGCGAAGACACCAGCATTGTGTGAGGTAGTTTCTATGGATAGTTTCTTGCTGACATGGCTGCTATGGAAACCGTGCGTAGTTTCCAGCATTGGGACTGCCCTAAAGCCAAGTATGTCCCCAATGGTGAGTTGCTGGACACGGCTTTTTCTAGCCAAGTCTTGCTAACGTGGAAAGCCATTGTTCATGGCTTATATATGCTTAAAAAGGGGGTTATTTGACACATTGGCTTGGGAGAGAAGGTGAAAATTTGGCACAGTCCTTGGATTCCAAGAGGACATAGTTTGCTTGTAACTGGTAAACGTCGACCAGGCCGTCTTAAAATGGGTTTCTCAATTGATTGACTCTGAAAGGGGATGTTACAAAGAGGAGGTTGTTAGGATTGTCTTCCGTCGTCATGATGCCGAGGAAATACTCAAAATTAAACTGCCGTGCAGGCTGATGGATGATTGTGGCATGTCATTATGAAAAGTCGGGGTGGTTCACAGTTCACAGTGCCTACAGATTTGGCATGCATTTGACGAATGTGGAAGATGAAGAACCGGCGACAAGTTCAAACGCAGATTGGGCTAGGAAGCAATGGAAGAAGCTCTGGAGTCTACCTATTCCGCAGAAAGCAAGAAAAAAAAAGAAGCTTGGCGTCTCATGCGTCATGGTTTGGCCACAAAGGTAAATAAGTAGAAACGTACACTAGCCACTGATCGTATTTGTAATATTTGTGGTAGTGCGGATGAGGATGGACATCATGCTGTAATATCCTGTGATCATGCTCAAGCCCGACGGCATGCTATGAGAGCTTCCTGGCAGCTCCCCACTGAAGATCGCCTACTACTTGGCCAGATTGGTTCCTTATGATTTTGGATAGAAAAAATTGATCATATACCCTCCATTTAGATAGAAATTGAGGATTTACCCTCCTGGCCCACGTGTCAGTGACTTATGATGACCCCACGTGTCATTGAGATGTGGAGGGTAAATCCTCAATTTCCCAACTAAAAGGAGGGTATATGACACACTGGAGATCTTGACGGGAAGGGCAAGAAAATGCTGGGCCTGAAACACCCTGCTGTTGGTTCTGTGAAGCAAAGGAAGCTGGTGAAGTGGATTCCACCGCAGGAGGGCTAGGTGAAACTCAATGTAGAGATGGGGCTTTCTCTGAAATTTCAGAAGATGGTGGCATTGGTGTGGTAGCCAGAGATGGAGATGGGAGGATTCTGCTAACATCTTGGCGCTACCTTCCTTGTGCCTCTAGTGCAGAGGAGGTTGAAATCCTTGCACGCCGTGAAGGTTTTTGCCTCTCTGCAGAATGGATTCGCTGTCTGACGGTGCTAGAATCAGATTGCAGTGCCGAATAATCATAGTTCAAGGTTCCAGTTCTTAGCTCATGAAGCCCTGGAGTTCGCCGGACAGGTTCAGTCGTTTGCCGTCAGGCTGTAAAAAGAGAGCAAAATGTAGTTGTGTATGAGCTCGCACAGTTAGCGAAGCGTGTGGGTCATTGTGCTGTGTGCCGTGAGTCCTCTCCTACTTGGGTCAACCCTGCGTCCTGCATTCATGTGAACACTTACTGTTTCATTCCTAATGTCTTGGACCTAGAGATAGACAAAGAAGAGAGATCACCAAACGAAAAACAGAGATTCTAGGGCTGTTTGGATATAAGCCTATGATTGCCAACATTTGGGTTAACAAATTTGGGTAACTTTGACAAAATTTGGCACCTATTTGATTTGTTATTAATGTGTTACCACTTACCAAACTTTGATGAGATTTCTCTCACTGATCTCTAGTTTACTTTGTCGCCAAAGTTTGACCAAAGCATGGACCAAGGATGGCATGCACACATTGGTAAGGTTTGCGACGGCCATGAACCAAACAGCTCCAGATCTGTCCTTTCTCGTGTCAATCACTTGAATTCAAACTTTTTTTTCTGCGAGGGAGCTTAAAATTCAAACTTGACAGCCAAAACTCTCAACAAAACAATACAACAGATGGCAAGATACTAAACAGCAAAATTGCTGATGCGAAGGTACAATAGCATCTGGTACTGTTTCTAAAATGGCAGTACTTGAGGATCCGTAGGAAGAAGCCCTACACGAGAAGGAAGCGACCGACCGTATTGTATATTTTTACAGTATGTATACTTAATACACGCCCTCTAACCTATCCGGCCTCCACACGCCGGCCCACCCAGCCTCTTTAAAACCCGTCCCTTCAGGTGCCTTCGGGGGGGCATCCTCGAAAGCCCTCGCCCTCCCAAACTCCAATAGTACGCCCACACCACGAATGGCCGCCGCCGCCGCCACCACCTCGACCACCACAGCCTCATCCCGTCTCCTCCGTCGCGCCGCTCCCGCTCCAGCCACCAACCACCACCAGCTCAGGTGCTCTACCAATCCCTCGCCTCTCTCGTTGCGCCATCGCGCCGGGCGCCCCGCGCCGGCGCAGGTCCTCCCAGACCGCGTCACGCCCTTCAACTATGACGCCGACGGCGACGACCACCCCCGCGAGGAGTGCGGCGTGTTCGGCGTCGTCGGCGACCCGGACGCCGCGTCGCTCTGCTACCTCGGCCTGCAGAAGCTGCAGCACCGCGGGGAGGAGGGCGCCGGCATCGCCGCCGCGGGGGACGACGGCAAGATCAAGTCGGTGACGGATCTGGGGCTCGTGGGCGACGTGTTCCGCGACCCGGCGCGCCTTGCCAATCTCCCCGGCCACGTCGCCATCGGCCACGTGCGCTACTCCACGGCCGGCGCCGCCGCCTCGCGGCGCAACGTGCAGCCTTTCCTGGCCGGGTACCGGTTCGGGCAGCTGGCCGTGGCGCACAACGGCAACCTCGTGAACTACCAGGCGCTGCGCAACAGGCTGGAGGCGCAAGGCTCAATCTTTAACACCTCGTCGGACACGGAGGTCATCCTGCACCTCATCGCCACCTCGCTCTCGCGCCCGCTGCTCTCGCGCATCTGCGACGCGTGCGAGCGCCTCGCCGGCGCATACTCGCTGCTCTTCCTGACGGCCGACAAACTCTTCGCCGTGCGCGACCCGTTCGGCTTCCGGCCTCTGGTGATGGGCCGCCGCCCCAACGGCGCCGTCGTATTCGCGTCAGAGACCTGTGCGCTCGACCTCATCGACGCGGCGTACGAGCGAGAGGTGGAGCCCGGGGAGGTGGTCGTCGTGGACCGCCGCGATATGTCTGTGTCCTCCGCCTGCCTCGTCCCGCACCGCCCGCGCAAGTCTTGCGTCTTCGAGCACATCTATTTCTCCCTGCCCAACTCTGTCGTGTTTGGTCACGCCGTCCACGAGCGCCGCAGCGCCTTCGGCCGCGCGCTCGCGGAGGAGTCCCCAGCCCCCACCGCCGACGTCGTCATCCCCGTGCCGGATTCGGGGTTCTACGCCGCGCTCGGCTTCTCGCAGGCGTCGGGCCTCGAGTTCCAGCAGGGCCTCATCCGGTGGCACTACAGCGGCCGCAGCTTCATCCAGCCGTCGCAGGCCATCCGCGACCTCGCCGTCAAGCTCAAGCTCGCGCCCGTGCGTGGCGTCATCACGGGCAAGAGCGTGATCGTCGTCGACGACTCGCTTGTGCGCGGCACCACCTCCAGCAAGATCGTGCGCCTGCTCCGCGACGCCGGCGCGCGCGAGGTGCACATGCGCATCGCCAGCCCACCGGTCATCGGCTCCTGCCTCTACGGCATCGACACGCCGAGCGAGGGCGAACTGATATCGAACAGGATGGACCTCGAGGGCGTACGCAGGACGATCGGTTGCGACTCGCTCGCCTTCCTCTCGCTGGACAAGCTCCACAGCATCTATGGCGATGAGGCTCATGAGCTCTGTGACGCGTGCTTCTCGCGGAACTACCCGGTGCTGCCCACGGTGCCCGAGCCGGTGCCGGAGCTGGTCTCCGCATTCGAAGACTGACCAGAACGTGCAACTAGGGAAGTGGCTCTATACTCTGCATGCTTACTACAGAATTTTAGACTCAATTTTGGGCATGGCAAAATTTTGTACTTGCAATTGCATTCATCCATCTGAACTTTTCGGTTATAAGGTTTAGCTGTTGAATATTGATCGAGCTGCTACTGTAAGTTTGCTATGTATTGTATTGCCATTATTTGCCAATGCCATCATGATAACGATGAACAAGATATTTGCCTCAATGACACAGGGTTAAAAAGTTATCTTTCTGGTGCTTATATTAGGTTTGGGTAATGATAAACATCATCCGGATGTTTTCTTTCTAATCATTATTCAGATTTATGGTCATTGGATTAGAGATCTAACGGTCACGAATTCTCCCCGCCCCCTCCAAAAAAATCTCTCCCTTCCAAAAAAAATCTCCCCCCTCCAAAAAAAAAAGAGGATTGCTAGGAAGAAAACATCCGAGTGATACCTATATACACTCATTAACAGTGGCGAAGCTAGAGCAAATGGGTGGGGGTGCACAACTTCTGAAACGTGGTGGTGCAGTAGGCTTGTTGGGCTGCCGGCCTGGTGGGGGTGCCTCGTCTTGGGCCATACGGGGTGCCTATAGGGCCGAATTTTTCCAATCTTTAAGAAATTCTGGAGGTGAGGGGGTGCCTGGGCACCTATGGGCCTCTATGGGGCTTCGCCCCTGCCCATTAAGTTTAATCTGCAGCACTTTTGGGTTTGATATTTTGATTCGAAGGCTATACCTGCTTCTTATCTTAGTTCGTAACTTCCACCCGCGGTTGCATACTTGCATGTGTCTATTACTACCTTACTAGCAACAGGTATCTAAAATTTCATCTTTCTGTATGCTTATTGATCGGTACCTTTTCACTATAGAGACATTTCAGTGACGCTAGGGTGGTGATCAGTTGGACACGGAAAAAAATCGGCAAAAAAGCTCAACAAAAACCAAAAGTTCAGAAAAAGACGAAATTTATGAATAGTAAAAAATAAGCTATAAGCTCAAGCTAAACCGATGAGGGCCAGCTATGACCGTGTTATGTGTGTAAATTATTTTTAAGTACAAAACTGAGACTTCGAAAGAATTCTTTTATCTTTCCGAGTTTAGGCATGGTCGTTTCCTAGCTTTTTACGTCATCTGGAGTTTCTGTTTACTCTAGATTGGGTGACCAGAGCAAATTTTCTGAGGTCTCAAGTTTGTTATAATGAGCTGCTAGCTTTGCATGACCCTCTTAATCAGCTTAAGGTACACAAAGTACAAACCTTGTTTGAGCTGATCAAATCATTAAAAAAAAAGTTGACCAGGGACTTCCTCTTTCCTTGTAAAGATTTGCCGACCTTTTAAGGGTGAGTTTTTGTACTCATAACTTATAATTTAAATATTTAAATTTTGACTGTTCGTAAGAGGTAGTACGTATAGGAAAATAGTGACATGCGATTTTAGCCGGTACAGTTGAACTCAGTACACTTTTTACTACAATTTTATTGTTGGCTCCGTATTGGAAAAACGTATCGTTTGAAAACTAGTTACTATAGGTAGTATAAGCATTTGCCGTGAATAAACTAAAGCGAACCCGTCATCATGAATTGCATTTTTTAAGCTCCTGTTGAATTGGGGAAGTACGGCTGCCAAATATATTTTCGCAATATTTTTGTGTGCAAAGACAAGCAAAAAAGTCCATAGAGTCTTACTAGTGTACTATAGAGCTGGGACTTGGGCCGGGCTATTTTGGGCCAGCCCGAAGCACGACCGACATGTGGTGGACTGTGCCGGCCCGGGCCTCAAAATCCGGCACGATGGGTGCCACGGCACGGCGGGCTCCGGCGGCAAAGGAGCCGCCGAGCGTATACTATATGTACTTGATAATTTTAAGATAGATAATAAAATTGCTTCTATAACTCTAGATAACGCATCGGCAAACACAACGGCTATAACATTCTCACCCCAAAATTACAAACATATATTGGTGGTTATGTCCTCCACCAGAGATGTGTATGCCACATCTTGAATCTTGTTGTTCAAGATGGTATGCAAGTAATTGGTCCATATCTGAACAGTATCCGTGATGCTATTCGTTACCTCATAAGTTCTCCACAAGTGGTAGCTAGGTTCGCGGAGTACTGTGCAGCTAATGAGAAAGAGCCAAGAAAATTTGGCCTTGACATGAAGGTGAGGTATAACTTAACATATATTATGCTAAAAAAGATACAAGGTTACAAAATATCATATCCGTTTTTGTAAATGCCAACTGTCAAAATAATGAATTGCTAGTTACTAATTCAGATTAACAGGTTGCTAGTCATTTTCGAGAGTTTTTAAAACCTTTTTATAAAGCAACAAAGGTTTTATATGGTATTTATTATCCTATCTCTTGCTTAGTTATAGAGTTTATTTGGTTAATTGCAGATAAAATTGCTAAATCTAGGAACGATGCTCTTTTAGGCCATGCCGTCGTAGCAATGGAAGAAAAATTTGTTAAATATTTTGGTTTTCTTTCACACTTGTATTGTTTTGCTATTATTTTTGATCTTACAAAAAAGTTGGCAGGTTTACAGGTAGGTATGGAGGGGATAGGTGAATGTCTTGGCTTAGATTATTCAGAAGGTTTCGAACATGTCAAAAAGGAGCTTTTTGTGTTTTTCGTTTGTATCATGATAAGTTTGGCAGCAGCGGAAGATCGGAGGCCTCACAACAAACGCAACATGGAAAGACAAGCTTTGGATCACACTTGTGGAAGAAACTAAAGGGCAAGTCTACTTCTTCGTCCTCTCAGTCTCAAGCAACCTCCAAGTGGAATTTTGTCTCGGAGTTGAACCACATTGATCCTGATCTTACTGATGGAAGCAAGATAGATTTGCTCGAGTGGTGGAAAAATAACAAGCGGATCTTTCCTGTGCTATCACATTTCGCACGGGATGTTCTCCTTGTGCCAGTGTCCACTGTCTCTTTAGAAGCAACGTTCAGTACGATAGGGAGAATAATAGAAGAGAGAAGATCATCCCTTACGACCAGGATGGTGGAAGCAATCACATGTGCCAAAGTGTCGGACCCCAAGTTTAATATCTGGAATCCTCTGTGATAACACTGCATTATTCCCTGGATCAGTAGATAATGCTCACAGATACAACGCTGCATCATTTCATACACGATAAATTCATACATTACAATACCAGAGTTCAAATAGACCACGTCGGGCCAAGGGTTACAATAGAGCCGCCAGGCCAAATGTCTTACAATACATAAAAGCGGAAGCGGAAGCGTACATAGCGTAGGGGCACAACTCACCACAGGCAAGCGACTGGGTCAACCTGAGTACCATCGTTATTAACCAAGGACCCGATTAATAACGGAGGCACTCACCAAAATTAGCCTGGTCAACTAAACTGAGGCGAGAGGCAATACTACCGATGCCTAATCTAATAACCACCGTCTTCATTACCTTCGGCGTCCTGCCCCTCGTGGTAGGCGTAATGCTCTTGGTTCACATCTTCTGAAAGGGGGGTTAAGAGCGAGGTTGAGCACAAACAACCGTGCTCCGCGAGCCAACACACAGAATGCAAATAATTATAGATGCAAGGCTATCCAAGGGTGGCTCGGGTTCTTTTATTTGCATAAAGCGACATTTGGAATTACCATAATTTAAAATTTCTATGACCTAGCATTTTTCAAGAACTTATGAAATAAGCACTGACAGTGTATAATAAAATTTATAACAGGGTAGTTTCCATTTCCAAGTTTTACGGTTACGTCCACCATATTTTATGGCTACATCCACCATTTACTATCATTTTTGCATAGCAGGTACATCCACCTTAATTTCAACACTGGAGTACATCCCTCTAGGATAATTTTTCCAAAGTTTAGGTTACATCCACCTAGCAAGTTTTATACCCAACCTCCAAATATTTTGAAATAGAACTAACTCGAGGAAGATTTCCATGTCTGCCCTTGACCGTGGGCACGGCTATTCGAATAGTTTGTTTAAGTACTCTGCAGAAACTGTACATCTTTACCCACAAGAGATAATCGTCCCGATGGTTCTACATGATTCCTTTGACATGCAGATCGAGATAATATCACGAGGCCTTTACAATACCTCACTCTCTAGTATATCACTCCTATGGGGTTACGTCCATAGGTTGTGCGGGATGTCCACCATAGGTTAGCGCAGTCGGACTCCGCTCTCCACATACGCTATCCTAGGCGACGTCACCTACATCCGGTGTCCCATTCCAAGTGGGGCTTTCATTACCCACCTACACACGTTCTCAGTGATATGAATAGAGAGTTCGATAAATTATTTAGCCAAGCCTACAATATGCCGACTTGTGGTTGTCTTTGTTGTACACGGAAGGTCCACACAGATTAAGTCCTTAGGTTGTTCGGCGGTTCATTCCACAATCCCCCGTGTTACATCCACACCCACCGTTCTTACCATCCGCCCAAGCAGTTCAAAGAGATTTTAGGGTTTTGAGAAGCATAACATAAATCAACATATTTGTTCACCATGTACATCCCATGACTATCCCAAATCTAGTGTTCATGATTACAGAGTGATTATCAGGGTTACTAGAACCCTGGACTTGACAAACTTAGCATGGCAATAGTAAGATGTATATCTACCATCACTAGCATTTAACTCTAGGGTGACAAATGATCACGGGAGTTCAAATGTTACTGGTGGTTTATTATATTATTAGGTGGACATAAGGTTGTGATCTACCTTAAGACTTACATATTTTTAGCACATAAAATAACGCATGCAATTTTCATAGTTTAAACGAACAAAGTTTCACAAAAATGTAGGCGCAAAATGATCAAAGTATTGACTCGCCTGGATCGAAGGCTTGGGGGTCTTGCGCTGCTTCAAGCGGGGTCTCGTTCACGTCGTCGAACTCTACTCGGACGGAAGTACCGGAAAAAAAACACATAAAATGAAGAGCGCCGAATAAGAACCAAACAAAACAATAAAACAACTCAAATGAACTCGGAAATGAACCAAACCAGAACCATTAAACATGTCTTGATTTCAGAAAAATTTAGAAGTTGGTTTCGTTTAATTCGGAGTTATGGTTAGAAAGTTACAGTGTTTCGAAGTTTTAATTGCTGGAATAATCCGAAAATAAAATTAATGCGTTCGGACAGGTGGCCTTAATTAGTCGGTTTAATACTTTTCTTTAAGTGCGGCTTAGGCAGCATTAGTGACTGTGTTTAATGCTATCGGTGGGGTGCTCTGCTCGGCTCCTCACGACCGCGATCGCGCGGGGGGCGAGCGGCCGGCGGCGGTGGGAGCACGGAGGCGCGGTGTCGGCCGGGCAGGCTACCACCCGGTGCGCACCCGGAGAGGCCAATCGGCGAGACGGCGGCGGCGGCCGGAGCGAGCTCAGCGGCGGCGGCGCAGGGATCGGCGCGCGCCTCGGGCGCGGAGCTCAATTCCTCGGGATGGAGCTTCTACAAGCCCTCGGGAGCTTACCTAGGCGTCGGTTGGGGCCGAGGTGGAGCGAGGCGGTGCAGCGGCGTGGAGGGCTTGGCGGCGGAGGACACAATGGCGGCTTCTTTGGAGAGGACGGCGGGGTCGGCGAGGTGGGGAGAGCGTTCAGGGTGTCGAGGCGGCGCTCGCGCGCGGGAATCGGCCGAGGCGTCGCGCCGCCGGGAGACCGGCCGTCGGTGGCGGTGGAACAGCGTCGTCGGCGGCTGCGGGCAGAAAGCAATTAGCTCGTGGAGAAGAGGGTGGGGTAAAGATGGCGCGGGAAAGGGCTCGGGGCCTGGCGGCGGCGAGGCGCGGCGGCGAGGTTTGGCCGAAGAGCACGCAAGGCGAGAAGCGGCCTAGTGTGGCGCTCGGGTGGACTTGGCGGGGTGGCGGTGAGCAAGAGGCGCCACTTAAAGAGGCCGGGCGGGCTCGTCGGGAGACAAGGCGACAGGAGCCGTGCATGCTGCTTGACGCGAGGTTGGTGATGGCGAGGAGCGACCATTGGCGTAGGGCATTGGTGCACGGCGGGAGCACGCCTAGCGATCGGGGACGCGGGAGGTGACGAAAGCTGCGCCTTGCTGGCGCGATGGCGAGGAGAGGCGCTGAAGATGAGAGCTGACACCTCATTCAATCGCCGACGAAGTTGGTGCGAATGGCGACAAGCAACTGCTCTGCCAGAGGAGGAGAATGGAGATGCATTGCCACAGAAGGAGAAATAAAATGCTGGCTGGGAAGGTTTGGGGAGGAAAAGTCCTACCATTAGCATACATACATACTCATATATGTATATGGGTATATATACATATATACATGTATATATCTTTTCTTAACGTTCTTAGCCTCCTGAGTCCTTTAATCCTTGAAGTATATTTCATATTTTAGATTTTATAAGATTCACTTGATTTTCTTCCCTGGAGATGGAGCAAGGTTTTCATTTTAAAAGACTTTTGCATTTCCTAGAATATACACATATACAAATATATATATTGGAAGCAAAAGAATAGCCAACTGAGAATAACTGTTTTTTAAATTTTCAATAACATACATTTGAATTTTACAACAGCCCGGTTTTGAAAATGGGGTGTTCAGATCCCACCCCTTAAAATGAATCTCGGCCGAGATTCGCTACTCTGGAAAAGAAAGGGAAGTCGGCTCTAAGTTGATCCTCTCGCTCCCGAGTTGCTTCTCGCTCGGAGTGGTTGCTCCACCTGAACTTTGCGAGAGCGAATAATCGGCGTCGGTTTTCTTCTCCATAGTGTCAAAATTACGATCGGTGCTCTGGGTAGGACGGATCTTTACGTAATTCAATGGTTTCCTTTGGGTCTACTCTTGGGAACTCGAGACACTTCTTGAGTGAGAAACGTGAAACACATTGTGCACATCTGACAGATTTGCGGGAAGCTCTAATTGATAAGCAACTTCTCCACACTTGGTAATAATAGGGAATGGCCCTATGTATCGCGGAGCAAGCTTGCCTTTTACCTTGAATCTGCGGATTCCTCGGAGGGGTGACACTTTAAGGTATACATGATCTCCAACTTGGAATGTCAATTCTCTACGGCGATTATCTGCGTAGCTCTTTTGTCTGGACTGGGCAGCTTGTAGGCGATCCCTAATTAAACGAACTTTTTCTTCTGCCTGCTTCAGAGTATCGGGTCCAAAAATATATCCTTCTCCTGTTTCTGACCAGTGTAGAGGAGTTCTACATTTACGTCCATAAAGGGCTTCAAAAGGTGACATCTTGAGGCTTGATTGATAGCTATTATTGTAGGCAAATTCCGCATAGGGTAAACATTTCTCCCAATCTGAGGTGAACTCTAGAGCACATGCGCGTAGCATATCTTCCAAAATTTGGTTTATTCTTTCGGTCTGTCCATCTGTTTGGGGGTGGTATGCAGTAATGAATGCTAGATGGGTTCCTAAAGCATCGTGCAAACTAGCCCAGAAATGCGAGGTGAATTGAGAACCTCGATCTGAGACTATTCTTTTAGGTACACCATGTAGACATACAACACGAGCCATGTATAACTCAGCCAGTTTGTCTCCCTTGTAGTTGGTCCTTACAGGGATAAAGTGGGCAACTTTGGTTAATCTATCAACTATTACCCATATAGAATCATATCCTGATTTGGTGCGGGGTAAACCAGTTATGAAATCCATTCCACTTCTTCCCATTTCCACGAGGAATTTGCGAGAGGTTGAAGAAGTCCGCAGTCTCGATGTTCAGCTTTGACCTTCGACATACGTCACAACAGGCTACATACTCAGCAATGTCTCGCTTCATGCGAGGCCACCAATACAATGTTTTCATTTCTTGATACATTTTAGTGCTGCCTGGGTGTAAAGTATAAGCAGAGCTATGTGCTTCCTTGAGTATCAGGTCTTTGAGGTCCTTCTGGTGGGGAACAAAAAGTCGTTTTCCATACCATAAAATTCCTTGTTTATCTTCTATCATTTTAGGGGCTTTCCCCTGGGTCATGAGACGTTTGAATTTCTGAACTCCAGGATGTCCCTTCTGGGCTGCCTTGATTTGCTCTTCAAGTGTTGGTTGCATTTCCATGGTAGCTAAAGTACCATGCTCTACTATTTCCAGGTTAAGGGCTTCAAATTCTCTGCAGAGCTCGGGTTGCAATTCCTTCACCATGAGGTTGTTGCAATGGGGTTTGCGACTTAGGGCATCGGCTACTACATTAGCTTTTCCGGGATGATAGTGGACGTCCAAGTTGTAGTCCTTAATTAACTCCAACCATCTTCTTTGTCTTAAATTGAGGTCGGCTTGAGTGAAGATATACTTGAGACTCTTATGGTCCGTATAAATGTCACAATGATTTCCAATTAAATAGTGTCGCCAAATTTTTAAGGCGTGCACTACTGAGGCTAACTCAAGTCATGAGTTGGGTAATTGTCTTCATGGGGACAGAAGGCATATGGAGGCATATGCTCGACCTTTCCTCCTTGCATGAGCACCACCTAGGCCTTGGCGAGATGCATCACAATATACTTCAAAATCCTTGTGTATATCAGCGGGACTAACACAGTGTGGTCAATTTTTGCTTTAGTTCTTGAAAACTCTTCTCACATGCTACATCCACTCATACTTTTTCTCTTTCTTGAGTAGGTTTGTCATTGGTGCGGCTATTTTGGAAAAGCCTTCTATGAAGCGTCTGTAGTATCCGGCTAGACCAGAAAACTACGCACTTGATGATCGAGGTGGGCGTGGTGCTTCCATTCTAGGATGCCTCTACTTTAGAGGGTCATTGCTACTCCTCCAGTGGATATGATGTGTCAAGAAACTAACTTCATGCAACCAAAATTCACATTTACTATATTTGGCATACAAGCGGTGCTTCTTAAGTGTTTGAGAACTATCATGAGTGTTCCTCATGTTCTTTGGTGGTCTTAGAGTAGATCAGAATGTCATCTATGAATACGACCACAAATTTGTCCAGATATTCCATAAAGATTTTGTTCATCAGGTTCATGAAGTAGGCTGGGGCATTGGTCAATCCAAATGACATGACTGTATATTCAAATAGGCCATACAGGGTAGTAAAAGCTGTCTTAGGAATATCTTACGCTTACGATCTTGAGTTGATGATACGACCTTAAATCAATTTTAGAGAAGACGGTAGCCCGGATAATTGGTCAAACAGTCATCTATTGAGGCAAGGGATATTTGTTCTTGATGGTTACTTCATTAAGGGCTCTGTAATCTACACATAATCCGCGAGCCATCCTTTTCGACAAATAGCACAGGGAACCCCATGGAGATGAGTGGGTCTAATGAATCCTTTGGCTTGAGATCCTCAATTTGTGTCTTTAACTCCTCAAGTTCATCTACCGCCATTCGGTATGGTCTTTTAGCAATTGAGGCGATCTGGGCTTTAGGTTGATCACAAATTCTATCTCCTATCTGGTGGCATGCTGCGGTTCTTACGGAAAGACTTGGGTAATCATGAACTCTGGAGTTCCTTCTAATGTCTTTTCTTCAATGTGATGGATTGCGCGTCCGACGGCGATCCACACTAACTTTTATTTTCTTTCGAGGCTTTGGTGAGTATTACTTTCCTATTTGCACAGTCTAACAATCCTTGATTATTTGCTAGCCAATCCATCCCTAAAATGATATCCAAGGTGCAGGATGGCAAGATCAAAAGGTCTGTTGAAAATCACAATCCTCCATGGTGACTTCTGCAGGGCTAACTAGAGTAGGCTGTTAAGGGTCCTCTGGGAACTAAGTACCACAGGTTTCTTTAATCTAAAGGTTGGCAACTTAACCTTTTCAACAAATCCCCGAAACAAAAGAATGCGAAGCACGAGTCAAACAGAACTTGTGCGGGTATCGACTTAACAGAGAACATACCCATAAGTACTCGGTGGCATTTTGAGCATCTTCTGCGGTGGCGTGGTTGACACGGCCATGGTGTGGAGCTGATGCTGTCCTTGATGCTTGAGGTGCACGATAATTCTTGTTTGATCTTGTCGACGATTGAGCTCGGGATGAGAGATTCCGGATTAAACTTCCTGGAGTAGCTTGGCGTCCGGCAGGCGATTGGCGAAATGCCTTTTGCTCGCGGCTAAAGCGATGGAGGTTAGTAGTTGTTTTGATTGCGGAAGACGCCCTATGGGACGGGCCATCGAATTCCACGTTGTTGGGCGTGGTGCTTGGAATGGAGCTTTTGAGTCTTTGGCGTTGCTACTGGCGAAAAGATGAGCGCCTTGGTATCTTGATTTGGGTGGAAGGTGTTCGAGGTCGTTGGGCTGTCCACTTCCTCTTCCTCTGGTTTCCAAAATTTTCCTTTCATTCTCCAAGATGAGAGCCTTATTCACGGTGATGGAAGCGGAATGGTCGTGCGAGAATCGGTGTGCTCGCATTTCCTCGTGCATCCCTTCTAGGAATCGATCAATCTTCTCTTCTTGATTGGCTACGTCCGTGAGGCGTAGCGAGCTAGCTGGTTGAAGCGTGTGAGATACTCCAAGGCAGACATATTTCCTTGCTTCAAGTTTCTAAACTCGTTCTTTTTCATCCTCATGATACCGGTGGGACAAAGTTACATGCAGCGGTCTTAAACTTCGGCCAGTGATGGCGGTTCGCTCTTCTGCTGCGACTGCTTCATCTTCATTGTGGTTCTCTTCGTCTTCTGCTCTTCCTGCGGATCGTCTGCTGGATCGTCAGCTTCTACTCCTTCCTCCTCTGCTTCCTCTTCTTCTTCTTGTTCTTCCTCTTCATCTCAGCTGTTGCCTACGGGTTTCCTCTTTCCACGACAGGCGAGGTAGTTTTCCCACCATGCCGCCGCGGCACCTTTAAGCTGATGCGCAGCGAAGTCTACCTTGTCTTCCTCAGTGCAACGTGCAAGTTTGAGCTTCTTCTCTGTGTCACGCAGCCAATCTTCGGCTTCTAAGGGTTCATTAGCTGAGGAGAAGGTCATTGGTCGGGTTCTCAAGAAGTCAGATAAGTTGGAGTTGCGACCAGCTGCATTGGCTTCTTGTTGGATAGCATTGCTGAAGGATCTGTGTTCTTTGTGCTAATACTTGTGCCATGGTTGGTGGTCTTTGGAGGTGGTGGCGGCGAGTTCAAACCATAGCCTCTGCCTTGGCCTCTTCCACAGCTGCGGCCCTTGGGGCTCGGCCTCTACCACGAGCAATGACCCTCACGGGAGGCATCGGAACAATCTAGAGCCGTTTAGAGACTAAAAGAAAGAAGGAAAGACATATATGAGGTTTGCTAGCCCCTAATGGCACAACACAAAACCAAGCGAAGAGAAGCAATTAAAACACAAGGCATTATGCCTCGATAATTCATTACATTAAAAGGGGTTAGGTGTTACATGACAGTGCGAGCACAACGCATAGGCTTATAACAAGTCACGACACCGCATACACAACGTCTACTAGCGGTTACATAAGGGGATACATGCGGAGAAGTGTGCATACACACCAACAAGAGAGCGCCTAGACATACTCTTTGTCTAACCTACATCGATCCACCTCTGGGGCGGGGAGTGGTCTTGGCCGCAGAAGACGCAATCACACAGGCGGGAGCGAGGCGATCTTTGGGAGATCGGGGCGAGATCGAGAAGGGCTCGACTGTTGTTGGAGGGACGGGAGGCGGGGCGGCGGCGTCCTGCTGGGCTCTGCGAGGGTGCCATTGGCGGTGGGTGCACGCTTATGCGCGCGCGTCGATCGTGGCGAGGTCCCTGGCGCTGGCCGGTGCTAGTCTGAGATCTGAAGGCTGGTCTGGAGCGCCAACGGTTGATTCGGAGGCGGAGCGACTTTGGGGCTGAAGATGGCAGTGCGGATCACGAAGCCGGAGCTAACTGCGGGCCGAGCCGCGGTCTTGGTGGCGTGGCGCGAGAGGGTAAGCTGCGATGGCTCGGCGCTCGAGCCCGACCTCTGCGGCGAGCCTCTCGCTCTGCCGCTGAAAAGCGTCAGTAGCGGTTGAGTGGGCGCGAGGACGTCCGGCTGCTGCGAGCTTGCGGTCGGGAGAATGCGCGGATGCCCAATCTCCGCATGGCGAAGGCATAGGAGGCGACATTGCTGCGTCGGTGGATCAGTGAGACAGTGGGGTTGTCCACCGTGGTCGAGGCGTCTGGAAGGCGCCTTGGCGGATGCGAGGGAATGAGCAAAAGCGGCGCCGCAGCCTATCCTCGTGCACTGGCATAGGTGAGCCACGGCGAGACGCGCGCGTCTGGATGGCGTTGGCGAGGTACATCCGTGGAGGCTCGGCATGGGCGGTATGGGAGTGGAGCTCCTGCTACTATCTCGTGCATAGATGAAAACCTCCATGGTCCACAAATCCATGCCGTGGATGTGGGTTCTCTGCCTCGAAGCGGCGGGCGGGTGTACAGAGACAACGCAGCGATTGCCGCGAGGATCTCGTGACGCTCCTTCGCTTTCACCATGGGAGATGTGATCCCATGGACCAACCGAGTGCAACTCGGCCATCTAAAAATTTTGAACATCAATAGGTTAGAGCGGATGAAATACAAAAGAAATTTTTGGTTGAGTATAGAAACTAAGAGAGTTGAGTAAAGCAATATTACGTTATATTTTTGCAAAAGTTTTACATAGCTTTAGTAAAAAGGGCTCGGACCTTAAATCGTGACCAGTCTAACTAAGGTTTCTCTGATCGTATGCTCGATACAGCTCTGCCGGACCCCAAGTTTAATACGGAATCCTCTGTGATAACATCGCATTATTCCTGGATCGATAGATAATGCTCACAGATACAACGCCGCATCATTTCATACGATAAATTCATACATTACAATACGAGTTCAAATAGACCACGTCGGGCAAGGGTTACAATAGGGCCGTCAGGCCAAATGTCTTACAATACATAAAAGCGGAAGCGGAAGCGTACATAGCGTAGGGGCACAACTCACCACAGGTAAGCGACTGGGTCAACCTGAGTACCATCGTTATTAACCAAGGACCCGATTAATAACGGAGGCACTCACCAAAATTAGCCTGGTCAACTAAACTGAGGCGAGAGGCAATACTACCGATGCCTAATCTAATAACCACCGTCTTCATTACCTTCGGCGTCCTACCCCTCGTGGTAGGCGTAATGCTCTTAGTTCACATCTTACGAAAGGGGGTTAAGAGCGAGGTTGAGCACAAACAACCGTGCTCATGAGCCAACACACGAGAATGCAAATAATTATAGATGCAAGGCTATCCAAGGGTGGCTCGGGTTCTTTTATTTGCATAAGCGACATTTGGAATTACCATAATTTAAAATTTCTATGACCTAGCATTTTTCAAGAACTTATGAAATAAGCAATCGTGAGTGTATAATAAAATTTATAACGAGGTAGTTTCCATTTCCAAGTTTTCTGATTCGTCCACCATATTTTATGGCTACATCCACCATTTACTATCATTTTTGCATAGCGGTACATCCACCTTAATTTCAACACCGAGTACATCCTCTAGGATAATTTTTCCAAAGTTTAGGTTACATCCACCTAGCAAGTTTTATACCCAACCTCCAAATATTTTGAAATAGAACTAACTCGAGGAAGATTTCCATATGCGCCCTTGACCAGTGGGCACGGCTATTCGAATAGTTTGTTTAAGTACTCTGTGAACTGTACATCTTTACCCACAAGAGATAATCGTCCCGATGGTTCTACATGATTCCTTTGACATGCGGATCGAGATAATATCACGAGGCCTTTACAATACCTCACTCTCTAGTATATCACTCCTATGGGGTTCGTCCATAGGTTGTGCGGGATGTCCACCATAGGTTAGCGTGATCGGACTCCGCTCTCCACATACGCTATCCTAGGCGACGTCACCTACATCCGGTGTCCCATTCCAAGTGGGGCTTTAATTACCCACCTACACACGTTCTCCGTGATATGAATAGAGAGTTCGATAAATTATTTAGCCAAGCCTACAATATGCCGACTTGTGGTTGTCTTTGTTGTACGGAAGGTCCACAGGATTAAGTCCTTAGGTCGTTCGGGCGGTTCATTCCACAATCCCCTGTGTTACATCCACACCCACCGTTCTTACCATCCGCCCAAACAGGTTCAGCAGATTTTAGGGTTTTGAGAAGCATAACATAAATCAACATATTTGTTCAGCCATGTACATCCCATGACTATCCCAAATCTAGTGTTCATGATTACAGAGTGATTATCAGGGTTACTAGAACCCTGGACTTGACAAACTTAGCATGGCAATAGTAAGATGTATATCTACCATCACTAGCATTTAACTCTAGGGTGACAAATGATCACGGGAGTTCAAATGTTACTGGTGGTTTATTATATTATTAGGTGGACATAAGGTTGTGATCTACCTTAAGACTTACATATTTTTAGCACATAAAATAACGCATGCAATTTTCATAGTTTAAACGAACATAGTTTCACAAAAATGTAGGCGCAAAATGATCAAAGTATTGACTCGCCTGGATCGAAGGCTTGGGGGTCTTGCGCTGCTTCAAGCGGGGTCTCGTTCACGTCGTCGAACTCTACTCGGACGGAAGTACCGGAAAAATCACATAAAATGAAGAGCGCCGAATAAGAACCAAACAAAACAATAAAACAACTCAAATGAACTCGGAAATGAACCAAACCAGAACCATTAAACATGTCTTGATTTCAGAAAAATTTAGAAGTTGGTTTCGTTTAATTCGGAGTTATGGTTAGAAAGTTACAGTGTTTCGAAGTTTTAATTGCTGGAATAATCCGAAAATAAAATTAATGCGTTCGGACAGGTGGCCTTAATTAGTCCGGTTTAATACTTTTCTTTAAGTGCCGGCTTAGGGCAGCATTAGTGACTGTGTTTAATGCTATCAGTGGGGGTGCTCTGCTCCGGCTCCTCACGACCGCGATCCGCGAGGGGAGCGGCCGGCCGGCGGTGGGAGCACGGAGGGGCGGCGGTGTCGGCCGGAACGGGCTACCCACCCCGGTGCGCACCCCGGGGAGAGGCCAATCGGCCGGAGACGGCCGGGCGGCGGCCGGAGCAGCTCAAGCGGCGGCGGGCGCAGGGGATTCGGGCGCCGGCGCCTCGGGCCGCGGGAGCTCAATTCCTCGGGGATGGAGCTTCTACAAGCCCTCGGGAGCTTACCTAGAGCGTCGGTTGGGGCCGAGGTGGAGCGAGGCGGTCTGGCGGCGTGGAGGGGCTTGGCGGCGAGGAGGGACACAGCGGCGGCTTGCTGGAGAGGACGGCGGGGTCCGGCGAGGTGGGGAGAGCGTTCAGGGTGTCCGGGCGGCGCTCGCGTGCGGGAATCGGCCAGGCGTCGCGCCGCCGGGAGACCAAGCCGTCGGTGGCGGTGGAACGCGTCGTCGGCTGCGGGCAGAGAGAGCAATTAGCTCGTGGAGAAGAGGGTGGGGTAAAGATGAGCGCGGAAAGGGGCTCGGGGCCTGGCGCGGCGGCCGGAGAAGCGGCGAGGTTTGGCCAAGAGCACGCAAGGCGAGAAGACGGCCTAGTGTGGCGCTCGGGTGGACTTGGCGGGGTGGCGGTGAGCAAGAGGCGCCACTTAAAGAGGCTGGCGGGCTCGTCGGGAGACAAGGCGACAGGGAGCCGTGCATGCCTGCTGACGCGAGGTTGACTGATGGCAGAGGAGCAGCCATTGGCGTAGGGCATTGGTGCACGGCCGGGAGCACGCCTAAGTAGTCGGGGACGCGCGGGAGGTGACGGAAAGCACTGCCACTGCTGGGCGCTGATGGCGAGGAGAGGCGCTGAAGACGAGAGCTGACACCTCATTCAATCGCCGACGAAGTTGGTGCGAATGGCGACAAGCAACTGCTCTGCCAGAGGAGGAGAATGGAGATGCATTGCCACAGAAGGAGAAATAAAATGCTGGCTGGGAAGGTTTGGGGAGGAAAAGTCCTACCATTAGCATACATACATACTCATATATGTATATGGGTATATATACATATATACATGTATATATCTTTTCTTAACGTTCTTAGCCTCCTGAGTCCTTTAATCCTTGAAGTATATTTCATATTTTAGATTTTATAAGATTCACTTGATTTTCTTCCCTGGAGATGGAGCAAGGTTTTCATTTTAAAAGACTTTTGCATTTCCTAGAATATACACATATACAAATATATATATATTGGAAGCAAAAAGAATAGCCAACTGAGAATAACAGTTTTTTAAATTTTCAATAACATACATTTGAATTTTACAACAGCCCGGTTTTGAAAATGGGGTGTTACACAAAGACTGGGAATTAGCCAAAGAGCGGGAACAACATCAACTGGAAGATCCCGAAATCGTACAGGCGTATGCTGACCTAGACATTGCCGAGTAGATATTATCTACGCATGTTGTAATATTTTGTATATACATATATTGTTACTGTACTCTTTTCCTTACTCGGGAAACCCCACTCTGAGGCGTAAGGTTTTTAACGAGCTAGTAACATTGTATTTCTAAAATATCAAAGAAATTCCACTTTTTTCCGAAATATTTATGTTGTTGCGTGCCCATATTTTTATGCAATTAATTCAATTTCAACTAGTTTTAAACAAGGCGGGTACGAGAGAAAGGAAGATGATGACCGTCGCCACCGCCTTCGCATATAATAATTTCGGGCTGGGCTTGGATTGACACGGCATGAACGCTGGCACGGTGGGTTTTGGGCCGTGCTTGGGCCTGGCCAGAGGCGACGTGGGCCAGCACGGCACGGCACGATGAGATGACTCGGCCGAGCCGGTACGGCACAGCACGAAGCGCACGAAGCACGATGGGCCTCCCAGCTCTAGTGTACTAGTAGTATGGAACTTGCACATTGCAGTCAACCACATAGACGCCATTTTAATGTTGGCTTGCATCCTGAGAATAGTACCAGAAATGTAGAACATCATGATGCCGACATATATCCTTGTTTACATTTAATCCTGGTCAAAACATAAATTGTTTTATGATCACGCTTTTAGCCACCAATACTGCAAACAGGATTTTTTCATGTGATGCTTCTGCATCGCAGCTCCTCTGTAGTAAATCGTTGACTAAAACCAGCATTTCTAAAGTGATTAGCAATGTTCAAAACCTGTCTATGAAATTATGGTGTTTACTCCTTGCCTCCTTGGTCAAAACATAAACTTTCATGATAATGGCCACAGGCCGACAATACCTGCCCGGCTGCACTAACTTATATGCGGTCATCTGTTTTACTGTTTCTCCGAATGTTTATGGTTTATCTAAATTTCTACTATTTAAAAGGAAGAGTTGGTGATAGTACGTTCTTTCTCCTCCCCCCTCTTGTCAAAAAGTGATTCGTCTTCAGCTTTTCGTAGCCGTCCGATCTCCCTCAACTCTCTAGAACTGTCCGTTGTCCTCCACTTACACGTGCGATCTCCTCCCAACTGCTCTCCAAACCCGCATCCCCCTCCCCTCCCAACTCCGCTGTCTCCTTCTCCCCACCCCGCACTACCACCTCCTCTCCCCACTCCTCCGCGCCGCCGCCTCCTCCTCACCCCACATTGTCGTCGCCTCCTTCCCACCATGCATTGCCTCCTCCTCCTACTCCTCCACTCCGGTTGCCTCTTCCTCTCTACCTCGCGTTGCCGCCGTCGCCTCCTCCTCCTCCTCCTTCCCCTATCGATATCTAGGTGTGGGCTCACGGGACTGCGGGCGCCGCCCAGGCAGCATTTAGGGCCTCTGACAATGATCGTATGCTGAACGCCGCTGCGGGCTCCCTGCCGCTGGCTGCCTTGTCGCCCGCGACGCACAAGATCTAGCTCAAGAGCATCGGCATGAAGGAGGAGATGTGGCAGGAAGCCTTCGACATAGCCCGCGTGGTGGAATTCTTGTTGCCCTTTCTTGTGCTCTTTGGATTCTTGATTTGTTGTGTCCTCTAGATGGAGGGAAACTTGTATTATTTTGTTTGAGAGTTTAAAATTTGCGTTATCAATTATTTGAGATCCGTTACAATGCATGGGCACTTAGCTAGTGTGAATTAATTGACGAGATATCCATGGTTAGCTTTTGCCTTTTGAACTAGCATGGTAGGGAAAATTTTGTTATTGCCACTCAAAAAATGTGCAATATCTTTTCTGCCATTAGAAATTTGCTAATTTTGTTTTTATCCTTTCTTTAGTGCTTATTTTGTTTTTTTCCACTCTGTCCACTTTTTCATCAAGTCAATGGGTTTGACCATTAAGAAATATGAGGAAAAATCCAAAAAAACCAGAAATTCATAGAAAAATCAAGCAAAATAACCCAAAAATACAGAAAAGTTTAATGGTAACTTTACACGATTGTTTACTTTTTTAAAAAAAATACACCAGGAAAGTTTCTCAAAAATTACACTAAGGAAAACATTTTAATCTTCCTCAACATTTATGAAACTTTTCTTGATGTAAAACCTTTGTGGAATTTTAATTTTGTTCAGAAGTGGTCCCTTCAATTTTCTGTATTTTCTTTTTTAAAATTTTTTTTGCTTTTGTGATATGTTTGCATATTTCTTAATGGTCAAACCCTGTTGACTTGATGAAAAATTGGATGGAGTGACAAAAATAAAATGCGTATTGATGGAAAAATGGCAAAAAAAGAGCAGAATTTCGATGGCATAAACAATATTGTACGTATGTTGAGTGGGCCATTGGTCAGGGTCAGCTCTGGTTAAGATTTAGCACTAGTCCGCTAAGGCGGTATGGTCAGCTGAACTACTGGATGCAAGCTTTGAATTGTCAGGAAATGGCCGCCAGTTCCAGAGCGTGCGATGGATGATGGCATCGTGAGGGTTGTTACGGCGTAGAATATGTTCTAGTTGGAGGAAGGCACAACCAGCAGGACAGACTGACATCTGTAACGTTTTGTTTGAGCGATTATAAGAAGGTTACTTGCGTCTTTCGGTGATCCCTAGTGAGTCTGAGAGATGGAGTATCTATTCAGCGATTCAGTCTCCGTTCTTCATGGAGTAACAGCTGCAGGGTAAGCATATAATTGCTTAAGCATAGTGTGTTACCCTTGAGGCATATTTTGGTATTCTCTCTGTCCATGCTGATCTTAAGAGATTGCTTTCATCGTTTCGTCTTCTTTGGCTCATTTCTGTTGACTGAACAAATGAGTCATGCTTCTTGGCTTCTTGCCCTGGTTCCTTGTTCATGCTGTGACTTTGTTCTAAGAATGGTCGGTTTCAAGTGTAGCGAACCTCAAACGGGCACTAGTAGACGTGGTTTCGCTTATTCGGGCAGAAGCACTTGCTGTAAAACCAGTGTTACTTGCAACCAAATAGTCGCTAACCGAGCTGAAGATTTTGAAGGTAGAGTAATTTGTCTGAACGTGAAACAATGGATACCATGTTCTGTTTAGTCGATGTATTCTATATCTATCTGCACTATGCACCGATAGTCACATCCAAATTAGGCCCATTAGGTGCAATCAGGGGGGAAAACTAGAACAAAAATGATCCAGATTCATTACTTCACAATATATATAACTGCCACTACTACAAAAAGCCTAATAGTAGACGCCAAATCACAGACGGTTTTGTGAAATCATCTGTGATTTACACTATTACAGACGGTTTTAATTTAGAGGCCGTCTGTGGTATTTGTGGCGGGAAAAATGAGTATCACAGACGGTTCTTACCGCTGAACCGTATGTGATACTAGAATATCACAGACGGTTTTATAATAAAACCGTCAGGATATCTGGAATATCACGACGGTTTTATTATAAAACCGTCTGTGATATTCTAGTATCACAGACGGTTTTATAATAAAAATCGTCTGTGATACATTTCCCGCCTTGCAATGCCTCAAAATTTTATATTTTCCCGCTTAAGTCCGAGTATGGTTCAGTTTTGAGACACCTTCAGTAAAACGGGCATAACTTTTGCATACGGTGTCCGTTTTCGATGTTCTTGTACTCGTTGGAAAGCTAACGACGAGCCCGATCCAAAAACGACCCGCTTGCGCCAGTCGACCTCCAAGACCCCGAAAATCGGCCATCTTTGGACCTAAACCTGCGTCGCAAGTTTTTGGTTTCTGTTTTTGCCCTTTTTCTTGGTTTTATTTTCGGAATTTGGATTTTTCTTCAACTGCAAAGTTGTAGATCTCGTCGAAACCTTTCAAATGAGTATATATAAACTATATAAACCTTTGCTATTTTATCTTTTCAGACTAGTTGTTTATATTGCATCGGTATATAAAATTTGTGCTCCAATTCACAGACGGTTCTATATATAGAACCGTCTGTGATAATCTGACCGCTGGGCCCGTCGATCCTCAGCCCCACGAATCGTAGCTCCGCCTTTCCGTTCCCGCGCCAAAAATTTCGAATTCCCGCTTCTCCCTCCCTCTCCCTCCCCTATAAATATACCCAAAATCCAGCCTCTTTCTTTGGTCTCCTCTTCCTTCTTGTCCTCCTCCTTGCTGTCCTCTTCCTTGTTGTTCTCCTCCTCCTTGCTGTCCTCCTCCTTGCAGGCACGCACGAAGCATCTAGCTCGTGCCAACCGGCGACGCTCAATCAACGCCGACGATGGTGGTCATCAAAGACATTCACTCATGCGTTGCATCGGGCGAGAAGGCATAGAGGATCTTTGCTTGTTGTGTAACCCGCTCGTTGTTCTTGTTGTGTAACCTGCTCGTTGTTCTTGTTGTATAACTTGCTCGTTGTTCTTGTTGTGTAACCTGCTCGTTGTTCTTGTTGTGTAACCTGCTCGTTGTTCTTGTTATGTAACCTGCTTGTTGTTTTGAGATATTGTAATGGTATACTCTAATCTTAATAAAAATTGATGTTTTATGTTTGTGAAATGAATTGACATGTGAATTGGATGTATACATGTACATGTTGATCTGCTTGTTTCAGAGGGCATGGCTAGCGTTTCCTGAGGCTAGCCAATAAACAGAAATAGGCTTAGGAATAGAAAGGAATATCACAGACGGTTTTTAACTAAAACCCGTCTGTGATATTTGCATCACAGACGGTTCGAAAGCCGTCTGTGATGACCTCGTATTATCACTGACCTATAATTTCAGACGGTTCACAAAACCGTCTGTGATGACGTTTTTGAACCGTCTGTGATGACCTTTTCTGTAGTAGTGTGTGTGTGTGTGTGTCTCTCTCTATATATAAATAATTTTCAAACAACATAATACTATACAGTAATATATCGGACAATTTTAGCATCAATAATTTAACATAACCGATGGCAATGTATGATTACAAAGAAATAGCTATCAAAATGCTTATCAACATTAATAGCATTATCTGATGTCTTTCTCTTTAGAAACCGTTCTATAAATTTATCTACCGTTTAATTAAAGACTTAATTAGATAGTGATATGTTCAATAGTCCAAAAACAATATAAAAAAATACATGAAGAAGTTTACTTACTTGACATTGTAATCAAACACTCTAGTTAAATCTAAATCTTGATCCAATTTGAGCACATGGATCACAATAGCAGATTACTACAATTTTGCCTCCGATTTGCAATGAATTAGACTGGTATTCTAAAAACCCAAATTGAAACTCTAATCCTAACCCCATAAATTGACAAAAATAAACAAAAAATCATTACATCAAAACCCTAACTCACAAAATTAGCCCTTATTCTTAAAACAAATTGAAAAAATTAAGAGAAATTTTGAGTAAAATATATACAAATCGGGTAGATCAAAGCCTCCTTTGCCGACAAGAGCACGAGGCAAGGCAACCGAGGCTAGGAGATGTTGCGCGTGAGATGGCAACCAAGGGCGGCCAACGGCTACCAATTTCTCACGTTCTCCGCCGACCAGTTGCTTCGTGGTTGGGTGCAGCCATGGGGCACAGCACACATCTACTGACTCCTATGACTGTGCGAGATGAATAGGTGTTTAGGAGGGCTACGACACGCTCAACGCTTCGGTATCGATCAAATTGACTCATACAGTCTTGATGCTCATGAGCAGCGCTGGATGCCTCGGTCTGCTGCAGTTCTCTTTCTTGGGCTAAGTGTTGCCTTATGGACCGGCGCGAGTCTGTCTCCTTGTGGGTTACTGCTGGTTGCCGAGTGCACCGAGTTTGAGTTGAATGGTTCACATGTAGACCAAAGGCACTAATTGCTACTAAAATTTTTTTAGACGGTGTCCTGTGACACAGGGTGGGCCACCATGGCTCCAACCATGGATACATGATCCATCCCTAGTTAACTTTCAGCACCAGGAAGATTTAGGCAGGCACCAAAAAATTTCGTAGAAGAATGATGCATCTCATCTTTCTGGTCTCTCTCAACCTTTTATCCCGCCCGGCCGCCGCGAACCAGCGGCTTTTTTGACCCCAGGAGAATTTCTCGGCCACACAACTGAAAGCCTGGCCCGGTCATCACTAGTGCTTGGTGCGCAGACCAAGGACCAAATGCGGCGGGGGAAAAATGATGCGTGCCGTGCTGTTCTGTACTGAATTCTGATGCTTGTCATGGGGCCCTGCTAGCTATGTGCTACTACGCCTTTGCTGAGTGCTGACCATATGATTTTCTACCTTTTTTGTTGTTGTTGAGAGGATAAATTCGCAAATGAAGAGAATATTTGTATATGTGGAGATAAAGAGGAAGCCACTCGATCAAGTACGAGCACTTTTAGGCTCCGCTCAAATCGAGTTTTTTCAGTGGCTTATGACTGAAAAAACACTGTAGCTGACAGATGCTTATTTAACATAATTAAATTTAAAAATAGAAAAAACATGTTAATCCATCACATATAATTCAAATAAATATGTGAAAAAAGAACCGGTAAAAAAGCTCAAAAAAAGCCAGAAGTATAAAAAAAAGACGAAATTTCAGACTAGTTCCATACGCCATTGGCAATCAATTTCCTCGATTTTGTCTGAATGCTTCTTGACTGTTATTACCGGCATATCGCCGTACGACTCCACGGACTTTCTAAGACTTGTGCTGGTATATCTCGTTTTGGCAGGATCCATCCGACGTTTCATTGAATTTTGCATGGATGGAGTGCACCGAGTTAGCAAAATTTATCGTCTCCATTTAAGGGCATGTACTCGCAGAGTTGAACGTGTGCTCCTGAGCTACATGCCTACATGTAGTTTTCTCGTTCCACGGAGAGGATCTAGTTTATTTTACTTGGAGAAACCATATACAAATTTCAGTTAAATTCATGCTTGTACATAGAGAATTAGAGATATCCTAGAATCTTTGAACGAAGCAGTTTAATTTACGCAGGATTCGGAAAAAAAATCCCCGCTTTCAGAGCGGCGCCTTAACCGAGTTACGGAGAAGAAGGGAAAAGAGCGAGCTCCATTCGTTGGCCATGGCGTCCGTCCCCTATCCTCCCAATGGATTCGTTCACACTCCTCCACAACCCAGCAAAGGAACAAGAAAGAGAGAAAAGCTTCATCTCTCTCTCTCTCTCTCTCTCTCTCTCTCTCTCTCTCTAGGAGGACTAGATTCGATTCCTTTCCTCCGACGCGGTTGGCTGCCGCTGTCGTAGTCTAATTGATTCCCTTGGATCCTTACACATCCATCAAAACCCTCGCCTCAGAACCCTGCAGTATTTGTTGACACTGGCACATAGACGTACGATATTTTATCTTTAAATATATGTATTTCGATAGAGTCATTGCTATGACTGCGGCATTGATTTAAATGATCACAAGAAGATAGTTGACTCGTAGACAATCGACTATTTCCACATCATCGACGCGCGTTATATTAGTACCAAAGAGCTACTGCATCCATTGTAAAATGCTACACTTGGGTGAACAAGACTAACATTTTTGCGGACTTTGCTCTGTCGACATGACGCTGGAGTCGTCCGAAGGCGGGGAGTTGTTCGACCAAATCGTTCGGGTTGGTGTCAACTGTCAAGCTGCTCACAATGTGGTTACTTCCTGTTCTGCATTTGCTTCTGGTGCACGCATTTTGCTTGCAGAAAGGTCGCCTGCCTGAGGACGAAGCACGGTTTTATGCCGCTCAAATTGTTGACATTTTGGAGTATTTGCATAGTGTAGGCCTGATTCATCGTGGCGTCAAGGTGCGTAAATAACTAAATTAACGGAGTTGCACATTGGCCTTTCTGTTATTGCCGTCAGTAACGATGACGTACAGTGTTTTGATCTTTCAGCCAGAAAATGTACTGCTTACCTCTGATGGCCACGTTAGGATTGCTGATTTTGGTAGCGTGAAGCCTACAAGGGACACTCCAATCAAAGCCTTCCCAAATTCAACTAGTAAGATAAACATATACAGTGCTGGATTGTCTTAGAATTTGTGATATTCTGTTCGTAAGGTTCTGTTTCCCCTATATTTACTGTACAGATGAGAGGGCCTGTACATTTGTTGGAACAGCTGCGTATGTACCACCAGAGGTCCTGGACTCTGCCCCAGCAACTTTTAGGTGAGTGAATAACTTCATCTAGAAACACTGATTTCTTGATAAGCCTAGCTTCCTTGGAATAATTTCATTTATTTTTGCGATACTTAAAATACTCCATTCTTTCAAATGATTTTATGTTTTGACTCTGTATGAGGTATTCGCTTTCATTATCAAGTACCAGCTCTATAGATTTATTGACTAGGTGCTTGTCTATTCAGACTGCACTGTGCTTTAACCTATCATCGACATTTAGGCCTGAAAGCTTGTCTTGCTAGAAATTTAAAATCTTGTAGACGGCTGCCCTGGATGTGCTCACTGCTGTCATGCTTCGGAGTTCCCGAGCCTACTAAAAATTCATCTTTCATGTTATTACTAACATCAAAGACTTCAAAAATGAAAGCAGTCACAATGAGTGTAGGTGAGAACATGCAGAGATGCATTTCCCAGTGGATACATGTTCCATCAGCACAGAACAAATACGGTTGTCAGGTCAATACCTGTACTTTCAGAGTTAGCTGCTATGATAATGCTAAGGTGGTAAATGTGGTTTTCCGTTTTTGAAGACATCACCGTTCTTAATGCAAAGTACAGCCCTTTCTTTATGCATTCCTTAGATGTTTGCAGAAGAATAATTTAAGCTAATTGCATTAAGGAAAATTCATCTTCAATTATGGACCTCAATTCTAGTTTGCAGCCATTTAGTTAACTAGCAAGCTTTTACATAATTGTGTTTTGTTGTGATATGAGCAGATCTTTATACACATTTTTTTGATGAACTTTGATCTGTTCTTGGCAGAAATGACTTATGGGCATTGGGGTGCACGCATTTTCAAATGCATTCTGGCTCTTCGCCATTTAAGGATGCCAGTCAGTGGTTAATTTTCTAGAGAATTATAGCAAGGGATCTCAGATTTCCAGAGCACATTTCAGATGAAGCGAGAGATCTCATTGACTAGTTGCTGGTATGTATAAATATACCGATTAGTTCTTGTATAACTTTTGTGCGTAAGTAGTACATTTGTTATTCATAAACATATAGATAATGCTGTTTTTGTATCATAGAAAGGCTGCAAACATAAACTAGTCATATTCTAATCATTGCATGGGTTAAGGTAGGCTTGCGTTACAAATACCCCCCCCCCCCCCCCCAATGCACGCTCTCAAACCGGAAAAGTGCGAATCTAAATTTCCAACAAATAGACTTTAGCTATTTAGTTTATCTTATTATTGTGCAGGATGTTGATCCAGGCAAACGGCCAGGTGCAGGACCTGATGGTTATGCTTCGTTGAAAAAGCATCCTTTTTTCAGAGGCATCGACTGGAAAAATAAAATATAAGGAAGACACGAGCACCAAAGCTCGCAATGGAGGCAAATGTATGCTTTGTTAGTAATTGTTACATGTCAACATAATCAGTTAATTCCAGTCTTCATCATTCTGACAATTTACCAATTAAGGCAAATGAGGATGATGATACTCAGGATTCAAATTGGTTGTCACACATGGGAAGTGCACCGGTCAACCAACAGGTCAGCCCTGTTGTGAATAATGGTGCCGCATCATCCTCTGAAGTACGCTTCCATTATCTTGATTAGCTCCCATCGACTCCTTCGACTCTAGATGGTAAACACAGAAACACAGTTTATCACACCATTCTATAATACTTACAGGAGAGAAGAAAATTGAAAAAAAGGGTGGGAAATGGTCGACTCCATGCTCACATTTTTTCCACAAGGGGTGATTCATATTGGTGCATATTGCTTTAACAATGTGGCAGGCAGGGATTCCTGGACCCTGGTGAGTCCAGTCCAGTTGATCCTCATCCACGAACCTCAGTTGATCTGTGTTGATCCTGCAAAAATGGTGACCAAGGGAACATTATTTGGTCTGACGACCCAAGTGAACTCAATGTGCAAGTAGCAAACTCTTTCACATTTTAGGATATGCACGGTATTCATCTTTGCTGTTACTGGTCCTTAGTATTATCTTAGACGTCCTATTCATCGCACCTAACCGAGTTCTCTTACAGCCCAAGAAGGTTTCAACATTTGAGGATGCAAAACAGCGTGCCTGGCAATGGAAGAAGGCAATTGAAGACCTCCAACGCTGCCAAAAGAATTGACTTTCAGTTCAAATAAAGATGCTAAATGGGTGATATTAAGCCCTGTGAATACAGCACAACCATCTTCTTCGCTGGGAGGAACATTTTGGGGTGTGGAGGTATTGGCTTACTGCTCCTGGCCGCCTCCTCACGTGCCAGGTTGCAAGGGAATCGCTTATTGGCATGTTGATGGATGTCCCTTCAATTTCTCCTATTTTTTAAAATCTAAATTTGCTTATAGCAAACAGTTTTGTTTGTCGTTTATGTGAATTGCTACGGCAGATAGCATCAGAGTGATTGAAACGTTTGCACTCCGGAACAATTAACAAAGGAAATTACTTCATGAGATGATCGATTTGTACTGTTGTATCATCTAGCGACATTAACAACGTTGTCATAGCTTATCTTCTCTGCTGCCTTTTGTTTTAAAGCATCAACATGTGAAGTGATAATCCTCATTTCTAAAACATTGTAAATACAGAGTTGTTCTGCTGCCATTATCTGGGAACACCGATGCAGATACCGAACGAATAAACTATACAGTTGGAAAAGAGGCGAATTAACATCCCACCTCATCATATATAGAAACATACGTAGATGAATCATTTCTGCTAATTTCATAATTGAGTAGTTGAGAGATCCACCCTAAATTCGCAGGTTACTAATTTATGAGGTGGTACCAGACGGTAAATAGACCATTTTATCTTACCCACATGCTTAGGTGGAGGAATGGAATGGATTGGTTCGTCACCACATCATTCTTCATAATCACATAATCACGAGGCTAATACAAAATGAGGGATTGGGTCATCCTACCAAATTTGATGGAATCATCCGATGGTGATGAACCATCATAGGAGGAGGTGATCCATCAAACCAAATACCCCACTGTCTCAAAAGTCAATAACAGTATCCCTCTTAACAAGAGTGTACAAACTCCACCAAGAACCAAGAAGCATAATCCCAGAATAAATAATAGCTTAGAAATTTTTGTGACAAGCTTCTTTTACTGCTTGTCATGACTGTGGCAGTATTCCCCTCTGACAGGCTCTGTACAACAACATAAGCAAGCGGCAAGCCATCTTCCAGACTGGTAGCCTTTGAAGAACTTCCACAAGTGATATGCCTTGAGTGACTACTGACAGGTGATAGACCATGCCCATGGATTTCTGACATGATTATCTCTGTTTACACACCATCATTGTACTGAAATGCCCTTTTTCTTGTGGACATACACTTGTGAGAAGTACAGGTAAGCAGCCAATCCAAAACTACTGAGGACAGCCAGAAGCCAGTAAAAATTGTCAAGATGCCCTTGGTTTAGATTGTTCGAGAACCAACCATCTCCTCCCCTAGTTGTTACCTTGTCAATTGCATACACAAGAAAGCTACTGATGAAGCTCCCAATTCCAAATATGCTCAAGTATAAAGCAAGGCCCAAACTGCGCAAACCATCTGGTACTTGGTCATAGAAAAATTCTTGCAACCCAACCATTGTGAACATGTCCGCCAAGCCACACAGAATGAATTGAGGGACCACCCACCAGAAGCTCATAGGAATTGTCACTTCAGGTTTGTCCACTAGGCCATAGTCTCTCGCTATCTTGAGCCTTCTCATCTCGACAAGGGCCGCAACAACCATCAAAATCACAGAGATAACCAATCCAATTCCAATCCTTTGCAACGTTGTGATACCACAAGGGTTCTCTGAGTACTTCCTAGCTAGTGGAACAAGGATCCGGTCATATATAGGAACAGAGACGACAATTGACACACTGATCAAGCTTTGTAGGGCAGCAGCTGGTACCTGTAAGCTGCCTATCCATCTATCTAGTGTACTTGCTTGCTTAGTGAATAGCGTCATCCACTGGGCAAAAACAACTGCGTAAACCAGGCAGGTTGCCCCTATTGGGAACAATTTAAGCACTGCCTTGGCTTCATTAGGAAGGCATGTCTTTTCTGCATTATCCTTGTCTCCCATGGATGACGACGTTGTTGTGCAGTGAGAATCATCAGATGATCTGCATGCCAAAAAACACGTGTGTGTGCGCACACACACACACAAAACAAAGAACAAATAAGGTCGTGTTTTCTGAGGAAGGAGCTCAAAACAGTGATACACAGTTTCAGAATAAGCTTACTTTGAACCCCATGATGCATGCCAGCCTCTAATCCATACTAGAAGGTGTTTGCCAACCTGTCCAAATAGGCTTCCACCACTTCTTAGAGGATAGAAGCGATAATTCTTGGTCCCAAGCCAGAACACTGCAAGAGAAAGAGACATAGCGATGCATGGGATTCCAAACCCAAACTGCCAGCTTATGTTATCTTGAATGTAATTCAAGATTGCAACTGTAACCGTACTGCCCCCATACGCCCCAAAGTACCACCAATTGAAGAAGGAGCTCCTTGAGGCACATTCTTCAGGATCATTCTCGTCAAATTGGTCTGCCCCAAATGCTTGCACACAAGGTTTGTGGCCACCCTGAGCAAAGGCCACAATATATAGGCACAGGTAGAATAAAGCTAAATGAATACTCGAAGTCTCCACATGGTTTCCAAGTTGTGCTGGTTGTCCTGGCGCAAGAACTGATGATAGGGTGAGCATGCCCAGTCCCTGGATGGTGGATACAATTAAGTGAAAGAAGTTCACATATTGCACAATCCAGGAAAACGAATATCCTTTTAGCACAGTGATGCATAGTGTGACGATTTATTTGTTTTCCAGGCTCTTACATGCACAACATCAAGTACCCACTATGATGCCTGAGTATGTATTGTGCCATAAAAAGCCCTGAGCTAAACTATGACTTTAAGTAACCTGACATGTTAAAAATCCATTTAATTTCATATTCTTACTTATTTGGTTTGGCCTTGCTATATATGGTTGCCATGATCTAGATAATTTCTTCACATAATATGGCTTAGTGTAATACATGTAGAGTTATTCACTTATTTGGATAATCTTCATAACTCCTTATCAAGCAAAAAATGAATAAAATAGTCACTTTATTTCATTCATACTTTATCTTCTTCCATGCATCTTGATGACTCCATTGTCAAAAGGAAGAAAGATTGGTAAAAATGTATATCTAGACTCTAGAGCATGATTTAGAGTTTTTGTGTGAAATGTTGCTAAGTTGAAGCTTTATTGTGACTCTTGATCTTTTGAGCTTTTCTCACTATGAGCAAGGTCAAATAGAAAATTTGTTCTTTCCTGTGGATTTAGAGTGAGATTTTTCAATTTCTTTCGTGAAGTTGAAACTTTTTGTTGAAAATTTGCTCTATTCATTGGCTTACTCCATTTCTGGCTCATATGATCATTCTCAATATTTCCCATCCTTTTGTGACCATTTTGAGCTTCCCCTTGCAAAATTCCTTCTTTTACTTCTAAAATCACCTTCTAATTGCATTTTTAAGAAATTATCAATGGATTCATCAAGAGGGAGACCAAGAGACCATGAGAAGGTCTAGGATTGTGTGTGATGAACCATTGCCAAGTTTATAGTTGGTATTTGAATTTTGCTTAGTTTGCACTTTTCAAAGGGTGTTCTGTTAGAGGAACTGGTCAGCCTGATTACCAACAGGACCAGTAGGCTCAGTGGTTCGACCGGCAGCCTCAGTGGTCTTCCCAACAATGAAGTGTATTTCGACTGGTTTATGATTTTGGGGATTTTGGTCATGGTTTGGTTTGTTTGGACCTAGGTTAGTGTATGTTGCACGAAGCATGTTTTAACTAACGTAGGTCAAGTTGTGAAGAACTTATGCTCGGAAACGATTCTTTGTCTTTGGATGTTCTGGGAGGCTTGAAGTCAATCATGGTCAATGCCGAGGATCAGAGCTACGCTCAAGAGAAGCTGAGACCCGGAACGTTCAAGGATGCCGGATGAGATGGCTGAGTTCAAGCATGGCACAAGAAAGACAGGAAATATTGAAAGGAAAGTTCAAGCGACGGATTACACTAAATGGCTTGGTCGATCCAAGTGAGGTGTGGTTCGGTGAAACTGGAACAGGAGACATGCCGACGTGTAGCAAGCCGGTGGTTCACCTACACGTGGCAAGTATGGTGATTGCTTGCAAGGAAGATAACGATTAGGTCAAGGAATGGTATTTTGGTTAGATTACCAAAATACTGGAAACCATGTGGGTCAATACCGTGATGCTTGAGCGGCACTTGCGAAAGCGGTTTAGATCAAAGAGATTCTAAGAAAATCAAGTGGATCAAAGACTAAGGACTTAGTGGATTCGGACTCATGTGCTTTAAAAAGCATGGATGAATTGAGTGTGAATAAAACTCGTGTTGTGTGGCGTGAACATGTTTCACCCATATGTGCTAATGGATAGTATCCATTAGTTTTAAATGTAGACTAGTTGCCTCATCTATTTAACGGATTAAAATGGAAACTTGCAAGTTAACCATCCAACCATCTCTCATTCCAATCTTATGTTCTAGAGTTAACATTACAAGAGTGACTGTTGTCGAGTGGCTGTAAAATCTTCATCCTGAAGTAGTAATAGATTAACTTTGTTCATCACTTATGGTGTCTTCTTGATTTGGTTGATTTGCTCTTGTTCTTGTTGGTTTTAATCTCTTCTCTCCCTTCTTGATTTTGCTGTGTACCAATGACGTATAAGTGATGAAGATGATTCATGAAAATCAATTCCCATCTATCTAGGTACTTGGTCTTGCAAGTCCTAGAAGTTGCCCGGTTTTGCTTGAATTTAGCCTCATCTTGAGATTTCTTGATCTCAGGTTTTTTTGCTTTGAATCTTTGGGAGAAACAACCTGTTATGATATGTGGGAACTCATCTAGAGCCATCTTGACTATCGTCTACCCACGAGCAAGTCATATCCCAAGATTTTGAAGTTTGCCCGATTTTGTTGCACTCTTGCTTATATTTTGGGAATAGTCAATGTTCAAGAAGGCGCTAGGCGCTAGGCGGGCGGCGAGGTGGGGCCTAGCGCCTAGGGGGCCTAGGCAGGGCCTAGGCGGCCGAATTAAAAATAAAGATATTAGGTAAAAATAAACAATTGTGTATATATATTTGCTGTTTAGATGAAGAAAATTGTTACCTTGATCAACAATTATCAGTGTTACTAGGATTTGTCTAATATATATAGTTAGGAGGTCTAGATTGAAAGAAATCTATTGAGAAAAAAGTCTATTTGTAATTTTTAAAAATCGGAGGACTAAATGAAAAAAATCCAAACCGACCCCGCCGACTGTTCCTATCTAATCTAACCGACCGGTCGCCCGGCGCAAACCCTAACCCTAACCCCAACCCGACGCCTCGCTCCCTCCGCTCCCACTGCGCCGCCCATCCTCGCTTCCTCCTCCGCGCCTTCGCGTCACTCCTCCGCGCGCGCCACCACTCCGACATCTTCCGGCGCCACGGCGCGGCGGCGCGGATCCGGCGCGGAGTCCGGATCCGGCGGCGTCCACGGAGCGGTGGGGATCGCGCGTGGAGTCCGGATCCGGCGGCGGCGGCGTCTCGAATCCGGCGAAGTCGGCGGCGGCGGCGATTGCCGTGGTGCGGTAGCGCTTTCACGTCCGCCGCCTCCTCGCGCGCGCTTAGGCCGCTTGCTCCCGCTTTGGGCCGACTCGCGCTGGCCTCTTCTTCCCGCCCAACTCCCTAGGCGAGGCGCCGGTGGCGCGAGCGCCTAGGCGGGGCCCAGGCGCCGCCCACCCGCCTTTTAGATCACTGGGAATAGTTGGAACTTTCACCAAGATCTTTGTGATCCTTGAATAGAATAGGTTCCTAAGACCCTCAACAAGGTGCATGCAAAGTTTCATCTCATTTAGTTAAGGATTTTGGGAGTTGCACCTTTTTTGGTCTTGACTCAGGCTGACTTTTTGTTCATTTAGTTAAGGATTTTGGGAGTTGCACCTTTTTTGGTCTTGACTCGGGCTGACCTTTTGTTTTGGAAATAGGAGAATAGTCAGACCGCCCTAGGCCTAGTCCAACCAGCCACCGGTCAGACTGTCGGGTTCAAGCAGGTCAATCCGGTTTGACCGGTGCTTCGCCGGTCAAACCGCCCACCTGTCAGACCGCGCTCTCAGTGGCGGTCATACTAGTGAGGAGCTCAGAATTTCTTTTCTCAAGTTTTTGAGTGTTTTGCTTTGCTATTGGCTTCCCATTCTGATATTCATAGCGCTGTAATTACTGGAATGAAGAATTAGCGAATACTTAGCGGAAAATTTCAGAGACATCATTCACTCCCTCGCTATTGCCATATCGGTCCTACAAGATCCTTCCGGGCCAAGGCCAGATTTTATCTAGTATAGTTCAAGTCCACTCCAGAGTACAGTTGGGTGGAATTCGGGAAGTAGTGAATAAATTAATATCTTTGATCGTGGAGTTGGACCCTTTTTGAACGGAAAATTATAGGAGGGCAATAGCCCTACCTGAACATGTAATCTAAGGATAAAAAAACTCCATGTTATACAAGGGGTAAGTGGAGTTGGATCCTCAATGTTGAATGAAAAACAAACTGACAAAGACTAATTGAACTCCATCAAGGGTTAACCCCACAGGATCCTCATTCTTAGTAACAAATCCACCAGAATGTGTTTCTATGCTTCCTGTAGAATAGAATGCACGGATTCCTAATGGAATGAAGATTCCACATGGATTCGCTCTAGTATCAAGTACTACATAGCACTGACTTATGTCTGCTGGAGCTCGGAATTGAGGACATTGTCAACTACACATGATACGCATCCAAGACTAGAGCACAAAAGAGAATGGTTCGGATTTCCATTTACTATAGACTATAGGTACTACGGTTTAAACTATGCAGATTTAAATTACTCACAAAATCAGAGTAGCAAATGCCCAACATTTTCAGATGTTCAACATCAAAGTAGCAGTTGAGTAATTCAGACTACATGTCACTCGCTGCGAATCCGTGAGATGAGGACAGTATGCACACATACCAGGATGTAAAGGAGGGAGGCGCAGATGATGGTGCGGTAGCGGCCGAGCCAGGAGTCGGCGACGGCGGCGCCGAGCAGCGGCAGCAGAAGCGCGGCGCCGTTCCACGCGTTGATGGCCGCGGCGGCCGACGCCGTGGACTGCCCGAGCCGGCCGGTCAGGTAGGTGATCAGGTTCCCGGAGATGCCGGAGAAGGCGAACCGCTCCGAGATCTCTACCCCTGCGACGTCGACGACACGCAGATTAATTAAAGAGGGTTGTGAGAACGGTGCTTGCTCGTCGACTTGCTTTCGCGCTAGGTTTCGGGGCGCATTTTGGCTACCGATGATGAAGAGCGCGGCGGGCCACCGGCCGGAGGTGCGGCGGGAGACCGGGCGGCCGAGGTGGTCCACGGCGGTTGCCGATCGCGGCAGGAGGGACTCCGCCGCCGCGTCCATGAGCCAACGTCACCTGACTTCAGCCTGTTTGGCAGCAATTGGGAGGGGTGGTACTGTGGTAGTGCTGAGGAAGCAACTTTGTAGGGGAATTGTTTGGTTGTAGAGATATAAAAAAATCATAGGAGAATTAGATCCTGTTCCAAATACTGTATTTTTTTAACTGTAGCTTTTGTTTTTAGCTGATTATAAAAAAGATTAAGAGTAAAAGATAGTCAGTTGAGAAGCCACGTGTTTAAACCGGCTCCTATAGTGACTCTTATAAAAAATTTATAAGAAACGCCTCGAAAAATGTAACATCCCAAAAATTTGAGTTTAAATTTTTTAAATCATTTGAATTATTTTGCAATAAATTTTATTTGGATTTGGAGTTTGTGGGATTTTTCTGAGAAAATTTGATGAAGGCTCCAAAAGTTGAAGAAGAAATAAACATGTTTAAATATTAGAAAATTAAAATCTAAACTAAGAATCAAAAGATGATCCAAAAGGGTTACAAAGGAAATGTATTTAAATATAACATCTCATATCTAAGAATAATGGTATGAATAGTTAAGGAGTAAACAAAATAAAAATATTAACATTTATAAATATACACACAATTGCTAAAACAAAAACAAAAGAAAAAGAAATAATAAAAAGGGCGGAGCAGCCGCCATCACCGCCCAGCCCCAACTCACCCGCACCATCTCCCGAACGGCGGCGGGCCATAGCCCTGGCGCTCACGCGCCGCGGCCGGCCTCATTTCCGCGCGTGCGCCGTGGCCTTCGCCTCGCCGCTGCTCCCTCTACCGGCGGGCCCGCGACCTCCTCCGCCTCCCGCTGGCCGGAGGGTCCCGGTGCAGCGCCTTCCTTGTCCCCTTCCTCCTCTCCTCACGCGTGCGCTCGAGCTCTCTCCGCTGCTCGTCCGGCCAAAGCCGCAAGACTTCGCGCGTGGGACACGGCCGACGTGGCGAGCTCCTCGATCCGCGTGGCCATACTCGCAGCTCGCCATCGCGACCGGCCGCGCCGCCCGACAGCCCCGACGTGCCGCATGACCTCACGCGTGGCCACCGCGCTGTCGCCTATAAAGCTCCGGGGTTTCTTCGAGCTCCCACACCCATCTCTCCCTATCACGCGCCTAATTGAGCCGAAGCCTAAATCGCTGCCGCGGCTTTTCTTCCCCAATCCGGCCGCCGTCGCCATTTTCACCACCGCCGTCTTCTCGGGCGCATTTCTTCAATTTGCTTAGGAGCATCCTCTCACCGCCCCGAGCCTCCTCCGACCGACACCGGCTCGCCGTTGGCCGAAGATCGCGGCACCGTGCGCCTCGCCGCCCGATTCCGCCTCACGCCGCCCAACCGACTCAGACCACCTCCGGTCGGTTGACCGCACGGTGAGCCTCCCACTACTCCCTACATGCTCGACACGCACCGCTTGTCGCCTCTTCCCGCCACCGCCGTCCCCTGTTCCACTCGCCACCGCCGCCCAAACCGCCGCCACACCACCGGACGCCATCTCGGGCCACGCCACCACCCTAATCGTCTTCCTCGCCCTTCCAAGAACCCGATTTTTGCCGCCTCGTCTCTCCTCGCGCGCTTTGCCGCGGCGAAGCAAACCCGAGCGCCGCCGATATTGCTCTGTTTGAGCCGACCCGCGTACACATCTCTTACATAATCCCACCCTTCTCACTCGCATGAGGCCACCGCCTGATTGGTTAGCCGCACCGCCGCTTCTTGATCGGTCCTGAGTTCAAATCTTGCGACTGCACCTTTTATATTAATCTTTTATTTTGATTTTTATTAATCCAAATCCAGCAAGAAAAATTAGAAAGCAATTTAGAGAGGTAATAAATTTAATTAGGATATAAGTAAAATTATTTAAATTTTAATTCCACCTATGCACAAATAATGTGTCCTTGTTATTTAATCCAAAGCTAATTAGTGATTGCTAAGGCATTAATAAAGATGGCTTCGGTTAAATGTCTAAATGTAATATAATCCTAATTAAAATATATATGGTATATGTATATATATACATACACACATGTCCAAGTTGAATTTAAGGAGAATAAAGTTTATAACTATAAAAGCAAGGTTTAGATCACCCTGGATTATTATAAAATACATACCCTAACATGTAACATGTTGCCATTAAAGAAATTTCCATAGTAGATTTAATTAAAGTAGCTATGTTAATATATAAACCCGTATGACAAGCTTTGATAAATAAATTCAACTAAAAATAACGCTAAGCTTAGTAGTAATGAAGGTGTAGAAGAAAAGAATAATGGTACCGTTAATTAAAACTTAATACTAGATTAACAAATAATGATGAGCATGAAATAATAGGATATGACTAGTGACAACTAAATGCACCTAAAGTGTCATCCCATAAAATGCTATACACCAACACTCTAAAGATAATTCGGTAAGCCCAAAATGCCCTGAAAAGTGATGTTCGACAACATAATACCTACTTATAGGTCCATCCTAACTCATGGAACTTCCTTGATAAATATAGAAATAATAAAAAGAACTATTAATAAAGGATCAAGATATCATTCTCTACCACCGACCTTGCCTCAAATCACCCAAATCACCCATTAAACCATAATAAAACAAACGTTGAGTTTATTCGGATTTATTGGATCTTCTGAGTTATTTGCTTTCATTTGGATTCAGTCGTTGTCGCGTACTTAGAAATTGGAAGTCGTGAAGATTCAGTGGATCCAGCGTGTTTAAGCTCGAAGTGAAGATAGAGACCAGAAGCTCAAGAGAAAACATTGTGTGAGCTCAAGACCGCGGTAAACCGCGCCAGGCGAGTCAATACTTTGATCATGTTGAACCTACATTTCTGCAAATTACTTTGTTTTAAATTAACAAATTGCATTGCTGTTATTTTTATGCAAATGCATGCTAGATTTGATATTCTAGTTATATGCCATTGTTTACATTAAATAATATTACCCCTCCTTTGAGTATTTGAATGTGTGAACCTTGTCGCCCTAGCAAAAATATATTAGTAGCATTTCAAAATAAGTCCAGAATCAGTATGCCATGCTTAGCATTGATTAGGAACTCGGGCAAGAAATTGTCCCAAGCATCACTTTTATTCATGAGAAATTGGTTTGGGCATCATTGTGATAATGACTGTATATGTTGGATATGATTATTTTACACTCCCAAGATCCCCAACTTGCTTAATTATCTGGCGGATTGGTTCGATGGTGTGTATGTGTGTGGTGCAGTGATTGCACAAGTGGGTTAGTGGTAGACCGCCTGATACCACTAAGGACTGAATCTTGTCATGTCACCGTGTAAAACAGTACAACCACAAGCCGGCAAAGTGTAGGCGGTGGTTAACTAATTTGTATGGCTCTAAGGTGGTTACGTGAAGGTGTGAACACGAGCAAAGGGATGGATGGTCGTATCCCGCCTTTGCCCGTGATGGCTCACGAGGACCCTTCCCGAGGATGGTCGATCTCACGGAAGATAGACCTTAGCGGCGTAACCACGTAGGACTATGCATTGTAACAATCCGTGATATTCTACTCAACCGCATGGCTAAGGAATCATGTGGGCAACGGGTGGATTTATCTCTTGTGGGTAAAGTGTGCAAAACTCGCAGAGTCAAAACTATTCGAATAGCCATGCCCACGGTCAAGGGCAGACATGGGAACTTAGCTAGATATAGTTCTATTTAAAAATGTTTGAAAAATGGGAATGGAAAAGTGGAAGGGTAGAGGAAAGCCCAGATTTGAGTTTTCCTGGGTGTCGTCCCAGTGGTTCCTGGGTGTCGTCCCAGTGGTAAGTTAAGCGGCTATAACGCTGAAAAATGTCATACGGTGTGATGCCGTATGTATGGAGAAATTATGGTGATATTAGGCATATGGTGTGATGCCATATGTATGAAAATTCATGTTAATATTCCTTGAACATTATGTTTTTGCTCAAAACTGCTAGGTCTCAGGAAATTCTATGTATTACATTTCAAATAGTGGCATTTCTATTCTTACAAAATAAAATATGGGTGGAATAAACAGGGTCGCGAGTAAAAGAGAGGAATGTTTGTAGAGTACATATAAAGGCATTGGTGGATTCATGTCGATCTTGAATAGGAAATGATAGTGTGTGTTCTGGAGGAAATAAATTGGTAAAGTCTAGCTAAATGATAGGCTAGGTAGATGATTTATGTGACTTTTGGAGATTTAGGAATTGCACAGATAAATATTGGATTATGACACTGATAAATAAATTCTTGGGCGATGTCAATATTAGAATTAATAGATTCAGTTACTAGATGAATCAAATGAATTTTTGAGGATTTGGTGGAATAATACAAGTATTGGATTATAATTCTTGATTAATGATATTCTTGGGGGATATATAATAGTGATTGTTAATCCTTGGGAGATGTTGTCAATATAGGGAATTAATAGGAGTTGATCAATTACTAGAGGGACGAATTGAATTTATGAGAAGATTGGAGGATGCATAACAATTAATGGATTAGAATCTTGGTAAATTGAATTTTCGATGGAGGTATATTTGAGGATTAGCTAGTGATAGATAGAAGAAAATGAGATGAATTAGGAACTGGAATCAATGACAAAAGAATTGAATACAAGTGATATCGGTGGATTGATAGTAATTATGTTAGAGAATTATTAGAGTTCGAGGTAAGGGTGATGAATAGTAATTCAAAATACAAGGTATGATCGATGGATTAAATAAATGAAGATACTTGTTGTTTGGAGTTTTAGACAGCAGTCAATAAATAGAGTGCATTTTCAGTGGATTAAGTCGATGTTGGTAATTGTAGTGTGGAGTTAGCTAGTAATAATAAAACTTTGATTAAATAAGAATAATAATGTTGCTAAAAGAAATTTTTGGCAAATAAAATAACCCGAGCCTTTCCTTTGTTATGCCATGCATACTATTTATTTGCATTCTGTGTATTGGCTCGCGGAGCACGGGGTCGGAGTGCTCACGCTCGCTTTTGCGGCAAAATTCAGAATCAGGAGTCAAATCGCCTCGCCTCAGCAACAAGAGTGGACAAGCTGGCAGATAAGATGAAGATGAAGATGTCAAGGGCTAGGTCGCGAACCTCCAGTTGGCTGCCTGTGGGCATGTCCTGAAGGTCCCATCTGTGTGCTTCGTTCTTCCGCTGCTGCAATTTATTGATTTCGGCCTAATCGGCCCATGAGTAAGTTTATTATTTTAATTACGTTTCCGCATGATATGTACTTTGATATTCAGAGCTGTAACTGTGTGCACTATCTCGATCCAGAATAGTGCGATTAAACATGAGAGATTCGGATTAAAGAATGCTGGTCCGACAAAAACCACTTCATTTAAAAACCAACTTCTAAAAACCAAAGCCAGAACCTTTTTAGAATAAGGGCTTAATCTTTTTTTTTTTTGAGATTCTATCGTAAGCCACAGCAAAGAACTGAGATACATTGACCGAGAGTAATTTCGCCCTGTATTAAATTGGTGGGAGTAGGGAGACTGAATTCCCCTTCTCCGTCCCATCTGAAGTGCGAAGAGTAAATTTTCGCCCGTCTGTCTATAGAGCGGTCAGATTTTTCCCCAAAAGATTGTCATGTTTAGGATCTAAGATTGTGTTCATTCGTACTGAAACGGTACACCGCTATTGCCGTTGAACAATTCAGCTTCCGCAAAGGTAGTTAATAGAATCAAAGTTTTAGGGCACGTGCTATGCTCTAAGGAGGGTCCTTGTAGCCACGTAATTGAGCGTGCAAACTATGGTTTTTTTTCTTGTCTTCTCCAAAAGTTAAAAAAGTAAATACCGAAACAAGACGATCTCTTGAAACGGATTTTTTTACACGGCTTCCTTAATCTAAAATTATGTGCGCCATTCACGTTGATGTTTTCATCGTCCATTACCGTGTCGAAAAGCACGGACAAAAACCATTAGCTATAGCTAGGGGTGGGAAAACTAACGAATAATCCATTTATCCGATATTCGTATCCGAGAAAACATGAATGTCGTAAGCAAAATTCGTATTAAAAAATGTTCATATTCGTATTCGAGAATATCTGTATCTATATTTGAGAATATTCGTATTCAAAAATATTCGTATTCGTATTTGAAATTATTCAATTCGTATTTGATTTGTATCCAGAACCCGGGAAAAGCCCAGACGAATTTTGTAATTCGAAATTTGAATTTAGGCGGTTTGAAACTGGCAACTGGTCAAAACCAATAAAACCACTAGGAATTTGTTCTAACGAGATTTGTTACAGAAGTTGTAGGAGGATATTCGCATTCGACTGAATTAAGTACATATTCGATTCGAATTCGTATCTATTACGACATTTGATTCATATTCGTATTCGAGAATATTTGAATTCGATTTCATTTTAAAAATATGGATTCATATTCGTATTCGTGTTTAAGACTATTCAATTATATTCGATCCGTTTCCATCTCTAGCCATAGCCAGAACCCATCCGTTGCAGCTCAAAAGAACACCCTATATATGCTCAGTTTTGTTCACGTAGGTGCAACACTTTGCAAAATACAATAACACGGCCACCCCTAAGAGCAACTCCAGCAGAGCCCCTACTTGGCCTCTCAAACTCAAATTTGAGAGCCAGAGCAAAAAACTCAGCTCAACAGGGCCCATACTTGGCTCTCAAAAATAGGAGGCCTCTCAAATGAGGTCTCCAAGCCCTTATTCCTAGGGGCCATCTCCTGGCTCTCATCCTTCGGTTTTTTTCCCGCTCGGTGAAGCTTCCCCGCCCCAAAATCCCCGCGCCCCAAAATCCGTCGCCTGCGCTCGCCCGTCTCGCCCGACTCCTCGCTCCGCTCGCCCCCTTGCCTCGCCCGACTCCTCCGCGCGCGCCCGTGTCCCGCGCCGCCAAAATACCCGCCTCGCTTCCGCTCGCCCGCCCGCGCCGACTCCTCCGCCGCGCCCGTGTCTCTTGCGCCGCTAAAATCCTCGCCTCGCGCGCCCGCCACCCCGCCTCTGGCGCTCTGTTCGCCGCGCTCGCCCGACTCCACGGCTCGCCCGCCGCCGCGCTCGCTGCCGCCTGCCGCCGCCGACGCCGCCTTATCGCGCCGTCGCCGCCGCTCGACGCGCCTCCGCCCACGCTGCCGCCGCCGCCGCCATCGCCGCTAAAATCCTCGCCGCCGGGGCCTCCGCTCACCTCCGACCGGATTTGAGGAGTGGGTCCCATGCGTCAGTGTGTAGTGGAATGGATTTGAGGGCTTGGATTTGAGGGGTGCTGTTGGAGTAGATGCAAAAAAACTGGACCCTCAAAAATAGGAGGAGCCCTCAAATCAAAAGTAGGGGCTCTGATTTGAGGGCTACTGCTGGAGTTGCTCTAAAGGAATTGTTCGTGCTTTTGGCACTGTAGCCACTTTTATTTTAAATTTGGTCATTGCACATCCTTTTTGCAAAAAAAAAAAGCTTAGTCTGTCTCTAAGCTTGAAAGGCGCGGCAGGTGACACCTGTCACTTCCCGCGCCTGGGGAGCTTCACTGGGACAGATGGGCCAGCTTTTCTCATTAATCAAATATCAAGCACCAGCTTTCCACAGTGAAATGATAACAGGTGCAAGTTTTTCTCTCGAGCAATGTACACTGATAGCCTATAAAATCTGAGCAGCACCCACAACCGGATCCAAGACTCCACTTGAACTGATCTCAAAAATAGGGGGAGAGGAGAGGGAGAAGAGAGCACATGTATAGGACATCACTGGCCGCTGTTAGAGATGTAGAACTACGGAGAAATGCTTTGCAAGTGGAAGAGGGTGGCTAAGAAAAAGGGATCGTACCCTGATAATTTTTTCAAAGATATACCCATGCAGCAGTGTGTTCGTGGCCGCAGTGCTACTGCGGCAATCCAGCATATATTGTTCAGTCCACACACCCGACAACCATTGTTCGGGCCCACTATTTGCGGCGAAATTCTTGTAAGCATGTATTGACATTTCATATTACATGTTTCATTTCATATATCTAACCTACTCCCTCCATGCTGACAGATCATGGAGCATTGCTACTGCTTTTAATAGATCAATGGTTTGGAGATGTACGACAGGACATTCATCGAGCAAAAATACATGCTCAACTACCCGGTGGTACCGAAGAGATTCACACGTTGAAAACCTTACACCCAGGATGACAACAAAAAGTTCAGGATGGCGGAGGACAAGGGTACGACGCCGATGGTCCCCAATGCCTCGTTGAATGCGGGGTTATTTTCGACTAGGAAAAATCTACACAAGTTGCGAAAACCCAGTACTGAGTGCTGGTCACTAGGGCTAAAGCCCGTAAAAGAGAGAAGGGAAAAGCACCGATGGACCTAAATGTACACGATGAATGACTGCAACCATGACTTTCAAAAGGCACGCATGTATTTTAGTTGTAACTGGGGTTGATGGTTCGAGCATGTTGTCATTCGTATCGTACGAGTTGTGAGGTAAACATATACATATAACCAAACTTTATGTGCCATGTAATTCGCACATTCATTGCGAACTACTTTGTCGGCCTACACATGGCATATTATGACAATTAGTTGCAATAACGTATCTCTATTACTTAACATAAGGAATTGGTGATGGTGCTTCATCTGCCCTTTTGAACCTCCTTGCATCTTCCTAAAAAATTTCTACGCACACATGATCAAAATAGTGTCTGGATAATATGATTTCTTACTATGTATCAAAGCACGCATCTTTAACCAGTTTACATGAGTATTCACCTACTTACAAAAAAATTAAATTGATTGTGTGGTGCTGCCGAGCCAGTGCTGCAACTGAGCTCCCCAACCCTTGAGCCTCTCCTAGCCCCCTACACGCCTGTGCAACTGCCCACGGCCACTTGCTGAGCTTAGGCTACTCAGCAGCACCCTACTGAGCAAGGGCGGCTTGGTAGGCAGCTGACCTCGAGCCTATCTGCTACTGCTCCTTGTCAACTCCTGTCGTGACTGCATATGCTACTATGCCAGCCTATCCCTGGCGAGCTCTCTAGGCGTGGCAGATGATAGGTGTCATCTTCCACGTTTTTTGAACTTAAGGATAGGGTAATTTTTACGGAAATGGATGCTTAAGACCAAATTTACCCAACGTCGAAGATGCTTAGGCACAGCACTAGCCCGACACTGCGGAGCACGGTGGGCACCTAATTGTAGAAAGAGCTCCTCAAGGCCGATGCAACCGAACGCCTCGGTGAGGCAGACCAGGAGGTACTGCGCGGAGGCGTTTGGCTTCCACGAGCACCGCGACGCCCATGGCGACGCAGGACATGGCCAATGCCGGCGCCCATGCACTGGAGCATCACGATGGTCACGGGGTGCTTTGTGAAGCGCCTCCCGAGAGGCACGAGGATGCGGTCGTAGACCGGGACCCGCATGATGTAGGTGATGCTGAGGAAGAATTGCAGCATCGCGGGCGGCACGACGAGGCCCGTGGTCGCCCTGCTTGGTGAACTGAGTGGAGACTTGCGAGGCGATGGCTGCGAAAGACAAAGGGGCTGTTTGACATGGCAGTAGCTTTTCTACAAAGCAGCTTTCAGTGGGCTGTATGGCTGAAGGGCTGGGTTGAAAAGGTTTGGTATTTGGTACCATGGCTTTTGCATAGATTGGTTGGCTGTTTGAGTTGAAAAATGTCTGAAATACCCGAGTGAATTGACTGTGTGCTTGATGCTGTTTAAAGGACGTTATGAGTGGATTTGATTTAAATTTTTTGCACTCCTACAAAGAAATGGGATTTTTTAAAAGTTCTTATTAAAATTGAATTATAAGTATGAAACATGGAGTGCTCAAGAACTATTGTTTGCTAACTTTTGTCGTTACAAGGATCATATGTTCTATCTTGCACACTTGCTCAGAAGCACATCAGCATGTGCAAGCTCAAGTGAAATGGTTGCCATTTCAGTGACCAACAGACAAGAATATTCATGCACAGTTCCATTAGATCAAAACGTTGTTGCACATACAAAAATTATTCAATCCAAATGACATTCTATATTCACTCTACTTGCTACAATATTAAACACATATTGTTACAATGGTTCTTCTCTGCATCAATGCTAAAAAAATTGCTCCACATTGTTCTTCTCTTCTCTGATTTAATTTTTTGCCCGTTCACATAGAAATGTAAATTTAAGCATTAACCATACTACCTTCTCAATTTCCTAATTAAGCTTGTAATTTACGAAGGAATAAGTAACAAAACTTCAGAAACTCAGCACATGCTTTAGCCGAACTACTAATTAGCAGAACGTAGAATAGATCAATAGAATGGTAAAGAACATGACAGTGTCTACGAATCCACTGCATATGAAAATAAGACAGGGCTCTGAAGTCTGAATATATGTTTTGCAACTGCATCATAAGAAATTTCAGAAATTAACTCGGATTCAACATAAAACAAATCTTGTCAATAAGAGTTTTTATTAATCTTTGTCCAAGGAATACATCTCAACACTTGCTAGTTTGCAAGTCCCATTTTTCACTAAAATATCAACATGAGCACACGAGACTTACGTTCATGAACATGAGCATTGTGATACTGAAAATTATTGTTACCTCCCATACCATGGCGGTTCGATGAGGATGGTGTCGTGGCGTGCAGCACCGGCGTCACGGTTTTGTCTCTCATTATCATCTCCTTCCTCATGATCTTGGCCTCCATTGTTTGGTGGCGATTCACCATTCTTTCAAGGCGTGTAGTGAGTGTTGCAATGCTCTCATTGATGGAAAGTTGCATTGTATCCATCTTCCTATCGATGTCATCGATAATGGCAGCGCGTTGTTCATCCAAAAGCGTCATGAGCTCTCCCTTTAAAACACACTCTTGCGCATCGGGCGTCTCACCCGCCATGGTTAGTAGCAAACAAAAGACAACACAAAGGTATTATCCCTATCAACTACTAGGTGGCGAAGTAGAATCACACACTCTCAAGCGTCTTATCACACTCTTACAAGTGTTCTTACCAATGTAGCAGGTGGTACAACCGGTGGCTGGTTCGTGATACCGTGTCGGCGTGGAGTACGATTGCAGAGGAACCTGTTCGATCAAGAGTAGGTGTAGCTTGGAAGGCACAATATGGTAGCAATGGAGAACAATCAGTTCATTTCAGAATTGCATAGAATTGAATTATAGTTCGTATCTAGCACTTAGCCTATGTTGCTGATCAACCAAGGATGGAAGAAGGCTAAGAATAAGTGTATGGCAAAGTGTAGGAGTGGTAAGTATAAGATAATTCAATCCAATTCAAACTGGAATTGAAGAACACAAGGATTGACCCAAAACTGAAAACTTCAGATTTCTGTCCACTGGACAGCACGTTGGTAATTCGGCCGTAACTTTTTGTCAGATGCCTCTTTTTCACTGATTCTTTTTTTTACTGTTTTCTGACGGCTTTTTCTACAGATTTTATTTTGGGGCCAACTTCTGAATCCCAACACAGAAATTCGCACAAAAATCACAACTGCTGACTGTTGCAGATTCACAACAGATAATTAGGTCAACTTTCACCGCACATATCTCTTAACTTCCTGGCTGGAATGACGTGAAATTTTACAGATAGATGGATAAGGAAATTTTGAATCTAATGGCGGTGGTCCCACTCAAAAATAATCTCGGAATCAAAAGATATGATGTTTTTGGTGGCGGCTGCAGAGGAAGGAAAGATCAGCCGAAATTGGAAATTAGGGTTTGGGGTGGGAATTTTTTTGTTTGGATTTTCAATGGAACAAAGATATGACCAGCAACTAGACAATACTATGACGGACACAAATTCAATTTAGCAAACCAAAACTAACAGATTGAAAGGCACAACGGGTTTGGACAGTGAAATTAACTTTTTTGTGGGGCAATTTTTTTCTGGACTATAGGAAATAAAAACCAATCTACTAACTAGGGATACAAGAATTACCTCACGGGCAACCGTTGCTCGATACCAACTGATGTGACGATGGCCCGATCTTCCGAGAGTCTGATAAGTCGATTGTGGAGATCTCGGCGTTGATGATCCAAAGGCTCAGACCAAAACAGATCGAACCCTCGCAATCACTACACCATTGCTCCGTTGGTTATCAACCGTGCGAACACGATTGACCTCGCCAAGAAGGCTATCTCTGCAAGCGAATCGAGAACACAAGCAAGAGAGTAAAAGATGCAATCTGAAATTGCGAATAATGTTTAAGTTCACAAGTTGGGGTTCCTCAAAGAACACAGGGAATAAACTCTTGAAAACTAAAAGTGCGACCTCCTTAAATAGGAGTGAGGGATGTGGTACTATTCACGGGTACTGTTCACGTGAACAGTACACATGATTAGTGCAGGAAGTCATTTGAAGTAGGCGCTGTCCAGCAGTCCGAATTTGAACTCGCGAATATGAGTTGGCTTGCGCTTGACGGTTCCACTTCTACACTTGAGCTCGCGTGGTTCTTCTCCATGGTTCCTAAGGACAAGAAAATCACAAGTCTTAGGAAGTATCGAATGCTCAGCGGAAATATTATTGACTCCTAAAAACGAGCAAGTGAGCACCGAGTGATTTTTCACTAAAATATCAATCATACGGCACTACACTAATCAGTGAGTTCCATGCAGCTCAACTACCAGATAGAGATTTCGGACTCTCAGTGACAGAATCTCCTCTTGGCAATTGCTGCCTCCTTTTGCCGTCGAATGATACCCACCCGTTACTTCTTGCATCATGTGGGATCTGGAAAAAATGTAAATGCAACGGCAGTTCCACAACATAAAGTGCAAAATCAATCTGTCAGCAAAGCAAGGCCATGACATTGTGGGATAAAAACTGATGAGATAAGCTAGGGAGTTCTGGATACATTGTCCTATCAAAATTCAGAAAAGTAAATACTGCACTTGGGTTCTTCACGTCTCTGAACAATATCCTCTAGCCTAGTAAAAAAAATCGCATCACGTGATCAAACAACTCGTAGCTTGATTGTACAAACTCAAACCAAAAGGTAATCAAATGACGACCTACTACAAGATTGAGGCTGGCAGTCTTCAAAAAGTAATGTGGCATTGTTAACTTCTACTAGTAATATGAAATGCAAAAGGCTACATATATGGGATCGATTGCTACTAGTACTAATGTAACCAATTTGCAATTTGATTGCTACTAAAATAGGCTTTTCTACAGTATATTATACTAATAGTAGAAAGGTGGTGGTAGAAATAAAATATAACCTTTGATTTGCAAGGGTATTATAGACTTTTGTTTTTCAACCTTTTTTGGGCAAGGTCTACGTCAGCATCCGGTTGGGACCAGTATAGCAACTCCAACCGGTTCTTTATCCTGCTCTTCATTGTATATTTACCTAATATGACTCAAGAAATAGACTCCAACCGGTTCTTTATCCTCCTCTTCATTTTTATCGAGTCGCTATTTTCTCCCGGCCGCTAGCTAGATTTGGCGAGTGCCTCCTCACTCGCTTCTCAAATAGCTAGGCCATTGAAATGCTAACTCAAATAGAGAGCTGAAAATAATAGCTAGCCTCTTCATTCTAGGAAATAGAGAGGGAGAAATGACTAATGGGATGGAGTTGGGGCAATATAATGGCGCTCGGAACGTTGTTCGGCAGATAAATAGAGCATTCAAACCATTGTCGAGCAGTTAGATTCCACGATGGTTGGCTTCCTAATCAATTCCGCTGCCAATGCAAGTCCAATGGCACAAACTCTACCTTCGACTTCCTCTGCATCAGCGCCTTCCAGAATGACTTGCCATGACCTGAGCAGCACATTGCCCTCATGATCATAGATAGCAACGTCAAATTCTGGCATCACCTGAAAGTTTAGAAAAAGATTTATCGACATGAAGTTTAACCAAACCTTCAGGAGGTTGCTCCCACCGCAACTTAGGATTCACCAGCGTCATATCCTTTCTACTTGACCCTGTATCAAACATAGGCTTCTTCCCTTTCTTATCTGAACTTTACTTGAATGTTGAGACCCACATGACACAGCTCCGCGATGGGTTGAGGCTTTTCTTGGGTGGCTTGGCTAGATCCTCCTGGGAGCCCACCATCGCCAACGATGCAAACGATCGCAACTTGCCATTGAAGAACCTGGAAAGCCTCATAGCACCCAAAACAAAACCATAACGGCGCCAGTTCAGCCTCTCACGCACGATCCATTCATCAAATCAAGAACAAGAACAAGGCATCACATGCACGTACTTGAACGAGAGCTGCGTCATGAGGGAGAACATCTTGAAGTGGTCCACCGAGCTGGTGGAGAGCTCGCATCGTCTGCGACCTCTGAGGACGACGAAGCTGACGACCCCACGGAGTTCCTCAACGTGGACTCAGATTCGAACAGCGAGGCAATGTTCTCCCCCTGCTCCTCGTACATGATCTTTAGCATCACCATCTCCATGCCACGCCGAAACATGTACAACTCCATTCAACAAACCCCCACAGCGATCAGATCAAAGCAGGACGCGTCAGATCATATGCTACAATGAAATGTGATAAATGTTAGATTGCAGTTGGTTGGATGGTTTGGGGGTTACTACGTGCATATGCTACCAGTGGTTGCATGCACCAGTTCTCTGTTTATAAAAGTGGCTCCATCTGAAGCATATAAGGACTATAACTTTGTGCCATGAAATTGATATAATTGTCACCCATCCACAGGACTGAGAAATAGGACTTAGCCTAATACATTGTCCCACTTCATTTAGTTTATTGGAGAAGGCTCTATATTTTTAGGTAATGGGTGGAATTTGGAGTGAACCTTTGGGTGTCACTAGCCACATTTTCACAATAGTAGAACCCATGTAAGTTGTTGACATATAGTCTTGCCATGGCCTGGCTTGCTCTCAACTGCTAGAATGGATGCGTAGTTCGCCAGGTAGAAACTAATGTTTTGGGACTCGAATAGTTATGTTGTTTCTCAATTATTGCAAGTTGTGTGCATCCTGTGGGTAAAACTTGTTAAGGATAGAATAGGAAATAGATTAGCACAGTTATTTGTTTCCTAATATGCCTTGTATTCCTTTTGTATATCCCCTTTGTATCTCTATATATATTGCCCTTTGGGCCTCATAAATACATGCACAATATTCATAACATGGTATCAGAGCCTAGGTTAGGGTTAGGGCTCTGACATAGTTTTTCTTCCGCTGCCTCTGTTGCCGCCACCGCCTGGTCTGTGCCGTCGCCGCCACTCAGGTTGTCTCCGCTCGTGTCGTCACCGTCGCACGGGTCATCGCCGTCCAAGCTGCCGCCGCCGCCCGGGCCCCTCCGCTCGAGCCGCCGCCGCCGCCTGGACCGCTCAGCCACCGTCAGACCAGATCTAGCGGCACTAGATCTGGATCTGTGTTCGCTGCCGCCGACCGTCGTCGTCGCCCGTCCCTCCGGCTTTGACTGGCGCCGCCGCTGCCGCCCGCTTCTCCGGCCGCCGCCCGCTTCTCGGCGCGTCCGGCTGCCGCCGCCAGAAGCTCGCCTCCTCCGGCCTGGCCGCCGCCGCCGTAGCCCGCTCTTCCGTCGCGCGCCGCCACCGCCGCTGCCGCCCACTCCGCCGGCCGCGGCCGTCGCTGTCGCCCGCTCCTCTTGGTCGCTGGCCGCCGCCGCCTGCTCCTCCAGCCGCCGCTCCGCTCCTCTTGGTCGCCGGCCGCTGCCGCTCCATCTCTATTGGGCTGCAGCTCTCTGCTGGATGTTAGCCAGTGGAGTGACTGCGCCTATATAGTCTTGTAAAAAAAGAGAGGAAAAAAACGTTCTAACCGCCGCGTCGTCCAGTGCCGCCTGTTAGACTTCGTTGCCTTGGTCGCCGCGTCGTCCAGTGCCGCCTACCGATGGCTTCTGTTCCATCTGCTGCGATCCCATTCTCAGGAACAAAGCTTCATGGAACGAACTACAGGCTATGGTCTTCCCTCATGGAGATCACGCGCGATGGTCTCCGCCTTTGGGGACATGTTATCGGTGCTCGTCCTTCTCCGCCACCGCCGGTTCAGCCTCCTCCTAGGCAGTCTATCTCTGCACCTCCTGGAGCAGATGAGGCCGCTAAGAAGAAGGCGGTGATCTTGCCGCTGCTCGACGCTGGCGATGAGGCTTTTCAGTATGCCATTGACGCTTTCGAGCCCTGGTGTGCTGATGAGGCCCGTGTTCGTGCCATCCTTGTGGTCAGCGTCGACGACTCCATTCAGCCAAATATTGTTGGTCTGCGGTCTACTCGACAGATCTGAGAGTACTTGCGTGAGCGATACCAGCAGAGTAGTGATGCTTAGTTCTTTTCACTTCAGCGTGAGTTGGAGATGCTTCGCCAGGGAGATTCTTCCGTCGACTTCTTCCGAGCCCTGGCTAGTATCTGGCGACAGCTAGATGAGCTGGCTTCTCCACTGTGCCAGGAGTGCCACAAAGTTCAGAAGGCGGATCATGATCGCCTCCGTCTCTATGATTTCGTCTGCCGTCTTCGCCCAGAGTTTGAGCCTGTCAGAGCTCAACTGCTGAGCCGCTCGCCACGACCGACTGTTACCGAGGCTCTTTCGACACTTCGGGCTGAGGAGCTTCGCCTCGGACTAGCTGCACAGTCCGTTCCGACTGTGCTTGCTGCTCCTTCGACTACACCGACGATTCCTGCTACGACTACAGCTCCTTCCCATGTGCCTGTTTTCGCTCCTACTTTTGCACCAACTGGAGTTCAATGCAACTACTGCAAGAACTTCGGGCATGACTACCAGAGTTGTGCGGTGCAAAGAAAAACAGAATAAGGCGCGCGGGGTTGGACGATCCAAGGGGGGCAGGGAGGCCCTTTCTTCACAGGAGGACAGACCAGCTCATCAGGATCTCAGCGAGGTGACTGTTGGCAGCTCGCGAGCTCTTCTTGATAGCTCTCTCACGGCTCGTGAGTTACGCGATCTAGCTCAGACGTCTCCCCCGGGTACCTCTTGGGTTCTAGATTCTGGTGCTTCTTTCCACATGACACCGGATTCCACATCTCTCATTTCAGTGGGACCTCCTGCCCTTCCTATCTCTGTAAAGACTGCGGATGGTACTTCTTTGTCTGTTAGCTGTCAGGGCACTCTTTTGACCACTGATTTTTCTGTTCCAGCTGTTTCTCATGTTCCCCAACTCACCATGCAGCTTCTTTCAGTGGGACAGCTCACTGACCTTGGTTGTAGGGTTGGTTTTGACTCTCACACCTGTTTTGTTCGGGATCGGCGATGGGGACGATACTTGGGACCGCGGCGCCAGAGGGGATTGTCAAGGTCTCTACATTCTCGACCGTCTTCATCTTCCGTCCACTTCAGTTGCTCCTACCACGTCTCCCGCCACGTCTACCTCCACTACCACTGCTGCCACTACCCCTGGAGTTTTTGCGCAGTGGCATCACCGTTTAGGTCACCTGTGTGGGTCTCGTCTTTCGTCGTTAGTTCGTCAGGGTGTCCTTGGACGTGTTACTGTTGACACGTCCATGTTTTATCGAGGTTGTAAGCTGGGCAAGCAGCTACAACTTCCTTATCATTCTAGTGAGTCATTGTCTTCTCGTCCTTTTGATTTAGTTCATTCAGATGTATGAGGACCTGCGCCTATTATCTTCAAAGGCGGGCATAAATTCTATGTTATTTTCATTCATGATTATTCCTGTTTTACTTGGCTTTTCCCTATGTCTAATCGTGGTCAGTTTCTTGCGATCTATCGTAGCTTTGCCATGATGGTTCGTACTCAGTTTGAGTCATCTATTCGTATTTTTCACTGTGATTCTGCTGGCGAGTATTGTTCTAGTGCGTTCAGACAATTTCTTTCTGAGCAGGGCACTCTTTATTAGTCTTCTTGTCCTGGTGCCCATGCTCAGAATGGGGTTGCTGAACGCAAGCATCGTCATCTGATTGAGACTGCTCGCACCCTTCTTCTTGCTTCTCACGTTCCCCCACAGTTCTAGGCTGAGGCTGTTTCTACAGCTGCATATCTCATTAATATGCAACCTTCCACTGCTCTTAAGGATGTCTGTCCTATAGAGCGTCTCTACTCTAGAGCCCCCCTGTACGATCACCTTCGTGTTTTTGGCTGCACCTGTTTTGTCCTGCTGCCGCCTCGTGAGCGCACTAAACTGACAGCCCAGTCAGTCGAGTGTGTTTCTTGGGTACAGTTCTGAGCATAAGGGTTATTGTTGCTATGATCCTTCTACTCGACGGATTAGGATCTCACGAGATGTTGTCTTTGACGAATCTCGACCTTTCTTCTATTGAGATTCGGCTCCTCACACTACTTCCACCATCGAGACGATCTCCTGGTTGTCTCTCCCTGACTCCTCACCCATTTTCCCCTTTTCCCCGCCTTCGGTACCTTCACCTCCTGTGTTGCCTCCTGCAGCACCGCCTCCTGCTCCAATGGCACCACCGTCTCGTTTCTCTGGGGTGCACTACTCCAGACGTCCTCGTCCTTTACCAGATCCCTCTCCTGGTCTCTTGCCGACACCGCCGTCTGATTCATCTGATGATGCTCCTCGTTATGCCCTTCGTGACCGGGCAACCATTCGGCCTCCTGCTCGTCTTGGTTTTGCTTCGCCAGCTCATGCTCTCTCTGTCACTGAGCCTAGTTCTTATCGTGAGGCTGCTTCTCATTCTGAGTGGCAGAGGAGCTTGATGCGCTTCGTCGTACGAAGACTTGTGATATTGTCCCGACACCTGTGCATGCTCGTCCTATCACGTGCAAGTGGGTGTACAAGATTAAGACCAGGTCTGATGGTACCATTGAGCGCTACAAGGCTCGTCATGTGGCTCGTGGTTTTCAACAGGAGTATAGTCGAGATTATAATGAGACATTTGCTCCTGTTGCTCATATGACCACTGTTCGCACTCTTGTTGCGGTTACTTCTGTTCGCCGGTGGTCTATCTCTCAGCTGGATGTTAAGAATGCCTTTCTTAATGGCGTCTTGCATGAGGAAGTTTACATGCAGCCACCACCGGGTATTCTGTTCCAGATGGTCATGTCTGTCGTCTTCGTCGTGCTCTTTATGGTCTCAAACAGGCCCCTCGTGCCTGGTTTGCGCGTTTTACCTCAGTGATCACCACTGTCGGTTTCATTGTCAGTGCCCATGATCCTGCTCTATTTATCCATGTCTCACCTCGAGGTAGGACACTGCTTCTTCTATATGTGGATGATATGCTCATTACTGGTGACGATCCCTCGTTCATTGCATATGTGAAGAAGCATCTCAGTGAGCAGTTTCTGATGACTAATCTTGGCTTGCTTACATACTTTCTTGGGATTGAGGTTTCTGTCACGCCTGAGGGTTACTACCTCTCCCAACAGAAGTATGTCCAGGATTTTCTTGATCGATCAGTGCGAGTGATACTGCTTCTGCCTTGAGACTCCTATGGAGCTCTCTCTTCAACTTCGTGCTACTGATGGTGATCCTCTTGAGGATCCTACTCGGTATTGCCATCTTGTTGGCAGTTTGGTATATCTTGTGAGCACTCGTCCTGATATTGCTCATGCTGTTCATATCTTGAGTCAGTTTATGGCTTGTCCTACTCATCTTCACTACAATCATCTTCTTCGTGTTCTTCGCTACTTGCGTGTGACCATCTCTCGTCGCTTGTTTTTCCCTAGCTCCACCTCACTCCAGCTTCAGGCGTACTCTGATGCGACCTGGGCTAGTGATCCTTCTAATCGTCGTTCTCTTTCTGCTTACTGTGTTTTTCTTGGCTCTTCCCTGATTGCCTGGAAGACAAAGAAGCAGACTGCAGTTTCCCGTTCGAGTGCAGAGGCTGAGTTGAGAGCTATGGCAGCTGTGATAGTAGAGATTACTTGGTTGAGATGGCTACTTGCAGATTTTGGTGTACCTGTGAGGGGACCTACAACTCTTATGACCGTGATGACAGAGCTATCGTGATTGCAGTGATCCAGTGAAGCATGAGCTCACCAAGCACATTGGTGTGGATGCTTCATACACTCGCTCTCAGGTGCAGGAGGGTGTCCTTGCTCTTCAGTTTGTGTCCTCAGAGTTATAGATTGCTGACTTCTTCACGAAGCCACAGACTAGGGCACAACATTTGTATTTTCTCTCCAAACTCAGTGTGTGTGATCCACCATGAGTTTGAGGGGGGGTGTTAAGGATAGAATAGGAAATAGATTAGGACAGTTATTTGTTTCCTAATATGCCTTGTATTCCTTTTGTATATCCCCCTTGTATCTCTATATATATTGCCCTTTGGGCCTCATGAATACATGTACAATATTCATAACAAAACTAAGCACTCTCTATAGAGATAAACCTCAATCATTCAAATGTGGGCCTGTTCTTTGTGGCTTCTAAAAATAGCTTTTAGCTTTTTCTACAGTACTTAACTTTCAAATGGAGTATTTTCTCAAGACGGGGGTCTACAAGTTAATTGTAGTACACATTAAAAGCCTAACATCTGGACTAGCCAAAATCGCAAGCGAGTATCTCTCTCCGTAATTTCTATCGCAAACAGACCAAAATTCAAAAAATTCAGCTAAAAGCCATAAGCCACATCTATAAGAAAAAAAGAACATGCCATGTGTCATATTTTGACTTGCGAAACTATGTTGTGGGGTGATACCTAAACTCAAGGCATAAGTAGTCTTGAAGTGGTCAAAATATGTTAATTGGTGGTGATGATGATGAATCATTACCCTTACTCTTGAAATTTTAATTGTCAATTCTTTTGTTTTAACTCAACATGCTTGCAAATAAAACTATATGGGATACTAGTGATAATAGGTCCAACAAAGCCCTCCTTATCAGATATTCTTTGAAATCCCTTCACTGTAAATATTATCATTGTAGCTTGTTGAGTATGAATGTACTCATTCTTGCATATTTTAGTTCAGACGATGAGTACTATAAGGAGGACATGCCAGCAAATGATGGGTACTATAATGGTGAAGATCATAGATTCTAGGTCGAGCCTACACACAAGTGTAGCATGTGGTGTGGTCTTCTTTTTTATGTAATCAAATAAGTTTGTCTTGGAACTCTTTAAATCTGTAATCGATAGCTATATCATATTTTATGTAAGACTCTTGGTATGGTATTGTAATCATAAGCAGGTTGTTTCCCTTTTATCAATCTATATGCAACTGAAATCTTGGACAGTTGCGTAAATAGGGAGATTCCTCGTAAATCTAGGTGCCCCCACACAAACTTTCTTGGAATCTTCCGAAAACTTAAACATGCAAAACTCACTCAAACATGAAACCTTTTTTAAACATTTTTATGAAACTTACTGAAATTGCATGAAGCATGTTGCTATACCGTTGTAACAGCATACCGTTGTCTAGCGGCTTCCATTTTTATCAAATGTGGGTCCCACTAACAGGGTCTAAATATTGTAGGATATTTTGCTCAAGGTTTTAAAACTCAGTAATCGGTACTCGCTCGGTCATCTCACCTTGTAGTAATTATATGCTAATCGGCCTTGTAACCGGTTTTTCTATTTTAAGAACGGATTTATATATGTATATTCATTAATTCATATAAAATCAAAGCCATATTTGATGCTATTTCTATTTTGGAATGGAGGTAGTAATCGGCAACATAGATTTGCTTTGGACAAATGACAACATGAAATAAAATATAAATGCACATTTCTTTCTTAATAAGCAAGTTTCCTACTAAGTCCACCAACAAAGTAGATAGTATGTCAGTTTTGGAACAAAATAACATCCAAAAAAGATGTGTATGGTTAATACTCAAAGTGAATAGCATATGCTCAGCAAATAACCTTACTATTAAACCTTCCTCTTTGAAACCAAAGCGCTGCTGTTCATCTATCCCAGAAATGCGTAAGGTTGAAAATTCAGTTTTATTAGCTATTAAGCTGTGTGTTCTAATGACCAATGCTTTGTCTCCAGTCTTAAGACTCTCTTCTAGGCTGTGGGCTTAATTGAGTGTGGGCTACTTTTATTAGACATTTAGACTTGAGTTACTTAACTAGCCAGTAGCCACTCGGCGAGTACACGGTCTGTTAGCTGATTACCACGAGTACTCGCCTGGTTATATCGATTAAATCGATTAGCTACTCGTTTTTGCTTGCTCGCACTAGGTGAGGGGACCTAGTAGAGTACTCGGGCAAGTACTCGGCCGAGTAGACCTGGTTTTAGAACCATGATTCTGCTAAGCTAAACGCCCTCACATGTGTCCACCTTGATTGTGTTGAGGGGTCCATACATTGACCATGCTCTTAAGAGTATGTCGAATAGTACAATTCGATTGTCTCTAAGGTCTAGACACATCAGCTCCGTTTCAAACATTTTTTAGTTTCGAGAAGGCAAAAGTCGTTTTGAACATGTTGGTTTTTTAATGTAGCTTTTTTGTTTTTTCTTCCCTTTTTTCTTTGCATTGTTCGTGGAGAAATAACATTTTTTCTTTCTTTTTTTCGCTTTTTTCTTCATTTTTAGTTGAATGTCTTAACCAAAAGTTAACGGCAACTACAATATCATTTCAGTCAGAAGACAAAAACAAAAGGCAAAAGACATCTGCCACGGCTGAATTGAACAGAGGATTCCTCAAATAGCTGAGCTAGAGAGGGAGGGCAATAAATGCATCTTCAATATTGTTATCTCAGTTGTCTTTTAGCTATATTAAATAAGTAAAATCCTATGTGGAGAAAAGAGGAGATAAGAAGAGATAATGTATTATCTCTTATACAAGAGACGACTTGGGGTTTGTTCTATCCAGCTTTTGAAACCAGCTTTTGGGTTTTGCTACAGCATCTAGTCTTCAAACAGAGTATTTTTTTAAGACGAGGTCTACAAATTAATTGTAGTACACATTGAAAGTAAATCATCTATACTAGCCAAAATCACATGTGAGCATCTCTCTTCATAATCACTATTGCGATCAGCCAAAATAAAAAAAAATAGCCGAAAACCATAAGCCGCAGCCATAAAGAACTTCCCGCAGACCAATGCAAATAGTAAGAGGATGTTAGATAGGAAGTTATAATGAAAATAGTATAAAATAGTTAGATAAATAATTTATTATTAGGGAGATTATTTTTAATACTATCTTTAGATGAGATAAAAGTGTTAGAGATAAATTTAAATGATAAATTATTGTAGATACCCCCTGAGTTGCTTGGGTCATCCGTTCCTAGAGCGATGACGTTGGCACGCGAACACATCTTCACTCCTTTCTCCTCCCGTTTCTTCACTGGTCCATCGCCGAGCAGCACGCCTGGGACACTGCCGCTGACCTGAACGCGACAAGCACTAACCTGAACGGTAGCGGCGGACGGCTACTCGACGTTGGCGATGAAGTGAGGAAGATGGCAAAGGGAGCACATCATAGCGGCGGCGGCGAGCATTACTGCTCGGGTATACGCCGCCCATGCCCGAATCCGCCGAGGGTATCATTGCTTGCCTAGCCGGGTGCGCCTCCCACCGCCAGTCTCAGCCGAGTGCGCGGTCGCCGCTTGCCTTCGCCGGTGTCCCGCCCATCGCCTGCCTCGGTCGAGTGCGTGTTCGCCGCCATCTCCACCGGTTTAGCTTGATTTGGAAGCACATTCAACGACGGCGGATGGCGGTGGCGCGTCGAATTGGGCGTGCTGCCGATGAATTTTGCGGTCGCGTGATTCGGGAGGGTGGTGGAGGGGAGGATGGTGGGACGTTGGGGGGGAGGGATAGTGTGAGAGGAAGGAGAGGTAAGGAATTAGTATGACTTGTGGGTCTAGTGGGATGAAAAGTAAAAAAATAAATCACTGCCTGGAAGAGTCATTCGGATGACCAGCTTTCTAAAGAAGCTTCATGTGGATCTCTTCTTTTGGTCTTTTATTTTTTAATTTTTAAAAAATCAAAATAAATAGAATAATTTTGTGAAACGAATTCTCTAAATAAAATCTGAGTCTACAACTATATGTACCATCTGCATCGATATATCCATTATAGGTATTTAAAAAACACAAATAAAAATCATCAGCCACAACTCAACTCAAAGAAAATGGTCCACATTTTCCTTGATATACGCACAAAATCATAAATCTATGAAGAGGGCCATTCTCCTCTGGCCCTCTGAGAGAGTAGCTGTTTTAGCCCATGACCTCTACTTAGCTGAAATTCCTCGAAAAGAAGTTCTCCTTGGAAATAGGCTTTGAAATTTACCTGGGCTCATGGTCTATGGGCTCGTCTCCAATAGTTGGTGTTGCAGTTTTTTGACATCTTACCATGTTTGTGTTAGAGATATATGTATAGTTGTTATTCCCCATTGTTATGAGGGGTTCTTTGCATATTTACCACATGTACTTTGTGTATATATACCGGCCCATTGGCCTCATATGAATACAAGCGCTATTCATAACATGGTATCAGAGCCAAAACTAGGGTTTTGGCTTACCTAGGGTTCCGCGCGCCGTCGCCGACTCTGCACCACCGTCGCCGACTCACGCGTGCCGCCTCCGCCTCCACTGTTGCCGTCCGCGCGCGCCGCCTCCGCGTCGGCCGCCGCCGCCTGCGCAGGCCGCCTCCACTCTGTTGCCTGTTTTGGGGCTCGGTCGGTTTGTAAACCGACTCGAGAGAAAAAAAGCAAAAAGAGCAAAAAACGTCGTTCTAACGCGCGCGCCGTCGGCGCCGCTGTTAGAACCGTTGCCTTGGTCGCCGCGCGTCGTCGCCGCCTACCAATGGGCACCGTTTTCCTTCCTCATTGTCCGGTGATCTTTGATGGTGTTAATTACACCGACTTCGTGTCTCACATGCGCATTCACATGTGTGGTCTTCGTCTCGGGCGTCCTCTCGGTGATGTCACCGCCCGCCTTGCCCTATTCCTCCGACGAGACCTCGCTGTTGCATTGCCCCGACGGCCGATAAAGGCTGCTGCGATGGTGAAGGCGATGATGAAGGCGCCTCGCCTACCGGAGGCTCGGATTCCTACAAGGATCGTCGACCGTCTACACTCGGTGGTACGATGGCGACGCCGGCCGCTGCTGCTTTGTCTTCATCGCGAGTGTCCGGCCTCGATTTTCTTACGAGGTGGTGGGACTCCTTCGGCTTTCGGATGTGGACTCATCTTCGTCGGCGCTCACGAGCCCTCGGTCATGCCCTGCACTCGTCCGTGGTCCGCCAGAGCACTCTCTTCAGCAGGTGATGCTCATTGGCGCTTTTACGCTCGAGTTCTTGCATGCGGCGTCGATTGGACTCACGCGCATCTGCGGCCGCCGTACTGTCCGTCTTTGCTGGATGTACGTCTTGACACAGGTTTCAGCGGGTTTACGAGTTCCTTACTCGCCTTCGTCCTGAGTGCGAGCAAAGGCGTGCCCAGCTTCTTGCACGCCACCCTCGTGTCACTCTCCTGGAGGCTCTTACCGAGATACGCGCAGAGGAGACTTGTTTGAGTGGTGCTGGTCTGATGCCACTCCCCTCTGTGCTCGCCGCTCGTCCGCCTGCTACACTGCCTCCTCCAGCGGCTATCACAGGTGGTGGTGGCCGTCCTCCGTCTGGAGGTGGTCGTCCTCACTGTTCCTACTGCGACAAGGATGGCCACACTGAGTCCCAGTGCTACAAGAAGAAGCGGCATCTTTCACGCCGTTCTTCTCGGCACTAGTGCTTCTCGACGGCGTCGCCTCGACTTCTTCAGCGACTTCTCTCACCGAGTAGGAGATAGCCGGACCGACACCTACTTGCCGCCGGGTTCTCCTCGGCAGTTCTGCGAGTTACGCTCATCGACTCTTCGGGCACTGAGAGACCACCTCCTACACAGTCAGGTACCTCCCCGTGGATTCTTGATTCTGGAGCATCTTTTCACATGACTCATGATCCTTCCACTGTCTTCTATTACACCTCTTGATTCTCCCGTCGGTGTTCTTACTGCGATGGTACATCTCTTTGTCTCTCAGTCGAGGATCTCTTAGCAACTCATCTTTTCATGTTCCTTCATTTGCTCATGTTCCTCGCCTTACCTTGCGCTTCTTCTGCTGGGCGACATCGACCTTGGTTATCGGGTCATTCTCGACTCTGACTCTTGTTGTGTTCAGGACTGCCACACGGGAGCTCTGGTTGGTTCTGGCCCTCGGCGCCGTGACTCACAGCGTCTCTGGGAGCTTGACTGGCTTCACCTTCCTTCCGCTGCCACCACTGCCGCCAGTCTCTCCGCTTCTGCCATTTCGTCTACCGGCTCTTTCCAGCAGTGGCATCACCGTCTTGGCCATCTGTGTGGATCCCGTCTGTCGTCCTTAGTTCGTCATGGCCTTCTGGGGTCTATCTCAGGAGACGTGTCTTTAGATTGTCAGGGCTGTAAGTTAGGTAAACAGATCCAGCTTCCTTATCCTCATAGTGAGTCTGTGTCTCAGCGCCCTTTTGATCTTGTTCATTCAGATGTTTGGGGTCCGGCTCTCTTCGTTTCGAAAGGGGGTCATCGATATTATATCATTTTTATAGATGATTTTTCTCGCCACACTTGGATATATTTCATGTCTTCTCGTAGTGAGGCCTTGCCTATCTATAAACAATTTGCCACTATGGTTCACACACAGTGCTCCACTCCTATTCGTGTCTTTCGTCTTGATTCTGTGGCGAGTACCTCTCTCGTCACTGCGCAGCTTCCTTCTTGCGAGCGAGGCACTCTCACTCGATTCTCTTGTCACGGTGCTCATGCTCGAATGGTGTCGCTGGCGCAAGCATCGTCACCTCCTTGAGACCGCTCGTGCTCGATGATCGCCGCCTCTATTCCACCTCACTTTTGGGCCGAGGTGTTTCCATCGCCACCTATCTCGTCAACATCCAGCCCTCTTCGCGCTCTTGGTGCGATCCTGTTGAGCGTCTCTGTGGTCGTCTTCGACTACTCGCCCTTCATCTGTTTGGCTGCGTTTGCTACGTTCTCCTCGCCCTCGAACGCAAACTGACCGCTCGATCTGTTGAGTGTGTCTTTCGGGATCTGTTGCACAAGGGCTGTGTCTTTGGGATCTGTTGGATCGGATACGGGATTTCTCGGGATGTGACTTTCGACGAGTCTCGTCCATTCTAAGGGCTATCGTCTTTCTTGGGATCACCTATATCTGTTTTGGTCGTCGGATTCCCCGTGGCCTCTCCGCCGTTTCGGGATGTGACTTTACGACTCCGAGTCTCTATACCTTCTCCATTCTACCCGTATTGAGGACGTTCCATCTTCTTCGATGCTCCATCTTCCCCGATGGGTCATCTTCCTCGCTACGCTCCGCGATCGGAGTCTCTGTTTGCCTTTCTTGACCTATTCACGGGGATCACACCTATATTCTGGTATTTTGTTCCTCATCTCATTCTCATCCCCACGTGTAAGTGGGTCTATAAGTCTCCGATGGCTCTCTTGAGCGCATAGGCGCCCTCGTGGTTTCAGCGAAGCATGGTATTCTACGACGAGACTTTTTCTCCCGTTGTCGCACTCTTCTTTCGTCGCCTGAGTGCTTTCTCGACTTGATGTCAAGAATGTTTTCTTAATGGCGAGTTGCGTGAGGACGGGTACTCGAGGGCATGGTGATGCGCCGTCGCTCTCTATGGCCTTAAGCAAGCCCTCGTGCTTGGTTTGGCGCTCGCTCTGTGGTCACTGCTGCGGCTTTTCAGCTAGTGATCATGATCTCGCTCTTTGTCCACACTTCGCCTCGTGGTCGGACTCTTCTTCTCCGTATGTTGATGATATGATCATTACGGAGATGATTCGAGTACATTGCCTTTGTCAAGGCTCGTCTTAGTGAGCGATTCCTTATGTCGGATCTTGGTCCTCTTCGTTACTTCCTTGGGATTGAGGTTACTTCCACTCCGGATGGTTTCTTTATGTCCCAAGAGAAATATATTCAGATCTTCTTGATCGCGCCTCTCTCATCGATCACAGATTGTTGAGACTCCTATGGAGCTCAATGTTCACCTCCGACTCTCGATGGCGAGCCTCTTTACGATCCGACTCGCTATCGTCATCTTGTTGGGAGTCTTGTCTACCTTATTGTTACTCGTCCGGATATCACTTATCCAGTTCATATTCGAGTCGGTTTGTTTCAGCTCCCACTCGGGTTCACTATAGCCACCTTCTTGAGTTCGCGATACCTTGGCGGGACTATCTCTCGCCGTCTCTTCTTTCCACGTTCCAGCTCGTTCTGACTTCGAGCCTATTCGGATGCTACTTGGGCCGCGATCCTCCGATCGCGGTCTATTTCTCGCCTCTTGTGTTTTTCTTGGTGGTTCTCTTATTGCACGGAAGACGAAGAAACAGATCGCAGTGTCCCGCTCGAGTGCAGCAGAGGTGAGTTGCGAGCTATGGCTCTCTTGACAGCAGAGATTACTTGGCTACGGTGGTTACTTGAGGATTTTGGTGTTTCTGTCACTACACCGACCCCTCTCTTGTCAGACAGTACAAGTGCTATCAGTATTGCTCGTGATCCTGTGAAGCATGAGCTCACCAAGCATATTGGTGTTGATGTTTCTTTCATGAGGACTTGTGTGCATGATCAGGTGATTACTCTTCAGTATGTGCCTTCGGAGCTTCAGATAGCGGATTTCTTCACGAATGCCCAGACTCGAGCACAGCACAGCTTCTACCTCTCCAAACTCAGTGTTGTTGATCCACCATGAGTTTGAGGGGGGTGTTAGAGATATATGTATAGTTGTTATTTCCCATTGTTATGAGGGGTTCTTTGCATATTTACCACATGTACTTTGTGTATATATACCAGTCCATTGGCCTCATATGAATACAAGCGCTATTCATAACAGTTTGTACTAGCAAATCACACCGATCAGTGCGTTGGAACTTGGAAGTTCAGAACAAGAAACACTTAATTAGATTGGGTTCGGCAGGTTTTCAGCTTTTTGGCTTTTATATGTTATTAAGTAACTATGTTTTAAACGATGTATTTTTTTATAATAAGATTTATAAATCGATTATAATAGACACTGTACTAATTTCAGCTATACTAACTAAAATCACATACAACTATCTCTCTTGTGAACAACTAAAATTCAAAAGCCATAAATCACAACACCAAAATATCATACTATACCACTATACCTCTGTACAACAAGAGCTTACCACAAGAACAGAAATACACGCTAACCCTACATGGCTACATGACAGCACCACCGTCGTGAGCTACCCTCTTCTTATACACATAAACGCGCGAAACAAACACGAACGCGATCAGCTCCACCGCGCAGAGCCCCGCGAGCAGCCAGTAGAAATAGTCGAGGTGCGCTCGGTTCAGGTTGTTGGAGAACCAGCTCGCGCCGCTCTTCTTGGTCGCGCCGTCAATGGCGGATATGATGAAGCTGCTGAAGAAGTGCCCCACCCCGAAGATGCTCAGGAAGAAAGCGAGCCCGAGGCTGCGCAGCGCGATGGGGACCTGGTCGTAGAAGAACTCCTGCAGCCCGATCATGGCGAACACATCGGACAGCCCGAAGAGGACGTACTGCGGCACCATCCACCACAGGCTCATCGGCAGCGGCGCCTTGGGCTGGTCCACGAGGCCGGCGTCCCTCGCAACGCCGAGCCGCTTCATCTCCACCAGCGCGGCCACGACCATGGCGACCAGCGCGAGGGCGAGCCCCGTGCCGATCCTCTGCAGCATGGTGATGCCCGAGGACAGGCGCGTGAACCGCCGCGCGACGGGCACGAAGGCGCGGTCGTAGACCGGGATGAAGGTGATGATGGTGACGCTGATGAACGTCTGCAGCGCCGCCGGAGGCACGCGGAACGTGGAGCCGATCCGCCGGTCCAGCGTCGCCGCCTGCTTGGTGAAGAACGTCGACGACTGGGAGAAGATGACGGCGTAGATGATGCACGTCGCCCAGATAGGGAACAGACGCAACACGCCTTTCACTTCTTCGCGGTGGTCGGCACTGAACTCAGCGTCCTCGCTGGCGAGAGCACTGTCAAGATCAAACAAACCGTAATACTGACAGAGCATCAGAATACTAAAAAACATGCAGCAGCACAGGACAAGATCGAGAGAACATACTTGTCGTACTGGCTCGATTTGGAGCCTTTGATTAGCTCAACGAACGCTCTCGCGAGGCGAGCAAAGGGGCTCGACTGGGTGGAAGTGTAGTACCGGTAGTTCCGCGTCCCGAGCAAGAACATGATGAGAGCCAAGACCATGACGAGGCACGGGATGCCGAAGCCGAGGCCCCAGCCGATGTTGTCCTGGATGTAGCTGGACACCATCGTCGTGACGGCGGTGCCGGAGCACATGCCGAAGTACCACCAGTTGAAGAAGGAGCTCCTCGAGACGGACTCCTTGGGGTCGTGCTGGTCGAACTGGTCCGCGCCGAATGCCTGGGCGCACGGCTTGTGGCCGGCCTCGGCGAGCGCCACCAGGTACAGGGAGACGTAGAAGATGCCCACTTGGACTGGGGAAGGAGAGCAAGCGAGTGACTTGGAGGTGTAGCTGCTGCAGCCGTCGGAGTGGAAGACCGGAAGCGCAGAGGAGAGGGTTAACATGCCCATGCTCTGAAGTGATACCAGCAGTAGACGAACGTTAGTCACTAGTACTGCTTTTGGAGCAAAATTAACAGACTATCATACTACATAGTCACAATGTTCTTAACAATACTGATCCCACAGTAGCGCCTCTGGAATACAAGCGATCGTGAAATTGGATAGCTCATGAATTAACGCAATTAGCCAACACACCCATCAGTTTTTCTCACCGACACTTGCGCATTTTCCAATATATAACTTCTGCAGCTAATCAACCATATTAAGCTCCATGTTCTTATCTTTTCCTATCGTGATCAATTCTCAAGCTCCTAATTATAAACTCGCTTTTCTTGTACCTATACCCGAAACAGGGCAGATTTTTTGCTTTGCCCATGGCGTCCTCCATCCCAATTCACATTACAATCTCACGTCTCTAGTACTACGCCCAGAGGAATAGCGCTCGACGACGCATAAATCACCCGGGTGCTGGTTTTAAGATCAAAAAAAGATGATCCAGTTTTGCATGACCCACGGAATCCCCGAGCCGAGGCGGAGTGGACGCACTTTTGTGTCGAAACTCGAAAGTGCGGCGCGGTCTCGCTCAAATAGGTGGGAGAAGAGCTTTAGATTGGGCGGACGAAAAGGGAGGGCATCCGCGCACTTTTCTTTCCGCCAAAAGGAGAGGAGGCGGGTCAGGAGTGAGCAGCGAGCGGGGAGTGGGAGGGAGAGGAACTGACCACGACGAAGACTAGGGAGGCGAGCACGATGGTGCGGTACCTCCCGAGCCAGGCGTCGGCGACGCACGCCACCAGCAGCGGCAGCATCGTCGCCACCCCGCTCCACGCGTTGATCGCCGCCGCCGCGCCCGCCGTCGACTCCCCCAGCGGCCCCGTCAGGTAGCTGATCAGGTTCGCCGACACCCCGTGGTACGCGAACCTCTCCGCTATCTCCACCCCTTCAATTTCAACACAGACCACAAGAATTAAAGCCACCTCTCGATTTTGCATAATCTGGCTGTATTAGGGCGTGCGCGTCGTCCAACGATCGAGGGAGGCTGTACCGAGGACAAACATTGCCGCGGACCAGCGGCCGGTGGAGGCGCGCGACGCGGGGCGGCCGCGGAAGTCCACTGCACCGGGGACGGCGCCGTCGGGCCGGGGCAGGAGGAGGGCGTGGGCGTCCATCCCTGTGCTCGCGTGTGCGGTGAACTGGACTGGAACTAGACGATGGGGGCGGGCCGGGCAGCGACCATCATATACTGGGATGCTGGGGCAGAGAATCCGACCGGTTCGCAATGCGCCAGACGACTCTCGGACAACCGGGTACGCGAGGACCAGCGCCGGTTTTCTCTACTTTTCATTAAGAAATCGCTTCTTGTTTCCGGCAATTTGCTCGCCAGTAAATTTTACGACTATAGAGAGATAGCTTACACATCATGTCATCATGATGCTGCCCATGTCATCGCGTGCGTGCCCCGGCGCCCGACAAATTAGATGAGTTTTCCGCGACACGCAGCGCACAGGCAGCCGCACGATCCGAATCAGGCGGCTCTCACGACGAGCGATCCAGGCCTAGCAGCCTGCGATGATGCGAAGGCAGAGCCGGGGAATCACGGCACTCGTCGAAATGGCCCGAGATAAGAAGAGACAGGCCGGCGTGTCGTGCGCTGAGAGGCGACCTGACCTGACCTGGAGTTTGTTGCGAGCCCGTTTGGCCGGTTGCGCCGGGCGGAATCGCGTGGGGCTCCCGGATTGCTACGGGATTTCTTGTGGAAGATGTCAACGATTCGGGCTTCTTGGCTGGGCTGGCAGCTATGGTAGTAGTATACTCCGTATTTTGGTTTAGATATTTAGCGTCCTATTGTTGGATCTGTGAGAGCCACATGATATTGGCCGATACAGGTACATGCGACAAGGAAATCGGTGTATTTTTCATCCTTGGAGTCTGGGACACGTGAATCTACATGAAGTGGATGATCTCGTTGCGAGCTTTCGTATGCCTGCTTAACAGCGCAGGTCGCTGTTCATTGTCGGCGAAATTGACGGGCAGCATAGGCACATGTCTGGTTCTAGGTCCAGGGAAGAATCTACGATTAATTTGGGATAAGGTACTGTTGGACTGTTGGTATTTCCTATTCGTATCTAGGGTCCAAACTCCAATTCCAGAGTGATGCTCATTTGATTACCTACGTACGAAGAGAAGAATGGCAGGAACGAACTGTCATTGATCTCGAGCTACATTGGTCCGGCGAACCTCCGCCTGCACAGCAAATCCCAAGCGTGTGCCGGCAGCCGGGGAGCGCACGCCCGCACGCGGCGGGTGCACGGTTCGGCCGTGCTCGGCGCGTGTCCTACCTGCCCAAAACGGAACGGGCGTCCTCCGTGGACGGGCTCGCGCGCCACCTCGGACACGTTCTTTGCTTACCTGCCTGCTCACGCGACGAACAAATTATAACACGTAGTTGCTGCAATCTGTTTGTCCTTTCTCGGTGAAACAAGCTGCAGTTTTTTTTCTTGGCCTCACCGCCAGTTGCTTTGCATGTATACAGGGCCGGTTATCTCTCTTCATGTAACAACTATTTTATGCCACCCAGTTTAGGGATGAAAACGGTCGGAAACGGTCGGAAAACTCCTCAACCGTTTTCTACTTCTACATTTGAATACGAAAACGAAAGCGAAAGCGGTAAAGCCGGACACGAAAACGAACGCGAACTTACGGAATATCGAGAAATTCGAAAACGAACCAATTCGAGCGGAATTATGTCGAACACGGTCGGTATACGAAAATTCAATACGGAATACCGACCTGTAGGACCAAGTGTATAACAATTAACAAGTGACCAAGTACATAACAATTACCAAGTGCATGATCAAGTTCAAGTGCATATAATAATATGGCTTTAGCATAATTCCCCCCATTTTCCTTTTCTTTATTTTGATTTATACACTATCTCGCTTTAACAATATCATTAACTAGAGAATCATGACATGAACTGGTGAAAATGTCAAGTACTACTGGGAAACTTTTCAGTATAGTATAACTAAAGCACCAGCAAATGAATTGGTAAGGCCAAATTTTCCACAACAAAAGCACCAGCTGCCTTGTGGGGCAAGGGTGGGACGCTGTTAAAAAAATAAAGGATGAAAAGGTGTAGAGACTGATTGATTTACTTCAATAACTTTCTGAAGCAATTATATATTTAAAAGTAGAGTGAATAAGTGAAATGTGAATATATAAATTTTGCTCATTTGTACGTACAAAATATATTTTGCTGGTAGCCTGGTGCCAGTTTCCAATAAGCCTTGAAGCTTCGTTGATAGCAGTGTCAAGCTCCCTTAACACCTCATTAAGTTGCTCGTCAGGAGACTTGCATAGATCTTCTATGAGAGGGTTCACAATGCTCAAGATATAGCATACATTTTGGCAGTACTTCTGAATAGGCTTGGGCCTTGCGGCGGATCCATCAGAAGCTAAAACACCAAGGCATGAGATACTATTGAGCAGATTCCTCGGGAGAAATTTTCCATCAGCCCTGTTTAACAATATATCCATATGTGTCAGAGTAAGACTACATGCTTGAATATTCAAACCCATCCATATATGAACTTCTCAGTTCTCACATATACACATACTATTATTGTATATACTTACAGTGCTGATCCCAACGTATCTGATTAGCTAACATAAAAACAAACACAAATACCTGAGGACAAAATTCCCACAAACATGAGATGTCCGTAGCGCATGCAGGCGCACAGATCCTACCCTCTCAAAGCAAATGTCACTCCACACAGCTGGGGTCTAGAATTTTAGCAACAACCACCATCCATATTGGTAAAAAAACAGCAACAACAGACTATTTGCATAGGGATGGCAACCTAAATTATCCAACAAAATCGTAAGGAGAGTAGCATGTTGGCGATGGCAACAGCATGCACGGTAGCAAGCGGTAGGAACAAGGTAGAGACAACAGCAAGAAGAGCCTGCTATACCGCAGGAATGGCAAGCTAATCCATCCATGAATGAGAAGGGCTAAAAAGGGCAGGTTTTAATAAGAGGCAATTATAACGCAGGTATGGCAAGCTAATCCATCCATGGCAACTATATAGTACAGGAAGGAGAGCGATTGCGCGGTCGAGTGTGGGTTAAGCCAAGCTGAGAGAGAGAGATGGAGAGATGGAGAATACCCAGGCAGGCAGGCATCAAGAAACGGTGGCCGCGCGGCGCGAGCGAGAGGTGATCCGGCTAGAGGTCGCAGGGAGCAGGACGCGGAAGCCCAGAGGGGGAGCTGGAGGAGCGCAAGCAAGGTAGGGGAAGGGGCGGTGAGCATCCGACGCAAGGCGGAGGAACCCTAGAAGGTGAAGCTGGCGACTCGAGGCGAGGGGAGGCACCTACACGAGCGTGCAGGCCAGGCGAGATGATGAGAGAGATGGAGAGACTGACCTCGGTGCGGCGGAGGCGGTGGCCGTGGCGGCGGCAGCGGCGATCGGGATCGAGGTGGGGGATCTCCCTGGCTGGCTCCGCCGATCGAGGTCCTCTCTGGCTGGCTCGGTGGTTTGGTTGGGCTGGGTCGGATCGGGTGGGTGGTGGGTGGGTAGAGAGACTCGGAGTGGGCTGGGCCAAATTCGGTTTAAACCGTATTTACAATACGGTATACTCCGAATAAAATGTAGAAAAGTAGAAAACGGTCGGAAAATGCTTAAACCGTTTCGCTCCGTTTTGAATTTGGTATTCGTATTTGAACCGAATTGAATTTGTCAGAAAATACGAATTCGATCGGTCAAATGTAGAAAGCGATGCGGTTGATGCGGGATATTTCCGTTCCGTTTTCATCCCTAACCCAGTTGCATAATTAGCTTTGGGTTAGCTGTCGTTGCGTCCAGCCATTCTTGTGGCTTTGGATAGAGCATTTGACCGCGACAGGCATCGGATTAGGCCCTGTTTGGATCCTATAGTCTAAAGTTTAATTATCTAAAATTTTGAACTAAACTTTAGTTGGCTAAACTTTAGCCACTAAACTTTAGTCGAATGTCCTGTTTAGATCCTGTACTAATGGATAGGACTAAAGTTTCAAAAAGACCATACTACCTCTCCTCGTTTCGTGCGTTAGCCATTAAATAGGAGGTGAGAGACCAACATGCATCGGTAAGAGCAAGTCTTATAATCTGACCTTGGTGATTGTATGAATACTTACACTCACTTTTCACCTACTCATATAGTAGTTACTGACCAGTGAAGGTGTATGACCTACCCTTTCCTCTCACAAAGTTTGTTGGTTCTTGTGCTTGGTGGTGTAAGCTTCTGACCCACCTCTCTTCTCTCTCCTCCTCTCTCTCCTCCATCTCAGCATACAGCCAGCTTACAGCCCCTTATAATACTTGCTCTAAACACGTCTTTGTACCTAAGAACCCAAAACTTTAGACTACTTTAGTTTACTTTGGTGGACTAATGGTCTAAAATATTTTTTAGGGGTTAGCTAAAGTTTAGATCTAACTTTAGACCACCTGTTTGGAGACTTTAGATCTAAACTTTAGTGACTAAACTTTAGATGGAGGGATCCAAACAGGGCCTTAGTCGTAACTTATACTGGTAGGCATACTTGCTTTTGTAAACAAGCACCACACAGATCAAGTTGCGCGGACGTACGGGTGACTGGCCGGATGACATGGCATGCGATGAGATGCACGGAAAAATAACACAAGGACGTAATGTTAATTTTAATTAACGGAAAAATGTCCCAGGTAATTTATTGGATTAATTCTAATTATAAAAGATTTAGTATGATGGTTACTAGATTTAAAGTATTAGAATTACTGAGTTTTAAATCTCTCTTGTCTCCCTTTGTATGGCATAAATTGTAAGTGTGAACAGAAGCCATTGCATGCAGTTTGCAAGGCACATGCAATTAGTTTAATGGCATTTGTTAATGACATCAATTTGCGGCTGTTGGATGTGGTTTAGTTGCATGTGCTGACGCATACATTCAGAAGGCAGCAGCAAACAGTGGTTGCATGCGTGGTGGCTGAAATGATTTGGCTGTTCACGCAGTGCAGTAGAGAGGCAAAAAACAGTTGCGCAATGCAGTGTTATTGCATGCGTCAGACACAAAAAGGAGCGGCTGCATGCACATCTGTTCACTCGGACGCGTTGTTGCATTGCAACTATTCATTTGCGATAAAATGAAGGCTGCTCTGTCATTTGAAAAGGTAGCGCATGAATCTGAACAAGTTGGTAATGTATAAACACACATACAATTGAGAGTGCCAGTTCTTTAATCATCAAAAGAACTCTGTAAAGAAAAGGCAGAGACAAGAGAAAAGGTTTACTACAAAGAAGAAAAAGCTTGCTGCAATATGGATCAAGATATGTTTATACATGATTAAGGTTGAACAAAATAGTGTTGTAAATTAAAGTTTCCGCTTACATTTGGTATCAAAGCAATATACAACACTTTTGTTCACCATGAAAGTTTTTTGTTCTGTTATCTTAATGCTCTTTTATGGTCTCTTTGCTGATCATATGAAAGTTTGTTTATGCTATTTTGTATGGATTTTGTACTGGACATAATAGTGTTCGTCCGAGTACATTGAAATAGCATATTCTTATATTTGTTTCTTTGAAATGAAATACCAATTAAATGATCAATGTATAGTACAAGTTAGTCGTCACCAAAGTGGCCTAGCTAGAAAGTTATTAACATTTATTTGAGTATTTTTCTATTATCCGGTCGTATCGAATGCTATTATAATGACCATACAATTAAACTTATTAATTATAAAGCATGGAGATCGCCCAAAGATGGATCATTGCTTATAATTAATAACATGAAAGAGATTGATCAACATTCTTGGTAACATGTATATCCAAAGATAGCATATGTAAAGATCTAAGTATGTTTGAAAAATCTGTTAAAGTTTATCTTTTGACAGTTTTAAAGTTTGCATTTAAAATTCATCCAAAGATGATTTTAGATGCATGTCTAATAGTTTTTTGTCTGGATCTAATTTGGTCAAAATATTTATTTTGAGCATGTTTTTTTCTCCAGCCACTATAAACCTGTATGCTCAAAGCAGCGGGCTTGTAAAGTTTAATGGACTGAATTACGCTAATTGGTTCGAACAAGTGTGTTTCCAATTGGGTGTTATGAATTTAGATTATGCATTGCTTATGGATAAACCAAGGATCACTGAGGACAGTACAGATGATGACAAGTTTCTTTTAGAGACTTGGGAAAGGTCCAATAGATTGAGTTTGAATCTAATGCGTCTGTTGATGGCTGAAATTGTTAAGCCATCAATGCCCAAAACGGAATATGCAAAAAAAGTTCATGTTGAAAATTAAAGAATACTCTCAATCGGACATTACGAACAAGTCCATTATGGGGAGTCTCATGAGTGAGTTGACGACTAAGAAATTTGATTGGTCGCAACCCATTCATGATCATGTGACAAACATGGCTAATCTTGCAGTGAAGTTGAAAACCATGGGCATGGACTTGAATGAATCTTTTTTTGGTTCAATTCATCATGAACTTGCTACCTCCTGATTTTGGCCAGTTCCAGGTGAATTATAACACCATTAAGGATAAATAGAACTTTTAAGAAGTAAAGGCCATGTTAGTTCAGGAGGAAGGAAGATTAAAGAAAATTAGAGAAAATTCTGTCCATCTCACGGTTCATGAGGGTGCTAACTACAGTAAGGGAAAACCAAGAAAAAAAGGGTAAAAAGAAGGATAAGACTCCTGGAGCTGTTAAGGAGAGTCAAATCCGTAAAGATATAAAGTGTCATTTCTGCAAGAAATCTGGACACTTCAAGAAAGATTGCCCAAAAAGAAAGGTTTGGTTCAAAAAGAAAGGTACATATTATGTTTCTGTATGCCTTGAATCAAATCTTATTGAAGTTTCCAATAATACCTGGTGGTTAATACTGGTACAACTACTCATGTGTCACACATTTTACAGGGATTCCTTTCAATCCAACCCACAAGTGGAACTAAAAATTTCCTGTATATGGGAAATAGAATGAAGGCACAAATTAAAGGCATTGGAACATATCACTTAATTCTAGATTCCGGATGCCACTTGGATCTTAAAAAGTGTCTTTATGTTCTTGAATGTGCTAGAAATTTAGTTTCTGTTGCAAAGTTGGATAATATAGGTTTTAAGTTTAAGATTGGAAGTGGTGCATTTTCCTTGTATAAGTATGAGTACTATTGGTTGTGGTACTTTATTTGAAGGATTGTATTGCTTTAATCTTAAAAATGGATTTGTTGAATCTCTGTTTAATGTTGATCTTTCAGTTGGCAATAAACGTATTGCACATAATGAATGTTCTGCTTTCCTATGGCATCAAAGACTTGGTCACATATCCAAGGAAAGAATAATAAGGTTAATGAATAATGAAATTTTACCTCAATTGGATTTTGTCGACTGGAACATATGTGTAGAATGTATTAAAGGAAAGCAAACCTCACATATATCAAAACATCCTGCCATAAGAAGTAATGCACCATTAGAGTTAATACACACTGATATCTGTGGTCCTTTTGATCTTCCTTCCTAGGGAAATGAAAAGTATTTTATCACTTTCATTGATCATTAGTCACGTTATTTCTATTTATACTTGTTGCATGAAAAGTCTTAAGCAGTGGATTACCTAAAGGTATTCATTGATGAAGTTAAAAGGCAACAAGATAAAAAGGTTAAAGTTGTGAGATCCGATAGAGGTAGTGAATATTATGGCAAATATAATGAAAATGGACAATGTCCAGGTCCATTTGCTAAGTTCCTTGAAAGTAGAGGTATTTGTGCACAGTATACAATGCCTGGAACACCTCAGCAAAATGGTGTAGCTGAAAGGAGAAATCGTACTCTCATAGATATGGTAGAGTATGATATGTAATGTAAATGTACCTATATCCTTGTGGATGTATGGATTAAAGATTGTTGCATATATTTTAAATAGGGTTTCTAGTAAGTCAGTTCCTAAGACTCATTATGAACTGTGGATAGGAAGGAAACCTAGTTTAAAACATCTTCATGTTTGGGGTTGTCCAGCAGAAGTAAGAATATATAATCCACATGAAAAGAAACTTGATGCAAAAACCATTAGCGGTTATTTCATCGGTTATCCTGAAAAATCTAAAGGATATAAATTTTATTGTCCTAACCATAGTGCAAGAATAGTTGAGTCTGGAAATGCTCGATTCATCGAGAATGGTCAAATTAGTGGGAGTAATGAATCTCAAAGAACAGTTAATGAGATTCGAATAGAAACTTCTTCAACTAATATTTCTCCTTCGGATGTTGTTTTAAAGTTACCAAACAACTCGGAAAGATAAAATTTAGTTGGTGAAAAGTCGATGGATAACATACAAGTCATGAAGGAAAAAGATATACCACAAGAAATAGTACTAAGAATGTCTGTAAGACAGAAAAGACCAGCTATTTTGGATGATTATGTGGTATACTCTTTAGAATATGAATGTGACATAAGTATAGATGAAGATCCGGTCTCATTTATACAAGCCAAGAAAAGTAATAATTTAGAAAAATGGTTTAATACTATGGAAGATGAGTTAAAATCAATGGATGACAACAAAGTCTGGGATTTGGTTAAGTTGCCTAAAGGATCAAATCAAGTTGGTTGTAAATAGGTCTTTAAGACCAAACGCAACTCAAAAGGCCATATTGAAAGGTACAAAGCCAGACTTGTTGCTAAAGGTTATACTCAGAAAGATGGCATTGATTATAAAGAAACTTTCTCTCCGGTTTCTAAGAAAGACTCTAAGAATTATTATGGCTTTAGTTGCATATTATGATTTAGAACTTCATCAAATGAATGTAAAGACCGCATTTCTGAATGGCGATCTTGAAGAGGAAGTTTATATGGATCAACTAGAAGGTTTTAAAGTCTAGGGAAAGAAAAATTTAGTGTGCAAATTGAAGAAATCAATATATGGGCATAAACAAGCATTCCGCCAATGGTATATTAAGTTTAACAATACCATTACATCGTACGGATTTACAAAAAATTCTGTTGATCGATGTATCTATCTTAAAGTCAGTGGGAGCAAGTTTATTATATTAGTCCTATATGTTGATGATATTTTGTTAGTCGCTAATGATAAATCATTGTTATATGATGTAAAGAAATTCCTCTCTATGAATTTCGAAATGAAAGATATGGGTGAGGCATCCTTTGTTATTAGAATAGAAATATTCCGTGATGGAAAACAAGGATTGTTAGGATTGTCTCAGAAAGGATATATCAATAAAGTTTTAGAGAGGTTTAGAATGGATAAATGCTCCGCCGGCATAGTTCCAATTCAAAAAGGAGACAAGTTTAGCAATATGCAATGTCCAAAAAATGATTTGGAACGAAAAGAAATGGAATCTATTCCATATGCTTCGGTAGTTGGGAGTTTAATGTATGCTTCAACATGCACTCGACCAGATATTAGCTTTGCTGTTGATATGCTGGGTCGATATCAAAGTAATCTTGGGATGGATCATTGGAAAGCTGTGAAGAAAGTTCTAAAGAGTATCAAAAGGTCTATACTTATGTCACACTCATATTCTAAAGAGTATACCAAAAGGTAGGAAGAAGATGGAGATAGAAGTGAGGGGCTGATGGGTGGGCTCTACCAATTTTTAAGATTTATTTACTTATTTTGCTGACCAAGCTACTTAGATATCAACATCCAAAACCCAAAACCGGCTATTTTTGCCCACGTGGTTGCCACGCCGTCACCACATTAGAGCAAAACCGCCTTCAATCGGCCTCAAGGGTAATAAATGGTATTGGTACTTAAAGGTTGTAAAACATCCAATTTTGTAGTTAGAGATTAAAAGTTTAGAAGGGTAAAGTAGACTTATTTCTAAATTTATTGATTAAGTCCACCGATAGATATTATGTATTAAAGAAGTGATTTCTATAATTATTTCTATATGATGTAAAGTGTATAGATGACCACTAAAAATGCCCTAACTACACTCAACAAATACCTAAATCCCATTTTTGGTACAAACCAGTCTATTGTCTTGTTTTTTTTAACTTTTCAGTAAACTTTTGATTTCGACTTCTTTTAATAATCCCTATTTAACAGACTATCTCGCCTCCTGTAGAGAGGAGCCCCAGCAAAATCTTGCGCTCGGGTGCAAGATCAAAAGAAGGAAACAAAGGTGATTTTCCCACTGCTCGTCCGTTTTAATTTGTGCAAAATTAGTTCCAAGATTCGATTTTTACGACCTGTTTAGTGTCCCGTCTCTGTGATTTAGTTTTATGGAGAGGTAACTCCGTGATTGGATTGGAAACTCTTGGCCCAGGAGACTCATCGGGGTTGGGGGATGCTTTGGTTGCGATCTTTTTTGTTAAAGGCAGTGATCAATGCACGAATGCATCCTTATCGCGAATTGCTTTACAAATCGGTTCTACTCTGCAACCCCAGGCATTATTTTGGAAATTTGTGTGCATGAACTAAAAAAGCTGGGAATTCGATGGGTTTCTCGTTTTCTCGTCGAGAAAAGGGAGATTAAATCGCGACTCCGGAGACCCAAACTTTCTTAAGTACAGTTGTTACTATCAGGTCGAATTGGTGACCATGAGTGCTCGTTTTGGGATCCATCATCTCGGCTATTTCTAGTTTGCAACATGCAGATTAATCAGGTTCTTTGCCTTATGAGTTGCTCAAGCTGCTTCCTGTATTTTGGCCAAGCACAACTGCCCTGCACGTCTCGAGATTCTTTAATTGGGAATTGATTACTTGAATTACTGCTATACCTTTCTGGATTATGAAATTCAGTTTGGAGTTCTTTCTATGTAACACTGCAATTAGCTCGTGCTAGTTTAGGAGTGATCTGATTATCAGATTCTTTATAGGTTCGCCCCTGTATCGCTGTGGCACCTCTCTTTCGATATTTCTAGTTTTGTACAATGCACCTGTTGAGTTTTTTAACTCCTGATCAAAGTGAGGGTACTGATGCTTACTGTGAAAATTTTAAATTTTAATTGCCCACTGCACACATTCCTATCCTGTTTTGACATCTTGAGAACGGGATAGTTCATAAATTTGTGCCAGTGTCTTGTGTCCATATCCATTGAAATCTTTTATGTTCATTTTGTGTAACTCCCAACATTCAAATTGTACATAATTTGGTTTTTTTGTATGGGATGACATGTGTGCAAGCTTGATATGCTTTTACTTTTGTTTTAGTTAAAGGGCATATCTCCAGTTTTCACTTTTCAATAGAAACTGATGGATATGATTATTTTTCTTTAATTAATTTGTCATGGGATGCTGTTTACATGGTATTCGTGCTGGGGTTACTTTCTGGATGACTGGGTTGCACAAAATAGTCTTGATTAACCCCGGTGGACTATTGCCACTTACATAACAGTAATTAATTAATTGCTTAATTGTTCGTGGACTGCCACTTTCCATTGTTTGAGCTCATGCAACCTGGAATTGATGCTGACACCTATTATTTAGCATTGATTTAGCATGGTAACTATAATATTCATACATTTTATTTCAAGGAAATGGTTTTAAGTTCATATTTGATATGTTGCATTAGTTGCTTAAGCAACAATCTTGCTAAAGGAAGTGCTTAAACTTGCTCTTTTTGGTTGCTTCTGTCTGCGTCAGAGTTCATCCCTGAGTTGTTCTTTGAGGTGGCTGAGTTTCAGAAAAATATAGAGGGCTATCTTTAAGACATCGAGAAGAAAGAAATTTTAGTCATGAGAAGAGGGCCATTTTCAAGCTAACTACTAGATTGTTCGAGGGAAATTGGCAAGTTATTAATGTATTTTGCAGCTAAAAGGGAGGCTTCCGCTATTGGTTCTTCAGTTTGCATGTCATCGGGCACTATAGCATAAGTATTTTGTATATCTTGCTTTCACGAAATGTAGCTTCATCTTTACACAGCCAAAAGTTGCTTACAGGGACTTTGATAGGATTTGTTCCTTCTGCTGAAATATTTTTCTAACCATCACCCCTTGTTTTGCAGTAAATTGGTGATTTTGAGTCTAGCTTGTCTAGTATGCCATGGCATGAGCAGCCCCTCGCATTCCTTTAGAAGCAATTCAGTCTCAAGCTCCGAGGAGGAAAACCGATGTGCGTGGGAACGTCAAAGGTGACCCCTTTTCCTCTAATGGCTACTGGCCAAGGCACTGAGGGTGCTCCTCGTCTTCAACGGAGCCGTGCTGTTTCAAGGGACCTCGTAAGAGACTGGAACTTCGATGAGATCATCGTTGGGAACTAGAGTAGGGCCAGCAGTTCTTTCCATGCTGGACATCAAACTATCAGCTGGCAGGAGAGACCAATCACTTTATGTACATTTTCTAGCATACATCTGGATATCTACGTACTATATCAGTGCACATTCAATCGAAGAGCAAATTATTAAGAGTACTGGTACTTACAGGGACTCTGGTTTGTTATATAGCTGCCAACTTGTGTAGTTACGTAAGTTTTTGGCCCGCGCATTTCAGTTTGTTCTTCTGGTTTCTGATTTATTTTTTAATATTCAATAATTTCTTTTTTTTTGAGCTTTTTGATGGTTCTATTTTTTTTCTCGTATTCGTTTGTACTATCCGTGATTAGCTAACCTATTTTTTCTATTTTTAAATTTTTTAAATTTAATTACGTCAAATAAATCACCGTCAGCTATAATATTTTTTTGGCTAGCTACAAAAATTTTCAGCCAAAAGTCATTTAAAATAAGCCCTTATGAGCAGGGCCAAACCAGATAAGAATGATATTGGGGGGGGGGGGGGGGGGCTCTGAATGGTTTCTTTCTGATGTAATGGTGTAAGCGTCCATCCCTGCGGGCCATGAGGAATGCAGGTGCCTGATTCTTTTTGGCTAGTTTTGTGAGCTCTCTTTGTACATGTTGATATTGTTGCCTGTTGACCCGCCAAAAATCCTGGCTGAGAAACAATTGATGTGCTGATGCGTTCCTGATATTCTTTTCCATCAAAATGTCGCCAATTAGAACATATTTCTGCAATGGAAATTTATTTGCACAGAAGAGAAAACTCACTATATGGGCACAATCTGGCTTCCTTATTAAAAAAAGTAAATACATTTTCCATGTGCTTACATGTAATAAATCCGTAACACTGCAGAACAAAGTTATAAATAGCAAGATCAAGTATATCATAACAATGCCAACGTTGTGGTTTAAATGGTACAAAATTGCAGTTGAAGGTGCCTTTAGTCACTCACTGCAATATAGCAATTTCATATTTTCGCTAAGCAGCAACACGGGGCTTGATCAGAGCAACCGCTTCTTTGATTTTTGCCATGGCAGTTTGAAGCGTAGATAGCGCTGCAGCATATGAAATGCGAATGCAGCTGTCATCCCCAAATGCATCACCCGGGACAAGCGCAACCTAAATGCAATCAACAAATAGTGATTATTATATTTCAATAAGCTTCACTGAAGAATGTATAGAAATAAATTGCTGATTCATACCTGTGCCTTCTCTAAGAGGAACATGCAGAAGGATTCGGAGTCATTGATAGTTCCAAAACCCTCTACTTCGGATCCATAGTAGAAGCTGAAGTCAATGAACAAATAAAAGGCACCCTACAAATTTGAAAAACTTAGAATTTGTTCGGAGTGTTCAACTAGGTTTAGACAGAACACGTGTAATCTTAGTTCTTACCTGAGGCTCTGATATTTTCACACCTGGCAGTTCCTTGAAGCTTTTTACAAGGTAATCCCGGCGTTCCTGGAATGCTTTGACCATAGTTGATACTGCTTCACCACCAGCGTAACCAAGGTTTAAAGCTGTGAGTCCTGCCTTCTGTGATATGCTACTGGCACCTGAGGTGAACTGCAGTTAACATGCAAGGCATTGGTGTCAGAACAATCGCAGATCATGATGATTATTCTCCATGACACTGAGAATTTACAGAAGAAAAAGGAAGCTAGCGCAGCAAAGGTTACAACATGGAAAGGTTTGCAGTTTTAACGAAGTGATAGTTTTGCAAGAGTGCAGTATCAGTCAACCTTACATATTAGAGGTACAAGAACAAGGAAGATGATGTGTTTACCTGGCTTTGGATCTTTCCACACGCTGTGACAAAATGTTTAGGGGCAGCAAGGTATCCAAGTCGCCAGCCCGTCATTGCAAAAGCCTATAAATTTTCCAGCATCAAATATTCAGCCAGCTCAGTTGCATACCCAAGGGCCAACTTTTGATTTTGAATATTGCACAGAATTGAACTAGGCATGGGTCTCTTGCTATGGTTCTGAAGAACAGTATATGTTTTGTAATTTGGAAATCCATATAGCTAGAAGTGCTCAAGGTTGTTTTTGAAGAGTGAATGGCAGTAAACAGCAACATATCTACCTTTGAAAAACCATTTACAGTTAATGTTCTTTCCCACATTCCAGGCAATGAAGCAAAGCTTGTGTGTGTTGCAGGGTGATAGATAATATGCTCATAGATCTCATCAGATAAAACCTGAAAATCATAAATAAGATGATATGTCATAATCGTCATGCAGTGAAGATGTCACATAACCTAACTAAAAATCCAACAATCAAAGCACTTACCAGAAGTCTAGGATGCTTCTTGACTATACAAGCAATTTCTTCAAGCAACTTCTTTGGATATACCGACCCTGTTGGATTAGATGGAGAGCAGAGAATCAAAAGCCTCGATTTCTCATTGATCTTCGCGGCAAGCAACTCTGGTCTTAACAAGAAATTCTCTGATATGCTTGTAGGAAGGATCACTGGAATTGCACCAGCCAATGTAGCCATCTCAGGATAACTGACCCAGTACGGTGCTGGTATCAAAACCTAAAACAAAAGGATCTCTGAACATTGTCAAAACAGAACAACAGCACAGAATATTTTAATTCCAAGCACAAGAAACAACAGTGAGGACATGACAAATTTCGCAGAACAAGCTTCAGTGACAGCAATCTCTATTTGCAACTACTTATAAAGATATGCAGTGATCTGATGCAAATTATTTTAATGATGTTAAACAAGGAAATTATTATACAGGTTACAGCACATGTCATACATGAACAAAACCAAAATGCAAATTATCCATGAGTGACATACTTGTGCAACCAACAATCCAGTCACCGACTATTTTCTGTTGTATTTTCTAGACAGGTTTGATTGGACATTTGACCTTATAACATAGACTGCAAAAGACAGTCCTCATGATTTCTGCAAAGGATGACCGGAAATTACAAAAAAATGCACCACCGCTTAGTAAGACAGAGGGCCCACCTCATCACCAGGTGAGCAAACGGCAAGCACGGCTTGTGTAATGCACTGCTTAGCTCCATTACTAACTAGCACCTGATCTGGGCTGTAGGATATCCCATTCTCCTCTGTACATTCATAATAAACAAAAGTTATTAAATCTTCTTAACAAAAGTGGTAACTCTGCGAACAAGAAATCCATCCATACGCACCCTGGAGTTTATTGCAGATAGCCTTTCTAAGCTCCAAAGTCCCAGCATTAGGAGTGTACCTTGTAAAACCATCCCTAATTGCATTCATCCCAGCCTGGATCAAAGCAAGCAACAAGAGTGTTTACCTGCTGAGATATTTCAACTTGCTAATGACAAAGTCGTTCTTATGCCTAAATCAACTACAATGTTAGGCTGTAAGGATTAAAAGATTCTACACTTCCAATTAAGATACTGATCAAATAAGCGCAATGAACCACAAGGTCCAAAAAATTTCTCCAATTGAAGTGGCAGTACACACAGCGAGAAAAAAAGAGTAAAATGTGAGCTTTGGCAGACTCGTACCAAAATTAGAGAACTAAATGCGAAACCTACTAAGAATTCGTACTAATTACTAGGCAATGTTAACAAATCCCATGTAATGCTCAGAACCCAAAACTTGGTCACAGAGATCATGACTTTTCCCCCATTCCAGCCTAAATTTCTCCGGAATGATCGGAACCAAGGGCAGGCAACCACCTCGGCAATCGCAGCCGGCGTGTCGAAGTCGGGCTCCCCCGCAGCGAGGCCAATGACCGGCACGCCGGCCTGCTTCAGCGCCGTGGCCTGGTCTGTGATGGCCATGGTCTTGGACGGCCGCAGCGCGCTCACCGTCGGGCTAATTGACGCGTCCACCGCCTCCGCCCTCACCACCGCCATCCTGGCCCTCGCCGCGGGCCTCTTCCCCCACGCCCTGCGACGCAGCCAAGAAAGCACGCAATTTTCACCGTCACTCACAGATCACCGCAAGAACCAAGAAAAGGAAAAGGTATTGATCCCCGGAGCTCCGAAGAGGTTGGCTGGTAGCTCACCTGGCGAAGCAGACGGAGCTAGGATCGGAGGCGGATCTGGTGGGTACGGAGAAGAACGGAGCGGAAGAGGAGGAGGTGGTGGCGGCGGCCATAGAGGGTGTGGACCTATCGAGGGTGCGGAGGCTGTCACTAGTCACCCGGGTTTTATATTCGAGCGGAGGCAGGAAGGTGGCAATGGTGGTGGTAGGTGGGTGCGCCCGCCATGCCCAGGACCAGGAGCGTGGTTTTGGTAGGTATTGAAATGGGTGGTCGGAGGATTAGACCTCGATTTCTTTGCTTTTTCCCCCAACGACCCTCCCGGTTGTCTTGGTGGATAGACCCTCCCCTATGCAGATTTGCAGTGTCGGTCGGAGGGACGGAAGGCCTGGGAGAAAGCATCAGACCACGAGCAATAGATCTGTGTTCACTACCATTGCTTAACAATAGGCTAGATAGAGATTCATACGTTACAACAGAGTTATAAAAATAATGAGATAAAACTTACTAACTGATCAACATCATACATCAAATATTGGAAAGCAAGCAACAAAGAGAAAGAGTGACCAAAATGCGAGGAGATTAGAAAAGTAGAGAGGGGTGAGCGGTTGTATCCTGAGAGGGAGAGGAAGAGAGAGACGAATGGTCCAGATCAAATCGAATGGCTGAGAAGAGAGAATAGACCAATCATCAACTTACACTTTTATAATACTAAAGATAATTATACAATGATACGTAGCTCCGCTTCAAACGGCTCATTTCTAGTTTCTGATTTATGATTTTTTATCTTTCTCTGACTTTTTTAGTTTTTTATTTTTTTTCTCTTATTTTTTCATTGATCGTGTTGCTATGATGTTTTCTTATTTTTAATTACGTAAAAAAAATCAACAGCAATTATAATATAAAAGTAAATTATAAACTCTAGTTTATAAGCCAGTTAAACCGTAACCTTGCCTTTCTCTCACGATTAACCTGTTGGGAAATAGACATCAACACATAATTTTGGAGTTCTACTTGTTCTTGCGAACCTCCTACATTCCAAACAGGCCCTGACGAGGCTGGCGTACACTGCAGCAGGAACCGTAGCAACCTCAAAGCTTCATATGATTTGATTTGAAGCCAGCCTGAGGCGCGCTTCTGTTAAATGATTGCTGCTCGATGTTTCAACATGCTGCCCAGTTGATTATCTTGCGAGTTCTTCATTGCTCGCTGTAGGTGCAGTTGTCCGAATGTGTGATGTGTCAAAACAGATTAAATTATCACCTGTTAATCTGAAATTGCAGGGGACTGCACCCTGTTACTGGTGCTATCTTCATGTTACTGTCATGTCGCTACGACAGCTCAGATAAAAAAACAATTCCTACATATATCTTACAATTGGGGCTATCTCAGTCTATATGAAAAGATGAAGTGCTTGATCATTATTGATGACCACAAAATATAAGTTACACTTAAGAAAGAGGCATGAACTAAAATGGCCCATTCAACAGAGGAAGAACGAGACTAGCATCATGCATGAACAACATACATAATGGTCACCATGGCCATCTTCGTCATCATCAACGGTGACCTCGATCAGCTGTCTCCGTTCTGCTGCCCAAAACCGCACGATCCCGAAGGCAGGAAGGAAAAGGGATTCTCGGAGACGTCGAATCCAGGGCGAGTGAAGTCGTCAAGCCCGCCAAAGCAAGGATCGAAGTTCAATGGCGAGAAATAACCGCGTGTATCATCAGCCACTTTCATTTCGAGGCTCGAAATACCATCAGATGAGCTACCGGGGAAGTTATACCCCAAGCTCCCTACCATGTCGTTCATCGCCTCGCTGCTCTTAGGTTGCTCTGATGTTCCTGCTGCTTTGATATCATCCATTGGGAGCGCTGGTGTGTGCCCTTGGAAGAGAGCAACATGCCCGAACAGCTTGTCCTTTCTTGAGAAAGTCGTTCCACATGAGCAGAGCCACTTGTCGCGCCCACAGTGCTTCTCGTGAGTCTTCAAGTCAGCAATGACCGAGAACTTCTTGGTGTTGCACCGGCTGCAAGTGTAGCTCTTGTCGCAGTGGCTTCTCTTGTAGTGGTTCTTCACACACAAGATTGTCTTGAGAGGCAGGAACTTCTTGTGCTCTTTGTTCCGCTTGCAACCGACAAATGGGCATGAGTACCTTGTAACTGGTGCAGGCTCTGAGCTAGAATCTTTTGTGGGTTTGGCAAGAGCTGCAGGAGTCTTGTACTCGTCTCCATGGCCCCTCATGTGCATCCTCAGGTTAGCATCTCTCTTGAAACCCTTGCCACAGATCACGCAGAAATGAGTGTGTGGTGCTAAAATCTCCTCCTTTTCCAATTGCAAGACTACATAAGAACCAGGGGGGAGGTTCTCTCCCTCACCACCATCATCACTCTCCTTCACATCATGGTCTTCCATTGGAATTAGTTCAGACCCTTCCCCACCACAAGGATTTGGGCATTTAATCAGATCATCCCTTTCATCATGAGTAGTATTAATCATCAGCTCATCATAATCAGAGGTCTTGGTAATGTCAGGTATGGTGGCCTGGTTGTTTGTGCTTGGACGCTGATTAGCATTCGAGCCAAAGCCCATAGGAGAACCAAGTGTGTTGCTGAGCTGCCTGACTGCGGGATTGCTGCTAAGGAGTGGGTTCTTCATTGAAGGAAGCAGGGAACCAGCTGTTGAGATAAGCTGAATAATAATGCAAGTGAGATCAGCAGTTACAAGTTGCTGCTTTGCTGCTAGCTCGCAGGAACCACCAGCAACTTGGCTCTCTCGATTGCTCATGGTCTGCACGATATCTTTTACCTGCTTGATCTTCTGCTCAAGGAAGGATAGGTTGCTCAGCATTGCCTGTGGGTCCCAATCTAATGTAGGATTATTCAGTGAGGGATTCGATTCAAACCGGTTGCCGACTTTAGCTTCACTGTCATCAGGGAGATACAAGCTGGAAGACTGAGCCGCAAAGAATGGAGGGAAGCCAGGGAACGATTGGCCGGGTCTTGCAAAATAAGACTGATCCAACGAATTGAAACGTACACCCTGTTGGGCAGGGTCTGTATTCCTTGATGCGTCACTTGCCATTGATGACGATGCTTTCATGGGAGTATCTGAACTTCTCATGCCACTTTCCATTTATTAGATTCGCTCCTGCCCGAATTCTACTTCAATGTGCCCTTCTATCTCATGGAACTATCATCCTCCAACGAGGAATTGATCTATAGGGCAAGCATGAAACCCTGCAAGATCATATGAACGCCAAATTAAACACTAACACAGCCAGCAGTTTACAAGAACAACCTATTAGACATAGCATACTCGGAAAGAAACCATGACTAGTCTTTTTTTTTCTTTTTCTTTTGGCGGGATGAAACATGACTAATCTCCTAAAGAAATGGACCTTTCTAGTTCAGGAGGAGGAAAAACTAATCAAAAAGAGAAAAGAAACAAACAAGAAGACTATGCCTATCTCTAGTTGTATACTAAGACACAAGAATCCTGCCTCTTTCACAAGTAACATGAGAAAAACCCCGCCCTTTAATAGAAATTTATCCGGAAGCAACTGAGAAGATAAAAGAAATCTATTTTTGGAAGCAAGGGAGAAGATAAATGCACAGAAAAAAGTTATATGAATAATCCCACCTACCAACCAAGCTGACTAGTCAGAATAACACACAGCTCATCATCTCCAAGACTCCCAACTACTACAACTAACTTGATATGTTGTTGCTAATGAATTCCCCTTTTACTCGCATGTAATCCTCGACAATCTAATCAGTATTCAGTAAGCACCAATAGATCTGTAGCCAGAAGAATAATGAATCACAAAATTCAGACCTTAGCAATATCTAGCAAAAGAACTTTTAACTCTGACAGAAGCAAGAAACTGAACAATCCAAAGGATGGAAAGCTGGACAGATTCACAAGCTAAAAAACAATAGAAGAGAATAACAACGTAGGAATTAAGCTTTGCTGGTCTATTTCAAATCAAAAATCCTAAATCAATCAAATAGAAGGTCCTAAGTCACCTAATCTACAATAGTTTTAGCACACTACTTTCCCCTGGGACAGTTCTATCCCCCTAAGAACATCAAGAATATGGAACAAAGCAACCCCAAGAACAAAGCACCACACCAACAGATCTCTAATTTCCTCTACACCATCCTTCTCTCATACTTCAAGATTAACAAAAGCAGGCAATATAAAAGGGGAAGATCTCTAATTTCCTCTATACCATCCTTCTTTCATACTTCAAGATTAACAAAAGCAGGCAATATAAAAGGGGAATTGATCTATAGGGCAAGCATGAAACCCTGCAAGATCATATGAACACCAAATTAAACACTAACACAGCCAGCAGTTTACATGAACAACTTATTAGACATAGCATACTCGGAAATGAACCATGACTAATCTTTTTTTCTTTTTCATTTGGCGGGATGAAACATGACTAATCTCCTAAAAAAATGGACCTTTCTAGTTCAGGAGGAGGAAAAACTAATCAAAAAGAGAAAAGAAACAAACAAGAAAACTATGCTTATCTCTAGTTGTATACTAAGACACAAGAATCCTGCCTCTTTCACAAGTAACATGAAAAAACCCCCGCCCTTTAATAGAAATTTATTCGGGAGCAACGGAGAAGATAAAAGAAATCTATTTTTGGAAGCAAGGGAGAAGATAAATGCACAGAAAAAAGTTATATGAATAACCCCACCTACCAACCAAGCTGACTAGTCAGAGTAACACTCAGCACATCATCTCCAGGACTCCCAACTATTACACCATATGTTGTTGCTAATGAATTCCCCTTTTACTTGCATGTAATCCTCTCTATGACAATCTAATCAGTATTCAGTAAGCACCAATAGATCTGTAGCCAGAAGAAAAATGAATCACAAAATTCAGACCTTAGCAATATCTAGCAAAAGAACTTTTAACTCTGACAGAAGCAAGAAACTGAACAATCCAAAGGATGGAAAGCTGGACAGATTCACAACCTAAAAAACAATTGAAGAGAATAACAATGTAGGAATTAAGCTTTGCTGGTCTATTCCAAATCAAAGATCCTAAATCAATCAAATAGAAGGTCCTAAGTCACCTAATCTACAATAATTTCAGCACACTACTTTCCCCTGGGACAGTTCTATCCCCCTAAGAACATCAAGAATATGGAACAAAGCAACCCCAAGAACAAAGCACCACACCAACAGATCTCTAATTTCCTCTATACCATCCTTCTCTCATACTTCAAGATCCTAACAAAAGCAAGCAATATAAAAGGGGAAGAAGAGAGAGAGACCACCTCCTATGAAATGAAATATATAACAAAAGAATCTAAAGAACCATCCAGAGGCAACCAACAAGTCATGATTAATTTCCCCCTTATTTTCTTTGCCCCAACTGGTACTCTTGTTCCAATAGAGCAGGCCGGAAATTTGCTAGAGAACGTACAAGTAATAATCGTCAAGGTATGTACGCTCGGTAAGAAGACGGACTTACGCAGGTAGAACTTTGCGCTCCCGGGCAAGAAAATGGGACGACGGATGGCAGGCGGGGTGGGTTTATAGGACAGAGGAAGGAGACCCGTTCACTAGCGTGGCCCTGTACCAATTTTTTTTTCAAAAAATGGCTCCTAAATATTTATTAGTGTAAAAATAGTCCTTTTCTCGAGCTTGAAAGCGCTGTAAAAGAAACATGGCACCTACTGTGCCTCTTCCTCGACAGAATGGGGCAATCACGGCACGAGGCTCGGGCACGACAACAACAGGAGCCGGTGCGGCAGGCTGGCAACTACCCATGCGCGGTTGCATCCAAGCGCTCTCTGTAGCGCAGTATGGTGCACTGCGCAGACACTATTAGTGCTTTAATTAGCTCCAAGAGTAATTAATTAGTACTAATTATAATTAAATAGTATTAATAGTAATTAATTAGTGCAAACTGAAGCATTAAATTAATAGTATTTTAATTCGTACTAATCATATTTAATTAGCGCAAATCATGTAGTGCTAATTAAGCATGCACAACATTTTATTGCACTTGCAATTAATTAATAATTATGACATTTAATTAGTGCTAATTAAAATAAAAGTTTTTCGTGAGATAAAATTTAGAATATACTACTCTTGCTAATGTCTCGCTCCGAGAATAAGGCAAGAGATCACGAGTGCATCACGCCCCTCACTCCTTTCACTCCCGTTATGCGCACACATCTCTATCACACTTTTTTCACCGCTTGCCCCTTCTTCTAAAAGGCAATTATTATTTATTTTCAGCAAAACCCCAAAGGTTAAAATTAATTACTATTAGTTCTAATTAATTACATTTACTGCTAATTAATTATACTTTACGATAATTAAAGAGTTAATCATGGCTACACAGTGCACTTGCATGCAACCGTGCATAGGTGGCTTGGCAAGAGTTGATCTGCCATGCCATCTTGCCTGCTATTGTGTCCGAGCCTCGTTCTATGCTTGCCCCATCCTACTAAGCAAAGGGGTGCAGTAGGGGCACCACGGCCTCTGACCTCGGGGAGGAGGTTATTTTTACAAAAACGGACGTTTATATTGGAAATGTTGATAATATTTTAATTCCAGATTTTATTAGGAGGTAAATATTACAAATAACTAATGATGCATAAAGCAGTTCTAACAATAGGCAAATCATTGTACTTCAAAAATTGTACAAATAGAATTTAAACAAGTTGATCGGTCACACAAATGACTTACAGTTGGGTGTGAGGAAGAACAGGAAGTAGCGCAAAATATAGATGTCGTAGCGAAGCGAGCGGTTGCACTAATATGCGCTGCCCAAAAATCTTATTGTCACCCCCGCGTAGGTATTCACGACAACAACAACTTAGAGATACCGCTCCCTTTATTCATAGTGCACGCGCGAGATGAAGAGTTGATGAGATTCAGACGGCGCAGTACAGCAGTACAGGCATGTAGGAGGAAGAAATGGAGGCAGTGATTATTGGTTGTATATTCTGGATATCTCTAGGCATATATAGACAGACTGTGTGAACTGACATAATTGAGTAGCCATTTACCCACTGGTAACTGACATATTTAACCATCTATTTATCTACTGGTAACTGCTTGTCATCAAAACCTAATAAAGTTTCAAATTCAAATGTTTGAATCTTATTCAAACAGAGAGAGAGAGTGAAGCACGGTTCGGCAAAAAATAAGGTAGGTTTGGTCTGCCAAGCAGCGCGCCACATGACAGCGCGATCGCGCGTCATAAATCACACGATTTTCACGTGAAAATAAGCGAATATGCACGTGCACGCGTGTACGCGCGCATGTGTGCTTAGCAAAAGCCCTCTCGCGCACGCACGTACGCGCGTGTGTGATTAGCAAAAACCCTCCTCATGCCGTTCCAATTCATGTGTCACATAATTCAAAAAGTGGCAAGAACATTACCTTATAAATTATTTTTTTCATTTTAACTTAGGTATATGGCATTCAATCATGCATACTTTAAAATTATAGAAAATAGATCTCACTTATATTATATGGATCTATTTCTAACCGTTTAGGGCTATTCTTGAAAAAAAAAACTGCTACGCAGCCATGTTAGTGAATAGATAGGAAGGAGCCCTGCCTCTTCCTGATCCTCGTTGACCTTGGGAGCCCGGCTCCTTTGCTTACATCGCTGGAACCGGATCCTCCGATTGTGCAAAGCAAAAAAAGTCACGGTGACCGTGACTTGTCGGGCATGTTTGGTTGGAGGCCACAATTTGCCATGCCTCAACTTAAGAATTTGACACACTTGTGGCTAGCCAAATTTGTGGCAAAAAAAGGTGTTTGGTTGATAACTAAGGTGTGGCAAAAACTTTGTGGCTATTGTTTGGTTCACTGCTACAAAAGTGTGGCAAAAAATTATGGCAAGTGTTTGGATTACTCCACATGTAGGCTAAACACACTTGTGTAAAAATCATTATTGGAGTAACAACACCTAAAGTGATATAGTACAATAGTATACCATACATTTCACCATTATAATACCAACAGTATGAACAATCCACCATTATACCATACATTTCAACAGTACCATACAGTCCATAAGCAATATAATACAATAGTGCAACTCCCAACAACCAAAATATTAGGTAGCATTCATCCCACATGAGTTTTCATAACCTACCAACAGCCAAAATATTCACAGAACCAATAGTCCCAATGCTCCATCCACCATCACATAAAGATCAATCTACCAACAACCAAAATAAGCATGTACTATTAACAACACAGATTCTAGTCATTGCCAATTGTCTCACATAGCCAAAATAAGCTGACATCCAACAGGAACTTCAGAGGTTAATTCCATCCTTCTCACATAAGAACTTGAACACCCAAGCATTCAGAGTAGAATCACTTGCACTACACAGCCAACCACGCTTACCTTTGTTCTCCTTGGATGACCAGAAATCTCCAACAAGAACTCTCTGATCAGCTGTCATTGGGAAAGCCTCTAATCTTTGCCACAACCGCTCATGAGGATCAGTAGGTTGTGGCATTGGAGGAGGGGCAGTGGATTGAAATGCATCCCGAAGTGATTTCATTGTAGCAGCTATTTCATCGGTGGAATCTGCAAAACGACTCTTCTTTTTTGATTGCTTCTTAGTTGCGGAGTTGCTGCCCCTTGTACGCTTCTTACTAGCCCGACTAGTGTTGGAAGAGCTATTATCCACAGTGGCATTCCTAGTTGGAGTTGGCAAAGTATCAGAATCCTCACCAAGGTCTTCAGGTTGAGTGTAGGAGTTGAGGTCAATAAGATCTCTTGAGTCATCATCACTATGTGAGCCATCACTACCATCCAAGCATGTATTCTGATCTCTAGCCAAAGAACCATCAGCACTAGATCTTGTAAATAGCTCCTCCATCTCATGGAAGAACTTGATTGGCTTAGATAGTAGGCGCCTTGCTCTGTCCTGTACTCAATGCAAACAAGATAAATTGATATGTGTAGTTCAGATGCCCGTTCAACAGTTGTTCTAAGTGAGGAATGCCGCAAGTTGAATAATTCCCTTGGGTTTTCTGGCTCTCTAGTACCCCTATATTCTTTAAGGTGATATCGAGCACCACGATATGGGGGTAAGACACCAGGTCTAGCTGCATATCCAGCATCAGCTAGGAAATATTTACCTACACCATGATTTGGGGCAGATTAATTAGGGAAAAAATGAATTTGATGATTTGAGCTAATATTAGGACATGAGGGGGCAATCCTACCTTCTGGTATTTTAAGGCCATTGGGACATGAAAGAGCATCTTGAAGTACAAAAGAATCATGGGCAGAACCCTCCCATCCAGCAAGAACATATATAAACCTTAGGTCAAAATCAACCGCTGCAAGTACATTTTGAGTGGTAATAGACTTTCTATCCCTAAATCGGTCTTGCATATGGATAGGTACACAAGCTGGTATATGTGTACCATCCAAGGCTCCTATGCATCCCTATGAAAATAACAAATATTAGAAGAGCTTAACACCTACAGCTTGACAAATAGTGACTATGGCATATGGATATACCTCAAAATAAGGGTGAAATCTGCCGGGGGAACTTGTTATCTTGGAGTGTGTCTCAATGGATCTGATGCATATGAGGTCACGAGCAAGGATACAAAGGGCATCCAAAACAAGATTTAAATACCTACTAACAGTCTCACTTGACCTAATGAACTCAAATGCAATTGCTCTTGTTGACCAATTTTGACAAACAGCATGGATAAACATGGCAACTTGTTGCTCAATTGTGACATGAAAGGTCTTCTCTAGCAATGCACGTGATCTAAGCTCATTACACAGCCTATGAAATACCGCTTTTCTCATTCGCAGCTCACTAATGCAATGGGCCTCAGTTCCATGAAACAAACGATTTAGATGCTTCAATCTTTCAATATCTCTATCAATCATAGGAGCATATGTTATGGATCTTTTCCTTTTCCTTCTATTAATCATATACCAATACATGGCTAGGCACATAAGTATAGCAGCAATCATTCTTCTCCTCCACAAGAAATGGCAGTACTCCAAGTAATATTGTAAATATAGTTTCCTTTGACCCATCTATAACATAATTTCAGATGTAAGACATTAATCAGTACAAGGAAAAGAAATACATCAACAGTTCATTGCTAAAAACATGTGTATATGTGTATCAACGGCTCATTGCTAAAAACATGTGTATATGTGTATCAACAGTTTATTGCTAAAAACAGTTCATTGCATCAACGGCTTCCTATAATTCTCTTGGTTTCGTGTAGAATTGTATGACAAAGCTTTCCACAAATACCAGTCTATGTTTATATGTGTATATGCGTACATATTCCTACAGGTTTTCAGGGTTATCTAGCACCATAACTTTTCCTCTAATCAGTGACACATCAATTCATTAGAAATCTTTAGTCATTGCAAATGAAATACTTACTCTGAGTTTCGCGACGAGGAGGGCGCGCGGCGAGGGGAGCGCGCGTGGCGGAGAGCGCCGCGGCCGGGGCGCACTGACCTCGAGGCCGCCGTCAATTTCTCAGGCCGTCGTCGTCATGGATTCACGCACTCGACCTTGGAAGGGACGGAGGGAGTGGCTGCCGACCTCGGAGGGGAGGGAAGGAGCGGCGGCCGAGCTTGGAGGCATCGGTGGGAGCGGCGGCGGGCGCATCGACCTCGAGGCCGCCGTCGCCATGGATCCGCGCGCTCGACCTTGGAAGGGACGGAGGGAGTGGCTGCCGACCTCGGAGGGGAGGGAAGGAGCGGCGGCCGAGCTTGGAGGCGTCGGTGGGAGCAGCGGCGGCGGAGGAATTGAGCGGCAAGGGATTTCCTGGCGCGCGAAGTGGAGAGAGAGGGGATTTCCTGGCGAGATGGGGTTTTCTGGCGCGCGCGAGGGTAGTGTGGCGGGGATTTTCCCCGCCACACTTTCGCTATACAGTTTTGTGGCGGCAGGGATGGCACACCTCAGTTTACTTATCAACCAAACAGCAGTCAAAGGAGGTGTAGCATGTCTAAGTTAAAGTATAGCAGGGTGTGGCCTTCAACCAAACTCCCCGTCTTCCTAGCTATTGGGAATAAAACGCGACTTGTCTCCCTAGCTATCGGATAAAAAAAACAAAGGTTGAGATTAATCCAAATGCTGTAGCGAAGATGACGCGGCATGTACGTTAGCGTGTGTACTGTAGCGCTGCCCTTTAGGGCATCTCCAATGGTTATAGCTAGCAACTAACTATAAAACTTCCACATCATCTATATAGTACACACTAAAGCTAGCATTCTAAAGAACTATCTATAAGGATAGCTATTTGATGCTTACATGCACACACAGAATTTATTGAGACTGCCTCGTTTAGCGTTATAGACTAGTGCTTAAGGAAGAGCTGGCTCGATTTTTTTGCATACTCTCTTTCCTCCACATAGGATATATGCTGATGTGTACATGCATATAGATAGCTGACTCAGAGCATTGGAGATGCCCTTAGCATCTGATCTTGACCGTTTATTTTGCATCCAATGGGCAAGGATTTTCAAAAGTCACGGTTACTGCTCGTCGCTGTCTTCGCTTCTCAAGGTTAGATTTTTCAGTCCTACTTCGCTGTGGGAGCTCCCGTGTGGTGCACTCTACCTAGTGCGGCGTCTTAGCTTGTTCCAGCACTACAGCCTATTCTACATCATTACAACCTATTATATTATATTAATAATTACTTATATGTCAATGAATCTTTCCATAAGCTTTTGTTGACTCACTGACAAGATAAGTCTAGACCCATGTGCCAGTGTGACAATGAGTAACATATAAGAAACAAGGCAAACTTTCGGTAGCATACAAAAAAATTCACCTATATTATACCCTCTCTATGAAGAGTATACGACCATCATCCGATTGTTTCGGCTTCTGACTTATTTTTCACTATTTTTAAATTTTATCTTTTTTCTGATTTTTTTGGATTTTTTGAGTTTTTTACCGGTTCTTTTTTTCCTGTATTCGTTTGCATTACATGTGATGGGCTAACCTATTTTTCTATTTTTAAAATTTTTAAAATTTAATTATACCAAATAAACCACCTCAACTACAGTGTAATTTCAGCCAGCTACAGTGAAATAAGCCATAAGCCACAGCCCAACCGATCACCACCTATATCTTGTCTGCCTTAGTTTTATTGCGAAAGTAATTTGAGTTTATGCTAATAATATTGGCTCTTATTCGACAGTTTATATGTCACCAACTCATGCTATGCTAAAAAGGTCTGCGTTTCTACCCCATGACTAACCTGTTTCCATCTACTACGGGGATGTTTTTTTAGACTACGATTAATGACTTTTAATTATAGCTAATTGTTTTTTCTGCCTTTTGTGACACAGTAACATATAGCAGAAACGCCGACGCAGATGACGCACATAGTTTTATGCTCAAGAAGCTGTTTAAAGAATCCGCTTTAAAAAGTTATCCTATTTCAACATTTAGCTTTTTAATTTTTAAAGAAATCAAAAACCAGAAATAGAAAACAAAAGATAAAAATAACAGGCCGACTTCGAACGCTAACTCACAATCATTATCCTCTCCTACCAAAACTTGCAACATGGGCACCGTCTTCGTCCGCTAAATTTGGCCCTATATTCTTCGTAAGCAGGGATTTCTCGGGATTAGCGATGCAACGACCGAATTTCAACTCGATGTTTGTCGTCACCGTTTTGTCATCTCCAACGCCAATGCCCTCGATGGCTAATCGCTCAGATTGATTGCCATCTTCCAAACCGCCAAATACGCGACAAGTGACAATGCCATTGATTTTATTCTACTTGCCTTTGTCGTAGTCATCAACTTACCCAACATTGATCACTTGCTGAATGGCCACTTACCCAAATTCTAATGCTCAAAGTTTGTCGAACCCTACAGCAGATAGGCAGACAGCTCAAGATGTGTGCATGACCGTATAATTATAAATCCATATCAGCGGTAACTATGAAGTAAATTCCACACTTCAGCCATCCGTTGGTAAATTTTTGTCTACTTCGTCGAATGAAAGCTTACGTATGAATCTCCCACCGTTGAATCTTATAAAAATTGGTAAATTGTTGGTACTATAATAATTGTGTTATAATGTTCTGAAATACTATGCAAAGTCAAAATAGCGCTCATTCCTTCTCTCAAAGAAATACTGATTGTTTCGCCATCCTTTGTTCAAGGGTTGCTTTTCTCTAGATGACAACAGAAAGGCCAGGACATTGGAGGACAAAGGTAAAACATTGGTGATCCCCGAAGCCCCCTCAACGTTAGGTTATTTTTGACTAAGATAAATTTATACAAGTTATGAAAATCAAGTACAGAGACCAGGTTATGCAGGCTAAAATTCACAAAGGAGAGAAGGGAAAGATAGCGATCAACCAAAATATGTACGATGAATGACTGCAACCATAACTTCGAAAAGGTGCACATGTATCTTAGTTGTAATTGGGGTTGACAGTTCACACATGTTACCATTTGTATTGTACGAATAGTGCAGCAAACATGTACACCTAACCAAACTCTATGCGTCATATAATTCGCACCTTCATTGCGAAGTGCTTTGTCGGCCTACATAAGATCCATTACGACAACTGTTTGTAATAATATATCTCTACTACTTAACACAGAAAGTTGGTGACTGTGGTTTATCTACTCCTCTGGCCCCCCTTGCACCTTCCTAAAAAAGTGCTACGCACTCACAAACAAAACAGTGTCCGCATAATAGGGTTTCTTAATACGTATCAAAGCAAGTGATTTAATTAGTTTGTACAGATATTCACCTAGTTAAAAAACTAAATTTACCGTGTGTCATTGCCGACAGATGCTGCAATCAAGCGCCTCGGTCGTCGAGCCCCCCCTGCCGGCTCGGTAGCACCTTACTGAGCAGGGACGGCTCAACAAGCAGCTGCCGAGCAACTGGAGCTTAGTGGCGTCTGGGCCGCCGCCTGGCATGCCCTCCTGTGCTCACTCCACTTGTCGTGCGTATCGGTTTCTATCGAGCTCCTAGTCACGATAGGTGACATGGGTCTACCGTATCTTTCAAACTCAAGGACGAGTCTATTTTGTAAAAATAGGTGTTTGAAGGTTAAATTGAAAAAAAACTACAGATTGAGATACGTGAACAGTTCCGAGATACAGCGGTACAGATCATACCAACCAATCCTCAGTTGGGCACAGCGAGCACCACAACGGGCAACGTCCCAGAAGAACCATTCGAGCCGGAATCCTTTTGACATCATCAGTGAGGTCACTCGCGCGGAACAAAACACGAGAAGCACACTGGGCCCTGTTTCTGTTCCTGCGATCTCAATCATTGTGGGGTCGTCATTTAGAATAATCATATCGCGTTCCAATCCCATTTGTCTTGCCAACTTCAACGTGTAATCGAAGGAGTTGGTACATTTTGCCAAAATCGGATCAGCGTTATATTATTATTATTAGCCATAATCTGATCAGCATCTACATTATTATTATTATTATTATTATTATTATTGAGCAGTACTTCTATCTTTTAGTTGACCATATTATTTAGTCTTCTGAAATCAGTGCAAACCGCAACAGCGAAATAATTCATGCAACAAGACAGCAAATCACCCCGTGAGCAATAGCAGTGACTTGCGTAACAACAAATAAGTCCGATAATTCAAAGGAATATGCAAAGTATATTTCCAAACCAACTTATAACAGAGGTAAAACATCTTAGGCCTTGTTTGATAAACCTATTTTCGTTCGGGACCCACAAAAATAGGCCGCGATTTTAAGAATGAGCCTCCCAAACAAGACCTTATCAAAATGAAAGACAGGGAATATGGGTGCAAGACCAAGAATGAAAGTAAAACAGAGGCAGGGAATATGTGTGCAAGACCAAGAATCAAAGTAATATAGAGAAAGGGAACATGAGTGCAGGTCCAATAATCAAAGTAAAATAGAGGCAGGGAATATGAGTGCAGGGCCAAGAATCAAAGTAAAATAGGGAAGGCTGAAAGAGATGTATCACTAGTCACCGCTACAAAAACGTGCACGTACCAGTACCACGCAACAAACGATGCAAGTAATCGGTACCAAGGGGTTGTTGGGACCATAACACCATAGTTACATGAAGGGATACATCAGCCCCTTTCATACTGGACCACACATCATGATGTCCCAGTATCTTTTCCACTTCCAGCTGGTTGATAATTTTACCATCTATGCACCACCGCTCTCAGCCTAACTTGGATAAAAAAAAGTTCCAAACTCCCCATTATCCACTTGTTTCTTACAGCAACGTGCAATGGGAAGACCATGATGACAATATTTGTTTATTCATGATAATACAGATGTAAGTAGTATTATTTGGATGCAAATACAAGAAAAGGAACAAGGCAGCATAGAGACTTGTCCACACGACTTCCTGACAATACCTGGGTAACGGAATTGTACATATGAACTGTAAAGAACTTAAGTGAAATCAAATGGCTGTACATGCCTTTTAAGTAGTTCTAGGGTTTTACGTGACACAAATGGAATGAATATGTGTAGGCACAACGAGCACAGTTTATTTAACTTCTTAGCCATTTAGCTGGCAAAGGATTCCTGAACTTTTTCCTAAACGCGATAAAAGCTAAGGAGCCAAGGAGTGGCCATGATGTTACAAAAGCAATGTAGGCAAGCAACCAGACTGACCTCCCTTGGTATCGAGTGAGTTGGTTTATGGATCTCTTAACGGGAGCAATGGCGTCGTGGATCTTATTAACGTAGTGTTCCTCTCCTTGCTGTTTTGCAGACCCTGCAGGGCTTTGGGCAGGCGTTACATTTACTTTTGTACTGCTTTTGCTCTCCACTTCCTTGGTGTGATCATTCTGTCGTGTAACATCCCCATTATTTAGTTTTACTTCATTAACCATCTGATTAGAAGGGGAGTAATCATGGCCAGGGCCATCATTTGTCACTGGAGCTACCATTCCATCTTCCATGATATTGACATATGGGCTCTTATCAATGGATGACTCCAAGGAAGAGTGCAAAACATGATCTTGCGCCTGCATTCAATTATGACATAAAACGATGTAGCCACAATACCAAAATGTGAGTGGCTAAGATGTGAATTTCCATCCATGATATAATGACCACACCTTTTGCTGATGCATGCAGGAGCTGTCATGCAGAGCACAGAGGAACTCGGAAACAGCTCCAACCCACCTACAGAGTATATCAAAAGACCATGAATTCTGAATATCCATCAATAGCAGATACACATACGAAAAGATATAATACACAGAATGGTAAAATAGATCTTTCAGATTTAGTACAGACACCATACCATAGTCTTTCAGCAGTTAGTCCTTGAAAAAATGCAAGATGGCCACCATTCGAAGTAGTTGCCAAAACAATGTTCTTGTTGGCCCTAAAACAAATCAAAATGCTTCTGATTAATTAAAAAGAACACTCAGGAGCATGACTTTGCAAGGCCAAAAAATCACCTGCATTCATCCCAGGGAATAGCCTCCCTTGTGCAGAGGGGATCATCCAAAGCACTGACACAAAGCAAGGGAACTGACACATTACCTACGTAACTAGCACTGCTGCACCGGCGGTAGTAAGTATCCACCGTCTGAGATAATCAATCATTACATAAGTGGTGTGTTGGGATTCTTTCACATTATTCAACAGCATGAACTGTTACAGCAGCAGTTCTGGATCTTATCATTTATTATAAAGCAGTGATGCAAGTCACAGTAACAGCGAAACATGAATGCTGATTTAATTGGGGATAGAATCAGCAAAGGTAGGCACTGGTGCCATGAAGGGTACCTCATATTTTGCAACAATGCAAGTGGCATGGTGGTCAAATTCCCGGATAGAGCGTGACTGGAAAAATAGAAATAAAAGAAAATAAGTAATGACACACAAGTCATGCAGAGCCCATCCATATGAACTTATGAAGTACATAAGTAGACAGTTGGCAGCTTGAAAAAAATCCTTTACAATGATAACTAACTAGCAAATTACTTCCTCTGTCCACAAATGTAGGTCGCCATGGGTTCCGTTTGATTAAGTTTTTCTATTTTTGACCATTAATATATGTTAAAGTATATAGATTGGCTACACGAAAATAATACCATTAGATTTGCCTTGCAAAATTCTTTCATAATATATTATTATTATTATTATTATTATTATTATTATTATTATTATTATTATTATTATTATAACAAATCATAGTCAAAATTTTGCATTGGAGACCGTAAAAAGTCAAGAACGAATTACATTTGTGGATGGAGTATAAGACAGTATCCTTACAAGTCAACATGGAACTGTTCTATCTAAAAAATTGAAAATACGCCAAAATTTACAGAATGCTGGTTCAATATAAATCAAATTTATGAACTGAAATATTGGTCAATTCAGTGCCAACCAAAAAATTGCAGCAGAGTGAGTCAAACCTTTTTAATACCTTCCCAATTCGCAAGTCGAGCCAAGACAGGTTGATGTCTGCAAAAGGAAAAAAGAAAGAAAGGTATCTAAAAAAGGATCCTCTTGCTCAATAGTCATCTTGTTATTCAATTACAATTTCAATTGCTACAAGCTACCACTTGGTTCTCTTGTTATGATATCTGCAACTACTATGCAGTAATTACTACCATAGTGGGAACAGATCAGCAAGGGACAGAATAGATACCACTTGCACCTAGTGCAACCAACAAGTGGAGAACACAGAACCTCTCTTGGTCCTGTTCAAGCTCCAGACAGGTATTGGAATCACTACACTTGCATAGACCAAGCATCCAAGTACACTGAAGAAATTATTGGATAATGGAAATATTGTCATGGTCGCTTGTACATTGCTGTACCAAAAAAAAAAGTTTTTTCCCTTGTACATCGCTGTCAACCACTAAAAGATACAAACTTCATGCCAAGCTATAAATAAATTAACACTACAAAAAAAAGGCTAGCATAGTTGATCTAAGGTTGCATAGGGCTACCTGTTATTCTCAAGTGGAACTTAATTTATTCGAAAGAGTAACTTATTAGGTTCAAGAGAGGTAAATAATAGAGATCTAAAGGGGGGAAGAGTATGGCACCACAGCCAACAGTAAAGGATCAGTATAACATTAAAGATGGAGATTCCATATAACGAGTCTTGTATAAATGCTTACTGAGGGATGGATACTTACAGCTTTGCATAGCCCTTTAGACCAAACGCAAGGGCTTTGTCATAAAACCGTTGCACAAGCTTGCGGGAAATAAATCTGTCACACACCTACAAATTTAAGTGAAATGACAAACAAAACGAAGTTAAGGGCCAGTTTCGTGTTGCTGTGCTGTGCTAAGCAACTGTATAAACTTAGTTATAGAGAATCCTTGCCGATTCTACTGAAACATTTTTTTTATGGCTCAAAAAAGGAGGTTGATTATTAGTTAATATAATAATATATCCAGAAATTGTAAAACAAAAGCACTTTTTAAAACCCACCTCAATGCCAAACGCACCCTAAGTTAGAAATTAATTAAAACTTGGAACACAGTATAGATCTGTGAGCACAACAATGTACAATGGATCATCATTCATTGACTAAGGCATTTGGGAAGGTGTCAAAACTGAGATGAAAATTATTGATCCACGAGTTGGTCAAAAATTTTACAAAATAAACATGCAGGTAAATTTGGATATACTGCTGTACGTATCTGAAATTCTAGTAAATTAGGTCCAGCAACTAACCACCAGATCCCATGGAGAACAAATAGATGCAGCCCCAGCCACAGGAGCATGCTCACCTTCTTCTCCAAGATATTTGACCTGAACAATGATGTGGATTAAATATATATTGTTAGTATATCAATTGCAGTATGCTCTAAAATCTAGTGACATTCTTTCAAGGTTATTAAGGCGGTAAGGCGAGGTAAGGCGACCCACCCCCCTCACACCTTTTAAGCGGTAAGGCGTGAGGCGAGGCGACGCCTTATAAACATCATAAGGCGAAGAAAACGGAGTTCTGAGGACTAGATCAGAAGAAATTTAAAGAGATAAAGGACCTAAAAGGACTTAATTGTAATTTCGTAAACCTCTAAGGACTCAAATGTAAATAGCCAACCCTAATACCCTTCACCCGTCCCCAGCCGCCGCCTCCCCTCATTCGTTCCCCTCACCCCAGCCGCCGCCTCCTCTCTCCTTCCTCATTCCAGGCCGCCGCCTCCTCCTCCTCCTCCTCGCTCCCGCCGCCGCCTCTCTCCTCCTGCGCCCAGCGCGCCGCCTCCTCCTCCTCCTCGCCCCGGCCGCGCCTCCTCCTCCTCCTCGCTCCTTCTTGTAATGATGCGGGCGGCCAGATCCGGCAAGGTGGATGGTGAACAGCGGCGTCGGCGGCTCGACGGCGCCCTGGAGGCGGAGGCGGCTCGACGGCACCCTGGAGGCCAAGGCGGCGCGAGGACATGAGGTAACCCTAGCCCACCTCTTCCGTCGCCTTCTTCCACTGCTTCACCTTCTTCCCGCTTCACTTAGACCTAAGGCGGACGAACGGCAAGGCGGGGGCGACGCCTTGACCCCCCGAGCCGCGCTTAGGCGCTTAGGCGACGCCTAAGCGACGCCTTAATAAGCATGCATTCTTTAGCATTTTTTAATCGGTGTGGGTGGGGTTAGCGTTAGGGATAATAAGAAAGAGCAGTATGGAGTCTATGCACACACAACAGAAGAAAGTCCACATTGTTAAAATGATGAATATGACCAAGATTGCCAAATGACTGACCATCAAAAGTGCATAAGAATGAACCACCATGCACGCACTAAAACCCAACAAAAATAACCCACTGACATGTGTACAACAGTGAGCTCAAAGAAAGTAAAGAAAGAGATGGATGACTATGGATAAATGGGGTGCAAAGGCAAGGGTTCAGAACTTGGTAACAAATCAACTCATAATTAAGCTTCAGTAAACCAAGTGCTTCAAATATATTTAAAGAATGTTAAATTTGCACTAATTGTGCACAAGTCTTAAACGAGTCAAACCAAGTTTTGTTCTTATCTTGAAAAAAATACAACATTTAACAATGTATGTAGAGAGGAAACTATAGAGAATGGCTGGCTTCAGCCATTTTCCTGCATAGCCCGTTCATGATTGTTCTTGGCATAGTTATAAACTAGTTATGATTAAAAAAGCTAAATCAAACTTAAACACTAAGCTTGTCCAAGTACATGACTCATGACTGTATTGAATGAGAAACCGCTACCATCCATTGATCAGGAAATACCTGCGCCAATTTCTAGAGCCATTGCCCATTGGTATAGGTAAACCATACAACTAGCACTTCTCAACGGTCAGTGGCAGAAAATAGTGGACTGTCATAATATCAAATCTTGAATATGCAAAAAGAAAGAAAGAAAAGTTTAGATTAACAAGGTAAAATTGTGTACCAGAATATTGGCACCTATGCTTGTACCAACACAGAACATTGGAGCCTTTGGATACTTGTGATGAAGATAATTAACGACTTCTCGGATGTCTTCTGTCCATCCACCATTGTAGAAGCAATCTGACTGCCAGGAAAAATAAATACTATGAGTTGAGTGATGGTTACCAACCAAATCATTCGGATTGCATTTGGTGCCTCTAAAACTTCGTCTTACAGTATCACCAGAGAAATTATAACTAAATACAATTTTCAGCAGTTTCTATCATCATTTGGTGGTAATTAGATTTATGGTTATAGTAACAGCCATAACATAAGAAGAAGATTTTGGGGCGATGTTTCAGTCTCTCGGTTCAGATGGCATGATGTATGGCTTAGGATTTTAACCTTGTAGATTTTATTACAAGACTCTCATTTCTTTGACCTTGAGACGGTTTCATTCTTAGCTTAACCCAACTTGCTTGGGACAAAAGGCCTTGTTGTTGTTGTTATTGTTGCTGTTGTAACAGCTATAAATCTCATGCACCAATATTATGCTTGACAAGCTAGCTCCAAACAGTAACCAGGAGTGTGCAGCAAAGTTTAAAGTGTACAGGGAGTGAAATTCTAATAACTGGAATTTTACATTAGATAACTTACAGTAATGGACACACCACCAAGACCCCTGTGGTTGCTTACAACAACATTCCAACCTTTTCTGGCCATGGAATAAGCCAAGTGCTTTACATACTGCAAGGGATAACTACATCATAAGATCGGCTAACAAATGTAGTAATATGTTAAGCAATGGCAAATCCAAGAGCTCTTCAAATATGCAACACAGATCCAAGCTAACATCAAAAAATAAGTTAGGGACTAACAGCAGCAGCAGAATCACTAGTTAATCCAGGTACCACAACTACAAGGGGTGTTGAAGCATCTTTAGAAATGATCCCATCTGCATCTGCATAACATAGTTAAAAAGGTCAGAAATCACCATGTATGACATACGAATTTACACATTCTGTGAGCCTCATACCCTGCAAATCAGATGCCAGCAGCCAATCAAGAGCAATGGTTCCACCGTCACGAACTGTGTACAATTGCCTGAAGTAAAGAGAATGTATGCAGTCCATTGTCAAGTGAAAAGTAAGAAAAGTGCATTCTACGCTCCCCAAAAGAAATGAGCATAGATCCTGAAGACATATGTTGAGGGGTACACCACATGTACACATGTATTAGAAGTTGTATAGTTTCCTTTTAGCAAAGCATAGAAGCACTTTTCAATAAGAAAAGTAACATCTTAGTCTCTTACTAATACTAATAGTCTTTCTTTCCTTTTTCCCCCCTTCATGCCAAACTTAATTATCAAGGCATAAATTTCCCTAATAACTACTGGAGTGACCAAAATGTTAATTCTTGACATATCAACAAACTAATTGCTAGTGTTAAAAACAAGAAACATAAGGATGCCTAGAAATTCGCTCAGAGCTCATACAAGCTGATTGAGACATACATCTTCAGCCTGCTTCACATTCTCTAGTTCCCACAATCCACATCACAGCTATTTAGTTTAGTTCATTATTGTCTTCTGAAAACATACCAAAGAGCAATAGAAGCAGCAAGGATTCATTGCCAAATTAGTTCACAGAAGTTAACTTTGGGCATGTAACCATCAGCCAGCATGTACTTGAAAAATCACTGGTGATGTATAATGTAGAAGAATAATTGACAGTGTACATTGTACTCAATTTTACATAGGGACGCTACAATCAAGTATGGTAATCTACAGGACTACAATGTAACTCATCTCCATATGGAGTGTGGACCGAGTATAACCTCTTGTAGGTGAATGAAGGCGGCCTCCCGGAGATGCCGAGGAATAATGTCTGCAAATGTGGGCTCGCCAACCACAGTGTCGCCAGGTACCTGCATTGTTAAACAACAAATCCATCATCACTCCCAACTTAACGAGTATTCACAAAATGCACATAACCCCTCCCATGATTCAGAACCCCAGCTTCCAGTTCCATCACAACTGATCCCACTCTAGGGACAGGAGTCGTAGGAAAACACAATCAAGCGCACCAATGCTACTTCTACCACAAAATTGCAGTGACACGATTGACTAAATTGTAGACGCCAAGTACTAATAAGAACGAGTATTCTCACGCGATCAGGTGGAGAGAGGCAAAGCCATACCTGCCATGGAGGGAGCGGCACTTGGAGGCGACACGGTGGTAGACCTCGGAAGCGGGGTGGAAGGTGAGCTCGACGCGGCCGCCGCGGAGGCCGCGGAGGAGGTCCCCGAGGACGTGGAGCTCCAGGAACCGGTAGGCGAAGACCGACACGACGACTAGGGCCGCGAGGGCGTAGTGCTCCCGGGGCACCAGCGCCGCCGCGCGGAGCAGCAGCTCGCCGGCCGACTCGCCGCCAGCGACCGCCGCCGCCATGGTGGGGTCGGGGATGCGCTACTACGCGCTAGGGTTGGGAGCGACGCGGAGGAGGGGGAGAACAACGGGAGTCCGCCGCCGCAGCCGCCCTAGCCCTAGTCGCCGTCGCGCGCTCCTCGAGTTCTCCTCGCCTCTCTCGCTCGATGCTGGGAGGAGACCGGTGATCCGCTTTCGGGGTTAATTGAAGCTCTTCGAGCGGCAATTTCGAGGAGAAGCGGAGCACACGATTGACGGAGTTGCCGAGTACTCTCGTGACTCGTGTATTCTAAGGGCACCTCTAGTGTATAAAAATAGAGGGTCTTAAGCCACTTTAAAATTAACCTTATATATTATAAGGGTGACTTTAAAGCTATAATGCCGCCCTCAAGGTGGTCCTCAAGTAAAGACCTGACCACAAGTATTAAAATACAATTTTTCTTTATATGCTAAGTGGGATCGTCTTAAGACCCCTTGGGTTATATACACTATGGAGTCAGTCTCAAGGTTTAGATGAGACCCACCTTAAGGCGTCTTGGGTTATATACACTACATATGCCTAAAAAACCAAACACTCACGGGACCCCATCCTGTGGGACACGCATGTCAGCGAGGGGGAGCGGTTGGTTGTGGCGTGGGAAATGTCGGTTTTTTCGCCGCGTAGCGGGAGGGAAGTTGACGCCTGCGCCCAGTTTCCACTTTCCAGTCGAGGAACAAGAGCTGATTATATAAATGGCATGGCAACTTTTTTAAAAAAAATTTGAGACAACCGTCCTATAAATTTAGTCCTTTTCTTTGAACCCGACGAATAACTATGAGCCAAAGAGTAACTAACTAACTACTGAGCTTCCTTAGCTCGACCGAACGCCCAGCTAGCCGCATATTTTAATTGGCTTTTTTTGCCTAATTAATATTAATTATATTTAATTAGTGCTTGAGCTCCTATAGCACGGTCTGTCGTGGCTGCCAAGTTCAAAATAATTATTCATAGGTTAAATTTGAAAAAAAAACTACAGTACCATCTACCATCTGTGTAAACAGTCTGGGACTTTGGGTAACAGTTCCCATCTAACGTGAGTGCTATCTAGAATAGCGGTTGAACAACCACCACGCGTGCTTGTCATGAATTTCCCATCGGACGAAGGACAATTGCCTACATTGTCCGGTACTGTCGTTTTTTAGCATTGGATTGGTACTTCCAAAATACAAATGTTATAGACATATATTTACTATTTAAAAGAGAAAAATTAGTGGTGGTGGTTTATCTACACCTCCCAACTTTCCCTTACATCTTCATAAAAAGTCTCTAACAAAAATGAAAAATAATATACTAAAAAACTAATTTCACCACCCTACAAAAAAAATAGCTCTACCGGATGCTCGGCAAAGCCAAAAGCGTGGAGGCACGATGCGGCCGAACGCGGAGACGAAATTGATAGCATGGGCCATGTAGTCTAATCCTGACAATATCAACTTGATATGCTAGGACAATACAATTTTTTATTCGTAGCAAAATACGGACATTCAACCATATTGTACATGTTCCAGGTCAAGGTTTGCAAATTATGAATTTGCTCTTGTTCATATGATGTTCCAAAGCTGAGTCTTGCACATGTGAATTTCTCACCTGTGCAGAAGGATGAAGTTTCATGAGTTGTACAGATATATATATACACTACTACTACTTAAAAGATGAAGTTGGTGGTGGTTCATCTATCCCTCCAAACTCTCTTACATCTTTTTAAAAAGCTCTAACAAAAATAGAAAAACAAATTTCACCATCCTATAAAAAAACCGCTCTACTGAGTGTGCAATAGAGCTAAGGGCGTGGAGGCGCGACGTGATTGAGCATGGAGACGGAGCTGATGGCGTGGGCCGGACAGATTAATCCCGACAATCTCAACTTGACGTGTTGAGATAATATAATTTTTTATCCATAACAAAACACGGGCATTCAGCCATATTTGTATATATTCCAGTTTTTGGTTTGCAAATTATAAATTTGTTCTTATTCATATGAAGTTCCAGAGCTGAGTCTTGCACGTGTGAAATTCTCACCTGTGCAGAAGTATGAAATTTCGTGAGTTGTACAGAGATATATACATTTATAACTTTATTTTTTTTTCTCACGTGTTGTCAGGTTTAATATTGTATTTGCTGAAGGCTCAGGTGTGCACATGTTTCAGAATTTTTTGTACGATAATCCATTTTTTATTCGAAATTACAGAAATATACCCGCGGGAAAATTTTTTACAGAAATAGGCTCCAATCGCCTAATGGTTGGGCGATGGAGCCTTCGCCTAACCATTGGGCGACTTTAATCTAGTCGCTTACCGTTGGGCATCGCATCCGATCGCTCAACCATTGGCGACTTAAATGCAATCGCCCAACCATTGGGCGATCGCACTCAAGTCCTCGTGAATGTTTTAAATTTTTTCAATTTTGTAGTTTTAAACTGGTAAAAATCTGCTGGAGTTGTAATAAAAGTTTATGTTCATTGTATATTATAGGTGTGTAAAAATTTTGGGAAATTTTTTTAGGAACGATTAATCGTAGAACGATCGGTACATACGATGGTAAGTGATATTTTAATATTATTGAGAATTTGTGTCTCTGGGCTAGGATTGGGTTGAGGAGGATAGACGGGCCCAATGGTCAGATTATCATGCAGACGGTTCTACATACAAACCGTCTGTAATACTCTTTATCACAAGTTTTATATACCGATGCAATATAAACAACTAGTCTGAAAAGATAAAATAGCAAAGTTGTATATGGCTTATATATACTCATTTCAAAGGTTTCGACGAGATCTACAACTTTTCAGTTGAAGCAAAATCCAAATTCGAAAGGAAGACCAAGAAAAGGGCAAAAACAGAAACTAAAAACTTACGACGCAGGTTTAGGTCCAAAGATGGCCGATTTTCGGGGTCTTGGAGGGCGATGGGCGCAAGCGGGTCGTTTTTATTGGATCGGTCTCGTCGTTAGCTTTCCAACGAGTACAAGAACGTCGAAAACGGACACCGTATGCAAAAGTTATGCCCGTTTATGAAGGTGTGTCGAAACAGACGGAAACTGTTATAACTTTTGATCCTGTAGCCGAAATTGCTCAAATTTTTTTCTAGAGGCTGTTGGATGTATGAAGAACAGCTCCACCAATTTTCACTTTTTTTGGCGAAGGTTTGATGCACTTTCCAAATTCTCACTAAATCAAAATATTACTTACCATCGTATGTACCAATTGTTCTATTGTCATTTGTTCCTAAAAAAAGTTTCCCAAAATTTTTTACACTCCTACAATATACAATGAACATAAACTTTTATTACAACTTCAGCAAATTTTTTACCAATTTAAAACTATAAAATTGACAAAATTTAAAACATTCACTTGGTCTGAGTGCGATCGCCCAACCATTGGGCGATCGATGAAAGTCGCCAATGGTTGGGCGACTAGATGCATCGCCGAGGGTAGAGCGACTGAATTAAAGTCGCCAATGGTTATGAAGGCTCCATCGCCCAACCATTAGGCGACTGGAGCCTATTTTTGTAAAAAAATTTTCCGCGGGTATATTTCTATAATTTCGAATAAAAAATGGATTATCCGTACAAAAAATTCCATGTTTCAAGCCAGTTTTGCCAGCTATGAGCTGTGTGGATGTATCTGATCGTTGTTTCCATATTTCAGGATAAGTATACATGCCCATTATTAGGATGTTAGTAGTACACATATACAGTTCGTCGCAGATCAAGCATTTCCAGAATCATATACTAACTCTATTAAACCCGGGCTCTCCCACGTCGCCACGGTACCGACTTTGCAAAAAGTTCTTTATTTTCTGTAATTACAAATAGGTCCTTATTTTTAATATTTCTTACACATGTCCTTACTTTTCTAAAAAAACTCTCCTTCTAATCGCGCTTGCATCGGCCGTCCGATCGCGTTACTTTCATTGTGCCACATGTGTTCTTGTGAATCTTTGTGTTCCTTTCGTCGTGGCGCACCGTGAGAACCTTTTCGCAGCTTCTTCGCGTCGCTTTCGTCATAGCGCCCCACAAGTACCTTTTCTGCAACTGCACTCGCGTCGTCCGCTCTACTGCCCTCTCTTGCCATCCCCTACCTCCTCCTCTGCTCTCGCCCTCGCTTCCTATCCTATCGTAGCTACCGCCACTGCTCCCTCCTCCCCACCTTCCATGTTGGCCGCCCCGTCCTCTCTTTCGTCGCCCGCATCATACTCGTCGCCCGTATCATACTCGTCGCCCCTTCCTCCCTTTACTTGTGCCGCCCTCCGCCTCTTTGGCCATGCCGGCCCCATCGCCGTACGTCTCCTCCTCTCCCTCTTTTTCTCTCATAGGTCGCGCTTGCTTCCTCCTTTGTCGTAGTTGCCATTGTCATTCCCTCCTCCCTACCTTCCACGCTGCCGCCTGATTGGGTTCTTACTTTTTTGGTTGGGTTATCGATTTGTATTCTCAGCCCGTTTGTTCAGTCGTCGATCCCTCTTCGTCCTCGAATCGATTTAACCTGCTTTTGGTTTTTACGCTATTCTTTCGGTGAAAGATTCCCCTTTTTTACGATTTGGGTTCTTGCTTTTTTGGTTGTGTTCTTGATTTTTTTTGTTGGGTTCTTTATTTGTGTTCTTGGTCCATTTGTTTAGTCGTGGATTCCTCTCTGTCCGCGATTCCATTTTTACTTGTTTTCAACCACGATGCTAACCACGGGGCCTCATGGGTTCCTCTCCGTGTGCAATTCTATTTCTCCTACTTTTGTATGGGTGCCGACCATAGCTCCACCCACGCAGCTTCGACGACTGCGCCACAGCGGCTCGACGACGGCGCTTCGACCACAACTTTAACGACGGTGCTTTGACCACGGCTTCGACTACGATTTCCAGTTCCACAACCCCTTTCCTCCTCCTCTCTGTCCCTCTTCTTCTCCACTTCCCTGTGCGATTAGACCTCACCCCCACCCTCGACACGCTCCTCACCAGTCCTCGCTCACGGCACCCCTTCTTGCTCATTCCCACCCAAGCGCTGCCGTCCTTGCCCTGCTCAAGGCGTTATCGCCACCGCCCTCTTCCCATCGGCCTTGCTTTTCCCTTTTCCACTCCTCTACCAACCACTCCCCTCCTCGCTCTCGAAGATTCCTTTCTCCACTTCGCCTCAACGCGGCGCGTTACGAGTGTCGGTTGTTTCAAGCACGTTGCCTGAATATAATTTTTCGATCACGTTAGTTCGACTACATTTGTCAACCACAATGTTGGTCTCAACAACGTTGGTCGATCATAATGTTTCAACCACCTTAGTTGACCATGATATTTCAACTACGATGTTTGCCTCAACAACGTTGTCGACCAAATTGGTTTGAGTACGTTTATCGACCACGTTGTATCGACCATATTTATCGATCAGTATGTTTCAACTATGATGTTTTCAAGCATGATGTTTCGACCATGCTGTGTCAACCATGCAAATTTGACCACGTGGGTTCAACAACGATAGTTTCGATCGTGATGTTTCGACCGCAATATTTTCAATCGGGATGTTTCAACCACGTTGGCTTGACCATGTTGTGTCGACCATGATGTTTTGACCACTTTGGTTCAACCACGTTGGTTTGACTAGGTTGTTTCAACCACGTTGTGTCGAACACGATGTTTGCACCACTTCAGTCAATCAGGATATTTCAACCATATTATTTCGACCACGTTGTGTCAACCGTGATATTTTCGGCCAGCATATTTCGACCACATCGATCGACCATGTTCATTCGACCACGATGGTTCGAGCACGATATTTTGGACCACGATGTTTCGACCATATTTGCTCGATCAGATTGGTTCAACCAGTTGTTTCGACGATGATATTTTTGACCACATTGTTTCGATCAGGATATTTTTTACCACATTGTTTTGATCACTTTGGTTCGCCCATGTTGGTTCAACCAGGTTGTTTTGACCACATTCGTTTGACCAGGTTATTTGAACCAGGATGTTTCCACCACTCTGGTCAACCACATTGTTTCAACCACATTGGCTGACCACGCTGGTTCGACCACTTTGGTTCGACCACGTTGTTTCGACTACGTTGACTCGACCACGATATTTTTGACTATGTTCATTCGACTCGGTGGTTTCGACCAGGATGTTTCCACCACTCCGGTTGACCACGATGCTTCAACCATGTCATTTCAACCACGTTGGTCGACCACGTGCTTTCGACGATGTTGTTGACCAAATTGGTTCGAGTATGTTTATTGACCACGTTGTCTCAACCATATTTATCGATCAGCATGTTTCAACTACGATGCTATAGACCAGGATGTTTCAACCACTTTCGGTCGACCACGCTGTGTCAGTCAGGCAGATTTGACCACGTTGGTTCGACCACGATATTTTTTATCACGATGTTTCGACCATATTGGCCCGACCATGTTGTTTCGACCACACTGATCGGTCACGTTGGGTCAACCACGATATTTTGACCAGTATGTTTCGACCACATCGATCGACTACGTTCATTCGACCTTGATGGTTCAAGTATGATATTTTAGACCATGATGTTTCGACCACGTTCGTTTGATCAAGTTGGTTCGAGCATGTTGTTTTGATGATGATATTTTCAACCATGTTAATTTGACTACGATATTTTCGACTATATTGTTTCAATCATTTTGGTTCGACCACGATATTTTTGACCACGTTCGTTCAACCAAGCTGTTTCGACAACTTTGGTTCGACCACGTTGGTTCGACCATGATATTTTCAACACGTTCATTTGACCAGGATGTTTCCACCACTCTGGTCGACCACCTTGCTTCAACCATGTTGTTTTGATCACTTCGATTGACCACGTTTGTTTGACCATGTTGTTTCGAGTGTGACATTTTTGACCACGATGTTTCAACCACGTTCGGTCAATCGGATTGTTATGACCACATTGTTTTGACTAGGATATTTTCGACCACATTCGGTCGAACAGGTTGTTTTGACCATGCTATGTCAACTTGATGTTTCCACCACTTCGGATGACCACGATGTTTTGACCAGAATATTTTGACCACATTGGTCAACCACATGCTTTCAACCATGTTCAGTTGACCATGATGTTTTGACCACTTTGGTTCGATCATGTTTTTTCAAGCACGATATTTTCAACCACGTTGTTTCGACCACTTCGGTTGACCATGTTGGTTCGATCATGATGGTTCTGTGTTTCGGCCACTTGGGTTGACCATGTTGTGCCGGCCAAGATGGTTTCACCACATTGATTCGACCACGCTATTCTTGACCAGGATGTTTCGACCACTTCGGTCGACCATGAGATTTCGACCAGGTTCGTTCGACAACCATGTTTCCACCACGATGGTTTTGTGTTTCGACTACTTCGGTTGACCACGTTGTGTCGATTAGGATGGTTCAACCACGATATTTTTGACCATGTTGCATCGACCACGATATTTTGGACCATGTTGTTTTGACCACTTGGCTCGATCACGTTTGTTCGACCACGATGTTTCTACCACGGTGGTTCAAGCACGTTAGGTTGACCATGCTGTTTCGACCACCATGTTTCGACCACTCAAGTCAACCACGTGTCTACCACACTGGTTTATCCACATTCGTTCGACCACGTTGGATCGATCAAAGTATTTTCGACCATGATGTTTCGACTACTTTGATCGACTACTTTGCCCCGAACACGTTGTTTTGAGCACAATATTTTCGACCACAATGTTTCGACCACTTCGGTTCGATCACGCTGTTTCGACCACGTTATTTTGACCACTTCAGTTTTTTCAGGGAGAACCTCCTTTTACGCCATAAAACCCCACGGTTTTATCGTTATTACGTATGGGCCCTTGTTTTTGCAAAAAAGCCCTTCACTTTTTGGAAATTACGTATAGGTCCTCGATTTTCCAGGAAAAGCCCCCACAAACTGTCAGCTCTTTTGCTTCAGTCCACATGGTAGCTAGCGCGATTTGGTGCCACGCTTCCACTACTAGTTAGACTACTCCAAGACTGAATTGAATACAAGAATGTGCATAACGATCTGAAAGATCCCACTACATCAGGACCCTTTCGACATTGCACAAAAGCCATTACTTTACATTCAGCTAGCACTAAAAAGGCTTCTCCTAGTAGAGGTGGTAGAATTAAACAAAGTATTTCCACTGAAACAGCTCTAAACTAGCCAACTCAGGTTCGATCATATTGACTTTTGGCTTTTACTTTGATTTATAAATAGTAATAATTTATGTTCGATCATATTGACTTTTGGCTTTTACTCTGGTTTATAAATAATAATAATTTATAGAGAAAACACTCGCGTACGATTTTGACTGATATAAATAAAATCATTACAATGTATTATAGTTAACTAGTAGATCTCACATTGAAAAGACACTTCGTTTGAAAGCTAAGTACTGTAGAAAAAATATTTATTATAGTAAAATAACTTTTAGAAGTTAATACGAACATGACCTCAAAAGATGGCAAACAATGCAAATTACGTGTGCACGAGAATTTGTAGAATCTAACTCACATTGTTTACTTTTGTGGTGGTTCAATGTCTTCTCTGGCTCCGACGACAGTGATTTAGCGCTGGGTTTCGTCAAGTTAGAGTTTGGGTTCATCATGACTGGCCATAGAGGAAGGCGGTGGTGGAGGCATGGAGGTGGGTGGCATAACTGCATAAGCAGCAAGGCGATGATGGTGTGCCACCGGCTGCCAGGCATGGAGGAGGGCAATGGACGGCGGCGAGCGGTGTATAGACACATTGACATAAGTTAGGATGGTCGGGGTGGAGATAGTGACCACACATCACAATCTGACAGAAGCGGATTTGATCGGACGGCACAAAGTTCAACTAATTTTGATGGAACAATTCGACTAATTTTGATAGAAAAATTATATCAACTGCGATATCGACAATTCTATTTAGGTGCGGAAAGACCAAGACATTTGGGTCGTCCACTAGGTAAGTGCGGAAAGACTGAAGACTTTGGGGTCGTCCACTAGGTAAGTGCGGAATATAATATTTATCTGCTCCGATTTCCCCCGATGTTTTGTCTTCTGGACCTACTTAGTTTACTGCAGTGCAGTGACAAGCACATTATGACAAACGACAAATTCACGGTGCGAGCAACGGAGACAACATTTTTTAAGCACATTATGACAGGCGACAAATTCTTTGTGCTTTCCATGATTACATCGTGCTTGCAAAGCTGATTATTAATACTTGATAAGATTAGTTGACTGAACTGAAGACTCGGCTGGGTGTGCAATGTCTATATCCTCTAGGCCTACCTTGCACGCGTGCTTATTGAGGTGACGATAATCATGTTGTTGAATCATCTCTCAGTTCTTACCATCATTATTCATTACTTGACGTATTTCCTATCCACAAGCATAGCATGTTTTGTAAGAAAATCCTAAGCGGTAACCTTTAGCTAAAATCGTTTCAACATAACTTTTGATTCAACCTGTAACAAACCAAAATTTTGAAATTTCATGAATTTGATTTTCTCTCCTAATTTGACAACCACATTTGACTTCCCGCTTCCCTTATCCATCATTTCTGCTTTCCCTCTCGCCAGCACATTTCTCCCTTCCTGCCTTCTCCCTTGTGTGCCACTCCAAACGTCTTCACACCCGCGATTGCTGCTGCCACTCCAGCTCACCACCTTGGTGTCCTCGCAATACCGCCGCTTGGCCAACACAACTAGGGCTGGACGAAAAACTCGAACTCGTTAGCTCGCTCGGCTCGTGGCTGGCTCGGCTCGGCTCGTTAGATTTTAGCTCGTTAGCTATAACGAGCCAACTCGAGCCAGCTCGCGAGCCGCTCACGAGCCAAACGAGCCATACTTTCAGGAATTTAGATATGCATATGCTGCTTCCATGGACCTAATTTGTACTCTATTGCATGTGTTAATGTGTAAATTTGTACTCTATTGTACCCAAACGAGCCATGCATGCGTTAATTTGTACTCTATTGTACCCAAACGAGCCAAACGAGCTAAACGAGCCAAACGAGCCATGCTTCCATGGATGAATATATGATGGAGACATTTTTTGGCCCTGGCTCACGAGCCAAACGAGCTAACTCGAGCTTTTTACGAGCTGAGCCGAGCTAGCTTTTTAGCTCGTTAGTTATAACGAGCCAGCTCGAGCCAGCTCGTTATCCTACCGAGCCAGACCGAGCCGAGCCGAGCCAGCTCGTTATCCAGCCCTAAACACAACTACTACACATTAAAGCGCCGTCTTCACCGTGCCGTCCTCGCCTCGTGTGTCCCGCCTCTGACTGACCCAGCATCACGCCTGAGCCATGCGCCACCGACCCGCACACCTCACACCCATGCCCTGCAAGTCCAGCACCTCACCCTCTCCAATGAGACGAGCTACCAGCCTACCATCAGCGCGCGCCAACACCCATGCCCTGCAAAATCAGATTTTTTTTCATCCATAGCGTTAGTTATTATAAAAGAGAAGGTTTAACGGGCAAACGGCCACCGGGCACCAAGCACTGCACCTGAGGCAGCAGAGTTGCCAAGCTAGGGCAGGAGCCAGGGGAACACGGCAGCCTTGTGAGCCCTACCGGCACCGAGCCAAGCCACCTCCTACCGCGCGCACGCCCTGCTATAGTCCCTGAAAGCATCTAGACCCCTAAAAATAATTTTAATAATTAATAATAACAATAATTAATGGGACTAACTTGTTTATTAAGATGATTAAAAGATTTAGTCCCGGAATTTGATAATGTCATGAAAAAATGCATGCAAAAGTGATCAAAAGTTCGCGTGGATCAAGATAAACCTCAAGGCAAAAGCAAATTGTAGTATAAGAACCTCTTTATAGCCTTTTACCAGTCTCGGTATTTGGATAAAAGACTGGGATTGTAAAATAGTGTCATACTATAAAAAGGGATCATATAGTAGCTTGAAGCTTAACCTGTACCGCTTTGATCAATTTAGTGTTTATGCATGCATTTGAAGTTCATTTAGAACCTTCTTTGTTTTTCTTGTAGAAATTGGTATGGCCACTTGTCATTGATAGTAGTACCGCAGATCGGTACTAGCAACCTTTACATGCCGGTAGCTAATTTCAAGAGACATTCTTTTGGCATTTCCTGAATCGGTACTACCGCTTGTGTTGCGCGGTAGTACTACAGAGCGGTATGACTGCATGATTGGTAGTATTACTGGAAATCGATAGTACCGAAATTTACATGGCAATAGCTAATTTCCAGATATGTATGTTTTGGAGCATTTTCTCTCCTCTAGAAATTGGTACTACTGCAGCTTGGGTGCGGTATGACCGCGCGATCGGTACTACCGAACCTTGTGAGGGCGATATTGCCGATATTTGGAGTAACAAGTTTGTGTGCATTTTATAAACCTCAAATAGCTATTGAACAGTGGGTGCAGTAGTACCGCAAATCCCCTTTTTCAGGGAATTTGACCCCAGTAGTCATCCTAGTTGAATTTATTGAATACCCTTGAGCTCATTGTGCACTCTCTACTACGCATTTTCTTATATTTCATATTTCGAGATAGTTGAGAGCATTCAAGTGCATTGCATCATAAGTTAATCTTTGTGGCACTTGATAATCTTCAAGCAAGCACTGTGATTCTTTACTCTTAGTGGTTGTCGACATTTAGACGGCTTGAAGAAATTGTATAGTGATCTCTTCAAAAGAAAATTGTGAGGAGGCCCGGCACCATTTGTGAGTGGTGTGGTGCTCTTAGGAGGGCGACTACCCCTGCGGTCCTGGTTCTTCCGCTTGTAGCACTGCTGAAATGTGTGATCATTGCGATCACAAAAGGTGTATTGAAGACCCATAGTAGAGGCCGCTGCCACCGGTGCAGATGGAGGCACGGGTGCAGCGAGAGTAGGTGCTGGAGAAGACACCCTAGCAGCCAAAACAGAGGCGGGCTGCAGTTGGCCTACGCTGCGAAGATGAGTCTCTTCAACACGAACAGCGGTAAGAGCCTCTAGCACGAATGGATGTGGCTAACAAGTCAAGAGGTGAGCACGGACAGCAAATGCCTCGTCCAGGGCCTCGACGCTTTTTCTGGAAACTCGGATGGGCTATCTGCAAAACTGATGACGTGGATAGGGTGGGAAGGCCGGCATTCTTTCGTCCTTAATAGTCAGTTCTATGATTCAATAGGATTGCAATAACCAAAAAGGTAATTTATGAGTCGCATAGAAGTGCATTTACCAACCTGAATCTTGTCACTACTACAGAAAGCCTAATACTAGACGGCCAATCACAGACGGTTTGATAAAACCGTCTGTGATTGACACTAACACAGACGGTTTTAATTTGGACACCGTCTGTGTTAGTGGCGTCGGATAAAACGAGTATCACAGACGGTTCTTACCGATGAACCGTCTGTGATAATCTGGAATTATCACAGACGATTTTATATTAAAAACCGTCTGTGTTGTGTAGACTATCACAGACGGTTGTTGTTAAGAACCGTCTGTGATGTCCCTTTGTCTGTCATATTCTGTTCATGATCAGAGGTTAATATTTAAGTACACATTGCTTCTAATAACTTAACTACAGAACTACTGAGACAAGAGATCACAAATTAAAGGCAAATTTATTAATTTCAATTAGAGGCAAATTTATTACAAAAGTCGCATTGTAAAGAGTTTCCGATTGTAATCTTTTGGGCTTTCAGACGCTTCTTCTTCGACTTTGGGACTTGGAGGATCACCACCGACTTCTCGAACGCCGTTAAGATTGTCCTTGTCCTCGGCACTTCCTCCTCCACTGGGCAAATAATCGTGAGCATAGCCCATAATATCGTAGAGGATAGCATAAAAGATTCCTCGAGAATCTGCCGTTTTCGCTTGATCGGCAAGGCTATCCATCGGTCTCTCCAATGCGTGTAGAGCTTCTTCCGCTGCGCACATTGTGGAGAAGAACCAGGGTAAGGGTGTTTCCCTTTCTTGAGCGGCGGCGAGACGCCTCCGTCGACGGCGGATGATCAGTCGAGTGACGGATGCAAGAAAGTCGGGAAGGAGAGCAGCGGTGCGGAGAAGTCGCTCCGGATGCAAATTGCTGGCCGCTGTGTAAGGTTCGGCCGAACAATTCTTGATGAGCAGATGAGAGGAAGGAGATGATCACAAGAATAGTAGAAGCCATATTATGCGACGTAGAAGAGATCTGGATTAGGCGCGTATATTTAACCTTTAGCACAGACGGTTCGTATACCCAAACATTAATGATATAGGCGCTCAGTATAACGATCGAGAGACGTTAATTAGACGATCGAAACACGGCGTTCGACATAAAGCTTATGACGAGCGGTTTTTATAAAAACCGTCGTGATAAGATTTATCACGACGGTTTTAAACTTAGAATCGTCGTGATATTGATATCACGACGATTCTCGCCTAGAACCGTCTGTAATAAGCCTCCTATAAATACCTCTCGCTAGGGTTTTCCCGTATCTGCGATTATATTCTACATCTAAATCTCGCCGCCGCCGCCTCCCGAGCCCTCGCCGGCCGCCTCCCGAGCCGTCGCGTTCAAGACCGACGCTCGGCTCGCCTCACACCCGGCGCCTCCGCTCGCCGCCGTCGCTGCGATCGCCTCCCGAGCCTCGCCGCCGCCTCCCGAGCCGTCGCGTTGGAAGACCGACGCTCGGCTCGCCTCCACGCCCGGCGCCTCCGCTCGCCTGTCGCCTCCCCGAGCCCTCACCGGCCGCCTCCCCGACCCCTCGCCGGCCTTTATGTGATGCTATGATTTGCTTTTTAAAAAACGATAGTAATTGAGTATAAATATGTTGCATGGTGTGGAGCCTTGATAGAACTTTGTTTAGAGACAGGATACACTAGTTTGTGTCATTTGCTTCATAGAACTTTGTTTAGAGACCTTGTAGTAATAGTATATGCCACATAGACCTTCAAAGGGTATGAAGCAAATGACACACTCTAGTGTATCCTGTTCAATGAACCGGATACACTAGTTTGTGTCATTTGCTTCATAGAACTTGTTTAGAGACCGTGTAGTAATAGTATATGCCACATAGACCTTTAAGGGGCATGAAGCAAATGACACACTCTAGTGTTCCCGTTCAATGAACCGGATACACTAGTTTGTGTTATTTGCTTCATAGAACTTTGTTAGTATATGCCACATAGATCTTCAAGGGGCATGAAGCAAGTGACACACTCTAGTGTATCCTGTTCAATGAACCGGATACACTAGTTTGTGTTATTTGCTTTATAGAACTTTGTTTAGAGACCTTGTAGTAATAGTATATGCCACATAGACATTCAAGGGGCATGAAGCAAGTGACACACTCTAGTGTATCCTATTCAATGAACCTGATACACTAGTTTGTGTCATTTGCTTCATAGAACTTTATTTAGAGACCTTGTAGTAATAATATATGCCACATAGACCTTCAAGGGGCATGAAGCAAGTGACACACACTAGTGTATCCGGTTCAATGAATCTGATACACTAATTTGTGTCATTTGCTTCATAGTATTAGCAACTAAAGTTTGTCACCCGCGCATTCTTCAACATCATCGCCGGATGCGTCCCCTTATATATGTACGCACCAATTCTAAGGTTTGTCAATCTTCCCACATTTATTTCATACTTGTTAGATTATATATGTACGCGCATTGATATTCCTATTGACAGGCGGCGCCCATCTCTACAACTGCATTGAAACAGCCGGACTTTGTAAAAATTCGAGGAGAGTGCGCTTGGTTTTTGTGGTCTAAAGTCATAAGACCAGATGGAGAGTTCCACTACGCAAAATGATTTTTTATTGCTCTTATCACTCTGTAATTGTGAATTTGTTAATGGATATTTTATTTCATTTCAATTAATTCATTTGCGAAATGGATGCCTTATGTCTGTGAATGAAATATGATGTGAATTGGATGTTATATGTTTGTCAAATGAATTGAGATGTGAATTGTATGTATACATATACTTGTTTATCTGCTTGTTTCAGAGGGCATGGCTAGCATTTCCTGAGGCTAGCCAATAAACACAAATAGATTTATGGGTAGAAAAGAACATCACAGACGGTTTGTAACTAAAAACCGTCTGTGATATATCAATATCACAGCCGGTTTTTAACTAAAAACCGTCTGTGATAATCAGCTATCACAGATGGTTTTCAGTTAAAAACCGTCTGTGATATTGATATATCACAGACGGTTCGATATTTTTTGTAGTAGTGTGCAGTTTTGTTCTATACGTAACAAATGACTGCAAGAACACAAATTCAGAAAATTTTTAAATCGTTATGCAATTATCATTAATCATTGATAAATAGGGACCACATGGCAACACAAAAGTGTGCACATCAACGAAATGAAAAGTAATTTAAGCTAACTGTTAATTTGCTGCAGAAGGTGGTGATCAGTTGGGCTTAAAAGCTCATGGCTGAAAACACTGTAGCTGGCTGAAAAAAGCACTATAGCTGACAGAGACTTATTTAGCATAATTAAATTTAAAAAAATTAAAAAATATAAAAAATATGTTAGCCCATTACGTATAGTATAAACAAATACGAGAAAAAAAGAACCGGCGAAAAAGCTCAACAAAAAGCCAAAAGTTCAGAAAAAGACGAAATTTATGAATAGTGAAAAATAAGCTGGAAGCTAAAAGTTTAAGCCCAACCGATCACTGCCATAATATATATCTTATTACATCAAACTACCTTTTTAGTAAGAAAAGGATAGCACAGACCTGCCATCTGACAGCATGTATTCTCCTCTCCACATGATGTATTTCTTTCTTCCTCCTGGCCTGAATACCTTAAAACTGTGGAATTCTCTTACATATATTTTGAAGTACCCCTAAATACCATAAAACAACCAGCCTCTTTCAAATTTTCATTTTTATTGTGTACGAAGAAAAACCCCAGTATAATGACCACAAAACCGTGATATGTGCAATGTAGGAAAATGTGTTGATTCTAAACAGATAAAATGCATAGTCTCTAGGTCATAAAAACATTGCACAAAGCACAGAGCCACATGAAATGAACTCTGCTAATTGAAACAGGGCTAGCAATAAGAAAATGGTTTTAACAATGCAAGTACTCAGATAGTACTATTTCATTATCGCCAGCAAAAAGTTACTACAGATGTCGTGGAATGAAGTCTTTCACTTGAATGTTTTGACTGGTAAGGAACTATGATCTAATAGTTACATACTGCAATATGTTGAATCTGAAAAGCCCCAAAATTTTCAAAATCCAAAAATTTATGATTTTTGCTGCATTTTAGGTGAATTTCGAAAACTTTCCTTTTTGGGAAAGTTTCTCCCGTTTCCGCTTTCCTTTCTGGGCCGGGCGTTTTCTTTTCTCTCCGGCGCCCCGCTTCTTCCCACTTTCCCCGCCGCCCGACTCCCCTCCCGCGGGCGCCTCCCTCTCCCCCGTTGGCGCCTCGCCCGTCCCCGCTTCTCCCGCGCTGGCGCTTCCCGCCTCTCCTCGCTCGTTGGCGCCTCCGTGCTCCCCGCTTCTCTCCGCGTGCGCTGCGCGCGCCCGCCCCGCACCACCTCCACGCGCTCGTGGACAGCGCCACCTCGGGTCCTCCTCGCGCGCCCTTGTTTCGGACCGCCCCTCGCCGCTGCTCCCGACCGCTGCAGAGTCTCTCGCGGCGCCACTCCTCGCGCCGTCCCCCCACTGCAGCCTCCCCTCTCCGCGCGGACGCCTCCCTTTCCATGCCGCAGCTCCACCTGCTCCCATGCCGTCCCGTCGCCATAATCGCTGTGCAGCGCCCGGTCACCGCCCCGTCTCGCGGAGGAGACGCTCCCCCAACCTCCCCTGTCATTCCTGTTGACCCCGCGCCCCAGCCGTTGCCTTCTCCCCGAAGGACTCCCTCTCCCCGCCCGGGGTATAAATACCCCACCTCGGCTCCCCCTCACTCCTTTGCTTCCCGAGCCTCCCAAGCACCCCATTCCCCTTCTGCCAATCCCAGCCACCTCCCGGAGCATCCGATCGAAGCTTTGTCGCCCAGAGCGCCGCCGCTCCTCTCCCCTGCGCCGGCAAGCTCCGCGAACGGATCTTCTTCTCTCCGCCCCCATCCTTCGATTGCATTTGTCTTGAGCTTCTCCTCGGTGTGCTAATCGCAATGGTGGGCTTGCTTGGACAGGTACTCGCCCGTGGAGCGCCGCCGCCGAAGCTCCTCCCCGGCCGTCGCACCTCTCCCGTGGCCAGACCTCCTCGCCGCCTCCCAGCTCCTGCCGCCACCACCATTGTGAGCCCCGTGACCCCCTCTCTGTGTAACCTCAGCCGATTGAACTCGTTCGCCGCCAGCGACCTCCCTCACCTCCGAGCTCCCGAACCACCCCCTTCTATCCCCCGCTCTCTCCGTTATTCCCCTCGCCTCCCCAGTGCCCAAAATGGGTTCCCCACGTCGAGAAGCACCCAGTGGTGCCATCCCCTGCCGTCGGGGGCCATCGCCGTGGCTGGAGCGTCGTAGCTCCGCCGCTCCCGTTTCTCTGTCGCCCCCGCGCGGCTGGAGGTTGACGACGACGACGTGGCCTCCTCCTCTCCGTCGATCTCGCCCAGCGCCATTTAACGGAGGCCGCCCGATCCCTCTTACCGCTTCACCGCCGTCCTCGCTTCTCCGCCGTCCAATCCTTATAAACACCGCCCCTCCCCTCCGTCGGATCCCCCTCCCCGTACCGCTTCGCGTCTCCCCCATCCCGCCGTTCACCCGAGCCACGCATCGCTCATCCGAGCCGCGTGGAGCGCGCGACGGCGTGGCCGTCGGCTGCTCGCGTCGCCGCCGCCGCGCGCGCTCGTCAGGCCGTCGGCGCGCCGCCGCGTCCGGCTGGCCAGCCTCCCGCCGCCACAGCGCCGATGCCGCCAGCCGCATCAGAGCAAAGCGGCCGGGCCGCACTGTTCAACCAATTTTCCAGCAATTTCTCAATTTCCAGAAATCAGAAAAATCCAAATAAATCCTAGAAAATCACAGAAAATCCCAAAAATTTCCAAATTTCACCACTTTGCTCCAAATAATATTTCAGACCCATTGGTGACCTCCATTTCCACAGAATCATCCCAAATAAATTCCTAAAATTCCATTCGAAGAATTTATGCAATTTACTCCTTTTTAAATAGTTTATTTTTCCTCGCTTGATTAGTCTCAAGCTGGATTTAATTTGTTTTATATGTTTGCGCTAGTGTCGGAGTCTCCGGAAGTTCAAGTGCAGTCACAAGAGCCAGGAGGTTCTTCGTTCGAGCTAGCGGAAATCATTCGGATTGACGGCAAGTCCCAAATCCTTTGATCATATTGCAACCCATGATGTTTATTTATGTTAATATATTATTTGCATTATGCTAATTGTGAAATGTTAGTTTGAAATAAAATAAAATGTTAGAATGACTTGTTATGTAGATAATCCTACCACTGTCAAATGCCCTGTTAAATTTGTAGCCATACCTTTGTAACCCTAGAAATAATTATCTGTTAATCTAGATAAATTGTAGGGTATTATTATCATGCAAAGTCTTACACTATTAAGGTTGTGGCTGCGGGCCAATAGAATTTGCAAACCCGACTCTAGGGTAGGGTGGTATGGGACACCGTGCCCTAGAGCGGAGAGTGCTTGCGGGCACGAGGTAGGGTAAGGGGGATTGTGGTGCGCCGCGAGACGGTTTTCGCCTACCGTTTACCCTAGGTTGGGTCGCGGGCCTGGTGAGGTTGCGGACCATGTGAAAATATAAGGACTGAAACCCTTACGCTGAGCAAATGTCACAGTGATCGCTCAACCACAGGAGTTGACTTGTCAACACTGGTCTAGTAGCTGCTCAATTCGATTGAAACTCTACAGGTGTGGCGGAGGAGGAGGTTAGGCAGTGAGGTTAGGTAAGCCGCGCTGCGGGTGCCTAACAACGGTAGAGTTCACTCGAAGCGGACACCATCTTCTCTTGTGTGTGTGTGTGTGAGCCAGACCCGAGTGAATTCTACCGGGTAGAGCCTATATAAAGAATTGAGCAGTGAAACGACCTGGCTTTCTTAACTCTTTAGCGGGAGTTAAGGGATCGTGTGGGTAAAGCTGAGCAAACTCTGCAGAGTCAAATAAATGGTATTCGAATACGTCGTGCTCCCGGTTATTGGAGCTGTGTCACTTGGGTGATTCCAGCAGCAAAGCTTAAGTAGTTTTGTAAATGTTCTAACTTGGTTAGGTTGGTTAACGAACTCTTGTGGAAAACCCCTGAAATCTTGAGAAGTAGTTTTTGGGCCGTCTTATCAAAATGTTTGCAAATAAAATTGCATCCACTCAAAGTTAATAAACCAAATATATTTCCCCTCCTTTGATGTTCCGTGCATGTAATAAGTTAGGGTCCCTTTTGGGACTTGCTGAGCCGGTTGATTGGCTCACGGCTTGCTTAATCCACTCTTTAGAGGATCAAGACGAAGGTGAAGGTCTCCCCGTCGAGGACGTCCCTGAGGGCCTCTTCTTCGACGAGGATCCGTGGCTTTAGGTCCTAGCCGCGCTCGAAGCAGTTCCTGGAAGTCTTTTGTAATGTAATTATACTTTGGGCTTGCACGCCCCGCTGTCAAAACCTGGATGCTAATCCTTATGTCAAATATATGCTGGACTTTTGTTGTAAGCATGCAATGGTATACTCTTGCGCGATGTTCCATAACTGTTCATGCGTGAATAGTTGCGGAATGCCGTGTCCGTACGCGCCCCTGGAAACGGGGGCATTACAGAATCGGATTAAGTTGAAGTTGTCAAGGTTTGTTAGACATATAACCGTGCACAGCACGTATATGCCGGACGCGCTACAGCGCTGTCTGACAATGGGCACGCGTGAACAACTGATTAGCGCTACTCTTGGAAACGATAACTCAGGAGCACCTTCTTTCTATTTCTGTGCGCATGTAATCTCCTAGTTTGTTTCCTTTTGTTTCCTTTTCAGTTACACACCATGTAATCTATATATGCGCCAATCTTGGCTAATGTAAAATTACACAAGCATTTCGCTTTCATGGTATCAGGGCATTGCCTCCTGCGGTTGGCTCGCTTCCGCCCCTCCCCTCCCTAGGCGCCATGGCCAGCAGCGACGACGAGCGCACGCGCCGCGAGGCTGAAGAGCAAGCCCGGCGCGACGCGGAAGAGTGCGCCCGCCACGAGGCTGCTGCGCGCGCCCTTGCCCTCGCCAACACGCACGCCACGCTCCACGCCAAGCTGTCACCGTGCTTTCCATCAAGACGTTGGTGCTTATCGTTCTTGACGTTGACTCCGCCAATTACAGCAAATGGTCCAACCTCATCCTCAACACCCTCGATGACCATGTCCTCTCCGATGACGGTGATTTCAAGGATGAAGAATGCTTGTGACTTGACTTCACCGTCAAGTCCTGGCTCTACGGCACGATTTCTCCGGACCTCTACGAGCTCGTCATGAACTGCAAGTCCACCGCCCGCACTACTACAGAAAGGCTAATAGTAGACGGCAAATCACAGACGGTTTTGTGAAACCGTCTGTAATGTGAACTATTACAGACGGTTTTAATTTGAAGGCCGTCTGTGGTATTTGTGGCGGGAAAAAGGAGTATCACGACGGTTTTACCAACCGCTCGTGATATCGAATACTACTGCATTTATTTTTATTAAAACCGCTGCGTGATAATCTGAGATTATCACGCAGGCGGTTTTTATTAAAACCGTATGTGTTGTGTCGACTATCACAGCCGGTTGTTGTTAAGAACCGTGCAGGAATGTTCATGACGGTTTTTCACAAGAACCGTTGTGATGTCCTTTGTCTGTCATATTCTTTTTTTTTGAAACTTTGTCTGTCATATTCTAGATCAGAGGTTAATATATAAGTACACATTGCTTCAAATAACTTAATTACAGAACTACTGAGACAAGAGATCACAAATTAAAGGCAACTTTATTAATTTCAATTAGAGGCAAATTTATTACAAAAGTTGCACAGGTAAAGAGTTTCCCAGATTGTATTCTTTTGGGCTTCGTAAGCTTCTTCTTCAACTTGGGGACTTGGAGGATCAGCCGCTAAATTCTCGAACGCCGTTAAGATTGCTCTTGTCCTCAGCACTTCCTCCTGCAACCTGGGCAAATGATCAGCAGCATCCATAATATCGTAGAGGATAGCATGAAAAGATTCCTCAGAATCTGCCGTTTCTGCTTGATCGGCAAGGCTATCCATCCGTCTTTGCAATGCGTGTAGAGCTTCTTCCGCATTGCGCACATTGTGGAGAAGAACCAGGGTGAGGGCTGTTTCCCTTTCTTGAGCGGCAGCGAGACGCCTCCGTCGACGGCGGAGGATCAGGTCAAGCTGACGGATGCAAGAAAGTCGGGGAAGGAGAGCGGCGGGTGCGCGAGAAGCTGCTCAGATGCAAATTGCTGGCGCTGTGTAAGGTTCCGCGAACAATTCGTGATGAGCAGATGAGAGCGGGAGATGATCACAAGAACGATAGTAGAAGCCATGTTGTATTGTATATTGTATTGTACGCACGTAGAAGAGACTGAATTAGGAGCGCATATTTAACCTTTAGCACAAACGGTTCGTATACCCAAACATTAATGATATAGACGCCGTATAACGATTGAGAGGCGTTAATTAGACGATCGAAACACGGCGTTCGGCATCGAAAACACGCGGCGTTACGGTATGAAGCTTATCACGACGGTTTTTAATAAAAACCGTCGTCATAATCGTTATCCGCAGCGGTTTTAGTTTAGAACCGTCTGTGATAATCTCCCTACATATACCCTATGGCTAGGGTTTTTCGTGTGCGCTGCAGTTATTCGATTAGATCTAAACCCCGAGCCCGTCGCCTCCTCCTCCTCCGTCGCCTCCTCCTCCTCCTCCGTCACCGCCGCCTCCCCGGACGAAGACGTCGCCGCAGCCTCCTCCTTCTCCGTCGCCGCCTCCCCGAGCCTCGCCTCCTCCTCCTCCTCCGCCGCCGCCGCCGCCTCCTCCTCCTCCGCCGCCGCCTCCTCCTCCTGCATCCCTAAGGTCACCAAAACCCTAAGGTCATCAAATCCTCCCGAGCTTCATGCTTATCGTTAGTGTTTAGGGTTGATGCTTGATGCTTCATCTTGTTATGGTTAGTTGCTTAGTACATATTTAGGGTTGATGCTTCATGCTTACTGTTAGTGTTTAGGGTTGATGCTTGGTACATATTACATTGGTACATTGTTTATTGCAGTAGCTTAATTAGTTTGCTATTTGGTACATATTACATTGGTACATTGTTTATGCAGTAGCTTAATTAGTTTGCTATTTGGTACATACTACATTGGTACATTGTTTACTATGATTGCTTAGTTTACATTGGTACATATTACATTGCTTGTTGTGTTAGTATATAGTATATAGTATATAGTACATAGTACATAGTATATAGTATAGGCGCATAACCCCTCTCTGTCCACATCACCCCCTCCCTTCTCCCCCTTCCCTCTACTCCTCTCCTCTCTTCCTAACATTGAGCATCATGTATCACTTTTCTTGCTTCCTCATCTTATCATGTGCAACCCTACAATTTGAGAGCACAAATTAACCAATCAAGAAAGAGTATATGATCAAAGGGCATGAAGCAAGAAATCTTACGATTATTGCAAAAGATACATTGACCATTTGGGTGGAAAGAAATACATTATGTCGTCAGGCTCATGACTGCCAATTTGAAGCATAGCATAGCATCCGAGGCTATGTCGGCTGCTCACCGAAGAATCTGGAATGTCTTTTTTTTGCACTTTTGTAATAAAATTGACTTGAATTTTGCGGGAAAAAGAAGGACTTGATGGAACAAGGCTATATACCTTGATTCTCTAAGTAAGAACAAATCCAAATACACAGCTATCACCCAAATACTCGATAGGTACGTACATTGTACATTGTACTCTTTCTTTCCTTCCGAATAACTAATCTAACTTTTTCGAATAACGAAGGTCGTTCGCCACATACGTTCAACAAACACGTGACTCGACGACAGGCTCCGTCCATCTCTACATCTGCATTGACACAGCCGGATTTTGCAAAAATTCGAGGAGAGCTCATTTGGTTTTTGTGGACAAAAGTCGTAAGATCAGATGGAGAGTTCCACTGCCCAGAATGATTTTTTATTGTAATTCTAAGTGCAAATACAGTGTCAATTGTGTATTTATATATGTTTGTGAAATGTGTATTTGTGTATTTGTTAATGGATATTTTATTTCAATTCAATGAATTGATTTGCGAAATGGATGCTTTATATATGTTTGTGAAATGAAGTGCGTTGTCAATTGGATGTTTTATGTCTGTGAAATGTATCTGAAATGAAATGAGATGTGTGAATTGTATATATATGTTTTATGTCTGTGATTATCTGCTTGTTTCAGAGGGCATGGCTAGCATTTCCGAGGCTAGCCAATAAGCGTAAATATATTTAGGGGTTGAAGGAATATCACGCAGCGGTTTTGAGTTAAAAACCGTCAGTGATAGTCGATATCCTGCACGGTTTTTATTCAAAACCGTCGTGATATTGATAATCGCTGACGGTTTTGAGTTAAAACCGTGCGTGATAGCCGATAATCACAGACGGGTTTGAGTTCAAAACCGTCTGTGATTATGGGCTATCACAGACGGTTTTTAATTCAAAACTGTCTGTGATTATCAATTATCACAAACGTTTTTTGAGTAAAAACCGTCTGTGATAGCCATAATCACGATTCGAAAACCGTCTGTGATGACCTTCGATAATCACTGACCCATAAATACAGACGGCTCACAAAACCGTCTGTGATGACGTTTTCGAACCGTCTGTGATGACCTTTTCTGTAGTAGTGCCGGTTCGTAGTTTGAGCCCCATATCAGGCGATTAGAAGGCACGTCTGCTGCACATATTTGGTTATCCCATTCCAGATAGGATTCTAGGAGTGCCACATTCGTGGCTGCGACAGTACTGACACTACCCGGCAAACACGCCTCCAGAGGTTGTGAGGCCTCACCTAGTTGCTTATTTGCTCTTCATATTTTGGTGAGTCCTATTTCCTATGACTCAGGGAGATTGGGTGTACCCTAGCACCATCTACTTCGGTGAGTCCTTAGTTGACGCTGAGCCTGGTGAGGTCCCGTTGTATAGTTGGGGCTCGGTTGTATTGTGCACGACCTACAGTGGTTTGTGCGACAGCTCACAACATGCTACTGGCAAACTGAACCTTGTCGTCTGCTACACTTTGTTGTAGCTGTGGTCGTGAGAGCACTTTCCTGTGGGTCTACCATACTTTCAGGTGTAGATGCACCCAAACTAGTTGGAGCCACAGTTGATCTTTGATTAAAATATGTTCTTGACATTCTGGAGAAGATGTTATCAAGTTTCAAGTGATTTGGAGTCTCAATTTGAGAGTTGGTTTATTTTGTGATTTGAACCCTGTTTTTGTATGACTTGCATTTGGTTTGAACAAAAAAAATCAAAATTTTAGAAAGATTTGTTTTGATTCTTTATTGGATTAGGTTCACAATATCCTAGGCATGTTGTGTACAAAGTTTTAAGTAATTTAGATCCATGAATTAAAAGTTACATCGATTTGTGGTTTTAAAATCGTATGGATTTTCAGTTTTGTTCTGGAAGAAAGGTCAGACCATCTAGATAAGTTTTGGCTCATTTAGCTCGGGTTTTTTTTATATTTCATTATAGCTGTCTAGACTCTAATATCTATATCTGGACATAGCTTTTAATCACTATTAAAACAAAGAGTCTTGATTTATTATTGGAAAAAGATTTGAAAATTAATTATTTTTGTGTAGGCCCGTGTTCAGTCTCCTCTAGTCGTGTTCTCGGTGCTCCTGAACCAAACTCGGCTAGTGATCTCAAACTTAATAAGATCTTGCTCGTCTGAGCAAACCATCTGCAGGCTAGATCTTGTTTTTACAAGACAACTTAATTACTCCTACGTACGTGTACGCGTAGTTCAAGGCTCACGTACACAACAAGGCAAGCACACGCGGTGCAGCGACGCGCACCGAAACAATGGCAAACAATCGCGGCGAGCGCACTGACGATGATCGATCTACTCTTCCTCGTCGGTGATGACGAACTTGCCGGTGCCGGGGTTGATGGCGGCGACGAAGAAGAAGACGACGTTGAAGAGGACGAGCGGCTCGATCTCGCTGATGGGCACGCCGGTCTCGATGTTGAGCTGCGCCAGCGCGCCCTTCCCCGTGATGATCTCCCCGATGATGGAGAAGGCGATGCCCAGCTGCGCCAGCCGCCCCACGAACAGCTCGTTCGCCTTCGTGAACCCAAACAGCGGCCCTGCATATCCAAAGTTAATTCACAAGCAGTGTATATCTGCCCGGTCGACGAGCGTGCGTGGCCATGGAAATGACGCAATCAACAATGATCGATGTGAATGCACGAATGATCGATGAGTGTGTGTATATATACCTCCCTCGCTGAGGCCGAGGGCGGAGCGGATGCCCTTGCCGGGGGGGATGACGGCCTTGTCGAGGCCGGTGGGCTCGTCGACGAAGCTGCCGCGGTCGCCGAGAGCGCCGATGGCGCCGAGGAGGGTGAAGAGGATGAAGAAGAGGAGGAGGGGCTCCGCCTCGTAGATCGGGATGCCCGTCTCCAGGTTCAGCTGGGCCAGGATGCCCTTGCCGGTGATGGCCTCTCCCAATATCGACGCCTGGCATTATCATTTAGTAGTACTTCATTAGTGAGATCGATTAACCATTTGATTGCTTCATCGTGTCAAATATATATGTCGTCGATCAAATAAACGTGCGGCTGTTTCAATTGAGTATCAAAAAAAAAAAAGAATGTACGTATGAATTATAAGCAGCCTTAGCCATTAACTAGAAACTCCTTTTCTTCCCCCTGTCTCACTCTCTTGTTCCTGACCCCAATTTCCATTTGCACTGAAAAATATGAAACCGCAAGCCTTACACAGTGACCCTACGGTAGGTCAAATGCAGCGGAGCACTTTATTACACCGGTGACAACACAAAATTCCCAGTAATTCCTCTTTTTTTGGGAATTATACTTCTTTGGATGATGTACCCCCCCCCCCCCACCCAAGACTACCGATTATACATGAGTAAAAGAGATGATGTACTAGTTACCAGCTTCAAAAGGAAATTTGTTCGTAAGCATACATATAGAAAAGGGTCTTAAACAACATGCATATATAAATGATCCACAGAGAAAAGCAACAAAATTGGCATGCTTATATATATAAGGATGGTTCTCGAGTACTCACGGCAAACCCAAGCATGGCAACGCGACCGACGAACAGCTCGTTCTCCTTTGTGAAACCGATCCCGCCGGACGTGCCGAAGATGCCGTCCTCGGTCTTAAACGCGGGCTTCGCTTCAGCCTGTCCAATTAACACCATCGATCAGAATCAGATGCATCACACAGTTAGCAGTATACTAGTACCATATGGATTTGTGTATATAGCTAGCTAGCTAGCCACGAACCTTTCTTGCAGTCGCGGCTTTGGCCTTGGACTTGCCGCTGAACAGAGCGACTGTCTTGACGGAGAGGGACGGCATGTGCTTGCAGTAGGACGGCTGCGACGACATCACGAGCCGCGAGAGCGGCGTCGGCCGGACGGCGTGCAGTAGGCTCGGCCTGCCGGAGGCAGCCGCGCCGCTGGCGCTGGACATGAGCATCGACTGTGCCATGGACGCGCGCGCACTGAGCCGAGCTGGTTCTGTGCGTGCGTATCACTTCGTTGTGGCTGCGCGGCGCTTGAGTTGGCCTGCAGCTGTCCGGTCACTTTTTTGAGATCACAGGCGAGAGTGGGAGGGGAGGCGTGGCCCTGAAACATTCAGAGGTGGCGATTGGCGGGCGGCGAGGCGGAGGATAGGGTGCGTGATGGGCAGCCAAGCGCCCACGTTTCCCCGAAATCCGATCTATGGCTGCGGTGCCGTCCTAGGCTCCGAGCTGGCACGGCTCGTAGCCATCTCCGGCCGCACGTACGGCTGGGGGTGTGTGGAACGAACAAAACATGAGGCTGGTTGGTAGGCTACACGCCTCACTGAAAAGTGCCCAGGAATGTGTGACATGCTGGTGCTGTTTGATTCGGAAGTTTCGCTACGTAATCCGATTACACACTAGGATGATTACATTAACTTGTGTTTGGTTCCCTTGGTTGCTGCAGGAGGCGCCGTCGTCCTCAGCGGCTCCTCGACCTCTTCACGAGCTCCCTCGCCACCGCGCCCCGTTCCACCGTTGTCTTCCTACTCCCGGCCACCGCAGCCGCCCGCCCTGTCACTCGGCAAGGCTATCGTCGTCTACTTCCAGCCGGCCGCCGGCCGCCCCGTCGCCTTCCGCGGCACGCATGGCCCCTCGTGCCCCTCCTCTAGCCTCCCACTCCCAGAAGCCGGCGGCGAGCCGGACTGCCGAAGCACTCGATGGGCCCCGGGAAGCTGGGTGTTTTGCGGTGCCGACAGCGACCAGACGGTGTTGCTGGCGCAGACGCTCTCGTCACTCAGCTTCACGCGCGCAGGCTTCTTGGCCCCCCATCGACGCGCTCCACGGTGACATTGACTTGATCTTCTCCGGCGACGTCTTCGTGCTGCTCTCCAAGTATGGCCTTCAATTTTTTTTTGTCTTACATAACAATTCCATAGCGTAGCTTGACTTGAACCAAACATTGTATTGAAATTTGATACCGTTACATAGCTGAAACAAACATATTTCATTTTGATCCATCCTCTTTACATTTGCAGTGCATTGTGATACCATTTACGTTTCCGATTGCAGTGCTGAAGCAAACACTACCTAAGGGGCAAGGGCTGCTACATTGTACTGGCTTGCCTTGTAGTGAACTGTATCTGTATGGACCGTATGGTGTATAGCTAGCTGCTAGCCGATGATGCGTTGGCTTTTACGCCCTATTTATTTCGGTTTTGGCAACTGGCTGGAATAGACGTGTTGGTTTCTTAATTTTGATTTTTAGCTTTTTTCTTTATATTGTCTGTGAAGATATAACGGTGTTTTTTTTTTTCTAGTTTTTCTTTAATTGAATGATTTAGAAAAACCTAATAGCTACTACATTGTAATTTCGGCCAAAAGTTTATAGTTGGAAATCGAAGCCGCTAAAAAAAAGCTAGATTGAATGGGGCTTTAAACTTGCCACTTTACTATAATGGATGAGGACATCCCTATTGAGAGAACCAATTTGTATTGCTTTCATTGCATGCAGATAAATCTGATTTAGATTTACATTTCTATTTTGTTTTACAAGAAAACCAAATGATATTTTTAAATGTTGGCACTTTAGCAACCGGTGCACTGTAGCAATTGCCGTAATATAGCAAGTTGGTACTGTAGCTACCAACGTAAAATTCTACATAAGTAAGCTTCTCCTTGTAAACTAGGTTGTTGATCGATGTTTTGATGAATATGAAATGAGTGCAAGCCTTGTTGGCTCTAGGGTTTGAATCACTAATATCTAGTGAGGATTTAAGTAACTATTACATGTCTTTACAAGTTCTTTAAGTTTGCTTATAGTGATCTATCGTGATAAACTATTTTCATGATCTTGCTGATAGTAAGTTGCGTGGATTGTATTCTTGTGAAGATTATGATACAGTTGTGGTGGTTATAAACTTGTGCTTGACACAAATTTGCTTCCGTTGTCAAATCGTGTTGCCTTCTTCAAATTTTCTAGTAATCGCTATGGTACTATCTTGAATCCTATTATCAAATTACTCTTGTAATCGCTGTGTACAATCTTGAATCCTATTATTTCAGTTCAGTTATCTTCATCGATCGTGTGATCATCATCACTGTAAAATCGGATCAACCCTAAGGGTTCGTGTAATCGCCCTGCATAACACACTCTCTTTTATTTTATACTAACTTACTCCGGTATATATTGCCATCTATTTTTCAAACCCCAGAGCCGTTTATATATTATATTACCACATGTATACATCCATATATCATCATCACCATCAAATCTGTCTCCTGCGTCGAACTTTCAAAATTCAAACCACTGTAGCACCTTCCTGTCCTTTGCATGAATTTTGAGGTACTTTTAGAGGACTAAGATGGTATATGGACGTCCATGTACACGAGTTCCTTTTCTCATTTATACATGATTGAATTTGGTGGGTGCCTGATCACTTGTAGTTGTAGAGGAAGGAAATATTTAGGTGGTGATCAGTTCGGCTTAAAAGTTCATGGCTTATGGTTAAAAATATTGTAGCTGGTTGAAAACAACACTGTAGCTGACAGATGCTTATTTAGCATAATTAAATTTAAAAAAAATTAAAAATATAAAAAATATGTTAGCCCATTACATATAATACAAACAAATTGCAAAAAGCTTAACAAAAAGAGAAAAGACAAAATTCATTAATAGTGAAAAATAAGCTGGAAGTCAGAAGCTTAAGCCCAACCGATCACTGATGTTTGCTACTTAAGAGCAAGGCTAATAATACAGCCTTCAGCTGGCTATATGGACACTTACATCCCACTTATCAGCCCATTCATATAGTAGTTTATAGTCAGCTAAAGGCTGTATGACCCACCCCTTTCTCTCACAAAGTTTCTTGGTTCTTGTACTTCAATTGGCTGTAAACTTACAGCCCACCTCTCTTCTCTCTCCTGCACCTCAGCATGCAACCTACTAACAGCCTCTTATTATACTTGCTCTAAGTAGTTTTTTTTTCTCATAGTCATAGGTCACGCTATTTCGGCTCCAATGACATTTCCGAGGAAGGTATTCGTCGGATATTCCCATGTTCCATTTAGCTGCCAAGTGCCAAACGGAAACTAGTCAAAGGAAAAAAAGGCATACTTTCCATTTGGTGTTCATCCAGGGTAGCACACAGAAATATACTTATCAATGGGCCTCACAACAAATGGTTCCATAGTGTAGTGGTTAGCACTCCAGACTTTGAATCTGGCGACCTGGGTTCGAATCCCGGTGGGACCTACATACTTATTTTTCTTCTGAAAAATAGTGTTTTGGTGATACAATGTACCCACGAGTCACAAAAAGTATTCAAGAGTATATATTTCAAATACACATTGCAAACTGTCTTGATACAGAAATGAGTTCCATAAAGTTCTAAGCGGGTAACAAGATTTCCTTCACAGTAAGACATTCTACAAAAAGGAATTTAGGCATTCAAACAAGTTGCGTAAGCACCTCTGTGGTACATGTACATTAGGTGAAGCTTTGAAACGAAAAGGTATGATACACAATACATACCACTATCTTCCTAGGTGAAGCTTTATACACAATACATACACTTTCTTCCTTTTCTACTTTAATATGCGCAAATGCTGCATCCAGGTTGTCTATGTGTACATGTTTCCTAATAAAATCATAATGTAATGTCCACGTGGCAATGTACATACCGGCAAAAAGTCCTTTCTGGTAGGGATCTTAAGACGAATTTAGCATACATAAGAAGTACATATATGACTTGTTACAATCCAGTCTAGAGGCTAATAACACTTGAACACACCTCTTGTCTGCTGATTTACATTGATGCGACTATAACCTTGCCAAAAATTTTGAGTACACTATCAAGAAAGGCACAATCAGTCCTGATGTGTACGCTGGTTTCTCTCTCGCGTGTATGCTTTAAATAGATCAAGCCCTAAAAATATGTTGAGCAGATTCATTCCTGCCATACCAAAAAGAGCTAGTGGAAGCTCAATGCCCTTATCAAACTTGTGGGCATCAATGATCAGTTTGGACGTAATCAGTATGTGGCATATCACCCTTGCTGTCACAAAGGAAGTCCAGTTGAGTACCCATTCCAGTTTCACCATTTTTCTGTTGAAATCACGAAATCCAGCCATTCGCCTCACTTTCCTTACATGCAAAAATATGGAGTGCAGCTGCAATCATAAACTTTGTCAATTTGTCTGCTCTGTACGTATAATCACTAACTTCAGATAAGTCATTACAACTAAAGGTACCCCACCCCAAAAATAATAATAAAAATAAAAATTATCAACCCTGCTTACAGTGGAGACTGAACTGAACTACTACTCATTTTGATCGATGATTATGCCCTTGTTCTTAAGACAAGACATGAATGACTTGACTTCATTAATTAATATTCTCTTCTAGCAAGCGGAAGGACAGACTCCTATGGGAATTTAACTAACAAATATCCTTAAGAGTTGCAGGACAGCTCTACGATCACATACAACCCTTCATCAGTTCAATCTGAGTAAACAGTTCTGGTCAAAATGAAGAACAGTTGCAACAGGCAGTGACTGAAAACCAACTGGGCAGTCAAAAGGGCACATTGAATGGATATTACTTGCAGTTGCAGGTTCACTGCAACAACGTTGGGCTACAACTGACTATGGACATACTGGTGACAACAGATCCGGAGATCCAAAGGCATTGTTACGGATTTATATCACAAGCCACTGTAGTCAATTGATTGCAACGTAGGCCCGGTGGCTTAAAATTTGTGCAACTTTCTTGATACAGGAAGGCACATCATTCCTTGAATGACAAGTGGGTAAAACAGTCAATTGTTGCAAAAAGGTGGGACATAAAAAGGCCAAGTCACCTGTTGGGGGAGTGAACCCCCCCCCCTCTGGCCCGATCGCCTCACCGTGCCACAATGTTTAAGAAGGCGCTAGGCGCTAGGCGGGCGGCTAGGTGGGGCCTAGCGCCTAGAGGGCCTAGGCGGTGGAATTAAAACTAAGGTTTATTAATTTTTATTTTATTTTTTCCCTAGTCTATTTAATCTTTAGGACTATTTATACATATAACCGGCCCACCAGCCCATTTACCTCCCCTTGCCTCCTCCTCTCTCTCTCCCCGTTCACTTCTCACCGCAGCACCGCTTCTCTGAGTCTCTCAATCTCGCACACCCCGGCTCCGCCAGTCACTTACCTCTTCTCTCTCTCCCCCCGTTTTCACCGCTTCTCTCTCCGCACGCCTCCTCCTCACCTTTGCTCTCTCCGCCCCTTCTCCAATGTCGCCGCCGCCTCCCTTCTTCCTAAGCGCCACCTCCCCTTCTCCCCCAACGCCGCCGCTGCTCCAGTGGATCCGACGGCATCGACGGCGGATCCAGCTGCGGCGACGGTGGAGGCAGCGGATCCGGCGGCGGCGACGGCAGATCCGACGGCGGCGACGGCAGAGGCAGCAGATCCAGCTGCGGCGACGACGACGGCCGACAACGCGTGAGCTGACGAGATCTCCAGGTGCCTCTCTCTCTCCCTAGAACACCTTCCGTCTGCCTAGACCCCGCCGACGGCCGCTTAGGCGAGCTCGCCGCTTAGCTCACCGATTTTGGCCAAAGCGCGGCGGCGGGGCTCCGCCCAGCGCCTAGGCCTGCCTAGGCGGCCGCCTAATACCGCCTTTTAGATCACTGCCGAGCCAAGAGGCCCAATAGGGCATGTAAATCGTATGGCAAGCCTAAAAAAACTGTGACAGGGAAAAGACATGCTTGCCCTCATTATTGTAGACCTTAATAGGGGTATTTGTGTAAACAATCTTTTCATGGCTATAAATACACTCCTTAGGATGCCATGGAGGAGAGATGATTCATTTTTAAGAGAAAGGGCTATAGTTAGACATAGTGCACACATCTTCTACATCCACTCTCCACTATAAGTTTCAGACTCCAAGCAGCCTCTTTGTGGCCTTCCCGTAGCCCCCATTATGGATTGTTTGGTCTATTAGCACAACATCACCAAATTCATTTTAAGTGCAAAAAGTAAAACCAACTTTGTCTACAAAATTTCAATGCCACCAAGAATGAGAAGAGATAGATGTACCTCGCATACTAGAGAGAGAATTAGGTAGTTGATTGTGACATTCCGATAGAGCGCTAATGTAAAGCAAATGAGTAGAATGAGGTGATGCATGAGAATTCCAGGAATCCATCCACTGTATAGTCGGTAACGGAGCATATCCAATTGGTCATAGGCAAAGTAGCCACAAGAAAAGCATAGAGCAGAGTATGCCCCAACCCAACTACCACCACATAATTCTTCATGCTCAAACATGTTCTCGAGGCCCTGATTACGCCATTGATTGACAAGAACAAAGATAACTACAAATACAATGACATCCTGTCAGGAATGAGTAAATACATCCGCGTCCATACACATTGGACAAAGCAACTTAAAGTTAAATCAAAGCTACCTGGCAACAAAATGGCAGTATTTGCATGCAATGCCATTATATGGCTGGCACATTACTTGGAACCACACTACCCCTTGAAACCAACATACCAAGCTTTGTGGGATTAAGCAATCTTGCACAATTTCAACAAAGCAAAGCTCAAACGAAGACAAACGACACCACCACTACGGAAGCAGCAACTAACAAAACCTAAACACAACATGATACATAATCCGTGCTGGTACTGCTCCCCTTTCCCCAACACCGAACCAAAACATTAAGCATCACCGTATTTACCTACAGTTTATTCTGCTGCGCGCGTCTCTTTCCTCTATGCTGCCCCTCAATTAGTACAAATTTATAATGCTGAAACTCAACTAAGCGTACGGTTTCTTGGTAGTCGATGAATCCAAAGCACGCGAATGGGAAAAGCGACGGAACCAAAGGCGAGGGTTTGGGGAGAGGAGAGGGGCCATACCGGAGGCTGTGGTGAGGGAGGAGTGGAGGAGGGAGACGGCGGTGTTGACGAAAAGGGGGTCGCGGGAGACGGCGGCGCGGACGGCAGCATTGGCGGCCTGGAAGAAGGCGAAGCCGGCGGCCACAGGCGCCAGCTCGCGGCGCCCCCGCGCGCCGATCTCGAACCCCACTGACACCGCCCACAGCACCAGCGTCGCCGCGAAGAACGCGCTCGTGTCGCCGCCGGCGCGATGGGGCGGCATCGGGAATTCGGGATCGTCGTCGTGGCGAGCAGAGAGCCGCACCGCACTGTTCACACGCTAGGCTCTTCCCGTCTTCCGTGGCCGCTCGGCCCACACGCTCGATAGCCTTTTACTTTCTGGGCCTGGTCCCTGACAAGCGGGCCTGGCCATTGAAATTCGAAATTTATGAAATTACTCCAATCTCATCCCCGCGTTGGATTGGATCCTAAAAACTACATTCCTACTGCGGTAAATAAATTTTCTGCTCTATCTAATTTTTAAACAGATTGTTCTTTAAAACAGAACCTACTAATTTATTTTAATACATATTATATTATAATAACTTTATTTATATCAGATAAAATCTTAAACAAATACCTTTCTAATTTTTACAAACTATTACTATTTAATATTTATAAATAAAAAGTTAAAACCAAAACCTAATATTAGACGGATTTGTTTTGGTTTATACAAAGTATATGCTTGTAATGTTTAAAGTTACTAGTTTTTAAATGGTGTATTTTTAAGATAAAATCAATAGAAAGATTATAGTAGAAAGTACATTGAATTTAATAGTACTAGTTAATATCACATATAACTATTTTTTATATATATTATCTCTTACGAACAGATGAAAGTTAAATTTTTAAATAAGTTATAATCCATCTATGTCGCTGTTGGGCAGTCCCCGACGACTCAGATCCCCACCACCAGCAGCCTCGGCCGGCCGGCGCGGCGAGCGGAGCGAAAATTCCCATGGCGTCGAAGCAGATGGAGGAGATCCAGCGGAAGCTGGCCGTGCTCGCCTACCCGCGCGCCAGCGCCCCGCCCAGTCCCTCTCTTCGCCGGCGTGGAGCGCTACCGCCTCCTGGAGTGGCTCTTCTTCCGGTACGTGACCACATTTCCACCCCGCTCATCCTCATGTTCGGCTGCACGGCTCTCTGCCGGATTCGGCCTGCGTTTTGGAATTCGGGTTCGAGATTGAGGGTTTTGTTTCGTTCGCTGTTGCGTGTTCCGGAGGCTCCTGGGCGACAGATCGCCGTTCACGCAACAGAACTGGCAGGGGGATAGCCTCGATCGCGACGAGGAGAACAGCAGGATCCAACGTAAGGTTTTAGTTTGAGATCTCTTTAGTTTTACTCGTTTCGCTGCTCCGCAGTTGAAATGGTTGCTGCTTATTGGAATCACGCGTGGTGCTGATGGTGGAATGCTTGGGGTTCTGCAGACTTGGCGGAGATTGCAAATTTCCTGGGTATCACGCCTTCGGTCGACACCGAAGCAATTCAGGTGAGAGGAAGGAGTGTGCTTGTTGGTGTTATGCGTGTGAGAATCGCAAACTTAGATTCAAGGTATGCTATCTTTTGTGGGCTAATAACTGTCGTGATTGCAGGGTAGAGGCAGCTATGAGGAGCGGGTGGAGCTGCTCCGTCTCATTGTTGATCTAGTGGAAGCTAGTTGCTATGCCGATAATCCAGAATGGAGGTTGGGTTTACACTTGACTATTTGTGATATACTTGCTATGCTTATTGTACAGGAGATAGCGCACATAAACCTTGGTCGGCTTGTGATAATTTTGTAGCAATTTTCTATTTAACAGTTTCTAGCACTGTAAGGGGAGAAATAAAAGGATATTTGATGCAAAAGTAAACTTCATTGTACAGAAAGCATCAAAATAATGTGTTGACCTCAATATGAGGGCATTGAAAACATAACGTACCTAACAAATTGCTCTGTGGTAGTGTTGATGAGCAGTTAGCGAAGGATGTGCAACTTGTAGATTCAATTGCAGAGAAACAAGCCCAAGTTTTTTCAGAGGAGTGCAAGCTTTTTCCTGCAGATGTCCAAATACAATCAATTTACCCTTTGTAAGTACTTACAATTTGATGCTCTGATCAATTGTATTGTTTAGGTGGTTTAGATTGCAAGCACCCACGAAATTCCTTAGATGGTCGGAATCATCCTTGATGTCCTGTGATCCCCAATTGACAAACCGATGTCAACAACCACCTCTTTTCTTTTTCTGAATCTGAGTGAAATTCTCATTTTTGCAGGCCTGATATAGCAGAACTAGAGTTGAAGCTCTCTGAGTATACGAAAAAGATGTCAAATTTACAACAAATGGTTCAGGAGCTGGCATCTAAGGTACATTAAGATATAGATTTGCATAAAAGTTTAAGTTCATTACTGCTTCCTACTACCATGTTGGTTCCTATTTGAGCATAACCCATACATGTATAACTATATCCACATAATTTTCATAACTTTCTTGCTTCTGAAGGTTTGAATTTCACAATGGAAAGCTAATTATCACAGCCAACCTAAACATATTGCAATGTTGTATGGATATCATCCAGTGCCTTCCAAATTTATCTTATTCATGTCCTTTCCAACCCAACCTGCATTTTGTGGATTATATTTTTCAGATAGAGTTAGAAACACATAGGCATGTTTTGTATTTCCATGTTTTTATGTTATCCTTCATGGCGTCCAACCATCATACAGCTAAGTTTTGTTAATATAGTAAACATCAGTTTATACACTACTATCTGAAATTTCCATGCATATGATGTTAATTTGTTCATAATAGTATGTAGTATGCTATTTACACTAACATTGTAGTTTCTGCCGCTCAGTATGACTATAATCCAAATGAAGACTATGCCGAGACAGAGTTGAAGTTGAGGGAACATTTGCAATCATTTCTGGAAACGGTTAAGTCCTTCAATGTGATCTATACTAAGGTGAATGTCTTATGCAGCGTATTCTACTTTTCTCCCCATTTCTCCTATGTATATATATTCCAGATAAACATCCTTGACATCAATATCCTTTTCAGCATAGATTGACTATTTATGTGTTTCGAGTTGTTAGATAATGGAAGTGATTTATCATTCTAGGAAATTCATCCTTGGACCCACATGATGGAGGTCCCACAATTGCATGGCTTTGGTCCAGCTGCTAATCGCTTGTTAGAGGCATATAACACACTTTTAAAGGTATTGCCACTTTGCCAGAATGTTTGGTTCATTTACTTGTCATTTTGTTGCTCATTTCAAATTTCTTCTGCATCTCTGCCCTACATGTCATGATCTGGTTGTTTGAAGGGATGAAAACAATGTAAAAGATTATTAGTTAGTAGTCACACAGGATGTCATAGGACTATAGTAGTTCTATGGCATTCCTCTCAAGTTACAATGAACTGGATATTATCATAGGCAATTGATTTTCCTACAACATGAAGATTGCTAGAGTGCGCTCCTATGTGTTAAGGTTTGTCAAGCTTAAAAATACGAACTTAATGCACATGGCAGACGTTTTTGTTTCCCCTTGTCAGTAGTTCAGTACTAGCTTCTAGCCTTCTAAACCTTATTGCTGTTATATTTGAAACACTGATGGCCGCCTGGAATATCTTCTATACTGTAGCCAACAGGAATAAAACATTCTTCTGGAAAATTAAAGCCTAATCTGACTAGCTTCAAAATAGCTATAAGCCTATAACCTATGTTCAGTAACTGATTACCCTCCAGATTCTGCTCTCTGAAATATTTTGTAATAATGTATGAGATAGTATGGCCTCATGTAGAATCCTGCTCTATCTTTTTATTGACAATGCCATCTCTGTTGTCAAACTTCTACAGCTCTTAGAATTCATGTTTCTTTCAACTAGTTAGCGTAGAATGGTGTTCATCCACGTTTCTTCTGGCTAGTCAATGTTAACCTGAGTCATACAAACATGCTTGACTTGAGTGCTTATTTGTGATTTGCAGTTCCTTGGAAACTTGAGGAGCCTGAGAGATTCATATACCGTGATGGCCGCTGGGTCACTTTCAAATTCTAATGAGCCTTCATCTGTCACAAAGATTATTTCAGACTGTGAATCTGCGCTGACATTCTTAAATAACAGTCTTGCCATCCTTTCAACTTCCGTTGCACGGGAGCAGGGTGAAACACACTGATTTTACGGTCCTCTGGTATCAAGATAGCTTGTAGTGATTCAATTGTTTGCTTTCTTTTGTTATTTCAGTTGAGGCATGTAGTAAAGCTTTTGTTCCGATTGTCGGTGTGTTATTGTGGCTATAATTGGTAACTCGAGAGATTGTAAGAATAACTTGTTAAACGATCATGTCGAGTTCTCAAGTTTGTGCCACGCTTTGTATTTGTTCTTGCCTTTTGATCCTTGCCTCCCTGGGCAGTTGTAAGTTTTACTGATCAAATCTCGACATTTGACAATATCGCGTTGATTAACTGCATTCCTACCCTTCTTTTTAAACAAAAAACTGCATCCCTACCTTTCTAGACTACTAAAATAATGTCTCACAACTCACTGGTTCGCACCTTTAGTGTCTGGCACTGGGGCTGTTTATATTGGCTTATATGAACATCTAATTTTTTGAAATGGTTTCTTCATATTCCTCGCTTTCATCTCTCCCTAGAGATAAAGTACAAGTCACGGGTGCATCATGTATTCCACTTCTCTCACTTACGTCTCGCGTACGTATCTCTTTCTTGTTTTCTCCACCGCTTGTCCTCTCCTAAAAGTCATTTCTTTTAATTACTACTATTTATTTTCAATTAAAAGCTATTCATGTAGACAATATATACATTTTTATTCATTTTCAACCGAAAACTATCAGCTGCAGACAATATGCATGGCCCATATTCTCTTGATCCATTTCGGTCAAGATTAGCTTTGCTTTATCGTTCATTGTTCGTGCCGCCTCTGCTGGCGAATGACCCTGATCGGCGACTGCTCGCCTCGGCGGCCTGTGGCCCAACGGACACTTCACGGCTGACTTCTTGGTGAGCACCGCGGCGCCAGATCCTGCCCCGTTTTGCAACCGCCGATTTGGGCTTCACTTGAAACACGGGCTGGTTTGTAAATTGGGCCATGTAGGCACGTGTTGCGGACTACGATCTTGGCAACTCGCACCGCCCAATTCATGCTGGACCAACCAAATCTTTGCGTACGTAGCGGAGAAAGTTCTATGAGGACCCCCGATTAATATAGTTTATCATTTGAGCCCTCCCGGTTTGGATCGCGAATGTTGGCTGTTGGGTGCGATCGAGATGTGGCTCTCTGCTCTGCGTCAGCTGCCCGATCATGCTTTCGGTCCGGATCGAGTCACAACCAGGGCTAGACGATGTTTTACGAGAAAGACCCCGCGTTAACATATTATATCAGCCGTCTGCAGATCGACTCTTCATGGCCGCCATTGCGACTGCCTGTGTGGTTGTGTGGCTCCCCGACGACGTGCTCCAACGCGCCCTCCCTTTCCGCCCCCGCGGTGGAGGTAGAGTAGACCACCATCCTCCCCGCCGATGGCGCCATTTCGAGCCCACAAACATGCCACCTAGACATGGCAACAGCGCCCCACGATGCCAGGGTTCGGCGGCGACTTCGACTGGTGGTACAACCATACAAGTACACTACACCCTTCTTGAACAGCTGCAAGTAGGACTGTGCATTCGGTTAGTTCGGTAAAATCGGTTCGGTAAATACGGTATATACGGTAAATACGGTATTGTTAGTTTGGTAGTATACGGTATTTTTGAAAATATGGTTCGATATCGCTAAATCCCAATTTATTTCGGTACGGTATCGGTAAATACCATATTTACCAAAGTTAACGCAAATTGCAAACAATATAGTGACTAGAGCTTGCTAGAGCCCTCTGCTAAAACTTGGCAAAATTACAACATGCGATCTCGTGCTAGGTCGCAAGTCAACCGCAAGTGGGTGCAGGGGATCCGAGCGCTCGGATGATGAGCAATTAATACTAGATAGAAGTTGCAAACTTGATGCAAATTGCTATAATTTTTGTCATAATGATTCGATTGAATGTAAGCGCTTTTGATTTGGTTCGAATGGGCTTCATGGATGTATTGCATCGTTGTTGTCTTCGGGAAATAAACACAATGTAAAAGGTAAATCGGACCGAGCGGGCAAGGCCAAGGCGCCTAAAAGTAGTCTTGCACTGTTGCACAGGATGCGGTGATGCCATGGCCCACGGATCCCCCAGACCCCGCGGTTAGAAGCGGTGATCCGAGCCGCTTCCATCCGTTGCCGGCTCCAGATATTTTCAGCCCATGAGATGATGAGAACTGGGCCGTTCGGTATTTCGGTTTTTAATCGGGTTTTCCCAAAAAAAAACCGAACACAAAAAATCCATAAATATAAAAACCGAACCGAAAACCGAAAACCGGTCAAACCAAGTTAACCGGTTCGGTCCGATTTTTTCGGTTCGGTGGAGATGTGCACAGCCTTGGCTGCAAGGCACCTCTAGGTGCCAATGGTCGCCCTCCTCCCGAGAAGCTCATGTTGCTCGTGAGGGCGAACAGTAATGGCAAGGCCGAAAGGTCCTTGGAAAGCTCATCAGCCCCACTTGTTTCGGCTTCAGCTTTTGGCTTGTAATTCACTATTCCTTAATTTTGTCTTTTTCTAGATTTTTAGCTTTTTTGAGCTTTTTTGGCTTTTCTTTTTGTATTCATTTGCATTATCCGTGATGTGCTAACATATTTTTTATTTTTAAATTTAATTACACAAAAAATCACCAGCAGCTATAGTACAAAATAAGCCATAAGCTACCAAAAAGCCCAAATGAGCTACCTTGGTTGCAACCATGAATAGCAAGTGCAACATGTCAGATAGAAGAAGCGACAGGCCAACAGAGAAGCATGCCATTTGTGTGTGTATTGTGCAGCTTGATATGCAAGTGCCAATATGTAACATAACAATCAAATATTAGTATCACATGATAAATAAAAAGGTGGACGTAAAACAGCTTCAACTAACACTGCTGTTGTCCACTGCAAAGCAATCCTCACTACTACAAAAAGGCTAATACTGGACGTCTCACCATAGACGGCTGACCAAAATCGTCAGTATTAAATATAATCATAGACAATTTTGGTTTAGAGATTGTCTGTGTTACTATCAGTGCTAAAAACTGTCTATGAAGGGGTAATATCAGACGGTTCATGTTGAACACCGTCTATAAAGTATCACAGACGGTTCTCGTTAAGAACTGTCTGTGATATTGCTACATATCACGGATCTGGTATCGGTGCAGATAGCTCCTGTGGACATGGCACCGGTGCAGGTAGCTCGAGTGGTCTTGACATTGGTGCAGATGGCTCTCTTAGGCTTGGCACAGGTGCAGGAGTCTCCAAGCAGATGTCGCTCTTGGGCCACTAGATGAATGTTCCAATGGCTTGCGCTAGGTCATGACCTCATCATTAGGGGCATCTGCAGCGGGACGACCTTGAAATTAGCATAAACACCATCCACAACTCCACATTCACTTTTGTGAAACTTGGTGCTAGAGATACACCATGTACCAAGGCCCCGGGCCTGGATGGATATGCCTGGCCCCAAGCAGTGCACAGGGCAACGGAGGTATATCTCACTTTGAGCTTACACTTTGTAGCCACCTACATAACGATACAAAATTAGCTACTCCAACAGGCCTATCAATAGATCGAGCATTTCAGAGATAATAATTATTACTAGGATGTCATCGACAGGAAATCGGTGGTTGCTTTCCGAGGTAGGGTTGGATGCGCCGCTACTTCGACGGTTGGGGGCTGCCTAGCATAGGAGTGGCGGGGCTTCCTGCTAATTTTTCCTATACCTTTGTATCTCATCTCTGACCAATATTTGTATCTCATCTCTGATTTTTACTGTAATGTCCTCTCGTAGCTGTGCCTCGCGATTGGCTTTGACTCTCGTTCTACTCCAGTAAGATTCGGAGTCCTCTAGGAAGCTATGTTTCTAAGAAAAATAAAGACCAAGATTTCTCGTGCGACCTGGGTGCTCCTTATTTTCCAGGGCAGCGAAGACTAAATCTCTCTCCCTAACTGCTTCGAATGAGCCTTGGGAAGATTCTACACTCAGTGCTTCTAGGCGGTGGGACACTTCCTCATCTGCGGGGTTTCAAAAGGAGATGGCCCCCGACGACATGGTAGATAACCTCGCTCTTATCCTGTTTCAGACACGCTCATCAGGGATCCCGGTAAATAAAGGAAAAGTCTCTCGCAGGATTGCCTGCTCATCCTCCTGCCTTCATTGCGGGATTTTACCTGCATACCCAGTGGTGCTGTCGGAACCCGGAGCAACAACTCCTGGATCCTCTGTGTAAATCGCACTAGTCCAGGATCAGCTAGTTCACACAGTGAACAACAAAGATAAATATCAACCATAATGACATTTATTTAATTTAAAGAGTACGGCCTTATAGCCAGCGTTTACATCATCGCACATTGGCAAATATAAATGCAAAAGAAACTGCGGAAGCGAAGTTGAAAAGACGAAGCCCAAGCCTGCCCACAGGCAAACAACTGCAAGACGTGGCCTACTCGTTCTGATCTTCCCTGTAGTCGACGTCGTCTTCCTCTGTGTGGAGATAGCAACGTGAGTACAAACTTATACTCCGCAAGTCACACGGAGAAATGCAATATAATGATAAAGGCTTCAATGGAAGGCTCATAGGGTTAGTTTGCATAAAACAACATTTAATGAAATATAATAAATAGATTGAAAATGCTGAATTTAATACAATACGTAAAGACAGTACTTGTAATTGAAAATATTACCGTCAGTGCAGGCTCCGACCAAACACCAACCTATCCACGGGCATCCTACCCGGACCATCTTTTCCAAAAGATCACGTATGGATTCCATCCATCCACACGCTTTCACTGCGCAACTCTGATGAATTCCATCCATTCACCAGATTTCAACCTCTCACGGATTCCATCCATCCGCAAGGTTTTCAAAAATATTTTTGAAAAACAAGGTCTAATCCATGAAAAACTTTACTCAGCATGCCCATGATCGTGGGCACGGCTATCCAGGATAGATTATACACTCTGCAGAGGTTGTACAGCTTTACCCACAAGACACGATCATCCCATTTTACCACTAGATTACACACTTCCTTAGGTGTGCGGTTAGGAGTCGTGATAAGGCCTTTACAATGCAAAGCCATCAACCTTGCCAAGCCAACTCTAAGGTTTCACCCGATGAGAATCCACTGCACAGGACCCCTCTTGAGCCGAGTGAGACTTCTCATGGCCTACGCCACGCTCACTTTCATCCTACGAAATGGCTCAGGTTGGGACCCGCAAATTATTCAACGTGGCATGTCCCATACCACCTTGTGGTAGTACGTTAGGGCTTTGCAACGGTAGCTCATAGACCGGTCCTTAATCTGACTTAGGCTCAACCACATACCCCTTGTGCCCGACAATCAACACTGTGTCTCCGAACAACAGTGCATGCCTGCACCCACCACCTAACCATTAGCCTAAGTCTAAACCAGATTTTATATTTTGTTTTGAGAATATTCCATGATCCTTCTTGACTCACCGAAGTCAAGAATACAGATCAAAAGCTTATCATTTTATGTGAAAAGGGTTTATCATTTTATGTGAAGAGGGTATCCCAAAACAAATATTATGTCTAAGCAGGTCTAAGCATTTGATCTAAAAATCCTCCAGCCAATACTAGTGTACTAACTAGAGTTTGGTTCTAGGGTGACAAGGTATACGAATTTGCAATGCCAAAGGAGGTAATAACAAACAGGTATTAACTAAAGTTAAAACTGAATTGAAATACATTGAATAAAATTATGCATGCAATATAATTTAAATCAACATAATTTTATTTGCAATCTGGGATTAACATGGTCAAGGAGTGTGACTTGCCTTGCTCCTCAAGTGGGTGTGAATCGTCGTCGAAGAATTCTCCCGAATCGTCGAAGTCTACACGTCAAAATAACCCACCAAATTCAAATAAATTCAAATTAAATTCAAATTGACTTCAAATATTTGAATTGAGGCCAGAAATGGATAGAGGGGGATTTTTGATGAATTTAGAAATTTGAATGGGCTAAATCAGAGTTAGGACGAGGGAGAACGGGCTCCGGAAAGTTTGAAAAGAGAGAAAATGGAAAATCAGGATTTTTGGAATTATTTTTCTAAAGGAAATTGGAATTATTGCGTCAGCAGGGATTTTAATTTCAGCCGAATTATTTTCCAACTGAAAAATCCAGATTACTACGTCAGCATTGCATCAGCCAGGGACTGGGCCTACTGACAGGTGGGCCTCGGTCCATGGACCGAGCTCATGGAGGAGGGGAAGTGGTGAGGTGGCACGGAGGGTGGCGTGGCGCTGACGTGGCCGAGGTGGCGCACGCATGTCCGGGTCGTGCTGAGGTGGACCGCCACGTCGGCGCTTGCGCCATGACGGGGCACGGTGGCCGGCGGGGTGATCGGGAGCCATGGCTCGCCGACGCTTCGGCGCACGGCGGTGGCCAGCGAAGGGCGGAGGAGGGAGAGGAGGCGACGGGGATCTCGGGGGTGTATGCGGGGGTTACCGTAGGCAGCCGGAGGTAGGTCGGCGGCGAGCGGGAAGGGGCGGTGGTGGGGGCACTTCGGTGCGACGGCGGTCGAGCGCCCGAGAGGGAGAGCGGAGTGGAGGGGGAGGGAATGCGGAAGGAGGGGAGGCCGGTGGGGGCTTTTATAGGGGTCGGGGAGGGCTGAGCCGGCAGGGATTTCTCGCCGTAGATGACGCGGGGCGGTGGCGATTGCGGGGGATTAGGGGGAAAGCGGTGCGGGGATGGCGGGATTTGGGCGTGGGGAAGAAGAAGGGAAGGGCGCGGGATGCTCGGGCGACGGAAAAGGAAAGAACCGAGCGGGGCGAGGGGCAGCGGAAATGGCGGCTGGGAAGGTGCGGCCGCGCGGGAGGAGGAAGAAGGGGCGGGGAGGAAGAAGGGGCCGACCGGTGGGCCCGGGGTGGCAGAGAGAGAGAGAGAGGCGCGGTGACAGGCGGGCCCACCGCGAGAAAGAAAGGGGAGAAGAGGGTGGCGCAAGCAGTGGGCGGCGGCGAGAGAGAGGCGCGAGAGGCGCGGGTGGGGCCCGGTCGGCAGAGAAACGGGGGAGAGGAGAGAGAGGAGCGGCTCGGGCGCGGGCGGATGAAGATCCGACGGCCAAAAGGGGAGGGCGAGCGGACGGGCGGATGGGCCGATTGGCGGGGTGGCGTGGCGCGGATCCGAGCGGCCAGTGTGGGCGCGAAGAGGGAGCGGGATCCGGGCGGCGTGGGCTGATCCCGGCCGTCCATGTGGCGGCCAGAGGGGAGGGGTTGGAATTTATTTTTTTGAAAATTGATTTAGGATTTTCAGAAAAGCCTAGAAAATTCAATTGGCCTCAGAAAAATACCAAATAACTTCCAAAAATTCCAGAAAAATTCACAGAAGCTCCCGGTGACATTTTGGACTTAGTAAAAATACTTCCAACTAATGTTGGTATTTACTTTTCATACTTAAAATACTTTTTAATTTCAAAAATACATTTTTAAACTCCAGAAAATCCAGGAAACCAAATAAAAGCCAAATAACTCCAAATAATTAATTTGAACTAGGATTTTTATATAAAATCAAAATATCATTTTATTTAACAATAATTTTAGGTTTATCTGAAAATGCTTTTCAAATCCAGCTTTTTCAAAAAAAGAAATTCAAGGCCAAACCAAATTTAAACTTTAGGCACAAATATACTTATTTTAATTTAGGATTTTATTTTAATTGATTTTTATTTATTTATTTATTTTAATAAAAACCTGGGCTGTTACAGGTGCCGAGTCTGCGGAGGTGTGTGTGTTTTGCCTGAAGGGCCCTGTGCACCAAACTTTTACTCCTAAAATTATCTGTCATCTTCATCACCACAAACTCTTGCCATTGCGGTTCTAGGAATGGATACTTGCCGAAGGGCGTCAGATCCTTCTCCACGTATTCCTTGACAAGCAGGCTCTTAAAGTTTTTCCACGCTTTGCACGCCGCTAGTAACGCATGTCGTCGCACGGAGGCCTGGTGTTCTTCTAGATCTCGAACGATCGAAAAACTTCCATCAGTAGTTGACTTTTTGAACTTCGGTCACCTTCTTTCACAAAACGAATGTGATCTCAATCTGTTCCTATGCAACTATTTCAACTATTCTCCGGAATGCAGACACTACTCGACAAAGATTGAGAGGGGTCCTAGACGCATCGACATCCGTGATGGTAAACTGGCCCTCGTGCCTTTTCGATAGTCCTCTTCCTTTTGAAAATTTTCCAGAGGACGGTGCATCCCATGCATCCGGCGATGATGTCGAAGAATGAGCGGATGTCCTCTTCAAAAGATAGTAGAAGTGAGCAATTCTTGAGCTAATTCTTGGAGAATTTAGAATACGATCACGCATTTATGTGATAATTTCTCTAATCAGTGGGCTTTGAACTCTAGACTACCTTACCGAATATCTGAAGACAAGCAGCAGTGTTATTTTGTCAAAACTACTTACTTCAAGTAAATCACATTCGTATCAATAATATATTAATGCTCTGTGATCTCTAAAATTCAGAATATATGCTCCTTTTGTTAGCCAATTAGGCTTATTTTGTCATTTAAATGCTAGTGGAATTATGCTTTAAACTGAGTAATGTATAGAGATCAAACTATTATCTCTCAACATGAACAATGTAATCAAGCCAAAGGACAATATGCTAAACTGAGCACAAGCATGAGCATTTGTAATTAACATAATGCACAAAATACTTAATTGACAAGTTATCCTCATCAAGTAATCATAAATCAATACTAGCAGAATATTCTCTCATTAGTCACAGTGATCTCAATCGATAAGTTATCCTCATCGAGCATTTACAAAGCCAACATTCTATTATGCAAAGTCTTCTAGTGCTAGACCTTACGAGGAGGGCCACCGGAGTCAGGGGAGGCAGCGACAGGCTCGGGAGGAGGAGGGCAACGGCCTCAGGGGAGGAAGGCTGCCAGAGTCGGGGAAGGCGGCGACGATGTCGAGGGAGGCGGCAACGGGCTCGGGAGGAGGAGGAGGGTGACGCCTAGGGGGGAGGGCGACAGGCTTGGGGAGGAAGGCCGCCAGAGTCGGGAGAGCGGCAGCGGCGTCGGGGGGAGGAGGAGGCGACGGGTTCGGGGCGAGGTGGTGATGTTAGTGGGCAATACAGTGGGGGGCAAACCCTAATAATCAATATATATACAGGGGAATAATCACAGACGATTCTATTTAAGAACCATCTGTGATATTGATCGTCACAGACGGTTCTTATTTAAAAACGTCTGTAATAACAAAACATCAGCAAGAAAGTGTGGCTTGTTTTCGTGCAGTCCATGAAACAAGATTGTCACCAAGAAAGACAGCAAAGCCTCCAGTGGAGCGTCGATCATCTGGACTGCCTGCCCAATCAGCATCAGAAAATGCACTTATCATCATGGAGGAAGACTTGCCAATCTGAAGTCCAAATTGCATGGTCAACTTGACATATCGAAGTATTCTTTTGACTGCACTCCAATGTTCAGTAGTAGGAGCATGCAAGAGTTGGCAAACTTTGTTGACCGAGAATGCAATATCCGGTCTTGTCAATGTGAGATACTGCAAAGCACCTACAATGCTTTTGTATTGTGTTGCATCAGTTGGACCCAATAACGTCCCTTGATGTTTTGATAGTTTTTCTGTCGTAGACAACTGAGTGCTTACCGGCTTGCAAGCCATCATGCCTACTCTTTTCAAAAGATCTGAGGCATATTTCTCTTGTGAAAGCACAATTCCATCCTTTATTTTGGTAACCTCAATACCAAGGAAAGTAATGTTAATCTCCCAAATCCTTCAACGCAAAATCTTGCTTTAGGTCATGAAGCAATGCCATGGTTGCATTCTGTGTCAAGTTAGCAACAATTATATCATCAACATATATGAGCACAAATATTGTAACATCTCCTTTGCTATAGAAAAACAGAGAGGTATCAGCCTTGGAAGCCTTAAACCCAAGTTGACATAGCCTTGTACTTAACCTGTAAAACCACGCCCTAAGCGCTTGTTTTAGACCATAGAGAGACTTATCTAATTTGCACACATAATTTTGTTTATCCTTGTCTTCGTAGCCAGGTGGTTGTCTCATATAAACCTCCTCCTCTAGAACACCATGAAGAAATGCGATCTGTACATCTAGCTGATGAAGGCTCCATCCTTTTGAAATTGCAATGGATAGTACAAGGCGAATAGTGGCTGCCTTAACAATAGGACTAAAAGTATCTTCATAATCAATGCCGTACCTTTGTTTAAAACCTTTTGCAACCAAACGTGCCTTGTATCTGTCAAGCGTGCCATCAGATTTGCACTTAATTTTGTAGACCCACTTGCAGTCAATAAGATTCCTCCCCTTCTGCGGTGGTACTAGATACCAAGTGTGATTCTTGATAAGAGCCATATATTCTAGATCCATACCAGACCTCCACTCAGGATGTGTCATCGCCTCCTGCAAATTCTGCGGTTCTCAAGTAGATGTTAGGAATCCATAACGAATAGTACCATCTGTATATACCTTGTTTTTCCAAATTCCTTGTTGAAGACGTGTTACAGGCCGAGACACAAGAGGGAATGTAGAATCAGTGGGCATAGCTGATCCGAGTTCTGATGGCTCTGACAGTATGGCTGATGCAGCAGATCCTGTGGCATCATAGCCTGGTGAACTGGGCATAGAGGATCTGGCTGTGTTTCCAACGGAGGTGACGAGATGTTGTGCATCAGTCAGAGAAGCGCTAGGCGTAGGCGTCGGAGGGAACGTCTCAGCAGGTGGAAAGGACGTCCCAGCCGAGGAAGATAGCATGAGTCCGTGCCCTGGCCCGAGGTGCCATGCAGAGGGCGAAGACGTGTCGGGCACTCGCTGCGGACAGGACGGTTGAGCCGGCAGCATTGGCGCGAGACCGTGCATTGGCACTAACCCTGAGGCAGCTGGTTCTTCATTGATTTGTGTAGCTGTTGTTTGATGGTTTCTTGCTAACATCGGTGCAGATCCCGAGACAATAGCATTTGGAGCAATTTGTTCTTGATTTGCTGTCAAAGCTTCATCAAAATTATCAGATACACCCAAAACAGAAGCATTAGTCAATTGATCAACTACATTTTCATCCCCTTGTGCTGTTGTAGATGGGTTTAACAGGAGGATCTCAGATTTTAATTGTGCACCGGCATTAGGATGAAGCCTAGAGAAGGGAAAAACACTCTCATCAAAAACCACATCTCTAGAAATATAGACATGGCTGAAGGATATATCGAGGCATTTAAATCCTTTGTGGAGGCTACTATATCTAAGGAAGATGCATTGTTTTGAATGAAATTGGAGCCTTTTGGAATTATATGGTCGAAGGTTTGGCCAACATGCACACCCAAAGATTCTCAAGGAGGAGTATTCCGGTTTTTGATGGAACAGGCGCTCTAGAGGTGTGGAATACTGAATGACTTTGCTAGGTGTGCGATTAATTAGATAGGTGGCAGTGAGAAAGGCTTCATCCCAAAACTTGATTGGTATAGATGCATGTGCTAGAAGAGACGAGCCAACTTCTACTATGTGACGATGCTTTCGTTCGACCGAGCTGTTTTGTTGATGTGTGTGAGGACAAGATACACTGTGAGTTATGCCAACTTTAGTAAAGAAAGCGTGAAGTTTTTCATATTCTCCACCCCAATCGGTTTGCATGGCAACAATCTTTTTGTTGAAAAGTCGCTCAACAAGATTATGAAATTCATGGAATTTCTGAAAAACTTCGGACTTGTATTTAAGAAGATAGATCCAAGTAAATTTACTATAATCATCTATGAAGCTGACATAATATTTCCTACCCCCAACAGAAGTAGGAGCCGGTCCCCACACATCTGAAAAAACTAACTCAAGAGGACAACTTGACACAGTAGAAGTCTTGGAAAACAACAGCTGATGACTTTTGGCTTGTTGACAAGCATCGCACACCGACTCATTATTTGACTCAACTAGACATGGGAGCTTATTCTCATGGATGACCTTATGCACTATAGAAGGTGAAGGATGACCCAAGCAATTATGCCACCTTGTGAGGGACGGCTTGACGACCCCAAGAACTTGTTTGAAAGAGGATGTTGATGATGACGAAAGAGGATAGAGACCATTGCGGCATCTTCCCCTAAGAAGAGTTATCCTTGTTTGCTGATCCTTAACCACAACGAAAGGGGTGAATTTCCACAACAACATTATTATCACGAGCAAGACGATGAGCAGAAACAAGATTTTTTTGGCTTTGGGAACATGGAGAATATTCTTGAGATATAGATTGCGACTAGGGGTATGAATAGTAGAATGACCAATGTGACTAATGTTCATACCTGTGCCACTAGCCGTGTGCACCTGATCCTTGCCATTGTATTTGTCTCTGACAGTTAATTTTTCCAGTTCTCCCGTGATATGGTCGGTTGCTCCCATGTCCATATACCAGTTTGTGTCTACGCATAAGAGTTAACAGCAGCACTTGCAGTTTTGGCGTCTGGAATGTAACTGTCATCATATATATGCCAGCAGTCAGTAGCTACGTGTCCAGTCTTGTAGCAGAGTTGGCAAACCGATCTTCTTCCTCGGCCGCCATTACCAGCACCTTGTCTGCCGCTGCTAGAGCTGTTGTAGTCGCCGCCTTCACGTCCTCGGCTGCGTCTGCCAGTTCCGCCACTACGGTTGAAGCCGCCATGACCTCCTCGTCTGGCTGCGTTAACTGACGAAGTCTGCGCGCCTTCTCGAAGAGACATCCTGCTCTCAAAGTTTAGGAGTTGGGAGTAGAGGTCAGATACCGTGATCAGTTCCGTTTTCAAGGTTATGGCAGCCACCACTGGATCGAAGTCGGCGTCCAGTCCGGCCAGGATATATGAGGCCATATCTTCATCATCAAGAGGCCTTCCTGCCGAGGCCATCTCATCGCCAAGTGCTTTCATCTTGCCGATGTATTCAGCGACGGTCATGTTGCCTTTTTGAGTTGTTGCCAGGGCCAAGCGCGTGTTTACCGATCGCGCACGGGACTGGCAGGAGAACATGCCTTCAATGGCTTTCTAGACTTGTGCTGGCGAGGTCATGGTAGCTATTTGGATGAGGATTTCCCTGGAAAGAGATGAGAGCAAGTAGCCAAGAACCTGCTGATCGGCGATCATCCATGTTTCATAGGCCGGGTTTGGTTTCTTGGCAGTCTTCTCGCCATTGGTGACGTCAATTTCTGGGGCTGGAGCTTGGATAGCACCGGTGAGGTACCCTTCCAAGCGAGCACCACGGATCACAGGAAGAACTTGCGCCTTCCATAGCAAAAAGTTTGTCTTGGCTAGTATTTCTGTGATGGCCTGGCCAAACAATGGATTCATGGTGGTTGCTGCAGGATTCGTCATGCTAGATCGAATCTATTTGGTGGTAGAGGAGAGGCTCTGATACCATGTGAAACGCTGGGATTGATCGAAGCGTGTTAACCTCCGTAGAGGCCATAGGTTGCAAGTTTATATGAGATGAGAATAGCCCCCATCATGGCGTACAAGAAAAGGAGTCCAGACAGGAAACAGAAACGAAGAACAATCTGGTTATAATCATTGAGAAGGAAACTTCTATCTAAGAGAGACTCCAAGTTTATGTAGAAGAGAAGAACATTAAATATTCTAACATCTATGATACTTCATAAACGGTTTTAATCACGGACTGTCTATGATATTTCCTATTTACAAACGGTTTTTAGGGCTGATGGCAACACAGATAGTTTCTAAACTAAAACCATTTATGATAGTATTTAATATAAATGGTTTTGAAGAATCGTCTATGAGATGGTGCCTAATATGTGGTTTTTTTAGCAGTGATAGTTGAGGTCGAGCGACGCGACGGAGCAGTTGACGGCGTAGCTCGGCCACTGCGCCACGAGCCTGATCTGTGACGTGTTGTAGTTCATGGCGCACATGAGCTTGACGTAGTCTCCCGGCCCGGCGTTGTAGACGAGGCCCGGGTCCGCCGCCTCATTCGGTTTGATGTGGCCGGAGCCCATCGCCAGAGGCGTCGCGGCCATGTCTCTCTGGCCCATGTCGTTGATGGACCCGCGGGTGTTGTCCAGCGGGTTGGCCATCGTCATCATCGCCGACCGGATGGCGACCGGGCTCAAGTCCGGGTACACGGCCTTGAGCAGCACCTCGACGCCCGCTGCGTGTGGGCACGCCATCGACGTCCCTGACATGATGCTAAACGGATATGTTAGGTTCTGGCCGTCGAGGACGCTCTTACTCTCCACCCACAAGGCGAGGATGAGGGAGCCCGCCGCGACGACGTCCGGCTTGAGAACTGTTGAGCAACTCATCGCCGGGCTGTGCAACGAGTACGCCGCCACCTCCCGCGTCGGCCTCGTGTTCAGAAATGTCGCCCGGAAACGCAGAGTGCTGCGGCAGCATGGCGGACTTGTCCATGTGGACCATGTACGCCGTCCGACCGGCGACCACCGGAATGACGAAATGAGAGATCAGAAGCATGCATGAACTGAGAATCTGTAGTAGCGGTGGACGTGCATGCAAAGCAAGGGGCGCCATGTTGATTGTTACAAACCAGTTACACTAACAACTGCCCAATGTGCAGTTACCCCAAATGTACAGATGCCTTTTCCATTAGGCACCTTTTCTAAGCACCTTATCATCTCTATATATTTGTAACATCATGTACCAATCAGATTAATGAGAATCAACAGTTCTTTTACATACACTTGTCTCAATCTTTCATAACACGTTATCAGCACACAGTGAAACAAGACAAGGTAATGGCTCTATGTGACAAACACAAAAAAGCATTCCTGGATATCCTTGCTTTGGTGGAATCTTTGCACGAATCATTGCATGTTCTCCTTGCTTCTGCCCATGAGAAGCCACCACTGTCACCGGCGACCACCGTCATCGCCACCGGCCATGGTTCTGTGCCGCGTCATCGTCGTCCACGGGCGACACATTGCGCTTTCCCTCCAGTGAAGGCTCCACGCTATGGACCGCTCCGACGACCGGCGCACGCCTCCGCGGCGGCAAACCGCCGTCCCAGCCTTCTCATCCGCACCCCTCCACCGGCCTCCTCCGCAGAGAACGCCTTCTCCTCTACATAGATCGGGAGAAGAGGGAAGGGAGGAACCCGCGCGGCTCGGCCGCCCTCGGTGGCGCGGCTGGCGTGGTCGGCGTCGCTCGCCGCGGCCGCCCTCGGCCGACATGGCGAGGCTCGATGCGCGCGGCGCGGCCGACCCTCGCCCGTCGCGGCTGCGTTTGGCGGCCGGCGCAAGGCGAGTCGGCGGTGTGGAGGAGTCGCGCGCCGATGGCGCACACGCCCGCGCGAGCCAGCCGCCGCAGCGCGACGCCGGCGGCGACGCCGAGCCCATGGCGGCAGCGCGGCCGGCGGTGTGGAGGCCAACGAGGCGGCGTGGCGGCTAGGCGAGCCATCACAGTGCACGATCGCGACGGCCCGACGCGCGGCCGGCGCGGCCACCCCGCGCGGCTACCCATGGCGAAGCCGGCATGGCGCGGCTCTGCGGCCGGTCAAGCGGCGGCCGTCGCGGCGCGCGGCTCCGAAGCGTGGCCGTGGCGCGGCGCGCCAGCGGCGGCGGCGTCGGCCGTGCCGCCGTCGGCGATGTGGCGGGGCCCGGCCCGGCGGCAGTGGAGGCATAAGGGCGGCGGCGGCTGGTGGTTAGGGTTAGGGTAAACCCTAACTCCCACCTCCCCTCATCCTTTTGTACTGCTGCCCTCAAATGGGCTTTTAGCCCATTAACCCCCACCTCCCTCATAGGCCAAAAGGCCGATCGGGCTGCAACCCAGGTTGCCGAAAGATTGCAAAAACCCCCTTCCTTTTATGGAAAATGTAGCATTTTATGTTTAAATAAATTTCTATTGTAATATTTACAGTATAGTCCTCGTGCTTGTTTATAATTGTACAAGTTGATTTGTACTGTTATAAATTAACATTTCAGTCCCTACAGGAACTGAAAATTATGTAATTGTTCAAATAAATATGCATGCACATTTCTATAACTTTTACATATGTAGGATTATTTTATTGCAATTTTATTTATAATATGGAGTGCGACCATATTTAAATTTGCTATCTTTCGCAAATTTAAAATTTAAAATTCCCATTTAATGAGTACCATTGTACTTAATAATTTGGAATTTTTGCAAAATATTATGAATGCATACATACAATAAATACCATAAAATCACAATTTATGGCACTTTGCTACATGTATATATACGCTATGCCATACAATAAATTGGTGTTCACCACCAATGTTGTGATTATACGGTATTATAAATATAACCTCATGTTATATTTAATTTAGGTATACATTCTTTTGGATTACAATACTCATATTGTTTTCCACACATTTTGCATTTTATTACAACATTACCATACACATTAATTTACCTCATGCAAATTAATCATATATGGTGTACTTTTCATGTAGGTCTTAAATGGCTACCAAAGATTTTGAGCCCCTCACTCTCGATGGTTCCAATTACCCTACATGGGCTATGGACTTAAAAATCAAACTCACCACACGTGGGTTGCAAAGGGTGATATTTGATCCTCCAAATGATCAAATTCTGCCGGAGATTGTGACATATTCCGTTTTAAGCATAATACGGAATCACATACATCCGGATTTGAAGGCGGAATATTTGTATGAGGAGAATCCACTCACTTTATGGCTAGCCCTCAAAAATAGATATGAATAGCAGAAAGCTGTTATCCTACCTGAGGCTAATCATGAATGGGCACATCTTAGACTCCAAGACTTCAAAACTGTTGGAGACTATAATCATGCCCTTCATGCTATTTGCTCTAAGTTGCGATTTTGTGAAAAGGAACCAACGGATGCGGATAAAATAGAGAAGACTCTCTCTACTATGCTCCCATCGACAGAGGTCCTACTGACAGCAATGGCGTCTTGTAAATTACCAAACTTATTTTGATATTATGCATACTATGCTTCAGCAGAAAAGCATCTTGAACTTCTTTTAAAGAACAATCAACAACGCCCCATTGGGGCTGCTCCACTTCCTGAAGTTCATGCTAATCAAAATAACAAAAAGTTCAGTGGTTCAAAAGACCACTCAAAGAACTTTAAAGGTAAAAACAAACGCAACATGAAGCACAAACCAAGTGGATTCAAGAAAGGTAAAGGCAATTCTGGTAAGAAAGTTGACAAAACTGATATTTATCAAAAGTGTGGTTGCTACAACCATCCTACCAAGAAATGCCGCACCCCGAAGCACCTTGTGAACCTCTACATCCAGTGTTTGGCTCAAGGCAAGAATGCTCAAGAGAAGAGATTTGAAGCACACTTCAATCTCACATCCAACAATGATGAAGCCGGATGCTCTCAAAAGTTCATTCAAGAACTCAAAGACACATGTGCTTCTCCAAAGAAGGATGATCTTATGTGCATTGAGGACACACTTGAAGAATTTCATTCTCAAGACATGTTTGGAGATCTCTAATAGACTCCTCGTACCATAGCTTCTAAGTACCATAGTGTTGTAATATAAATAATGTTGTCATTTATATTGTAAGCTTGTATGCTACAATCATATATCGAACATATTCGGTATTGCAAATAAAGTTTGTATGTATTCTATATATACTATAAGAATTTCATTAAAATTCTTCTTTTGTGTATATAAATTTTTTGGAGTCAATCCAATGGAGGAGGAATTATGCCTTGTGGACAGTGGTACCACAAACTCTATACTTAGGGACACAAAATATTTCCTGACTCTTACTAGGAGGAAAGGAAATGTTTTAACCATCGCTGGACGCGATGCAACGATAGTAGGCTCTGGTCGCGCCTCTATCACTCTCCCTATGGGTACACAATTGGAAATTGAGGATGCACTCTTGTATCCCGATTCAACACGTACCCTACTCAGTTATAGAGATATCCGTAAGAATGGTTTCCATGTTGAAACCCAAAATGACAGCAAAGAGGAATATCTCCTCTTACCCAAAAACAACGGATATGGCAAACAAGTACTAGAAAAAATTCCATCTTTAGACTCCGGATTGTACTATACATACATCAAACCGGTTCAACATATTGCGTACAAAGTAATTTTCCAAAACACTAGCACATTCCAAATATGGCATGATCGCCTTGGCCACCCAGGCATTGGAATGATGAGAAAAATTATTAACAATTCAATTGGTCATACATATCTCAATACAAAATTTCCGGAATCCTCAGATTTTGTGTGCACTTCCGGTGCCACCGGAAAATTGATTTTAAGACCCTCTTATCTTAAAATCAGAGCCGAACCACTTAAATTCCTTGAACGCATTCAAGGAGATATATGTGATCCTATACAACCATTGTGTGGACCGTTCATGTACTTCATGGTTCTAATTGACGCATCTACTAGATGGTCACACGTGTGTCTTTTATCCACACGAAACCATGCATTTGCTAAGTTAATTGGTTAAATTATCTAATTACGAGCACATTACCCTGAATATCGAATTCAATCAATTCGAATGGACAATGCTGCTGAATTTTCATCCCATGCCTTCAATGATTATTGCATGGCTCTTGGGATACAAGTTCAACATTCATTCCATATGTCCATACACAAAATGGTTTAGCGAATCTCTTATCAAGAGAATCAAGCTCATTGCAAGACCATTACTACGCATTGCAACTTACCAACATCATGTTGGGGTCATGCGCTTTTTACAGCTGCGACTTAATCCAATTGCGCCCAAGCGCTTATCATAGCACTTCCCGCTACAATTACTACGTGGAAATCCACCAGATATTTCCCATCTGCGAAAGTTCGGTTGCGCTACATACGCATCGATCTCACCACCGCAGCGTACCTCAATGGGACCGCACAGAAACTTGGGATCTATGTTGGGTATAAATCTCAGTCAATTATAAAATACCTCGAGCCCCTAACGGGGACACATTTCTGACGACGCTGATTGCATATTCAATGAGGAACATTTCCGGCATTAGGGAGACAACAAGTACCAAATGAATGCCGAAAATTAATTGGAATGTTCAAGGCATTCCGCCTCGGACCACGTGCGAGAGATCGAACTTAAAGTTCAGAAAATCATTCATTTGCAAAACATTGCAAATAATCGCCAAATGCATTTATCGATTATAAGGGTGTCACAAAATCCTATAATCCTGCGAAATATACGAAGAGTGGAGGTACCGCAAAACACCACTCAACTCTCGATTCAAAATAAGAGGGGAGAAGTACGGTACAAATGGCGGATACAGGCTTCTAACAAGCGACAAAGGAAACAAAAGAATGTAAATGCAGATCAACCTCAAGTTGATAGACACCAAAGGATCCTTGAACCCAGATCAACAGTGCACTCATTCATCGATTACGGGATATCGAATACCCGACTCAAATGTTTTGGGAAATAACATTGAGTCACCAGGGGTCCAAGAAATTTTCACTAATTATACTGATTCTGGAAAATCATACGATCGTAAGACTACAATTATCGACATTTATTTCTCTACAACAATTGCAAACAACCTCCAAAATAATCCAGATCCCAAGACCATGGCAGAGTGCAAACAACGCTCAGACTGGAATCAATGGAAGGATGCAATTCAAGCAGAGTTAGCCTCGCTCAAGAAAAGAAATGTATTCACCAATGTGATACATACACCTCCCAAAGTATTCCCTGTCGGTTTCAAATGGGTTTTCGTCCGCAAACGGAATGAAAACAATGAGATGGTGAGATACAAAGCAAGACTTGTAGCACAAGGGTTCACACAGAGACCCGGCATTGATTTCAATGAAACTTATTCTCCAGTAATGAGTGGAATAACATTCCGATACTTAATCTCATTAGCAGTACAAAATCATCTATCTTTTGGTTGATGGATGTAGTGACCAGATATCTCTATGGGTCACTTGATTCGGACATATACATGAAAGTTCTGATGGAATTTCAATTCCGAATCCAACGCAAATCGCAATATGTATTGTGTAAAATTGAACAAGTCTTTATACGGCTTGAAACGATCGGGTAGAATGTGGTACAACCGACTAAGTGAGTTCCTAACCAAAAGGATACTCCAACAATGATGATTGCCCATGCGTGTTCATCAAAAGATCCTCGACAGGATTTTGCATTATATCTGTGTATGTTGATGATCTTAATATCATTGGTAACACACAAGATATAGACGAAGCACATAATCATCTTATGACGGAATTTGAAATGAAGGATTTGGGTAAAACCAAATTTTACTTAGGTATACAACTTGAGCACCTTCATACAGGCATTCTAGTGCATCAATCAGCCTATGTCCAGAAAATATTGGAGAAATTCAATATGGACAAAGCATATCCATCGAAAACCCCCATGGTTGTTCGATCTCTAGATAGGGACAAAGATCCATTTAGACCTCGAGATGACAATGAAGAGCTATTGGGACCTGAATTTCCATATCTCAGTGCCATCGGAGCGCTTATGTACCTTGCAAATTGCACCCGGCCGGATATCGCATTTGCAGTAAATCTACTTGCTAGATATAGCGCTGCTCCAACCAAAAGACATTGGGTAGGAGTGAAGAATATCTTTAGATATTTTCAAGGCACTAAAGATCTCGGTCTATTCTTCCAGAAGAATAAAAATGTGGGTTTAATAGGATATACAGATGCTGGCTATTTATCAGATCCCCATAATGCCAGATCACAAACAGGCTTTGTATTTTTACATGGTGGAACAGTCATCTCTTGGAAGTCTTCAAAACAGACCCTAGTGGCTACATCCACTAATCATTTTGAAATAATTGCATTATATGAAGCATCACGTGAATGTGTATGGCTTCGCAGAATGATTAACCACATACAACAATCATGTGGTATAGGTGCTATCGCATCACCTACCATTATTTACGAAGATAATGCTGCTTGCGTTGTTCAAATGCAAACGGGTTACATAAAGAGCAATATCACAAAACATATTGCACCTAAATTATTTTACCCACATGAATTGCAAGAGAGTGGAGAAATAAATATTCTGCAAATTAAATCTTGTGATAATCTCGCAGATTTATTCACCAAGTCATTACCAACTTCTACATTCCAAAAATGTGTTCATGAAATTGGTATGCGAAGACTACGTAATTTGCAGATGTCAGGGGGAGAAATCCCCTAAGACTTAACCCGTTCAAATGCAAATATTGTACTCTTTTCCCTTTATGAGTTTTTCATCTAAGGTTTCTCATCAAGGTTTTTAATGAGGCAACATGACAATGCAATCATAAATATATTATGTCTCTATTTTCCCCCACAGGGTTTTTTTAAGGAGATATAATCAAATATATGACATACTATTTTCTCCTTAAATTTTTCCACTGGGTTTTAAAGGAGTTTTTCATGGCATATCTACTCTATCAGTTCTCCTCATATTTTTCCCTACAGGGTTTTGAAGGAGTTTTTCCAAGATGATGAATCAAGGTGATCATATGAAGACACATTGGTCAAGGGGGAGTGTTACAAACCAGTTACACTAACAACTACCCAATGTGCAGTTACCCCAAATGTACAGATGCCTTTTCCATTAGGCATATTTTCTAAGCACCTTATCATCTCTATATATTTGTAACATCATGTACCAATCAAATTAATGAGAATTAACAGTTCTTTTACATACACTTGTCTCAATCTTTCACAACATTGACGAGCACGGCCAGTAGTTAATTTGTTGGGGTGATGATATGTTAACGTCTCGTGCTCTATGTTCACAGTTCACTTATATATATGTTAGATGTCTTGGTTGCACCGTCAATTGGCACAACGGAATCTTCGGATGACGTGCGAGTCGGACGTTTTTTTACAGTAATGACACACATCCAAGAACAATGTCTCTTGTAGATTTCACCGGATAGAACGTCTTTTTCACGCACTGCCTGCCTGTATACGTATGCGCAGATGCGCTTACTACCAAAATGGTGCATGGGACTAGCTAGTGATGTCTATTGTTTTTGTCCCCTGTTGTATGGAGACCGGGAAACCGGGGAGCTGAATGCTGTCTGACCTTTTGTTACGGTTGGGTTCCTCAGGTTGCTTCAAGACTGAAGCAAAATGGTTACTCTGGGTGCTCTACAGGTGATATAGTTCCTTATATAATTTGCTCTCAACAGGTATTACAAATTGAAATTGTTATTCTTTATATTTTTATATCCATGCATCACTACTTCACTATAATGGGCTCTCTTGCAGTCTTGTTATTTGTTAGCGTGTTCTTTGACACTGATTGGTAGTTCGTATGAGCACAAATCTTTTTGTTTGCCTGAAATTGTAATTCTCTAAAAAAATGGAAATATTGCCAATTAAGAATTTTCTGAAAAAATATTAATTTTTTAGCTATGCTTGAAGCATAATTTATCCAACCTTATACTGTGTTTGACCATTTTGAACAGGATTCAGTCTAGCTGAATGTCTCAGACTTGATTCATCGAAGGTGCAATACTCTTAATTCACGGACATCTTTACTATTGAATTCATTTTTTGCTATGATGCTTTTTGATCCTTTTAATTCTTTGGAATCAGTTCCAATCAAGATTGTCTGACTCTAGCCATCAAGATACGTCTAGCATGCTCTTATCTGTAATGGATGATGAAGATGAAAGGTAATAATATATTCATTTCTCTTTGATTTTTGCAATCCATAACTTTAATTAGAATAACTTGAGTAATACATACAGATATCGTGGTTGTGAGCCACTGCGTTTGTCATGCCCAAGCTGTTCCAGTACTTTTGAGTGGCCCCCTGCATCTAGTCTGGTTACTAGTTCTAGCACTGTTTAGTGTATCGGATGCAAATGAAGGACAAGACGCTACTGTTAATTTCTGGCATTGGATGCGGTGCAGAAGATGTCCAGATGACATCGATGAGTGCACAGTTTCTCCTGCGGTGCTCCAACAGTACACGGAGGCAGATCTATACAGGCAGTTGTCCTACTTTTGCTATGTAGTCGATGCAACCCGGTGTCTCGAGAAGGTTACACATGGCCTTTTACACATTAAAAATAAACGTGAGCTGTTCATTTTCTTTTTAATTGAATGGATCAGATTAGTTAGCATTTAGTTATACTGTCATCGACAATACTAATAGTAGAATCTTGAGAAGGGTAAAATTATAAAAGAAACATATAACGTAAGAGTAATTTTCGTGAGCGTCACGGTAGCATATGTGTGAGAGACGGTGGCGACGGCGTAGAGAACAGGTGAGAGACGATGACAATGGAAAAGATTAATAATAGATTCAGAGAAAAAGTCCATAATACTCTCATAAAAAAATAAATTTACAAAAAATCTATTTTACCCTTATAAATCAATGATCATATTTAATCTATATTACCACTCTCTTATTACCAATAGAATGTACCGTAAAAATTTTCACACATAAACCAAACACCTGTTTTCTTTTTTCCCCCTTTCTTGTCTAAGGAATGCCATAGTTGATGTGAATATTATCGTTGTGGATGCAGTTGGACCAGAAGATGCAGCTTCCTTTTGAGAGAGTTTGCCGCATTTAGCCAAACCATTAACTTGGCATCGGTGGAGATTCAGAAAATCCGAGACAGATGTGCATTCGGATGGGTTCAGTTGACGGATCTAGCAGTATCAATCTGATGGGTTACTGTTCTTTGTAATATCAATCATTGGTGAACTGAGCAAGAGATCTCTTGTTGAGGCCAAAAGGAACAGGAAGCCAAACGATGAGTTGAGCCACTAGCCACTTTTAGAGTTGTTTTTCAACCTGTAAAGGATGGAGTTTCCCAATGCATATCATATTTGAATACAAATGTTCTAACCAATTGTTTCAGAGCAAACCCCGCTAAGTAGCTTTCCTAGATTTTTGAAATGGCTGTATTGTACTAAGCTTGTAAATATGGTGCATCCATAAACCCCATGATTCGTGTACCTACAGACTTTGTATCATATAGTTATCGATTTATTATCAATCCAGTGGTTCATTTACTGATTGTCATATCTAGAACAAGGTTGTTCTTGTTTCAGTGTATCAGACAGATTACTAATGCCCTGCTGCAGGATGGAACACAAAGATAAGGAGAAAGACCACTTTGTTCGGAGTATGCTGGATTTACTCTCTAGCTGTTCTGCTATCTTGAATGCTGTGGCTGTATGGAGTATGGACCACAGAAAGAAGCAGCTTGGCATATGCCAGATGCTACCCAATAAACCCCAAACCCCAGCTAAGTCCTGACATTCTTTAAATACCAAGGTGCTTTAGCAGCAAGAGGTTAGTAGTACCTCCTCAACTTCTCTGACCTTTATTCTCATCTCTTTTGTTAATCTATTATACATTAGCTTGCTTGTTTTGGAAGTTTTAGTAGAGCAACTTGCTGCCATCAGCCAGTTAAATACACAGTCCAACAGAATGTGGGTTAGTTTGATGATACACTATCATGGACCACGAGTTAAAATATTGGCGCCAAGCTGCATATCATATTTGCCCTTGCTCTTTTTTTCACGAAAACGCAAGAAACGTTTCTTTCAATTAAGGGAACAAAGTACAGAAATACCAAAGAGCCAAAAAAAAACAAGGGTTGCATGCTCAATAGGCAGCGAGAGAAGAAACAAAGCGGAGGGGAGGCCTATACAGGGCACCAGAGAACAACTGAAACAAACTGCTAGGCAAGAGTATTTTCTCAAGATAGAGTCTATAAGTTAAACGATGTACACGTTAAAAGCTCAACATCTGTACCAATCAAAATCGTAAGTGAGTATCTCTCTCCATAATTTATACCGTAAACAGCTCAAATTCAAAAATTTCAGCTAAAAGTCATAAGCCGCAGCCGTTGCCAAACAGGCCCTTAAACCTAAAGCCACATCACCTGTTCATGCCCAAATATGGCATTCTTGCTGAAAGGAGGCCAGCAAGACGTCTATTTGCCCTTGCTCTGATAAAGCATGTTTTTCTAACCTAGGTTCAGCCAACCCCTAGCGTTTAGGGACCTCTTTTTCTGGACGTCATCTTTCCTGTTGCTAATCCAGTGTGTTGAGCAAGTGCCATTTCCGTAAGATACCCGGAAGTCTTGCGTTGATTATCTCCGGTGAGTCAAGCAAGATATGTATTTTTTGCGAAGAAAGGCAATAAATTGCTTTTACGGACTAGGTTAGAACTTAGAACCGTGACCGACCATTATTTTTCTCCGTTATTTTCTGAAAATCAAACCATGATGGAGCTGTAATTATTTTCGTAAACATGCTCTTGCAAGTACATAATAAATGCACTCCTTGTGTTCAGAAAAGCAACAGCAGTATCTTATAGGAGACCATCTTTACAGTTGTTCAAGCATACAAGTCTGCTATTTTGGCCTAAGAAAGAGATTACTGGAGTGCTTCGTGTATCGGAACCGGAAGCCAATTCAAATCTTAGGATTGACTTGGGAGAAAGGGCAAATACATCTGTGCAGATAACCTGTATATATGCAATTAGCATTCAAATCTTTGTTTTTGCGTTCTCTCTCGAGTTTTTGGACCACAGCTCCGCAAGCACACCGTACGTCTGTTCGTCTGCTGCCTTCTCTGCACAATCTCGCGCAGGTTACGTTCTTTAATGTGCGCTCTACTATTTGAAATGTATGCTTTTCACGATAAAGATTGAATGTGAAAAATTTTCAGTCTGTAAATGAAGCAGCGAATCTTTTGTAAGTCTCGGTTCGCTGTACTTTGTTGGTAGCTAGACAGCATAATCTTTCGCACGATTTCCTTTGTACGAACACATGTTTTTACCGGTTATCATCCAGTTTGCTTATGTAAGGTGCTTGAACCTTGAAACCTTTTTCCTTGGCCTGATCTTAAGCCCTAATCTAATGCTCCCACATACTTTGAATGGCACGCTTGCGACATTATTTCTTGTTCAAAAAGGTAGGGAATCCGAAGAGGAGCTGAGGAAGATTCTGTGCTCTTTTTTGTTTATTATTTTCTCTAAATAAATAAATAAAATAGTATTTTTATTATTTTTAAAATAATTTATCAAGACAGTTTTTGGAAAACATCTTATCAGTATTTGATTCGTTTGCAACACCCTTACTAAGGTTAAAAGTCCAAAAGGAAAGGACCTTTACATCTGCTAGGTGCTTAAAGAATGTAAGCTGCCAAAGGGTATCCCAATTCTCAAATTGTAATCTGGCCCTAATCAAATCAATCTCCATCGAGTGGCTGGTAAAGGAAAGTACTCCAATAGGTTCGCTACCCTGTTCAATTCTTCATTGCCACTTGTCTGGCCCCACCAGCTCTCCCTTCGGTTTCCCCCGCAGGAGGAGCTTCGCTGGTTGGGCCCGTTCCACGCGGACCACGAGTCTTTTCACCGTCCGTCCGTAGGCCCTCCATAACAACGTCCATGGTAGACCGGGTGCAGCGGGTAGCAGCCGCTCTTCCGTTTCATGTTTGGTCTTTTTTTGCATATAACCCCTGATGAGTTTTGCGATTTGAGTGCCTCTAGCTTACCGTACTCCCTACTTATAAATACTAACGCCCTTTTCGAACCTAGGAATTTAACAGAAAAATAGTATTATTCCTACACCATTTCAAACAGGGCTTAATAGGTTCTTAGACTTCAAAATAATTAATTAAGTGAATGATACTTCTGATGGAAATTAGTTAATACTAGTTAACATCTCTAATTCATCTCACGTTCCCTTGTTCCTCTACCTCTCATTACGGTCTCTTTGATTCCCAGAAATCTTTTCTATTTTCTGCAAAAATTAAATTATTTTCCATAAAATTCTTGCGAATCAAAGAAGTTCCTAGTGTCTGCGGCCTACCGACATCCACCCTATTCCTACTCTATGCAAGCATGAGGCGTACGAAGCTGTTCAAATGGGCCGGGCCTTAACAGGCCGCATCGCGCCCGGCACTGTAGACCCGTCCCGCGAACGGCATGGCACGACCGCTAAACGGGCCGGCACGGCACGCCGGACCCGGTCGTGCCTGGGCCGAGGGTGTGGCACGGCTCGCCCAATGGCTCTAAACAGGCCGTGCCGGCCCGGCTAAAATTCAAAAAAATAGCCGGTTTTTAACGTTGGGGGTAAAAAAAAAAAAAAAAGCAAAAATCCGGGAAAAATCTGAATTTTTTTTATAAATAGGGGGCATCCGACCTCCATTTTCTACACCTCAAACCTCACTCTTCTATCTCGGTTTAGCTCTGAAAAATCCGAAAGTGTTTGCGCAAATTTGGTGAAAATTTGGGCAAAATTATGAAAATTCAAAAATCTTCAAAGATTTTTGTGAGAGCTGCAAAGGAGGTAATTGCTGTCTTATTTTGATTTTTTGGTATTATTTGTTGGTTTAATTTTTTGCTATTATTTGTTGGTTTAATAGTAAGTTAATCGTTCTTTACTATTTCAATTTGCAGTTGATTTAATGGAAAACTACGATTTTCAACTCTCCGAATTTGGCCTCTCAGCGGAGGATATGCAATCGTTTCAACAAGCATATCCATCCGCGGAAGGTCCACATGTACAAACTGGAGATGCCGAAGAAACGACGGCCCCTGTGGCGCCGGGTCCAATCAATCCATCTTCTGCTGGCTCAACAAGTGCATCCACGACCCAAAGCACGGGTGCAAAAAGAACAAGAGCTAGTACATCAACAGTTTAGAATGATTTTGACAAGAAGTTCAAGACCGACAATGATGGAACTGAGGTGGGGTATGCTGTTTGTAAAATTTGTGGTAATGAATTGACTGCAAAATCTTCAGGTGGGACAGGTCATCTACAACGATCTTGCAAGTCGCAAAAAGGCAAGGAATACAAATGCGCGGTGACACAACTGCAATATAACCCGTGGCTCAGACGTGCGTGGGAGTACAACCCAGAGGTAGCTCGGGAATCTCTTTGTAGATTAATTGCTTCTCAAGATTTACCTTTAAATTTTGGTGAGTCTGATGCTTTCCAAAAATATATTACGACTGCTCATGACCCTCGATTTAGTGCTGTATCTAGGCAAACAACAACTAGAGATTTAATTAAATATTATAACAATTGTCGTGATAAATTAAAAGAAATGTTTCATACCTGTACATTCTCTATTGCTTTGACTTCTGACATATGGAGTGGTAGGGCTAGAGAGGATTATATTAGTGTTGTTGCTCATTATGTTAATGATGACTGGATAATGGAAAAAAGAATTATAGGATTTAAATTAATTAATGTTTCACATAGTGCTGAAAATATTGCAGAAAGTATTATTAAAGTTGTAGAAGATTTTGGCCTCACGGATAAGATTTTTTTCTATAACTTTAGATAATGCAGCTGCAAACACTAAAGCTATGGAAATTCTTACTCCTTTGTTTAATACTTATGCACGCTCTTTCTTACTGCATCAACGTTGTGCTTGTCATATTATTAATCTTTTTGTTAAATCCGGTTTAAAAAGATTAAATGCTTGTATTGAATCTTTTAGGGATGTAATTTCATTTATTAATTGTTCTAACCAACGAATAGCTGCATATAAGAGTTTTTGCGTAGCAATGAATGTTCTTCCTAGAAAATTTGGTTTAGACATGCCTGTTAGATGGAACTCTACTTACCTTATGCTTAAACATATATTGCCATATAAGAGCACCTTATATGTTTTCCTTCACACCCAAAGTCATCAATCTCATAGCTTCTCCAGTAGAACCCAAGTTAGAGACCTTGAACTTACTGAGGACGATTGAGTTGTTGGTGAAAAAATATTTTCCTTTTTATAAATTTTTTATAAAGCTACACTTTGTCTTTCTGGAGTATACTACCCTACATCTCATATAATTGTTCATAATATTGTTGAAATTGCCACTCACCTAAAGGATTTTGAAAATGATCCTATACTACGGGATGTTGTAGTTGCCATGAAAACTAAGTTTTCAAAATATTGGAGAGAAATTCCTATTTTATATGCATTTGCTTTTATTTTGGATCCTAGGGCCAAACTCTAAGGATTTATAAATGTTTTACAAGTTTTAAGTGAGGCTACCGGTTTAGACTATTGTTCATACTTTACATTAGTTAAGGATAAATTATATGAGATATATGATAAATATGAAAATAAGTTTGGGTCTGTGCGTTTGAAAATACCCCCGGTAGTCCCTAGCACCTCTAGGGGGGCTATGCAATGGGGCAAGATTTTTGGTTCTTCGTCTAGTTCTCGTGCAGGTGCAGGTACACATCAATTAGGAGGAGGAAGGCAACAAAGTACTGGAGACCTATCAAGCTATCTCAACAGTGATAGCGTCAGCTTCGAGCAGGAGTTGAACATCCTCTCATGGTGGCAAACCCAGAAGGTATCATATCCAGTGCTATCCATATTAGCGCGGGATGTATTGACTATTCTTGTCTCTACAGTCTCCTCAGAGTCAGCATTCAGTCTTTCCGGAAGAATAATCGAGGAGCGACGAACAAGTCTCTCCAACGAGATGGTCGAAGTCCTTCTGACCGTCAAAGACTGGGAACAAGATGAATCAAGACTCCAGCATACTGCAGATAATAAAGATTTAGAAGAATCTTTTGAGAATTTGTATTTAGATAGCAATGAATAGGATTTTCAATATTTTTCTTCACATGTAGTCACTAATGAGCTTTACAGGTTATACTCTTTTTTCTTTACCAAGGTTTTCACAAGTTGAGTTCTTACTTGGTAAAGTTTGTAATGAGGCAGCCATCCCATGTAATTTAATAAGTTAATAAAGCTCATTATGTCATTACAAATATTTATTTTTGTGATTAACAATGTTTATAGTTTTCTATATTTTTTCTGAATTTTCTACAATTTTTTTACAATTTTTATTAATTCTCTACATTTTTCTTATTTTTTCGTTTTTTGGGCTAAACGGGCTGGCCGGGCCAACACAGCCCGTTTAGCCTTAACCGTGCCCAGGACGGCATGACACGGCATCGGGCCGTGCCTGGGCTCGCACCGCGGCCCGCGGGCCGCACGGCACGGCCCGTTTATTACACGGGCCGTGCCTAAACAGGCCGTGCCGAGCCCGGGTCAGTGCCGTGCCTAGGTCTGGCAGGTACAAATGTTCAACACCTACAAATGCTCAACAAACTTAAGCACTGGTACCAAAAGAGCTTCCAAGGATTTGAGGCTTTGAGCATCTGGTAAAAGCAACCAACGAGATAGGTCAAGTTCATGCCGATGGAGCGTTCAAAGAGCAGACTGGAGAGTCGAGTGTTGGAGTGACCGCACGGGATGAGAACAATTGTTCTGACGTGGATATAATAATTCTATAATTATTATATTATCTGAGTATACCTCTTATCGATAACAAGAGACTTTATAGAGTAGTCATAAATTCTTCTACAACCACGTAGTTATAAGTACTTCTACGACCATCTAATCACAAGTTCTTCTATGAAATTCCGTACTCGCAAGTCCTTCTACGACTACATAGTCATAAGTCACCCTACGACCATCTTCTGGTAGTGGGCTTTCTTGCGAGTAGTTTATCTCCGACTGGCTTGTCTACGACAACCTTCTATATAATGAGCCTTTGACAAGGCGGTTAGAATATGCACTTATTTCTAATAACAGCACACGATCTCTCTCTAATAACAACCACCGCACGACAAACGAACCACCACGTCTATCTAACATAACTTCCGCCAGACGGTTATCTCCCCAAACATTGAGACGTCTTTTGGCGTAGGACAACGGTCATCACTTCATCAACTATATAAAAGTTAACGCCAAAGGGAAAGGATGGAAGGACATCAGATCAGGAGATAGTGTTAGGCAATTCGCATTACTCTCTCAGTTGTAATCAATTCTCTGAGTAATAGCCACACATGACGTAGGGTTGTTATTCTCTGAAGAGAAGGTCTGAACCTGTATAAAAATCCTCGTATCTCTACTCTGCATGTTCATAGTCCGAGTTTTCTACAGTTCCCCCGAATCCAAACAAATCATACGTAAGATTGGTATTAAAACACTAACAATTGGCGCCGTTTGTGGAGATAACTTCTTCTAAGACTCCGATAATTTCCTTGTTGGCAACTTCTATTCCTTCTGATGTCCTCATGGCAGGAGAATGGAATGAGAAGAGCTGGTTCGACCTGACGACTACGCAGATGTTGACATAGATGCTTGCTACGACTACGAGAAGACAATGCTTGGTTCTGACGGTGAGGCTATCCCTGGAGATCCATCCTGGGATCTTGGAGATCACACCACAGGAAAGACTGAGGAGGGATCCATATCCCCGGTAGCAATACGCCCGATGGAGGAACCAATTTCCCTAAAGGACAAGGGTCAATCCGACCATGAACAGGACTCGCAACGCAACAATGGGCCTGCTCCCAAGTGTTTGAGTCCTCTGGCGACCACTCGAGCAGTTTCAGCAAGCTCTAGAGTCTGTTATTCCGGGAATTCATCACTAACTAGTGATCGTAACTCTTCAGTTGTACATGCAAAGAGCATGGGTGGGCTCCCTATGAGCCCATTTGCACCCTCGTAGGGTTCAACTCCAACAGGAGATGGTTATGACCCAGAATTTCTCTACCTGGCGAGGTTTACTCCAAGCTGCGATGCGCTCTCGCTAGACAAGGTGGTTAGAACATGCGCTTATTTCTAATAATAGTACACAATCTCTCTCTGACAACAACAACCACATGATGATGGGCCACCACATCTCTTTGACAATAACTTTCTGCAGACAGTTGTCTCCCTAAGCAATGAGATGTCTTTTGACACAGGACAACAACCACTAGGCAATTCACATTACTCTCTCAATTGTAATCAATTCTCTCAGTAATAACCACACAGGATGTAGGGTTGTTATTTTCCAAAGAGAAGGTCCGAACCTATATAAAAATCCCTGTGTCTCTACTTTGCATGTTCATAGTCCAAGTTTTCTAGAGTTTCCCTGAATCTAAACAAATTATACATAAGATCGGTATTAAAACACCGATAGCTCCGTAATGATTGTAACAATTGCAACGAGTAATCAATAAATCACTTGTCACACCCCTTTTTTTAGAACAGGGCTAAAAAGTTTCACGCAACAGTCCGAAAGTTTAGTTATGGATAGAAAAAATATCATACCTGCTCACAAGCATTTAAAAAATATTATCTTGATTAAAATATGACATAATGACCAAAACACAACAGCTTTACGGGTGTTCAAACCCGAAATTTATCTTACATTCAGAAAATCAAAAGAAATTACATATGAACGCTTGAGTGTGGTCATAATCCTAGCACAATGGCTTATGTATCCTTCATTCTTTTGTTGTCTGTTCTAATAAAAATAAGCAAGATTGAGTGCACTAGGTACTCAGTAAGCTACATGGGAAGGCTATGTAACTAATATACAAAGAGTTCAACTGGATGGTCACATGTTATAATATGAAAATAATAGATGCAAATTTGCTAGTAAATAGCTTTGCATTTAAAACAGTAAAATAATACTTAATTAATAATAGGGATTTGTTATCCATAGTTTTCGTATCAAAATCTTCCAAATTCTATTTATGTCTTGCTGTTGAAACACTCATGAAACATAAATCCATTACTCGAGAGCACAGTGTATTCGAATACCATTTATTATACTTGTAGAGTTACCCAATTTTACCTATAAGATATCTCAAACTCATAATGTCAAGCTATAGACACGCAATGTGTTAACATGCGACTGAGTTGATATAACAATATCTTTCACTGCTCTCTTCTTTCTAGCTTCTACCCAGTAGGTTCGAGACCACCCATTGTCAATAATCCATTGGCCAAAGCAGAAACCACGGACCGCTTCTGGGTGGACCTACTGTTGTTAAATATGGAAGATACTGTTTCCATATCACCTTGTTGTACATGGGCCGTTTCAACATATGGAAAAGCAAGCTGTCATGTAGATATTCAATCGAATCGAGCAGCTACTAGACTACATTTGACAAATTAACACTTATGGCTAAGCGATTTCTGTGACCTTTACTTAGCATAAGCTTCTAGTTCTTACTTTTCACAAGTGAGACAACCAACCATAAACCCGCAAACCTAGTACGTTACGACATTGCTACCAGACCATGCCAAACCTCCACCCTAGGGTAAGATTGTGAACTCCAACCATGTAGTGGCTTTCCATGAGTAATCCTTAACTCTAGTACCCTTTTAAAATCTATCAGCAAAATGCCAATTAACTTAGTAGTGCAAAACATTTTATTGTCTAATCTATTGATGGTTATTTATACAATAATTTATTATTATTTAGGCTGTCAAGGTGAATATTTCCTTCAAGTAAAACATGGCTTTTTCAGTGGTAGGACTTAGTTAATTATCATGTTATTCTAAATTATTGTTTTAAATAAATAACATTGCACAAATAGCAATAATGAAAGTAACAATAATTGATAAATAATGTAGAATCAACATGATCAAAACATGTGACTTGCCTCTTCATCCATAGTCTTTGACTATTCATTTGTAGGCTTCAGGTTCACACCATCCATCTTAATTGATCTAGTAGCTTCTCTATTGGCCAACTAGTCGAATTGGGATGCTAGCATAAAAGAATGAATACAAATAAGTTCCTGCTTTATAGAATGCAAGCTAGGAAAAAGTGCAATAAAATACCCTCAAAAGATATAAAGAAAGGTTGGTTTGGACGGATATGGTTCAAGCGGTGCTTGGTTTGGATAAAAGGAGTTGAAAACAGGTTAGATGGGCTCGAGACAATTGAAATGGATATAAATATGTTTAATGGGTTTTGGATTAATAGTAGTGGGTTGGATGAATAGTGACAAATTGACATTATTCATAAACCGGTTGGGTTCAGGAACAGTAACAGATCTAAACAATATTTGGATCGGGTTTGTAATAATATTGGGTTAGGCTTTGAACAGTAATGGGACAAGGCTTTCATAGTGTTGTGCTTGGCCCAATAACTCAGCTGAGCTTGCTTATGGCTTCTGGGCTGATTTGGCCTAGCCTAGTTGGATGGTCTGCCAGGCCTTTAGCCTGTCTCAAATTCGGCTCACCGTGCTCTAGCACCATGGCGCCCGATTAGAGGAGCAGCGGCAGTGAACTCACGCAAACTCTGACAATGGTCGCTGACGGTGAGCAAGGGCAAGGACGGGACCAGTGAACTGTGGTGATTCCATTTTTGGACTTGGCAAGACTCGGGAAGCTCCAATGAGGTCTAGCGATGGTAGGGGTTCGTCGAAGCACACCCAAGGCACAGTGGCGCTCCGATGGGATTCTAGTGAAGAGCATGGGCGTTTAAGTATCTATGGAGGATGGGGACACTAATGGCGGGGTTGGTTTTGGTTCACAAGGCTCCTAGTTGGCTATCCATGGTGACGTGGCTCAGACGACGGTGGTGCACATCGTCAGTGGCCTAAAGGCTATGGGAGAGCATGGCGAGGTGGTGGTGAGGCTTGTATTGGTCTAGAGATGCTACTACCACGGGGAATTTGACAGTGGCTAGCCATAGTAGGGGAATTGAACTCAGGTTTACCGGCTCAGGGCTTAATAGCGGCGGTGAATGGTCATGGAATTGGAAGATAAGGGAGGTTAGCTAGGTGTTTGGTGAGATTTTATAGCGCAAGTGAGGCTGTGCAAGCAGAGCTCAGCAATGGCAATGGCGGTGCATGGACTGTGTCGGTGGCAACCAAGGACCTTCGACGACGAGGTGGTTGCATTGTGTGGCTGGGGCAAAGTGATGGGTATTAAAGGCGATGTTAGAGATGTGGCAGTGCACCACACAGGCATTGTCAGAGTTGGTAGCGGCGATGAAGAGGGCACAGTCGAGTGGTAGAGGGGAATAGAGGAGAAAGCAGATTTCAAAAGGGCACTAATGGTTGAAGAAGGCGAAAAGATCAATAAGGGAAGTGGATTTGCTGAGGAACTTCCAAATTGGGCAAGAAACTCAAATTCAACTGAAATTAAAAAAAATGAAAATTTTTCAAATTTTCAGGTTGTTTCATAACTTTCTTTCTCGCAAATAAAGTTACGTGGAGTATTTTCATCCACATAAGGTCATTTGAAGCATTTTGTTAAAGTATGATCACATATGTTGGCTCGCTCTAGGTGATGGCCCGAGTGGTACTGGTGTTGCACTAGGCCGCACAGAGTCCAAGTGCCACTCAACACTACCAACCTCGGCTCAGTTTTGTCTTTTGTTGGGATTCTTATTCCTTGCCCTCAATATGTACCTATGTAGTTGCGTTTTATATATGATTCAGGTAGTCATGTTATCCCATGCTTGTAATTTTCCTCATATAGTGATTTTCACCTTCGTGCTCCATGTTTTTTTCACGAGGTTTTTCATGTAAAATTCATGTCTCTTATCTCCATATTCATCTCTTATTTTGTAACAAGTGGCATTAGAGATGAGGAAGAATCTAGATTTTCAAGAAAGAAAGAAGTCAACAATCGTCGGACCAGCATTTTACAATCCGAATCTATCATGTTTAATCGCACTATTCCTGGATCGTAGATAGTGCACATGATTCTGATAATGGATATCAAATTACATATCATGCGGAAGCATAATTAAAATAATAAACTTACTCATGGGCGATTAGGCGAAATTCAAAAGTTACAAAGCAATGGAAGAATGAAGCACACAGTGGGACCTTCAGACATGCCCACAGCACCAACCGGAGGTTCGCGCCTAGTTCTCGACATCTTCATCTTCTTTGCCATCATGATCCAAAAGTATTGTTGAAGCGCAGTGATCTGATTCCCGCTTCTGAATTTGTCGCAAAAGCGAGCGTGAGCACTCCGACCCCGTGCTCAGCGAGTCAACACACAGAATGCAAGATATAACATGTATGGCTAATCAAAGGATGGCTTAGGTTTATTTTATTTTTGCGAAGAGTGCTTTTGAATACAATTATATAAAAATTCCCTAAGACCTAGCAATTTGAACACAAGTATATGTTGTGAACGAATGCAATATTACTAGTGATTCAGATCCCATCCACCATTACATGGCATCGCGCCATATAGCCATTCTTGACGTTATAGCCGCTTAACTTACCATGGGACGACACCCGGGAACCACGGGACGACACCTCAGAACCATCGGGACGACACCGTGATATATCCAAAACTGAGGCGATCCATCGCCCTTTCACTTTTCCATTCCCATTTTTCAATATTTTGTATGCAGAACTATATCTAGTTAAGTTCCCATGTTCGCCCTTGACCGTAAGCACGGCTATTCGAATAGTTTTGACTCTGCAGAGTTTGTACACTTTCACCACAAGAGACAATCAACTCGTTGCCCACACGATTCCTTAGTCATGTGGTTGAGCGGACCATCACAAGAACTGCTCAAAGTACCTCGCCCCTTCCATCATTTCACCCTATGGGCGCTCCCACTTGCGGTGGGTCCCATACGTTGTGCGGGATGTCCTCCTTCGAACGCGTCTAGCACTGGCTCCACCCCGCTAGCCCGCCACGCAGAACTTCACCCTACCCGGTGTCCCATTCAAGCCGTCTCACCGATCGCCACTTGCACATCCTCACACCACCTCCCGGAAGGATGACTTTGGGGTCCAGACATCTACTAAGCCAAGCTATACTTTACAGACTTGTGGTTGTACTTGTCTTACACGGGTAACATGACAAGATTCGATCTTTAGGGTTATCTGGGCGGTTCTACCACGAACCCCACTTCCGTGCACCTCTGCACCACACCCCCGAACCATCTGCCCAGACAAACAAGCAATTTGAGACTTTTGGAAGTAAAAATAACCATATCCAACATACATCAGTCATTACCACCATGATCGCCCAACCAATTTTTCTCATGATTGAAAGTGATGCTTGGACGCTTTCACGCCCATGAGTATCTAGGCAATACTAAGCATGGCATATATTTAGAGACTTATTTTCGAAATGTTACTATTATATATTTACTAGTGCGACAAAGTTCACATATTCAAATATTCCAAGGAGGAGTAATATTATTCAAGGTAAACAATTGGTACATAACTAGAATATTAAAATAAGCATGTATTTGCATATAAATTAACGGCATGCAATTTGATAATTTAAAACAAAGTAATTTGCAGAAAACATAGGATCAACATGATCAAAGTATTGACTCGCCTGGCGCAGTTTACCGCGGTCTTGAGCCCACACAAGGTTGCCTTATGCGATGGTCCTTAATTTCTGGTCTTCATTGATCTCGTTCCTGCTTGTTACGTAGAATCTTCATGCTCCACTTTCTAATTACGCGATAAACGACTGAATTCAAATAAAAGCAAATAACTCAGAAAATCCAAATAAATTCGAATAACTTCAACTTTTGTTTTATTATGAGTTAGTGGGTGATTTGGATGGTTTGAAGCAAGGTCAGTGGTGAATCGATCTTTTATTAACGCTTTCTTTTTATTATTTGTATATTTATCAAGGAAGTTTCATGAGTTAAGATATATGTATGAATTTAGCCAATATTATTGTATCGAGCTCAGTATTTATTAATTAAGGTATGTGTTATATGTGCAATCGTATGTATTTGTTGATTTATCACGTTGGCTTATACATTTGTTGATTTATCAAGTTGGCTTTATAGTTTATCGTATACTTCTATTTTTAGCAAAGGAAAAACATACTATTTTATGCGGGCCTAATATCAACTTGTTTATTAAAGGGTAGGTTAATAAGATCATTTTTAACAAGTGGTATATTAGGTGTATAACTACCATACGAAATGAACATATTTTACCACACAAAATATCATCGTAAATTCAATTGAACTCTAAAAATTATGATTTCAGTTCCATTGGATAGATCTTGAATTTAGATGAGTTTAGAAATTTGTCCCACTTCATTGGAGTTAAAATGAATAAGTTATGATTATTTGAATATTTCGGTTTGGTTAAATCCCAAAAATTACTAAATTTCTGACAGTGGGTCCCACATGTCATATTTTAATTTTTATCGTTTTCTTTATTATTTCTTTTCCGTCTCTATGGCGGTGGGGCCGTGTGTCGCGTGTCGCTCTGGAGCCAGAGGTCGACAGTGGGGCCCACCGCCGATAAGGAATTTAAAGAAATCGCCGACCGCAGCGCGCGAGCCGGCTCGAGCAGCGCGCCGCGGGAGCGAGGGGGAAGGAAGAGACGCGCCGGAAAGGGTTGGGTCGTGCGTGGAATACAATCCCGAGTGACGGAGTCTTCGTGCGAGACGCCGGGTCGACGGTCACCGGAGAGAGTCGGCGCGAGCGGTGGCGGTGGTCCGAGGAGGCCGATCGATGCCGGCGATGTTCAGCGACGGAGTCCGGAGAAGGAGGGTTGGCTTTGACTCACTCCGAGATGGTTCAGAGCATGGAATCGAGCTCGTGGCTCGGTCCGGCGGGTGGGTGTTCGCCGAGTTCGAAGACGAGGAGCCGACGGCGGTGGAGGGCTCTACGGCTGAACTGCGGCCAGGGGAAGGAGGAGGAAGGTCTTGTGGCGTCAAAGCAGCTCACGGGAGGGCTTTTTATAGCCGGAGAGGGCTTGTACGGCGAGGGAGATATTTGGCCGCGCTGTTCAGGCGAGGCGGGGAGGAACGCGATCCTCTTCGGGATTTCGCAGGAGAGAGGTGGCGGGAAGGTGAGTCCCCCCTCCTGTTCAATTTGCCCGCGAGGTGAGAGAGGGAGAGCGGTGATCTGCTGCGGAGACGCGAGAGAGAGCTGGCGCGAGGGGTGCGGCCGCGTGGAGAAGAAGAGAGGAGGGAGACGATCCTGGCAGGGTGGACCCAATGGTCAGCGGGAGAGGGGAGGGGAAAGCGCGACGACGCAGATGAAGCCGCGTGGCGAAGGAGTCTGATCGGGCGGCCGGAAGAGGTGCGAGAGGCGGACGACCGGATGAGCTGGGGCGTGGGGAAGAGAGATCGCGGCCGACCACGCGGCGAGCAGGGAAAAGGGAAAGGCGGGATTGCTCGGGCGACGTGGGTTGATCCCGGCCGTCCAGGTGGCGGCCGGAGGGTAAGTTGAGTTTTTAAATTTCTCTTTAATTTGATTTTTTTTAGCTTTTAGAAACTGCCAGAAAATCCAATTAAATTCAGAAAAATATGAAAATACCTCCACAAATTTCAGAAAAATTCACAGAAGTTCTGGATGACCTTTTGGACTTAATAAAAATATTTTCACTATTTTTGGTATTTAATTTATTGGTTTCTCTTGATATATTTAATTGTATGCATACATGTCTATAGTTGATGACTTTCTTATTATATTTATTTTCTTATTTTTACAATCATTTATCAATTGAGGGTTCTAGGCCAAATCTCTCTCCTTTTCTGGATCATCTTTTCAGATTCTTAATTTAGATTTTAACTCTCTACTATTTAAACATGTTCATTTCTTATTTAACTTTTGGAATTTCCATCAACTTTTTCTTAGAAAATTTCCACAAACTCCAAATCCAAATGGAAAACAAATAAAATAATTCAAAAACTCCTTAATTTAATATTTATATTTTTCAGGATGTTACAACAACGTCTAGTGCTGACCTCAGCGTAGGGCACACCCCCTCTGTGTACTGACTAGTGCATCTCCTTTCGCACTCGACACAAGACCCGATTTCGCTGACACGATGACTTCCACAACCTTGACCTCAACTTAGCAACTTTTAGCAACTTCGATTTCATTCTGTGCCTCGACTCCGATCCACATGACTTTGATCTCATCTTCAACTTGGCTTCGACTTGCGTCGATTGTGTTGACCCACGACTCGGCACCACCACCCTCTCAACTGTTCCACAGCTAGTTCATCATCGCCATCGTCTAGTTTCGACCTGCACCACCTCCGTCAACGATCTACTACCTCACTTGGTCATTGCTTTCCATCAAGAGATTGTGTTGTTAGCTCTGTTGTTTTGTATGCTTTTGTTGGAGGTGGAGTTCATTGCAATTTTGGCTGGCTTTTTGGACGATATATACTATTCTTTGAGTTATTGTGGCAAGATCCATTGTATCCTTCTTGGTGATTATTGGGCCACACATTGAGTTCAAGGCGGAGTTGTAGACTTTTAGCACGAAGTTGTTATCGGTGGATAAGTGCAATTTGGTCTGGTTTGCTAGGTGCGCATGAACATGTACCAAGGAGTCACCCACAATTATTGTCATTCTTCATTATCGAGAAGTTCACATGTGGATTAACCTTCGAAGGATCTTTGCAATTAAGGATGTAATTTATTATCTCTAAATTTCTTGTAAGTTTTCGTATAAGCAATTTTCGCTGGAGATATTGGTGTACATTCAATATGCTTGGTTTGGCTACTACTATTAAGTTATTTGGGCTACATTTGATTGATGAGATTTTGAGGTAGTAAAAAAATTCTTGGGTTTGGGAAGTGATGCAGTTTATGCATGTTTGGATCATTTGAAAGGACAACTGATTTGGTGGTTAATTCACCATTTAAATTTGTTGGTGATTTACTCAATTTAGCTTTATGAGAAACATTTGGATAAGATTGTTCTATTCTTACTCATTGAGATTAGTCCATAGCATTGAGATTAGTCCACAGGATTTTCAAGGCACAAGTCATGTTGATGAAGACTTGTTTAGAGGAGATTTTGATATTTCGGCTACATGAGGGAATTCAAATTAAGGTGGATATTGTTAAAGCATTATCCAAAATCTTCAAAGTGTTTGAACATGTGTTGCTGGCCTACGCTAGGTGGTGTGCTGAGCGGCACCAGTGTTAGCGCTGGCCCATGCAAAGTTCATGTGTCGTACCATCCTTTGTCGGTTTCATCTTCTACTAGGACTCTTATTCCTGTGCAATTGAGGTAGTTTTGTCATTCTATGCTTGTAATTTTTATCATATATGTGGTATTTGGTTCAAGTATTGTTAACACAAACATGAAGGGAAATGGATTACAGGGGGGTTTGCGGTGGAATGTTGGTTGTTTGATTTGTTTGGTTCCACTAGAGGATGATATTGAATACCATTATCAATGTTTGGTTAGGGGTCTAACGGTGTTGCACAACAACTTGATTCAGTCGATTAGGGAGGAGAATGAGGTGGGGATGGATGAAGAGGAGGATGTATTTCTCGATGGCTGGCAGTATCGGTCGCCTATCGGTGCTGCTGCTCATGTCACTGTCAGTGTCAGAGACGGTCAGTGCACATTGACATTGTGGTGCAGGCAAGGAGAATAAGGTGGCCGCCATATCTAGAACTCTCTGGCCGCCTATGTGGACAAAGATACCAACTTTGCAGAAGACGAAGGGGGTTCGTCCGGCTTGAGCCAATACAATGCTTGCCTAAGTTGCCTGGATACATCGATACGGATATGGATACGTGATATGATGATACCGCGATCCACCATTTCTCCAAAAACACCAATATGGCGATACATATGTATATATATTAAAAACAATTAAAAATATAGAAATGACTGATTTCTTGTAAGGAAATAGGCAGCCTAACTAGATCATCACTACATCATAACCAATCAGCCCACCAACAAAGAACATCCCACTAGTCCATTTGTACAAAACAATGCACCAGCATACCAACCACCACAGAAAGCCACTTAAAGGTTACCCATCTCAATTTGTCTTTACTCTCATTTGCAACTGCCACCTCACACTGATCCCATCTCTCTCTCTCTCTCTCGCCTTTCTTCCTCAACAAGCACAGAGAAGAAATAAAGAAGAAAAGAGAGCGAAAAGAGGGGACACGAGCAAACCGGGAGGAGGTGATGATGAGCCAATGATGCCCACCAAGTGGTGACATCTGGAAACTAGGTCTCTCTTCCTCCTCCATCTCTCTTCTCCAAATTCAGTTGTCGGATCCGGGGATGAGGGGGAACGAGAGCGGCGATGGCTGGCAAGTGTAGTGGAGTAGTGGCAATGTGGACAAGGGAGCAGGGAAGAGGTGTCGCGGTGAGAGAAATTGCATGCGCCTGTGGGAACAGAATGAGCAAATAGATGACTTTGTAATGAGTGGAATAAGAGGTAAGGTTTGAGAGGTATCAAAAAGTATCAGAAATTATTTTCTTTAAAAAGGGAAAATCGCCGATATGGATAGGATACGTATCTGGCCATATTGGAATCGTATGTATATCCGATAAGGTATCCGATAGACTAATTTTCAGAAGTATCCGTGCAACTTAGATGCTGATGATAGAGCATGAGTGTGCCCCGATCTAGACGAAGATGATAGTGCTCACCGGCAAGATTTGGCTACTTGCTAGCCGTGCTCACCGGCCCAACCATCCCTGCAACATCACCTCCTTGCCTCACTTGCTAGCAAGATTCAACTCCTCGTCGCTAGCCGCGCTTGCCTACTAGCAAGATTCGACTCCTCGTCGCTGGCCACGCTTGCCTGCCCATCAACGTGGAGAGAGAAACAATGAGGCAGAGAGAGAGGGAGGTCAAATCTGGATGCTTGGGAGGAGCCTAAGTTGCGCGTGGATGCGCCTTCAGTAACAGCTTCGCAATACGACCGGTTTAGATTGGGTTGTTAACACCATACGCGGTACCCAATTACGACCGATGAAAACTAAACACGAGGCAATGTTATCGATATCTGTAATTGGACTACATAGCAAAACGATCGAACCAAACACCATCACAATGATTCCCGCCTTCACATATCCATGGTTTTTTTCTCCACAAGGATTTTTCATGTAAAATTTGTGTCTCCTATCTCTATATTAGTCTTTTTTTACAATATCGTTACTTTATTTTTTTAGATCACCAATAAATTATAAAAAAACTTTGCAAATTGTGTTCACGTTTTTTCAACCTAATTTACCTACTAGTATACCCGATTATTTAGGGGGTGTTTGAAATAGCTAGAGTTGTTGGCTTTTGGTTGGGTTGGCTAGCCTAGAAGAAGAAGTAGCTGGAAGTAGAAGTGGCTAGAAGTAAAAGTTTAGTGTTTGATTCGGTTAGAACTTTTGTCTTTTGGTTAGGCTGAGTTGACAAATGCCTAAAACACCCCTTGCCTTTCTCTCTCCTTCTCTGTCTCCTCAATAACTGATGATGAGCGGCGGCACATCAACAACGGGGAGACAACGTTCTGACTACTGCCCCTCACACTACCTCTCTAGAGTTGGCACTTTCTCCACTGCCGGCGGCCCACAGGCCCAGATCTAACTACTGGCAAGGTAATGGCGCAGTAGCCAGCGGCGGGGAAGGCCGGATCTAATGGCTACATAGTAAGGGATGCTTGGATCGGGTGTCTTTCTTGCCTCTGACCGCCTTGAGTACTTCCTCGTCTCCGGGCGCTCGACCATTTCCTCGTCTCCGGCCACCGTCGAGCACATCGTCGCCTCCGGTTGCCTCGTCGAGGGAGGGGTGGGACGAGCTTGACTGAGGGTAGACACGAGGTGTTATTCAATCTAGCAAAAGTCACTTCCAAAAACTACTTTCAAAAGCCGCTTCTCACAGCCGGGCGTTTAATACGACTTCCAGAAGCCAAAGCCGTTTCATACACCAACTTAGGGGGTGATCATTTGGGCTTTTTTTGGTGGCTTATGGCTGAAAGCACTGTAGCTGGCTGAAAAACACTGTAGCTGATAGAGGCTTATTTAGTATAATTAAATTTAAAAAAATTTAAAAAATATAAAAAAATATGTTAGCCCATTACGTATAATACAAACAAATACGAGAAAAAAAGAACCGGCAAAAAAGCTCAACAAAAAGCCAAAAATTCAAAAAAAAAACAAAATTTATAAATAGTAAAAAATAAGCCGGGAGTCAGAAGCTGAAACTCTTTTGATCACCACTTTAGTCGTTGACTCACTCCCTGGGCACCCACACTTTTCTTAAAACCCAGGGTTCGATTTACAAAAGAGCCCTCTCCTTTTCTTCCGCTTCCTAGCTCTTCCAGCTAATTTTCCGGTTTCTGTTGCTCCCACGAACAATAAAAAAGTCCTTTCTTGTATCTCACTCCCTCACAGCAGCCGCCTTCTTTCGCCTTCGATTTCCGTCTACTCTGTCCTTCGCGTCCAGTTTTTCTTCGCTTTCTTGCGTGGGGGCACCGATTTCTTCTCCCCGCCCGCCGGTTGGGAGGATTCGATGAGCTGTTGATTCGAGCCGATCCTTCGGTGCCCATGGCGCAGCCGCAGCGAGTGTATGAAGCTTGGAAGGGGAATAATGTGAGAATTATTCGTTCTTTAGTATTTATTTCTCGTAGTTTTGCTTCCCCTTTCAGGCCATTAGTTTAAATAAAAGTTTCTAGGGCTTCTATGAAGTTCTCGTTTTCTTTTTCGGAGGATTTTGCCTCTTTTTTTAGTCCGTATATATCCTTCACTTTACTTCTGTCTTCTTTCTTCTTTGGGAGCTCTCTTTGGGCTTTGGTTTGGGAATCGGAGTGTTCTTGGGGGTTTTTTTTGCTGTTTCTTCAGCTTGCCGATTCTTCCATCTTCGTATTAACAATCAAAAATTCTTTTTTTTTGGCGTGTTTCCCGTCTTGTCATCCGGGATTCTACTTTGGTTCACGGGATCACTGCCTCACTGGTCTAACAAATACTGACCACCATCAAGTTTCTAACTTTACAAGTAGTGGGTATGTGGAACCGAGTTGCTGCAGCTATGCTTGCTTCGTTTAATTTATTCAGTAATCCTTTAGTTCGTTGGTGCTTCGTTGACGCAGCAATGTATAATTGTAGCTGTGGGAGTCTTGATAACGTCATATCTACGGATGAATTGTGTTGGCAGTTTTGTTAATGCGATATACCACATGTCTGTCCACGAGCGGCACGACGAAATGCATTCTGTTCTGGATCGGCTCCGCTCGTTTGGAGTGGGCTGTGTTGTTCCAATGCAACACTATGCGTCACTGCTTTATTGGTGCCCGTTTTCTGTTGGCCACTTTGGATGCGGCTGGCGGAGTGGTAGGCATGGAGTGATGGAGACACCAACCGTGCCTGCAATCACCACTCTCTGCTACAGGATGATCTTGGTTTGTGTTGTAGATGGAATTGATGTTTCAGAACATGGACACCATGTTTGGATGCCATACATTGTTTGAGATGTTTTACTTCTGTCGTCATGTGCTCTATCTTTGAAAAGTTCTATTGTGTGGCATTCTTGTTGTCTTACATGGTGGATTCATCATCGCTAACTGGTCCATGTGTCTCATCTGCAGAGATTCTTCTTTGGTGGGCGGTTGATATTTGGACCTGATGCTAAATCCCTACTTGTTTCTGTTGCACTTATTGTTGTCCCGGTTGCGGTCTTTTGTGTGTTTGTCGCGCAACATCTCCGTCATCAATTTCATGCATATGATGCTGGATACGCAATTCTTGTTGTAGCCATAGCGTTCACAATCTATGTGAGTATGCTGATGCTGTTTCATGCATGTATCTTTTAGCAAGCAATTTTAACATTTAATGACACATTGAATGTGTTTTTGCTTGCCTGCAACTCTTCATTGTAGGTGCTTTTGTTACTCTTCATCACCGCAGCGCGGGATCCTGGTATTGTACCTCGTGCGTCTCATCCACCAGAGGAAGAGTTTCACTATGATAATTTATCTCTTGCTGACACACCCGGCAGACTACAATTTCCTCGTGTAAAAGATGTTATTGTAAATGGAATGCCTGTGAAAGTAAAGTATTGTGAAACTTGCATGGTTTTTCGGCCTCCTCGGTGTTCACACTGTTCCATTTGCAACAATTGTGTGGAACGCTTTGACCATCACTGCCCCTGGGTAGGGCAATGCATTGGAAAGGTAAGCTATACTCTTTCTATGTTATAAGCTACTATAGTGAAGATAGTTACTCTTACACTCCAGCAAACTCAGCAAAGCCTTGATTTTGTTTCTTCTAGAGGGACACGCTTACACCCCTTGGAAGATTAATGATATAAGGCACAAAATGTAGTTATCTACACAAAGATCTTATAATACTTGTACATATCTTGCCTTTTCTTCGTCAAATGTGATATTGCCCCCTTGTTTTAATTGAAGTTGTTTATTTTGTATTGCCGATGTCATAAGGTGTATTATACTGATCATGTAAATGCTTTACATCTTCCAATCTAGTGCCAGTGGTCACGAAGAAACATTTGTGGAACATAAGGTTTTGAACAAAGTAGAGTTCCCCAATTGTGATTGATAGCTGACTAATGTCATCTAAGAGCAGCGCTGCCTACATAAAGCAACTTGCATTTTAATCATCCTGATTTCACTTATATGTCCTTGCCTTTTTATGTTGACATCTGTCGGCTTTTTATGCACGCAATTGCAGTCATGTATGCACTTATGTACTTGCCTCCTTAGAACTTGTGCCTGATTATTTTCATTGTTTCTTGTTTTTGGTATTTACTTATCGAAGAACACATGTAGTTTTCTTGTTACTACAGGTGATTGTAGTTCCCAAAAAAGGATAGAACTAGGGCAAGCCTTTTCCCTGCTTCTCTGGACTTTTCGTTCTTAATTTCTTTTATATAATTTCCTACTGTTCATTTAGTCATGCAAAGTTAATTTGTCAATGTGCTTGCTCCAGTGAGCAACCTAACCTGAATTCAACAGTTTGGATGCAGCAACTGTGTTTTTTGTAATTTATTCTCCAAGTAAGTAAATAGCAATGTATTAGTCTGTACAAAATTCGGCAAAAAAAAAAAACTGAAAAATCCGTATGAAAATAGGGTCATGCAACTGCTCAGACTAATTTAACTGGTAGCAATTGTCAGATCCCTTCTCTTCACTGTAGGTACCTATTTATTAGCCTAAGCCAGATGCACTTTTTATTCCATGAAAGAGAGTTTCTGCGCCTGTTGCAATTAGCTTACCCATGTAATGTTACAAGTAGAACTCAAAACTTTATCAAATATTCAGACTGAATCTGTTTCTCAACAAACCCAATCCTAAAGAATATCTAATGTACATGCAACAATTACTAGAATCAAAGTGATGAACTTGTCAGTTAGTGCTTCCAATAGATACACATGTTATAGAAGAAAATTGAGTGTGCAAAAAAATCGGCTTCCATGTTCACTGAGATATAGAAATCCTCACAAAATTAGATAGAGGAGAATTCATATACATCCATGCGGAACTGAGGTACTCAGAGAAATGTCTCGAATTGATTTCTCTCGATCGTAATAAAATTTTGATTTTCTCTATTTCTTGTTTGGCTGCTGATCTTAATTTACATCTACTTGTCCATTGTGCAGCGCAATTACCGGTATTTTTTCCTATTTGTTTCTTCCTCAAGTCTCCTCTGCATTTATGTATTTTCTGTGTCGGCATTGTACATCAAGTTTCTCATGGATGAAGACTATCCTACAGTGTGGAGGGCTTTGAAACACTCTCCTGCTTCTCTGGCACTAATGATATACTGTTTCATCTCCCTTTGGTTCGTTGGTGGACTCACGGGATTTCATACATATCTCATCAGCACAAACCAGGTTGGTCTGTTGATGTCAAATTGAGTATCTTGATTTATTTTTGCTTGGTGATTCGTCTGCACTCCTGAGTGAGCGGAAACTTCTGTTTTTCATGATGTCATCTTATCATGCTGTGCACAATGCTTGCGATGTTCTGTACCATAAAGATTTTGAAAAACACACGCGTGCGCGCACCCGCTCCCGCGCACGCGCGCGCGCACACACACACAGAGAGAGAGAGAGTATAAATAACAGGGACACTATGGTGGCCAGTCTCTATGATTGAGATTTTCCATCCATGATTGATTCAGCATGTTAAATCAATTACTTCCTTTCCAAATTGACGCCTTTTCGAATTAATGAATGTTAATGGGTTTGCCTGATATATTACATGTGCACGTATCTAAAAGCAATCCAAAGGTAGGGAGACTTAGTGCCTAGACACCATGGTGTCCTATTTCAGCGTATATATATATATATATATATATATATATATATATATATATATATATATAGAGAGAGAGAGAGAGAGAGAGAGAGAGAGCTTATTCCGTACTCCTGAGAATACATACTCTCATTTTCAATGTACCACTTAAACGAATATTTTATATCTCTTTATCACTTTCTATATATTTAAATACAATTCTAAGATACTCCGATTCGACTGGGTTGAAAAAATTTTATCGGAACCTTTTTATTTTTGCTGTATATCCTTTTTCATACATAAAAGGAATATATACACAAATTATGTTATAAAAATGGATTTTTATGAAATTTTTCATGGAATTCATTTTTGAGTATATTATAATCATTATTAGAGTATGCTCAAATAGATAAAGAGGGGGGTGTGTGTGTGTGTGTTCAGTTGGGAAGGTAGGCATTTCCAATTTCAACTGAACTGTGAAATTGCTCTTCTTTACCTTTACGTTTTATATTTGTGCATTTGTGTGGGAAAAGGTAGCTGTTTCTGTTTTCCACTCTTGTTGAAATTCACACCTAGATGAGTTCAGTTCAGAGTTTTAGTTATTCACAGACCTCATGCTTAAAATCTTAAAAGCAACTATACAGGCAACTGCTGAGCAATATTTATAGTTATCTGGGGTTGTGATTAGAACAGAAATTAGGCTGCTTATCCGAAAATGTTCATTTATGCTTATGTATGTTTATTAGGCTATGTAATTAGAGTGAAAAACACTGTTGGATTATCTAGGCAAACCTTAAGACAGCTAGTGCTATAGAATTTCTGAATAATGCGACCTAGAATTTTCTTTTTGGATGCCTATTTTCCCTAATGAAAATAAATATTTCCTTTGTGGTGCTAGTACCCCACTCCTAATCTCTAATATAGGTACTTTGGTTTTTCAGACCACATATGAGAATTTCCGGTATAGATCAGACGGCAGGCCTAATGTCTATGACCAAGGATGTCTGAATAACTTTCTAGAAGTCTTCTGTACCAAGGTACAGCCTTCCAAGCACAAGTTCTGGTCACATATACAAGAGGAAGTGCGAGCTTTACCGGTGAACAGTACTAGCGAGGTAGAAGAGGAACCAGCTGGTGCTCCTCGGGCAAAAGTGGAAGATGATCTTGATATTGGTGGCGATCTCTTGAAGATCTCACAGCGACATAATTATGAGGACATTGGTATTGAAATGGGAGGTGCGGACAGCAATGAGATGCAAGGGACAGTCTCAGATTCCAATAGAGATGCACAGGTTCCTACAGTTAGAGGCGAGGTACGCCACTCGAGTCGGGTTCAAAGAAGTGGAAGTTGTGATGTCTCATGGGAAGTCAGCACAACAAGTGTTTCAGTCTCTGAACCTGCACTGCCATCTCAGAGAGAAGCTCATTAGTCAGTTGTTGATTTGTTCAGAATAGATGTCAGTAGCGTGGATCGTTAAGCTGATGAACTGAGGCCACATAGAATTGGGGCAATTGCAGAGTCCATATGTTTTTTTGTGCTAGTCTCATCTGATGATATCAGCATGATTCTTTTTTTGTAAAGCACTGATGCAGGATACTTAGGATTCTCCTTGTAACTCCCCTGCTTAGAGATTCACCTGTGTGCATTTCAATCTCGGTTCTTCTTGAATTCTTACCCATATGGCCATATGCGTCCTTCTGAGGATGTAAAATTCGCCTATAATGCTATCCAATTTGTATAGATCTTGGTTCTCAATATGTTGTACTCTTGATTTCACATTGTGTTACCAATAGGTCTAGTAATTCAGTTTTTCTACCTCTACAAACAGATTTTGTTTCCTCGGGTCTGTAAGAAAAAACAGCAGCAACACCGACATGTTGCTATCGCCACCAGATTCACAGCTGTCCTTGAATGCTGACTGTGCGAACATTCCTTGTTGTCTTCTGGATTGCAGACTTCTGTGCTTCAGGATTCCAGACTTCCTGCGGTGGACTTTAGTAGTTTATTTTGGTAATCTAAAAGCATCTATACTCCTAAAAATTAGTTTTGGTAATTAATAATATTATTACATTTTAGGACTAACACGTGTGCTAAGATATTTTCAAGGTTTAGTCCCGAACTATGGATGACAACACAACAATGGCAAGCAAAAACTATGAAGGATCGATATGGCTCAAGAACAAGGTGAAATATAGTTTTAGAATCCTTTTTATAGTTTTAACGGTCTCGGTGTTTAGAGAAAAATACCAGATTTATAGGCTAGACGTCATACTATAAAGTGGAATCATGGCTAGTAGCGTGAGGATTTAATTTATGCTGTCTTGATCAATAAAAAGTCATGCATGCATCTTGAACTATTTTTGGAAAACCTCGGTCAGAAAAATCGGTAGCACCGCACGCACCAGACGGTACTACCGGACGACAATATGACCGTGCGTGAACAGCAGTGCTACCGCAATTGTGGTAGCACTTGTTTTCTGATGGTACATTTTTTCCCGAGGGCATGTTTTTGGATATTTTTAAAACCCTCGAAATCGGTAGTACCGATTATACCGAGCGGTACTACCGTTGTGCGGTAGTACCAATTCCTGTGAGGGCGTTAGTACGGTACTTAAAGTTTAACGGCTAGATGAGATGCATTAATTGCATACAAAAAACCGTTGAACAGTAGGTGCGATAGTACCAATCGATACATAGAGGTACTACTGCACCTACTGAATTTTGTGCAATTTGGCTCCAAACGGTCGAATTTCTGGTTGGGAGCTATAAATACTCCCTCACCAGCACCATAGCATCAACTCTTGACCTTATTGAATACATTAGAGCCATTGGTGCACTCTCTACTACTTATTTTACTCACATTTCATTATTTGGGATAGTTGAGAGCATTGAAGTGCATTTGCATCATTTGTTGATCCTCTTGGCACTTAATATTTCCTTAAGCAAGGGCTGTGATTTGTTACTCTTGGTGTTTGCCGACACTTAGACGGCTTGAGAGAAATTTACGTGGTGATCTCTTCAAGAAGGCTGCAAAGAGGCACGACACCAGTTGTGAGGGGTGTGGTGCTCGCCATCTCCAGAGTGAATGAAGAGTAACCCTAATGAATTTGAGGTCATTATGTTTAATTTGTGAAGTTGGTCCAATCTGTTTGGGCTTACCTCAATGTGGACTAGTGAAGATTGACAAGTCTTTGATACTACGGGAAAAACATCGCGCATCTTTATTGTGGTTATCTCTTATCTCTACTCTGTCGTATTTATATTTCTAGCTAATGAATTGATTATCTTATATAGCTACAGATATATTTAATAGAGATATTGCTTATAGTGCCTTAGAAAACTTAGTCTTTTAACTCTTGAATTGTGCTAGACTCTTAGAATTGCTCATTTATATTAAAATTGTTAAATTTGGAGCAATAATTTTTAGAACCTTTTATTTGCTTCTCTTTAGTTGGTTATTTTTTTTATCCTACAGCATCACGTTGTAGTAAATGCCAAACTCTGAAGACCTCGAAATTGTCTGCTCTGAGCTGAATGGTTTTGCGTGGTCCAGAGAAAAATGTGGAATCATTTGTATGATCTTAAGGATCTCAGGGTTATCAAGGCTTTGAACTGAACGGTTTCTGCAAAAATTGGCCATCCAATTATCTGCATTTTCTTGTGTGTTTTGTATGAGGGTTTTTGCTTTCCAGGCAAGAACGTTGTTGGGCAGTGAAGTCCACTCAGGAGTCGTCGCATCGCATGCGATATCCGTAATTTTGATGCCGACATTCTATATGTAAGCTCCGAATATTACTTTGAGCGAATGCTGCAGTAGGAACCTCGCTGTGTTCTCTGCTTCGCTTCCATATTTGGCTTGGTTCCATGAAAGAGTGTCTTTTCTATTACGGTGGTTTTCTTGTAAGTTGCTCTTGTATTTGGTTGCAAGTTCCTTGATCATGTATTCATATTTTGTAGATTTTCAGTGGTTCTGATCAATTTTTTTAAGGCCCTGTTTGGGATGAAGGAACTTCATTTGAGTTTTGCAGAAATTTAATAGAAACAATTCAATTCAAACACGAATAAGCAAAAATTCGCTCTCGACGAGGCCTAAACATGTAAAAATGTACTGACCAAACTCATTATATACTTCCTTTCTCTCAAAAAGAGAGAACATTCCACACTAATTATTACTAATATTTTTAGATCGGAGTATAATGACATAAAAATGGGAAAATTTGGTTGGTAACAGTGCAAAGATGCATAAATTAAAAATATTGTCTAGTACTAGGTCTCTTCTTTTTAACTTCTAAAAATTACTTTTCAGCTTTTCTACAGTAACTAGCTTTCAAATGGAATGTCTTTTTAAGGTGGAGTCTACAGTTTAATTGTAGTCCATACTGTAGTGACTTATTTATATCGGCCAAAACCGCACGTAAGTTTCTGTTATTCGATATTCTATCATGAACAGCCTAAAAGTTATAAACCGCAGCAAAAAACCATAAGCCAAAACAAAAAAAGAACAAGCGCGGTATATATAACCAAATGAAACCTAAGATCAAATGTTAGTGACATATGAATGCAATTTTTTACCAGCGTGATTTTTATACTAAGCAACTTACACTTGAAAAAAAAACTCATGTGCTCTTTCCGTTTCTTTTTATAATGTGTATTTTGATTAGAGACAAAGATTAAGGGGTTGCAAAACCAAAAGAAAGACAAGAGGAACGTGCCACACTAATCCATGCTATAAATACTTTGAAAATGTGATGGAGAATAGTTTGCGAGAGTATAAATAGGAAAGATGGATAATGCACTTATGCTTTAACACTCTTCTTTATATGTAGACTACTTCAGACCTAAGATATGTAATAGAAATGGGCTGCAATTATTTTTTAAATTGCACCAACCGGGTCTTAAACTTAAAACCTCTTGACTCTCATACCATATTGAGTTGTATATATCAATCAATTCAACCAAAAGCTTAAGTTGATAAGGAAAGATGGGTAATTCACTTATACTTTAACATCCCCTCACGTATTTCAACACTTTTTAAAAGGTTAAGTTGATGAGGAAATATGAATAATTCATTTATACTTCAATACTTCTGCTCAACACCCTCCTCACATACTTCAACACTTTCCCTCAACACCCCCTCACACGTAGGCCCCTCAGACTTAACACGTGAAAAAGAAGTGGACTGTAATTATTTTTTTCATTGTGCCAGCTAGATCTTGAACTTAGAACACCTTGATTCTGATACTATATAGCGCGGTATATATCAACTAGTTCACCTAAAAGTTTAAGCTGGTAGGGAAAGTTCAACAGTTGCGATAAATAAGATAGATAAATGAAGAGCTTTGGCCGTTTTTGGCCTCACATGGCGAGCGAATTCCCAAAGTGGCCCCCAGCACGTGAAATGCCATAGCTGGCCCCCTCCCGCATGCCCCGACCGCGCAAGCGTGCGTCCCTCGTCGCGCCACCGTGTCAGCTGGGTCGCGTGGTTCCCCAACGCGCGAGGAGCCTGGTGCGGCCTCGTACCACGCGAAGCGCCCTGGCACGGCCCCGTGCGGCGCAAAGGAAGGTGACGCGTCCCCTGCTGCGTGAAGCTGCTACACGCCCGCGCGCTACGACCGGCTTCCCAGCTCGCACGCCCCTGCTACCCGCCAGGTCCTAGGTGCACGGCTGCGCCAGGTGGCTCACGCGGTGCACGGGCACACTAGGAGTTCTAGCTATTGCAAGAGTATTGATAACAAGTGATAGATAGAAAGATTGCTTTATTCATCAGATTGAATCTGTACATATTGATACATATATATAGATGATGAGCGGTGCCAGCAAAAGATGTGTCTGTTCTAAATGATGTCTTTACAGTAAGAGGTGTCTGTACATTGGTTACTTTTTGGTTGTAACACTCCCCCTTGACCAATGTATCTTCATATGATCATCTTGATTCATCATCTTGTAAAAACTCCTCCAAAACCATGTAGGGAAAAATATGAGGAGAACCGATAGAGTAGATATGCCATGAAAAATTCCTTTAAAACCCAGTGGGAAAATTTAAGGAGAAAAATGATATGACATATATTTGATTATATCTCTTTAAAAACCCCTGTGGGGAAAATAGAGATATAATATATTTATGATTACGTTGTCATATTGCCTCATTAAAAACCTTAATGAGAAACCTTAGAGGAAAAACTCATAAAGGGAAAAGAGTACAATATTTATATTGAACGGGTTAAATCTTAGGAGATTTCTCCCCCTGATATCTGCAAATTACGTAGTCTTCGCATACCAATTTCACAAACACATTTCTGAAATGTGGAAGTTGGTAATGACTTGGTGAATAAGTCTGCGAGATTATCACAAGACTTAGTTTGTAAAATATTTATTTCCCCACTCTCTTGCAATTCATGTGGGTAAAATAGTTTAAGAGCAATATGTTGCTCTTTATGTAACCCGTTTGTATTTGAACAACGCAAGTAGCATTATCTTCGTAGATAATGGTAGGTGATGCGATAGCACCTATACCACATAATTGTTGTATGTGGTTAATCATTCTGCGAAGCAATACACATTCACGTGATGCTTCATATAATGTAATTATTTTAGAATGATTAGTGGATGTAGCCACTAGAGTCTGTTTCGAAGACTTTCAAGAGATGGCTGTTCCACCGTGTAAAAATACAAAGCCTGTTTGAGATCTGGCATTATGGGGATCTGATAAATAGCCAGCATCTGTATATCCTATTAAATCCATATTTTTATTCTTCTGGAAGAATAGACCGAGATTTTTAGTGCCTTGAAGATATCTAAGGATATTCTTCACTCCTACCCAATGTCTTTTGGTTGGAGCAGCGCTATATCTAGCAAGTAGATTTATTGCAAATGCGATATCCGGCCGGGTGCAATTTGCAAGGTACATTAGCGCTCCTATAGCACTGAGATATGGAACCTCGGGTCCCAATAGCTCTTCATTGTCATCTCAGGGTCTAAATGGATTTTTGTCCCTGTCGAGAGTTCGAACAACCATAGGGGTTTTCGATGGATATGCTTTGTCCATATTGAATTTCTCCAATATTTTCTGGACATAGGCTGATTGATGCACTATGATGCATGTATGAAGGTGCTCAAGTTGTATACCTAAGCAAAATTTGGTTTTACCCAAATCCTTCATTTCAAATTCCGTCATAAGATGATTACGTGCTTCATCTATATCCTGTGTGTTGAGGATCTTTTGATGAATACGCATGGACAATCATCATTGTTGGAGTATCCCTTTTGGTTAGGAACTCACTTAGTCGGTTGTACCAAATTCTACCCATTGTTTCAAGCCGTATAAAGACTTGTTTAATTTTACACAATACATATTGCGATTTGCGTTCGGATTCGAATTGAAATTCCATCGGAACTTTCATGTATATTTCGAATCAAGTGACCCATAAAGATATGCGATCACTACATCCATCAACTGAAAAGATAGATGATTTTTAAGCGCCAATGAGATTAAGTATCGGAATGTTATTCCACTCATTCTTGGAGAATAAGTTTCATTGAAATCAATGCCGGTCTCTGCGTGAACCCTTGTGCTACAAGCCTTGCTTTGTATCTCACCACCTCATTGTTTTCATTCCGTTTATGACGAAAACTCATTTGAAACCGAGAGAATACTTTGGGAGGTGTATGTATCACATTGGTGAATACATCTCTTTTCTTTAGCGAGGCTAACTCCTCTTGAATTGCATCCTTCCATTGAGTCCAGTCCGAGCGCTGTTTGCACTCTGCCATGGTCTTGGGATCTGGATCATTTTGAAGGTTGTTTGCAATTGTTGTGGAGAAATAAATGTCGATAATTGTAGTCTTACGATCGTATGATTCTCCAGAATCAGTATAGTTAGTGGAAATTTCTTGGACCCCTGATGACTCAATGGTATTTCCCAAAACATTTGAGTCGGGGTATTCCGATGTCCCGGATCGCAATTGAGTGCATCGTTGATGCGGGTTTAAGGATCCTTTGGTGTCAATCAACTTGAGGTTGATCTGCATTTACATTCTATTGTTTCCTTTGTCGCTTGTTAGAAGCTGTATCCGCCATTTGTACCGTACTTCTCCCCCTCTTATTTTGAACTGGGAGTTGAGTGGTATTTTGCGGTACCTCCACTCTTTCAGTGCGTTCGCGGGATTATAGGATTTTGTTACACCCTTATAATCAGTAAATGCATCTGACAGGTTATTTGCAATGTTTTGCAAATGAATGAGTTTCTGAACTTGAAGTTCAGTCTCTCTGGTACGTGGGTTTGAGGCAGGAATGCCTTGAACATTCCAATTAATTTCCTGGCATTCAGTTTGGTACTTGTTGTCTCCCCCTAATGCCGGGAAATATTCCTCATTGAATATGCAATCAGCGTACTGGGCCGTAAACAGGTCCCCTGTTAGGGGCTCGAGGTATTTTATGATTGACGGAGATTTATACCCAACATAGATCCCATATTTCCTGTGCGGTCCCATTGAGGTACGCTGCGGTGGTGAGATCGGTACGTATGTAGCGCAACCGAACTTTCGCAGATGGGAAATATCTGGTGGATTTCCACGTACTAATTGTAGCGAGGAAGTGCTATGATAAGCAGTTGGACGCAATTGTATTAAGTCAGCAGCGTGTAAAACTGCATGACCCCAACATGATGTTGGTAAGTTGCAATTCTATAGTAATGGTCTTGCAATGAGCTTGATTCTCTTGATAAGAGATTCTACTAAACCATTTTGTGTATGGACATATGGAACAGAATGTTGAACTTGTATCCCAAGAGCCATACAATCGTCATTGAAGGCATTGGATGAAAATTCAGCAGCATTGTCCATTCGAATTGATTGAATTCGATATTCAAGATAATGTGCTCGTAATTGGATAATTTGACCAATTAACTTAGCAAATGCATGGTTTCGTGTGGATAAAAGACACACATGTGACCATCTAGTAGATGCGTCAATGAGAACCATGAAATATCTGAACGGTCCACACAATGGTTGTATAGGACCACATATATCTCCTTGAATGCGTTCAAGGAATGTAAGTGGTTCAGCTCGGATTTTAAGATAAGAGGGTCTTAAAATCAATTTTCCGGTGGCACAGGAAGTGCACACAAAATCGGAGGATTCCGGAAATTTTGTTTTGGGGTATGTATGACCAATTGAATTGCTAATTATTTTCCTCGTCATTCCAATGCCGGGATGGCCAAGGCGATCATGCCATGTTTGGAATGTGTTAGTGTTTTGGAAAATTACTTTGTACGCAATATGTTAAACGGATTTGATGTATGTATAGTACAATCCGGAAGGTAAAGATGGAATTTTTTCTAGTACTTGTTTACCATATCCGTTGTGTTTGGTTAAGAGGAGATATTCCTCTTTGTTGTCAGTTTGGGTTTCAACATGGAAACCATTCTGACGGATATCTCTATAACTAAGTAGGGTACGTGTTGAATCGGGATACAAGAGTGCATCCTCAATTTCCAATTGTGTACCCATAGGGAGAGTGATAGAGGCGCGACCAGAGCCTACTATCGTTGCATCGCGTCTAGCGATGGGTAAAACATTTCCTTTCCTCCTAGTAAGAGTTAGAAAATATTTTGTGTCCCTAAGTATAGAGTTTGTGGTATCACTATCCACAAGGCATAATTCCTTCTCTATTGGATTGACTCCAAAAATCTACATACACAATGAAGAATTTAATGAAATTCTTATAGTGGTATATATAAAATACATACAAACTTTATTGACAATATCGAATGTGTTTGATATATAATTGTAGCATACAAGCTTACAATATAAATGACAACATTATTGATATTACAACAATATAGTACTTAGTAGCTATGGGACTAGGAGTCTAATTGAGATCTCCAAACATGTCTTGAGAATGAAATTCTTCAAGTGTGTCCTCGATGCACATGAGATCATCCTTCTTTGGAGAAGCACATGTGTCTTTGAGTTCTTGAAGGAACTTGGGAGAACATTCGGCTGCATCTTTGTTGGATGTGAGATTGAAGTGTGCTTCAAATCTCTTCTCTTGAGCATTCTTGCCGTGAGCCAAAGACTGGAGGTAGAGGTTCACAAGATGCTTCGGGGTGCGGCATTTCTTGGTAGGATGGTTGTAGCAACCACATTTTTGACAAATTTCAGTTTTGTCAACTTGCTTACCAGAATTGCCTTTACCTTTCTTGAATCCACTCGGTTTGTGCTTCATATTGCGTTGGTTGTTACCTTTAAAGTTCTTTGAGTGGTATTTTAAACCACTGAACTTTTTGTTATTTTGATTAGCATGTACTTCAGGAAGTGGAGCAGCCCCAATGGGACGTTGCTGATTATTCTTTAAAAGAAATTCAGCATGCTTTTCTGGCTGAAGCATGATATGCATAAGATCAAAATAAGTTTGGTAATTTGCAGCACGCCATTGCTGCTGTAGGACCCTGTCAGATGGGAGCATAGTTGAGAGAGTCTTCTCTATTTTGTCCGCATCTGTTGGTTCCTTATCACAAAAACGCAATTTGGAGCAAATTGTATGAAGGGCATGGTTATATTCTCCAACAGATTTGAAATCTTGGAGTCTAAGATATGCCCATTTATGATTAGCCTCAGGTAATATAACAGCTTTCTGCTGTTCATATCTATTTTTGAGGGCTAGCCATAATGTGAGTGGATTCTCCTCATACAAATATTCAGCCTTTAAATCCGGATGTATGTGATTCCGTATGATATTCAAAACGGAATATTTCACAATATCCGGAGGAATTTGATCAGCTGGAGGATCAAATATCACCCGTTGCAACCCACGTGTGGTTAGGTTGATTGTGAGGTCCATAGCCCATGTAGGGTAATTGGCACCATCGAGAGCGAGTGGCTCATAATCTTTGGTAGCCATGAAAGCCTACATGAAAAGTACACCATATATGATTAATTTACATGAGGTAAATTAATGTGTATGGTAATGTTGTAATAAAATGCAAAATATATGGAAAATAATATGAGTATTGTGATCCAAAAGAATATATACCCAAATTAAATATAACATGTGGTTATATTTTTAATACCGTATAATCACAATATTGGTGGTGAACACCAATTTATTGTATGGCATAGCGTACAAATAAATGTAGCAAAGTGCCATAAATTGTGATTTTGTGGTATTTATGGTAGGTATAATATTTTGCAAAAAAATCCCAAATTATTAAGTACAATGGTACTCACTAAATGGGAATTTTAATTTTTTAAATTTGCGAAAGATAGCAAATTTAAATATGGTCGCATTCCTTATTGTAAATAAAATTACAATAAAATAATCCTTCATATGTAAAAGTTATAGAAATGTGCATGCACATTTATTTGAACAATTACATAATTTTCAGTTCCTGTAGGAACTGAAATGCAAATTTATAACAGTACAAATTGACTGGTACAATTATAAATATGCACGAGGACTATACTGCAAATATTTACAATAAGATTTTATTTTACAATAAAAATTCTGCATTTTCCACGAAGTATAGGGGGGAAAGTGCAAAAGTTCGGCAACTTGGGCTGAAGCCCATTTGGCCTTTTGGCCCATGTGGGAGGTGGGGAATTTTGGGCCAAAAGCCCATTTCGGGTAGCAGTATATAAATGAGGGGTGGGGGAATTAGGGTTTCCCCCCAAACCCTAGCCGCAGCCGCCATGGGGCGCCGCCGGCCGCCGGCCACGGGCGCCGCCCGCCGCCGCCGCCATGGGCTCGCCACCGCCGCCGGCCGCCTCTTCCGCCTCCGGACACGCCGCCGCCGGCCGAGGCGCAGCCGCCGCCGCTAGCGCCACGGCCGCGAGGGTCGCCGGCCGCGGGTGGCCGTCTTTGCGCTTGCCCCAAACCCTAGCCGCCCGCCGCCCATTAGGCGCCGCCGCCGCCGCCTTCGCCCGCCGCCGCCTCGCCGGCCATCTTCACCGCCGCCGGTCACATGTTGACCGCGCCTCGCGCCGGCCGTCCCGCCGCGCCGCCACCGGCTCCGGGCATGCCGCCGCGCTGGCGCGCGCCGCCGGGTTGTGCCGCGCCATCACGGGCGTTGAGTAACGGCCGCCTCCACCGTGGCGGTCTCCACCGTCGGCCGGGCATCAACCGCCGCCGCGCCATGGCGCGTCTGCGCGCACCGCCGCCGGTTGCGTCGTCGAGCCGCCGGCCGCGATCGCGCCGAGCCGGCCGCCTCACCATGCCGCGGACGCCGCCGGAGCGCCGCCTTAGCGCCGCCGTCGTCGGCCGCTGCCGCCGCCGGCCGCCTCGTGTGCGCTGTTGCGCGCGCGCCGTCAACCGCGGTGTTGCCGGCCGTGTGCGCTGCGTCGTCACCAGCGAAGCGCGCGCGCCGCCGCCGCCGCCGGGCGTCGCCACCGCCGGCCGGGATGGGTCGCGCGCGCCGGTCTGCTGCCGCGTCGGACGCCGCCGTCTTTGCCGCCGCGTCGGCCGTGGGCTCGGGCTCTGCCGGTCGAACCGCGCGCGGCGGGCCATCGCGCGCGCGCCGCCGCGGCGGCGCCGGGCTAGGGCTGCTGGGCTCCTCGACGCCGCTGGCCGTCTGGCGGCGCCGCTTGCTCGCGCGCGCGGTCATGCGGGCGAGGCCGAGGCCAGCCGCGCAGGCTGCGTCGGCCGAGGCGAGCCGCCGGCCAGGCTGCGCCGCCGAGGGCGGGCCGCGAGCGCCGGCCGCGCAGGGCTTCACCGGCCTCGCTGCCCCTGCGCCGGTGCGCCGTCTTTGCGTCGTGAGGACGCGCGCCGCGCCGCCGGGCGGCCGCGTTGTGACGCTGGCGCGGGTGTGGTAGGCGCCGCCGCGATCGCGCGAGGAAGCAATCAATACAAGAACATCCGGCTTATCCATACCTTGTGTTCTTGTTTGTTTATCGCACATGAACATCCATCGAGAACATCCAGAGTAGTGTCGTTACCTTGTTCTTCTCTGTTGTATGTGAATGTATGTGTGCGTGTTGCTCGATTTGGAGAGAAACGTCGTGCTGATAACGTATTGCAAGAGTATTGATAACAAGTGATAGATAGAAAGATTGCTTTATTCATCAGATTGAATCTGTACATATTGATACATATATATAGATGATGAGGGGTGCCAGCAAAAGATGTGTCTGTTCTAAATGATGTCTTTACAGTAAGAGGTGTCTGTACATTGGTTACTTTTTGGTTGTAACACTAGCGCGGATCTTGGACGCACCAGGGTGGCTCGCGCACCGGGCGGACACGCCAGGAGGTTGACGCACTATAGGGCCGCGCGCTAGGGGGCCAAATATGCAATTCCGCATGAAGAGGGGCCAGTTTAGAGATGACAATGGGTACCTGATACCCGAATATTCGACGAGTTTTACCCGATAAAGAGACGGGTATGGAAAATTTTATGTACCTATGGGTACGTTATTGGGCGAAATCCTCTACCCGCCGGGTAGGCGGGTGCGGGTGTGAGTATATATTACCCATACCCGCCTACCCGCGGGTAATGAATACCCGCATTAGACAACTAGACATCCCACTTAAATGTTAATTTTATTATCTACTTGTTGTTGATTGTTTATTTGTTTGTCATATGTTGATATGGTCATGTCAAGTATGTTTATGTGATGTACTAATTTTGATCATTAGACGCTTTTATGCTTGGCATGTATGATTAATGAATGTCTAAATTGATGATATTCTTATGTGTTGAACTGGGTATGCTTGCGGGTACGGGTTACCTGTCGGGTAGTAATACCCGCGCGGGTACGGGTATGGGTAAATTTTTCTACCGCATGTGGATACGGGTAACCCGACAGGTAAATTTACACCTAGCGGGTACGGGTATGAAATGGCAATACCCGATGAGTAGTTACCCGTTGCCATCTCCAGGCCAGTTTCAGCATTGCGCAGCCAGGGGCCAAATATGTCACCAATTCACAAATAAAAACATCAATACCCGCATACATGTCTTATACTCCGAAACAAATTTGCAAAAGTTGGACGCCCTACATTTCGAAACTTACGTAGTACTATAGGTTTTTAAAGCCTGCATAGTAGTACATGGTCACGCTGCAATGATGCTGGCAACTACAAAAAACTAAAAACTTCTGCCGTGGCTGTACCAGGAGTTCAGGACCAGCAGCAGCTTTTACCGATACCGACTCATCCATGACCCGGATCGTGTGAACCAGGGGGTAGTCGGCCTCCATCCTCTCGCCGTCACGGCAGCTCACCATGTATCTTCTTCTACCCTCTTGTGTGCAGTTACTGCCCACGCGCTTTGGCCAAACCTGAGGCGTTGACACCGACACTCGATGGTGGTCCTGAACGGGAAGACACCACGCCATCGTCGGCGACGACGAGCCCGCCACCGGTCGGTTCCATGATGCCCAATTTCTTGTCCACTTCGGGCAGTTTTCGCTCGATCGGACGTCAAGTTGCAGCCATCTACAGGGACTGATGGCTGCGGCTTCTCCGTGCCGACCCTTCTCTCTCTGGATGCAGGACAAAATCCACGGTGCTACAACATCGTGACGCGGCGTTTCTACGATATTTGTTGAAGTGTACGTGGATGGCAATTGTCTTGAACAGCTCAAGTTTTTGGTTGGTTAGCGCATTAGACTCGTTAACTTTTGTCTGATTTGGAGCAATGGAATTGTGTGGGTTGAACGGCCCCTAGGCTGTGCTAGCACACCAGCACATTAATAATGTACGACTACTACTAATGTATGGTTGACATAGCCTGTTAGCAGTACTACTAGTTTCAATGTTTGAGGTTGAGCAACTTGTACAGCTGTACATGTTGGGTTTTCCTTTTACCTTTTGATTGATTTTGTACTGGCTCTTCAGTCTATCCTCTATATCTTTTTTTTTGTGACGTTCATAATTGCGTATAAGACTAAAGAGTAGAGATCTATTTATAAACTCCACTTTTAGGTATTACAAAATGACCTACCAGTTTTCAGTACATGTTGAGACTCCTATCTCTACTCCTTAAAAGGAGGAGTTCAAGGTGATGGTGCATCCTACACTTCAAAAAGGTAGTCTGACGTGTGGGCCCACCCACCCCTCCAACCGCCCGTGAGTGCCTCCCCCACGAGTCCCCTGATTTCAGATTTCTCCGTCGCCTCCTCCCCCGCCCTCCGTTCCGCCGCCGCCTTATCCCCCGCTCCTCTGCTCCGCCGCCGCCTCCTCCTCCCCCACCCCGCGCCGCCGCCGCATCCTCCTCCTCCCCACCCCCGCGCCGCCGCATCCTCCTCCCCACCCCTCCGCTCCGCCGCCTCCTCCTCCCCCCCGCGCCGCCGCCTCCTCCTCCTCCCACCCCACGCCACCATCGCCTCCTCCTCCCCACTCCTCGCTCCGCCGCCCCGCCCGCCCTCCTCCTCCACTCCGCCGCCTCCTCCTCCCCCCCCCGCCGCGCCGCCGCCTCCTCCTCCCCCGCGCGCCGTCGCCTCCTCCTCCCCGCTCCTCCGCTTCTCCAACCGCCTATTCGCTTCTCCAAGCGCTATCGTGCGGTTGGCCGGGGCATCCGCTCCTCGCCTCCTCCCATTCCTCCCCGCCGCTCCGCCCACCTCTTCCTTCCTGTGGGCAACATCGCGCGCGCTCGGCCCCAGTCCTCCTCTCCCCTCTCTTGCCTCCAACCCAAGCAAGGGACCTACCAAATCTCCGCCTCGGGGTCTCGCGTCCGCGCGGCGATGGAGCCACCGGCGGACGCCGGGGCGGGGCGGGCGCTGGTCCCGGCGCGCTCGCCTCGGCCTCATCCGCTACGGCCTCGGCTTCTCCGCCTCCAGCCTCCCTCCAGTGTCCTCGCGCGCTTCGAGTACTCGTGGCGTCCCCTGCCCCGCTCGCAGACACCGCAGCCGGCGTCCCGTCGTCATCGCTCGTCGAGGCGATGGGCTACTCGCGCGGCGGCCGGGATGGGAGGTGTCAATCGGATCGAGGCGGCCCCGCGACCGGACGCGGCGGCGTGGCGGCGGCGGCCTCGCCGGAGGACTCGTTGAGGCGACGCCGCCGACGTTGACCCGTCCTCCGCGGTGGGAGGAGGCGCGCCGCGCGGATACGAGCGGAGGGGGGCGGCGGCGCGGCGGGAACGGGGCGGGACCGCGGTACCAGCGGTATGACGTGCACCACATCGCGCGGTGGATCGGCGAGTCTCGCTGCTTCGCCGCTCCCGCTGTCGTCTTCATACGGCAGCATCTCCAAGGTTTGCTACACATTTCTCTCCCTATTTAAAAGATGTCTCTCCAGGCTAGATAGTGCACTTAAAAGGGAAAAGGGTATTCTCTATTATAGCAAGCAGTACTGTGTCAATCTACTGATTCTTGGTACCATACTAGCAGGACGCATGCTGGGGCCTGTTTAAAAAGGTTCCTTTTTCAGCTCATACTTCAATTCAAGGCCGAAAAGTGCTTTTATTTTCGTCATATGGTATTAGTATGTGCATTGCATATTGGTTTTAAATGATTTTTATGTGCAAATCCGAAATAAGAATATTTAGTTATACATATTTAGCTAGATTACCGATTCATTTCTTCTGACATCCGAGTTTCAAAACTGAACCACATGCCTTAGTTGATTGAAATGTTCCATTGATTGAGAAGCTATCTGACTTTTCTCTTCAGCTCCATGAAAGCCAAACACAATAGTTTAGTCTGATGATTCATTAAAAGAAATCTAAATAGTGTAATGCATCTTAATGCTAATTTTATGTTTGTTATATCCCTTTAAACTTACAAAACTATTTGGATGTTCAAAATTTATAATTTTAATATGTGGTTTGCTACACTTTAGCTATGCTTGCAGATGTATATAATTAGATCGACAAGATACTTGCACATGAGAAACCCATGCTAACATCGTTTTGTACTTTAGCTAATGATTCAATCGTTGTAACCATCGTTTGGTATAAGCTTAACCATCGTTTGGTATAAGCTTAGCATTAGCATAATTCTAGCTGTGGTAGTTGATTCATAAATTATTCTAGAGAGTAAATATGGATAGGAAAGAACTTTTTTTCGGGTGCTTGATTTAGAATGATTGGCTTTAATTGTCAATTTGTTTGTGATCTCAAGTGGAGTGAAGCTTCTGAGTTCTGAAGAAAGTTCGAAGCGGAGTAAGATAGAAAGCTTGCTTTTGTTTGATGTTTCTCCACTCTCTCTCATGAATTGATGTAGTTTACAAAGTTATGCGATTGAGTTACATGCTTCTGGGACAGGGGATTGAATTGAGCATCAGATCATAGGTCTGGCCATTTCTTTTGGGAGTGTAAGTACGCTGGAAATTGTGATCTGTGATAGCTCTAGCTATGCTTGCAGATGTATATAATTAGATCGACAAGATACTTGCACGTGAGAAACCCATGCTAACATCGTTTTGTACTTTAGCTAATGATTCAATCGTTGTAACCATCGTTTGGTATAGGCTTAGCATTGGCATAATTCTAGCTGTGGTAGTTGATTTATACATTACTTCAGAGAGTAAATATAGATAGGAAAGAACCTTTTTTTCGGGTGCTTGATTTATAATGATTGGCTTTAATTGTCAATTTGTTTGTGATGAATCTTCCTGTTAAGAAAGCTAAGTGTTTGCTTCCTTGATTTACATTGTGTTGATTTAATCTAGAACCAGCAGGAACAGGAAATTCTTTTGTTTAACAACGGAAGCTAATGGTTTTTAATGGTTTTTATTGCTGCATTTAAAACTTCTCTATTTAAGTCTTTTTTGAAACCACACTATTTAAGTCTTGCACTGTCGACCTATGATTCCTTGTCGTGCTGATTTCACTTGAGCTTTGGTTCCAATTATTTAGCTACATTACTCTCAGGGGCATGAATGCCATGCAGTTTCATTTTAAGTTTGCTTGAATTCTGGTTCACTAGGGCCTGTTTTATTATTATCATGATTCTTTTGTGTACCATGGGAATTTGATCCTTCTTCATTTGGTTGGTTTGAATTAGTTCTGTTCTTCTTAGGATGGATTGACTGATTCAGTACGTGCTACCTTTGGTGGTTGCTCTTGTTCTCCCAAGAGGAGTCAAATATGAAAATGATAAATAATTCATGCTATCCTGCATGTGGAAATTCAATTAGAATTGCCTTTGCTACAAACTTCGAAATTATGCCCGTATTTCCTCAGGAGAATCTGTGTTAGTTTTGGTGTTTCCAGTGGCTTTTTTTTCTTTTTTGTTCTGTTGTTCTTGGACTGCACCTTGTTCCTTAATTTGATCTTGATATAAGGTGTCTTTGGACATTTGCGTGGTCTTTGTTTCTGATCCGCCAATCAAGGAGGAGGCTAACAAGGCAATGAATGCATATCACAGCAAGCGCACGCTTCCTGGGGTATGTGGACACAACCATGTTTGTTTCACCTATATCTGCCTGGGTATAATTTAGCAACTGATAATGGATGTTACCGCATTTCAGGAAAGCTTATAGTTCATAATGTCGAACTTAATGCATACAGTTTCATAGCGTTTGGCTAAATAGATGGGGAAAAAATTCATGAACAGACACTTAGGTTTAAACGCCTTTTCGCTTAGTTTGCCTCTTCACTTTCGTTTTCTTTTTAGCTTAACAAATTATACAGAGAAGGGTGTGTTATGGGCTTTGGGCCCTATGGGGCGCGGCCATGTGGCAAGGTCGCAACATGAGAATGCACGCGGCAAAGCTGGATGTGTACCCATCCTCCCTTTGTGGTGCATGAGCGCCGGGAGACCTCGCGTAGAAGCTTCACGCCGCCAGTACCATGATCGAGCAATTTGTTAATTTTGTTATCGGACACCCAGCATCGCCTACCTCCTACAAGTCCGAGTTTGTTACTTTTGTTTGGTTTAATTGAAAATTGTTGCTTCTATTTCACATGACGTAACATTTACATATGTCCATTGTCACAAATTGGCACAATTCGGGATCATTAAAGTGAGCATTAGATACATGCGATCAATGCTCTGTAATGCTTGTTAAAATGCTGGTGTGTGCAGCTGCTTGTTTTGTGATCCATATGATAGTGCGGAATTCATTAAGCCTGCCATGTTAGTTTAAAAACTTTTAGAAAATGTCTGTATGCATATTTTAAAATTTTTTACTACCCGTGAGTTTTAAAACATGTAGTATGATAAATTTTAAAAATCCGTAGCAACGCACGGGCATTCAACTAGTACTATGTCACAAACTACAATCAGACATACCAGTTTTATGAGTCTAAAATATATTAGCCCCTAACACGGTGAGTCATTCACCATGATTAGATTGTTTACAAGATCAATTTCAATCTGATCATGCAGGTCAACAACATGCAGAGTTAATCATGCAAAACAAACCTAGCTATTCCATCCTGTGCTATCTCGGGTTAAACGTATACATGCATATTAAATTCTAGCAGACTCAATCTTAATAAATATGTCTACCATATTCTAGCACAGCCGTCCTCGACACCTCAAGTATTAATTATTCGAGTTAAATTTCGCATCAAATTATTCTCTATCACATACATCAACAATATGAATAATTCCATGTTGAGTTAAACTGACAATAACCATAATAAATATTAAAAGCCACATAAAAGTTTCAACGTCTCCTACTTGGCTAAAACATTTCAATCAATAAACTAAAGTCTCATGTCTTTAACATGCTAAGAGAATAATTTCTGACTAACTAGTTTAGTCAATGGATCTGCAACCATATCAATGCTAAGCAAGTAAACTAAACGAACAAACTTGAGTCTATGTATTACATCACGAATATAGTGATAACTTCCTTCAATGCATTTACTTTTACTATGAAATTTAGGATCCTTTGAAATCTTAATCGCTACCTGATTATTACAAAAAAAATAGTGACAAATTGTGTTGGATCGGAACGGCCGACAGAGGGGGGTGAATGTCGACTTTAAAAATTATCCCCGCACTAGTACTCACGAAAATCTCAACTCCTATAGCTATGAGAAGCTTTGCTGCCGAAATGAAGAAGGAATGAACTACTGCCTACTACTTCCCGAGAAAGAATCAATCCGTGAAGACTATTTGCTGATTCAGCTGGCATAAAAAAACGAGCAGTAAAATTGCTACCGAATAGACAAGAAGACTATTTGCCGCTTGCTGATTTCCTACCAACAACTGCAAACAACCGAGAATGAAAAAGAGAGCAATAAATGCTGATTGAGAACTACTGCCGAAAGCAAGAAAAACAAAGGACTATATTGAAGCCAACATCTCCTCACGAGCCAAAAGAACTCTTGAAGCCAAAAGCTTTAAATGAGTGTAGTACTTGGCAGTGATAGAGTGCTCGCCGAACACTTAGCTTTGGCCCCAAAAAGTACACTGCCAATCAATAAAAACATTTATTCTTCATATTGGCTGAGTGATGCAATAAATGGGAAGCAAACTGAACAGAGAACACAAGAAGGAAATCAAGAACTGAGAAGAACAAAACTAGCTTAAAAACAAGGAATAGCAGGGAATAGAACACGAAACAAGGAATAACAGACAAAATCTCTCATATTGAAATTGACACGGAGACAAATATGATTACAAGGGTAGTTCTCATCTCATCTCTCTCGATCTCTCACTAAACAAGTCTAGTCCCCATACATGATTAGGAGATCAAGAACACAACCCTATCTCATACAACCATGGAGAGACACAAATAAAACCCTAATTCTTACATACACTCTCTCAAAAATTCAGCACACCATCTCCCTCTCTATTTATAGCCTCCACTAATGGGTTCACCAAGTGCTTTACCCATTTAGCTTTTGCGCTTTACCCACAATCCACTTCCTTTAGTGCAGCTTTGCGTTTTTACCGAAACGCCCCTCGCGCACCTTCCAGGAAGTTTCCTCATTCCTTGCCCTGCAAGCCACGCAGCTTCGCCGTCTTCGACACACCTCGACCGTTCTGACCTCAGCGCCACCTGCGCCTAGTCCGGTCCACCGTACCTCGCCACGACTCCACCTCGAGTCCACGTCGTCTTCGACACATCCCGACCGTTCTGACATCAGCGCCACCTGCGCCTAGTCCGGTCCTCCGTGTCTCGCCACGACTCCGTCTCGATGTCCTGCTGCCAACACAGAAAAGAAACACATCACATAGCACCGCTCGACACATGAAAGCGTAAATAGCATCATACTTACTCATGATGAAGTCCAAACCTGTCGAATCATAGAATATACATCCTAAGCCCATACGACCAAGTTTGACCAAGTCCGACCGAGCCCGTTGCACCACGCAACGACATAGTCCGAACCACCCAAAACAAACTCGACTTTCCGAAACCCTTGTCAATTACTCATCACACACATGGGACGACCTCCACATGGTCTCTCAAATTGTGATGCAATTTCCATGACCTTAAGTGATGCAAGAAATTCCCTCAACCATACACCTTCCTTTGTTGCTTCAGATGTAGCAATGTATTGAACTTCCATAGAGGGAAGAGCAATTGAATCTTGTTTTCTACTACACCAAGAATAAGCACCTCTTACCAAAGTAAATAAACAACCAGAAGTTAATTTTTGGTCATCGGATCCCCTTGCCAAACAGCATCAGCATAACCTTGCGGCTGAAGATTATGACCATTAAAACATAGTGAATAATTCATAGTTCCTTTGACATAATGCAATACATATTTGATTTGTTTCCCATGCTCTTCTTAGGATTCTTTTGATATCTACTAAGAATTTCAATGGCATGGCAAAGATCAGATCATGTAAATAACATAGCACACATAAGAAATCCCAAAGCTAAAGAATAAGAAATACCATTTATTCTAGCTTTTTTTCTCAGGAGTATTTGAACATAATTCCTCATTGAGTTTAGTTTTCTTCACAATAGGCACATTAACAGGTTTATTGTTTTTCATCGAAAATCATTTTAAAACGCTTCAAAGTTATGCCTTTTGGGACAACCCAAAAATCATTTTATTTCTATCTCCATGTATTTTAACTCCTAAAACATATAAAGCTTCTCTCATATCTTTCATATCAAATTTAGAAGACAAACAAGATTTCAATTCCATTAATGTATTTTTATCATTAGAAGTAATGAGAATATCAACATATAAAAACAAACAAGTTTTCAATTCCATCAATTTATTTTTATCATTAGAAGTAATGAGAATATCAACATATAAAGATAATAAGACAAAATATTTACTCACAACTTTTGTATATATGCAATGATCATCTTCCGTCATTGAAAAACTATATGATGTGATAGTATTATTAAAAAGAATATACCATTGACGTAAAGTTTGTTTAAGAACATAAATTGATCTATTCAACTTGCAAACCTTATTTTCATTTCCTTTTTCTTCAAAACCTTCCGGTTGTTTCATATATATTTCCTCCTCCAAAAGACCACTAAGAAAAGTAGTTTTAACATCCATTTGGTGGAGTTCAAGATTGTAATAAACTATCAAAGTACTAATAATACGAATTGAAGTAAATTTTGCAATAGAAGAAAAAGTTTTTACAAAGTCAATACATTCCCTTTGTGTAAAGCCTTTAGCAAAAAACCTAGCCTTATATTTTTTTCACTAAACCTATTGTATTAAATTTCCTTTTAAAAATTCATTTACAACCTATGGGCTTACAATTGTTGGTAGATCAACAAGTTTCCAAAATTTATTCCTTTTTTATCAAATTTAATTCTTCCCTCATTGTTTCTATCCATAGTTTTGATTATGAGCGGTTTATTGCTTTTTTATAAGTCTTTGGTTTCTTCCGCTAAATCTAAAATTTTAGAGATCTAGATATTGGGTGCACTTAAATTCCTCTCACTTCTTCTAAACATATTAGTATTGGGTTGACTTGTATTTTTCTTTAGGAGCTAAACCTCCTTCGGTGTGAGAATTAATACCAGGTGTATCTATTTGAATTTTTGATAGAGTTGCTAATAATTCCACCCTCACCCACTTAGCACGACGAGATGTGTTTTGATATAAAAATATTGCATCCCTGCTTTTCACTAGTTTATCATTTCCTATATCATAAAAATTATACCCTTTTGATTTCAAAGAATAACCAATAAAAATTTTTGGTGTGCTTTTAGGCTGCAATTTCGTACAGTTTTGATTTGACACTCTAATTTGTGTATTATAACCCCAAACAGCTAAGTGGCGAAGTGAATGTTTCCTTTTAGTCCACAACTCATAAGAAGTGACTATTACAGCTTTAGATAGCAAATGATTTAATAAATAAATAGCAGTATATAAAACTTCACCCTAAAAGATAAAAGTAGATCTGAATAAGCCATTATAGTTCTAACCATATTCATTAGTATTCTATTCCCTCGCTTAGCAATATTATGTTGTTGCGGAGTGTATAATATAGTATAATGATGAATAATTACATATTCTTTACAAAATCATTTAATATTCTTGAAGTGTATTCTTAGTTCTTAAAATTTTGATCTTTTTATTCAATTGATTTTCTACTTCAGTTTTAAATATCTTAAACATATCAAATCCTTCTTACTTATGTGTAAGAAGATACACGTAACCAATTATAGAATAATCATCAATAAATGTGATAAAATAAATCTTTTGACCTCTAGTGGGAGTAGACATTTCACCACAAATATCAAAATGAATAATGGCAAGAGCCTTATTAGATCTTTTTGCCTTTGAAAAAAGCACATAAATCATCTTACCCATTATACATACCTCACAAATACTAAAATCCTTCCACTTAAAGTGCAAGCCTCCAGAAATAATAAGCCTCTTAATTCTATTTTTTAGATATGTAACAAGTCATAAATGCCATAAATAAGATTTTGAGCATGTATTCCTATCATTAGTATTTCTTACTATAGAGTTATTTTCACTAACTAAGCAACAATATTGTCATCATTTCATAGTTTATCAAGAAAATAAAGACCTTTATGATGAGTTCTAGTATGCACTAATTTTTCATTGAGCGATATTTTAACTCTTCCCTTTCCAAACAGTATATCATAACCAATAATTCTAACTGAGCAACAGGGATTAAATTTCTTCTGAAGCTACATGAATATAAAGTGTCCTGTAATAATTTTCTCCATTAGGAAGTTTTAGGACATAATTTCCAATTTTAAGTACATCAGTTTTAGCATTAGTATCCAAAAAGATATATCTATTTTCCCTTGGAATTGTTCGCATAGAAGTAAAAACTCTATGATCTTTAGTAATATAAGATGTAGCACCAGAATCGATAACTCAACTATTTGGAAAAGTAGTAGTAAGTAAAGATTCGATGCATACAAAAATGTCAAACATACCGTTAGGCAAAGAATTGCCTTTACGCTCAGCTGGTTGATTGTTTTGATTCTTTTACTCATTATGCTTCTTTTTTCCTGTAGTGAACTCTGAAATGCCTATACTGATCACAGTTATGACACTTGAAATTTTTGTACTTATTATTCTTCTGAGTTGAGTTATAGTTTTCACGATTATCCTGATCACATTTCTTATTAAGCTTTTCTCTCAAATCACCGTTAGGCTTCCTCTTTTGCCAATTCTTTTTATTATTACCTTTTTCCTCTTTAAGACGTAACTCAGAATTGTAAGTATTTCTTTCATTTTCCTGAGAGAGTTCTTTATCTTCTTCCATAAGCAAATGATATCTTAGAGTGCACATATTGGGTATCCTCTTAGAATGACAGAAAGATACTTTAAAATGTTATCATAAATTTGGCAAAGAGTTTAGGACAACCATGACCTGCATTTCTTCAAAAAAAAAAAAAGAGGATAGCTTGCATTTTTAATTCCTCTATTGAAACATAGAGTTTGTTGAGATGCTCATTAATTGAAATGCTATCATACATCTTAATAGAGAGAAAGCGATTAACAAGATTAAGCACTTTAATAAGATATACTTTACCAAAATCTTGTTTTAGACTACGCATTATTTTCTGCGCATTCTATTCACCCTCATGCTCAGTAGCTAAAGAACCAATCATTGATCCCAACATAAAATGCAAGCTCTTTTATTATCCCTAGTCCAATTTTTATATTTTCTGCATAAATTTCCTTTTTCTCAACAGTGATATTTTTCTGGCTCTTCCAATTCGTTTTTGTCTATTACATAATCAATGTTTTTAGCAGAAAGCAAAAAACATGAAATTTCTTTTTCAAACTGTGAAATTTGAGCCGTCCAATTTGCAACATCTAAGTAGTTCAGAAAAAACGTTCGTGGTTGGCATTGATCTCCTCAATCCGTGCACGGAGAAGAAAAGGTAATCACAAATAGGACTGTAAAAAAAGCTCGAGGCTCGCGAGCTGCTCGAGCTTGGCTCGCTCTAGACTCGATTCGAGCTTGACTCGAGCTCCAAACGAACCGAATTCGAGCTTCATCTTAAGCTCGCGAGCTTTAACGAGCCGAGCTCGAATAACTCGCGAGCTTAAGATTTTTTTACCCTCCCCAATTCCCCCCCACCCCCTCCCGCCTCTCCTCTCAAAATCCCCCACCCCATCCTCCCAGATTCCCAGGCGCCGCGCGCCCGCGCAGGCCACGCCAGGCCGGCAAGCCCCCTCCCTCCTCTGACCTCTCCCCTACCCGCCTCCGCTCCCCGCCCCTCCTGGCCCCCCACCCCTCCTCGCCGGCGTCGCTGCCCCCCGCCCCTCCTCCCCCCGCCGCCGGCCCTCCTCCCCCCGTTCCCCTCCTCGGCTCCTCGCCTCTCGCCCCGCCGCCCCGTCCCCTTCCTCTCCCCGCGCCGCCGTCCCCCTCCTCGTCCCCCGCCGGCCGCGCCTCTCCTCGCCCCAGCGCGCGCCTCGTCCCCGGCGCCCCTCCTCAACCCGGCCGCCGCGCTCCTCCTCCTCGCCGCGACTCCTCTCCTCCCCAGCGCCCCTCCTCGACCCGGCCGGCCGCCGCCGCCGCCGCCTCTCCTCCCGCCGACGCGCCCGACGCCCCTCTCGACCCGGCCGCGGCCGCCTCCTCTCCCCGCCGCGCGTGCCTCCCCGGCGCCCCTCCTCCCCGCGGCGCCGCCTCCTCGACCGGGATCCGGATGCAGTGCGCGCTCGAGCCTACACGAGCCGAGCTCGAGTGAGCTCGGTAGAAACTCGAACCGAGCTCGAGCCCGGCTTAAAGTTCGATGTTAATCTTAGGCTCGCTCGAGCTCGGCTCGAGTTTCTACCGAGCTCGAGCTTGCTAGATCAAGCTCGCTCGAGCTCGACTCATTTACAGCCCTAATCACAAAGCCTCAGATGACAAAAAGACGCCGCGTGTGCGTCTTGACCCAATGGACCGAGGTTAGGAGAGAGGAGACCGAGCAACGTCTCTTGATGTGATGTCCATGAATGAGACTCCTCGCCGTGCCTCATTCTTAATTCGTCGACTTGGCTTCCGTGCGGACGTCCGTCGAGCGTGCCACCTTTGAGTCGTCTCCCTAATCTCCCACGAATGTTAGGTTTTCATCTTACCTAGATTGATTTTGTGAAGGCTTTTTAATCTATCCTTTATTCTCTGTCTTTTATGTGGTCTTGCTCATAATTACATGTAATACTAGAGGGTAGGGACCTATTTATAGACTATTTTTATGTGTTACAAAATGACCCACTATTTTTGGTACACCGTGAGACTCCTGAATCATGTCACCAACCACTATCAAACAGGTCAGTTTTATGAGTCTAAAATATATTAGTTCCTAGCATATATGTGTGAATTATGCGCTATGATTAGATTGTTTACGAGATCAATTTCAATCTAATCATATGCGTCAACAGGTTGCTGAGTCGATCCTGTAAAACAAAGCTAGCTATTCTGCCCTATGTTGTACTAGGGTTAAATATACATGTGTATTAAATTGTAGTAGACTTGATTGTAATAAATATATCTACCATTTTTTCAACACAGCTGTCACCTCGAATATCAATTCTTCGAGTTAAATTCCACATCAAATTATTTTCTATAACATATATCACTAATATGAATAATTTCATATTGAGTTAATCAGACATAACTACAATAAATATTAAAAGCCACATAAAAATTCTAACACTACTATGCATGTTGCACATACATCGACCGCTACCTTCATCTCATCCATAGATTTAAGGCGATGTTCTTTTGGCTGCGATTGATGATTTTTGTTTGTGTTTTTCGAGATGATGGTGGAGACGTCGACGCGAATGCCACACATGTTTTTTTACTCAGAAAACTATGTAGAGAAACGGCTTCAAAAAATAACTTAAAGAAGATGATCCGTTTATTTTGGTTTCCGAAGAAGCGGAAGTCAAAAGCCCAAAGAAAAATAGAACATGCCCTAGTTCTGCTGCCGTGCGTTGATCAAACCTAGGCGTTGCCGTGCACGCATATATTGACCTTCGATTGAGGCCTTCGGTACCTAGTAGCTGGTTATGAAGGTCGCGACACATGATGATCTCCAAGAAAACTCCATGGTTCAGGTAATCCGGCCGGTACGTAGGCATGCTCAAAACCTTTTTTTTCTGAAGAACTAGTGTCACAGAAATTTGTGACATCAACTGGGAGACTAGTCCAGAAGTACATGTGTATTGGTATTGGTCTATTGGACTATTGCTATAGCTACTTAGGCCCTGTTTGGCAGAGCCCTAACTCTAAAAAATCTATAAATTTTCTAGAGCTGGTCATCGTAGCTCTAGGAAATCATGGATCTAGAGTTGCAGGCATGTTAAGTGCATTTACATGACTCATTTCATTTATATTATATATTAAATAAAAATATTTAAATCACTTTAATTTAGTCAACAAACTACAGATCCAGCATATATCTCGGAGTTAGAGCTGTGCCAAACAGGGCCTTAATGTCAAAAATAGATGTCTTTTGGGAGCAGATTTGTTTGGGTTTACAAATGTTTACTGGTTCAATATTTTTAAATATGAAATCTACAACTATTATATTTATGGGCAGCATATGCCAAGGAAAACAACGATATTTCTCCCTGACCTATGTGAATATAGAGCTAAATGGCATTTAAATCAGACTCGAGGGAGTACAAATCAGATCATGTTCAAATACAATTCATCAAACCAACAGTTAATGGCGTAGAGGTCAAGCGAAAATTATTTTTTTGCTCTATCTTATTAATAGAACTTAGCAACTCTGCTTCTATTTTCTAATTCTTGCAAAAAAAATTTTGGATTATCCGGTTTTTCTCGCTTTTTATATTTTTTACTCAAACGGCTTCTTGCAACCTGATACGGATGGTTACAGACGACATCACATCGGATCTCCGATGCTTGTGTACAATAACAAAGGATTCAAGTCTGGTTTGGAACATATGATTTTTTTTATCCCTACGAAAATTGAATTGCTCCATGTAAAAAATATTCGAAATTGATACGAAATTCCAATGTTCCTGGTCTCAACAGCTCAAAATGACTTACTTTCGTAGGAAAGAAAAGGAGAAACGTACGAGTGCATCAAATATGGTGTAGAGTAGGCAGAGCATCGCTGGTCATGTCCCAAAATCCAATATGAACAGCATCTCTTTGCAGCCATCCATGAAGGCATGAATAGGTACCTGCCTCGAGTTGCTTTGACCTCAGGCCTGCGCACAAGTCCCTTCCTTCCTGACAGGCGTACGGACGCAGCAAACATGTGCCTGTGTCAGTGATAACGCGGTACTACAACGCAAGCTTTGATTCGCGGTCAAGCATGCAATGCAACAGGAGTAGCAAATGTCAAAAAGGGAATGAACCATGCAATGGAGAAGACGGCAAGGCTACCACTATAACAAGCATTTGAACATTTCCATTTCTTGGGATTTCAAGTGCACCAACTTGGAGCGTTGAATTTAGGGTGTGTTTGATTGAGTTATGGCTTTTGAAAAAGCTGCTGTGAGCTGTGGGCTATGGAAAAGCTGCTGTAGGTTGTGGGCTGTGGAAAAGCTGTAAGCTGTTTGGTTCAAACAAGTATAAAACTTACCTCCTATCTTTATTTTCCTTGAAACAACTGTGAAATAGCTCTCTATTTTCACCATTTCAAAAAGCAGAAAGACAAAAGTCAAAAGCAAGGTCCAAGGTGCTTTCAAACCTATACTACTCAAAAGTAGCTGCTTCTGAAAAAGCAGCTTCTGGTTTCCACCCCTTTGATTGGCTTTTGGCTTTTTGGAAGCAAAAGCAGCTCCCAAAAGCTCAACCAAATGCACCCTTAGGGTGTATTCAAGTTGGTGTAAGTTTTTGGCTTTTGAGCTTTTTTTATTGTTTAGCACTGTATGAGGTCTTTTTTGGCACTGTAGCTGCTGTAGACCTTTTTCACAATGCAAAGGAATACGGGAAAAAATAAAAAGGCAAAAATGCCCAAAGAAAAGCCAAAAAATCAGAATATAAAGAAATTAAGAAGCTAAAAGTTAAAGCTGAAGCCCAATTGAGCAGGTTATTGCCTCCAAGCTTTCAACTGTCAAATTCCAATAGTACTAGTACTCCGCAAATAATTAACCACCTTCTTCTCTTCCCTTTTCGCGATGTCTTTGTTGTACTAGCCGCATAAGCGCGGCGCACGCCGCGCTAGCTATCGTGTGGACAAAAGTAAAAGAGGCGATAATTCGCAGGGAGCTTCATAAAAAAAACCAAGGACAAATGTGTAATTTCGAAAAAATCAAAGGGTTTTTTTGCAAAAAAGTGAGGACTTGTAAGGGCCTGTATGTAAGTAAATAAGGACCTATACGTAATTTCGAAAACCCGCGGGGCGCCATCAAAAATTTTTTAGGAAAAAAACTTACAGGGACCTATTCGCGAGGAAAAAGGACCTTACGTAATTTGCAAAAACTCGAGGAAAGTTGCTCGGCGGCCGACGCAATTTCATTGCCACGCCGCCACGCCGAGCGTGGGCGCGACGTGGATAGCGCGAGGGGGCCGGAATCCCCCCGGCTATAATGAGGTTTTTTATATCTGAGGGTCTTTTTGGTAATTTATCAATTGAGAAAAGGAAAAGAAATAGGAAAAGGAAAAGAATGGTGGGGCCCACCTGTCATTGGAAGTAAAGGAAGAGTCAACCAGTAGATTAGGGAGGCTACAGTTCGGATGGCTCTGCTCATCGCGAGTGGCGGCGATTGCGGATGGTTGGGCGATTTTGTCGTCGGCCATTAGCAGCGCTGCGAACGGGCTTCTTCCTCACTTCTTCTTGACTCCTTCAGTGAATGAGGCTTCTCTCACTTTTCCGCAAGATCATCAGAAAAATCAAGTAAGATCTTCTCTGAATCATTGGGGCTCTTCGATTGAATTCGAAATCTTGAGTCAATTGTGCGCCGCCTGGTGAGCTTTGTCTCTATTGGCAGCTAGGCTTGATTCATCTTCAACCTGGCAAACCAAGGCTTCCCTCTTGCGCTTTCTCTTTTAGTGATTGTGCTATGAGGAATTTTTTGGGTATTGCCTTGTTGTTTTTGGATTTGGCTAACTCTTGGTTGGATTGAGTAAGAAACTTGATTGATTCGGGTGTGCTCACCTCAGATCTATGGTGGTCATTTGCTCGGAGAGGGCATTCGGCTGGTGCTACCTCTATGTGTCTTGTGCAGCATAATCCATACACTTTAGCTTCGTTCTTTGGTGTGTCCCAAAGTGCGAAGATCGACATTGTATCTCCAACGACCTCGTCAGTTCTACGCGGCACAATGGGGCAATTGGTTTTCTGGGACAGCGCCGTGTGCGTGCCTTGCCTGGTCCTCTTCTCGGTGGGTTGAGTGCCATCCACATTGTGAGTATGTTTCGGTTGTGAGCAATTTTCATTCAAGTGTGTTGTGCTAGTTGCCTTATTTCATTGACTAGTACTAGGGGACTTGAATTAATCTGTGTGGGCTCGTTCAATTGCTCAATGAGGATTATTGTCACTAATGAAATAGGATTGACAACACTTTAGGCCTCGCTTGTTTGGACTTAGGCTTCTGGCTTATTTTTCACTATTAAACAATTTCGTCTTTTTCTGGTTTTTTTTTTGCTTTTTTGAGCTTTTTTGTTGGTTCTATTTTTTCCCGTATTTGTTTGTACTGTTCGTGACATGCTAATGTGTTTTTTTTTCTATTTTTAATTTTTTTAAAATTTAATTACACCGAATAAGCCGCCGTCAGCCACAGTGTTTTTTAGCCAAAAGCCACTTAAAATAAACCCTTTTAAGTAGGGCCTTAAATCAGACTTGAGCTAGTTGATTGCATACTATCGTTGTTCAGATACTTTTCTATGATTCATTCGCTTCTTTGTTAACAGGAACTAATTAGTATGAAACTCTATTTGCATTGTTACTTGTTCCTCTGTTGGCGGAAAGAAAGAAAGATATGTGCTTAATTGAGATTTCAGTCCTAAACTGTAATATACATATTTTTCTTTGTTGGCTAGAAGTACATAGTGTGAACAGTGACTATGAAATAATTCAATACTTGATTATTGACATAATAGTAATGCTTCCAATTCAGCTCTAAATCTGATTTATCTTGTCATATCTATTAGTGAAAATTCTTGGCACCCCGATATCTGAGAGCAATAAACAACAATACCACAACTTAAGTCTGAGCATTTGCTCATTTTGTTGCCCTTATGTTCCATGTTATAAGTATATGTTCAGCTTGAATGATATGAAAAAATTACATATTTACATGTCATTTATATACTGCTGGGAATATATTTTAATTATGCTAAATATTACTGGAATTAAAACTGAACATTTGCTAAAACCGCATTAGCTCCTACAGTCTTGCCATCAAAGTATGATTTTGTGACGTGTTCGGAAGAAGCTTTGCGATGTTTTCCGAGGAAAAAGCTTCGAATCTCTGCATGTTTGACGACCAAAATGTTCGGTCAGAGCTTGCACTATTTCTTTAGAAGTTTCAGCTCCCAAGTGTATATAGTACTTCATTTCACAGAAGTGTTAATCAACCAGCCTCGTCCTTTCTTTTTCAGCATACCAAAGGCTCAGAATTTCGCAACGCGCTTACCCAAACCGAACCTTTGCGTTGTCTTTTGGAAACAACTCTTGAATTGTTCTCTCTCTTCATGTTTTACTAATGGTATAGATTGCTCTGCACACTTTGCTTTGGCACAGCGTTTCTGTAGAAGAGCTAGGAATGTCAAACAGTTTGACAAATGTGGCTGCTTTGCAGGGCCTCCTTGGCAAAGGAAACTTGACATTCGCAAACTAAATTTTCCATCTGCCGAGGCGTTTGCTTGTTTGTCTTTCTTCTTGACCGAAATGGTTATCTATACTGATGGTCAATTTCCCCTCTATTTGGGAGCAAGGGAGCGGTAATCTATATAAATAAAAATAACTAGTGATATTCAATGCACTTTTTTCGTGTTGAGACAAGAAAATCTCATAATAATCTTAAAAAATTCTAAAACTTCTCACATTAATTGAAAAAAAGAGAATGATCTCCACCACTTATTTTAGTGAGATCATATTATAACAGTATAGATTAATCATATATAGATATTAAAGTCATATAACAAATACAATTGTATTTCAATTATAGAAGTAGAGATGTATATCTAAGACAATTGCATCATAATATCTAGCCGCGTAGTTACATGGGTAAATCTTCTAGTTGAGTAAACTTTACAACCTGGTTTGGAACAAAGGATTTTTGGTATTGTGTATGCTTCTAGTAAATGATATAACTGTGTGTCTAAAAGTAACAGATTTGTCAATATAATAAAAAGACTAGTAGGGTGGCCCGTGCATTTGCGCTGCTAGATTTATTTTAAATTTTTTAGTATTAAATAATATAAATTACATGTTTAAGAATATATTTACGTATCTTATAGGTTATTTAGGGTTTTAATACATCATAAATATTGAAAATGATAATAGAAGCTTGAAGGAAAATACAACTTAAGAAATATAATTGAAATACGAGATTGATGGATTGAGGTTCTTAAAAACATAAACATTCTCCATCATGCATGGATCATGTAGTTGCATGGTCCTATTCTTGCTCCATTAGTTATTCTTTTTTCCAAAAATATATGCGTGTACATGTACTTCTATTTAATCTCAAAGCAATACGTTAATTATATATGTGACAATCTTATTATTTTACATGGTATTAGAGTATATTGCTCACACATACACCAATGCACTATAGGTGACCTACCTTGAACTTATAATCCTTCACACGCTGGCTACCCCACCGAATCATGTGTCTTCTATCTCTACTCGACATTACAACTTTTCTGCTTGAAACTCCAATAGCACACCCTATTCTTAATCGATCTCTCTTAATTGTTACCCATTCCAATACAATCTCTTAGCTGCTATAATATAATACTTCACCATATAGTTATCTTCTACTTCTCTCATATATTACTTAATGTTGACCGTTGCAACATCAAATATGCATACATGTGCAACCATCATTAATCCCTGTCATGAACACCCGTCACACTCTCTTAGGTAGCTCTAAGCATATTCCCTATGGTTATGCCATCTCTACTTCGAGCTCTTTCCTCATCTACTTATGTACGTCCGTGCTTCTATTTATTTAGATGAATGCATGTATATACACATATGTGATGTTATATATGCTCGATATCCCTCTTCTCCTATGTCGATCACTCCTCTTCTTCAACATTAGTCACCTCAATGCTATGACTTCCTTACTAACCGCGGTGATTTAGCATCTTCACTGATATCGATATGTCTACTTTAGTTGCTATATAACGATATAAAGAACCTTCTCACCCTTGTAGGTGACATCGAACCCCTTACCAGCGATGGCATGCTTCTAGCTACCTGAAAGCCCTATATTGTTATAGCTCATCTTCAATACAAAGTTTCATCTCCTCTCTGCCAAAACTTCCCTATTATCGAGCTTATTTAGGCACTAATTTCTTCAACAATGCTGACACGCACCACACGTCGTCATGGCCCTTGGCTCCTTTAACTCCGGTCTTTCTCTTCAATGACTTCAGCGAGTAATATAATATTGTTCTTATCAAACAGCTAAGGTGAGTAACACAACATTGTGCTCGTCTCCCTTGCCATCGCCTCAGCTCTTCGATTCCTGGTGGGTCAATGTCTTCTTGTTGGACCTCCAACATCATTCGTGTTATCATTGTTATAACTTTTTTTTGAAAATTTTAGTTGTTTTAATTGGAGTTCGTAAACAAATCAAGTTGCTAATTTTATTGAATTTATATTGATTTTTAGTTATTTAGGGATTTCACTTTAGAATTCGTATCGAAATCAAATTGCTAGTTTTATTATATTTTTATTATAAATTTCAATTATCTTTTTGTTGGAATTTGGGTGCAAATCCAATTACTAATATTTGTTTACTTTTTTCTAAATTATATTTATTTAGGGATTTTACTTAGGAATTGACATTGAAACCAAATTACTAATTTTTTTATTTATTATGAATTTTAGTTATTTAAGGATTTTACTTTGGAATTGTATGGGAATGAAATTACAAATTTTCTTTTGTTTTATTTTTAATGTAAATTTTATTTGTTGGAATTTATACATAAATCCAATTGCTAATTTTTTTAATTTTTATTGAGATTTACAATTATTTATAGTTTTAAATTTGGAATTCATATCATAATCAAATTGCTAATTTTATTTCATTTTTTCTGAATTTTAGTAAATTGTTTTCTTGGAATTCATATACAAATACAACTATTAATTTTTGTTTAATTTTATTCTAAATTACTTTTATTTAATAGTTCATATGGAAATCAAATTGCTATTTTTATTTTTATTTTTATTTTTTATTTCAAATTTTAGTTATTTTAAAATTGTACTAGGCATAGACTCTTTCTTTTAATATAGATCCTTATAATCTGGATCCATCATAATCAATGATGTGGATATTTCTCTTTTTTCTCCGATTAATGTAAAAATTTCTACCTCTTGGGAGTGAACATGGTGGTTCCTTTTGCCCTTTGTTTTAATAATATATATGGTATGCTAACTTCTCTGAAACGTGGTAACCGGTCAGTTTGGGGTTCCAGACAAACAAAAACTCCATCTCCATTTGATGGTTACTAAACACGAAGTCCTCTATGCATGATTGTCCTGCTCCTACCTGTCAACCGGTTTCTGGTATTACACCAAAGTTTTCCTAACGTAGCATCGCCATATGCTTTCCTTGTGCAGGAGCAGTGCAAGATCCGTGACCGCTGATAGGGCAGCAGCAGCGAGCACGAAAGTCACAGGCTCACAGCACGCATGCACGCAGGCTTTGCGAGTCCTGTCTAAGATATGCATGCGTTGCATTGATCCGAGAACGGTGTCTTTTGACCGTACGTCGGCGCCGCCCTCTCACCAGTAGTGACCACTTCTCAGTTGTGCTCGTAATACACACACACACACAGAGAGAGAGAGAGAGAGAGAGAGAGTCTTTCACAAATACTAGGCAAGTAGGGACCATGCTAACATGTTGCATTCGCGTGCCTCGCCCTTGCTTTCATCACAGTCCTTGGGCCTTCTCGGTGGCAGGAGTAGTAGTACTAGGTATGATAAGGTGTCACATTCTGCGATTCTAATGCCAGATTTGGTAGAGGTCCCTCCTTCGCGTGCAACTCAATCTGTAGTTTTTTTCCAGCGGCTCGCCCACACATTCTCGGTCTTAAGCAAACATTACAGATGAAGCCGACTGAGAATATTGAAATCTAATCCAACCACTGAAACTGAAGTTCTTACTCTCGACGATTGGTTGTTTCTAGTTTCCCTCGCATCTGGTACCAGTCATACGACGACTATTTCATGTCTGCTCTACTATACCTTTGAATAGAAATGGTAGAAATAAAACGGGAGCAAGAGGAGGTACTATACAATGGGAGCCAAAAAAAACAACTATTGATTTCAAGAGTGCTCTACTGTACCTTCGAATTGCTACAGTTAGTGGGAAGCATGACGAGGAGGTACGTTCGTTCACGAGCCTTAGACGATCTGTAATGCGGTTGGAGAGGCTGCCGGGCCCATGATAAAGACGACCTGATCTGATCTCCACAAGATAAATGTGGCCGTTTATATGTGTGTACCTGAGCATCGGAAAGGGCTAAAGATAGTTGAAGAACCATCGCTGGCGAGTCCAGTTCGAGTTATTTCTCTTAGATAAGAAAGATGTATCAATCACAGAATAATATAGGAAAATACAAGATTGAATACAGAGAGATAGGAAAACATCAATGAACACTATAAAATATCATGTCAGAGATAGAAGAGTTCAGAGTTTTTAAATATTAATTTCAGGGCAGTATAGGTTGCGGGTGTCTTATAATTAGTGTAGTATAGATGAGTCTCAAATAAAGGAAGTCTTTCTAATTAATACCCTTTTTTATTTGCTTCATGCTTTGTAATAAGCAGGTATTTCTTACGATACTCTTCTTCAATTTCAATGTGGAAGTCGTTAGCGTGAATATCCTTGAAACTGAGGAGAGTTCTAATTGATTCTGGGGTACAACAAGGCTTCTTGAATGACCAAGATTGTGCCCATTGGGAGTATAATTGCGGCCTTTTCTGAGTCTATTATACAAGCGTCACTACCAACGATAGTCGTAAGATTACCAGCATTCTTACTAATCGAGTGAAAGAATCTTGTCTCTCTCAAGATGGTATTTATTGTGCCGCTATCAGCTAAACAGACTTTCTCTATAGGGCGCCACACGTGTTATTATATAAGGTACTTTATTAATATGTAGAAGGAGACAATCAACACATAAATAAAAATACTTCAAATATCGGAACATATCATACCATTATTAACTGAATAAATGAATGAATCATTCGATATCATGCAACCATCATGGGAAAAATTGTTTGAGTACCATCAATGAAAAATCTAACTTATTCCTTCCACACTTGAAACAAATAATAATTAAAGTCTAAATGCATTCTATGCATTAGACTGAATCTGCTAAGAAACCAGAGACTTCGGCCGCTATCTTCTCAGGGGTGAGATGCTCTTCCTGGCAAATCATGGCAGCGGCGGCTGCAATGTCAAGAAGGGGTTCTACTGCAGGAGTGGAATCAATCTCCATTGGTGCAGGCAGCTATTAAGAACTCTCTCATTCAATGAAGGCAAAGTAGGTTTCATGCTGCCCTTTGCCGCCCTTTTTTTTGGCTTGGAAGGCATCGACGACGTGTCGTGGCTCTTTATAGATCCGTGACCAGTGCCCACATTTGCCACACTTGTAGCAAGTCTGGTCTTGCTGACCATAGGATTTGTTGTCCCACTTTGGTTTGTTGGCCTTACTCTCCTATGGAGAATTTTACTTGCTATTTTGGGCTGTGGCTTTGCCCTTTCATCCCCTTTTCTTCATTATAAGCTTCCACACCTTGTAGCTCACAGCGTTGGCCTCATGGCCAGTGGGGTTCCCAGGTGGCTGTGCGACAAAGTTCTTGCAGAGAACTTCATCCTGAGCCTTTGCAACCTTTATAATATCAATCAATTCAGCATACTCTTTGTAGCCATTTTGACGATAGCTGCGCGCAGACTGCACTGTATTGGGGTGGAAGGTGGAGAGGGTCTTTTCAATCTTCTACTCATCTGTAACCTGCTTGCCACATAGTTCAAGATTGGTACAAATTCTATACAGAGCGGAGTTGTAATTCTGAACTGTCTTGAAGTCAGTAAATCTAAGTTGGATCCATTTCTACTTTGCCAAAGGAAGAATGGAGTATGTTAGCTTCTCGAACCACTTCTTTAGTGCAGTCCATAAGGCTAGCGTGCTCTTCTCTGCCGTGTACTCATTCTTGAGAGTGAGACAGAGGTGGTGCCTGAGGAAGTGAAGTGCATGATTATTTTCCTCAGATGTTGGTTTGGCACCATCTAATGCACCAATCCCAATGGCAACACAGAGTTTCTTGGTTCCAAGTACAATCTCGACGTCGGAAGCCCAAGTCAAGTAAGTTTGGCCATGCTGTGCCAGCTCCTCGAACTCCCGGTTCGTAATGCCTGTCATATACATATGCATGAAAGGAATATATATATTTACTGCAGGTAAATATGTATAAAATAAATTAGATAATGGTACAAAAGGGGCCTCGTAATGACCCAGAATTTTCTATGCATTTTCTATAGTTTTACTGTTAATTTCAGTAATTAAAGGCTACTTAAATAATTACAATTAATCAAAATAACAAATAAATACAAACAACATAGAAAGCAGTAATAACAGTGCTAACATGCTTCAAATGTTAAAAACGATACAAAATTTGAATTCCTGGGGACCTTTTATGCTAGAATATCAATTTTCATTGGATTCTGCAACTTTCGAGTGCTTATCCGCTAATTTTCAATTCAGAGAAATTTTTCGCAAATTTTCTAATTTTTCGAGAGCATATTTGCAAAAATCCAAGCGCCGGTCCCCCTCTCCCTTTTTTCATTCCTTCCCGGGCCGGGCCCATTTCTTTGGCCCATTGGGCCCAATCGACCGATTCAAAAGGAGATGGGGTAGGGGAAACCCTACCTCTATTCACTTTTGTGGCGACACGTGTGGAGGAAAAAGGCCGGAGGCCATGCCGCGAAAGCCGTACGGGCCAGCGCCGGCGAGGACCCCGTGCGGGGGTGGTGCGGGGCGACTCCGGGCTGACAATAGCGCGTAGGTGCGGAGCAGCGGCAGAGTGCCGTGCAGGGAAGCGGCATGTCGTTTGGGTCGAGCGGCAGCAACGCGGCTTGGGCCAAGCAGTGACGGCGTGGATGCGACCGAGCGGCGGCTCAGCTCTCGCCCGAGCAACGACGGCACAGATGGGACCGAGTAGCGGCGGCACGGCTCCGGGCTGAGCAGCGACGACACAGAACTCAATCGATGTTGGCGCACGGCACGGTGGCGCACGCAACACTGCAGCGGCCATGCGGGGCTGGCTGTTGCAACGACGCGCCTCGGGGAGGCGAACGGCAACGCCTTCGTGGCCATCGAGGGTGACATGTCGCTTGGGGCCGAGTAGCGGTGGCAGTGCTTCGCTCGAGTTCGTGCGGCGGCAGCGCTTCGAGGTCGACGGCGACGCTCGCGGGGCCAGCGGTGGTGGCCCGCGTCTCATGCGGGAGGCAGTGCGACCATGTGCGGATGGCGCAGCTCAGCGGTCGTGTGCTGACAACGGCGCGGTGGCTCAACGCGACGTGGCCGTACAGGGCCAACGGCATGGCCGTACATGGCCAGCAGCACGGCGTGGCCGTTCGGGGCTGCCTTCATTCTTTTTTCTTTTCAATCTATAGTGCAATCAACATCTAATCTTTCATGTAATCTACCAATCGACATTGCGTCGGTGACTTCAAGTCTGCTCGCGGTCGATTAGAGCAGATTTGTACCATAGAAAATAATGAAGAAAGTGAAATTTATGGAATTAAAAGCGATCTAAATAGGTAATTTATTCTGTGAATGATTACCTTGCGATCCACCAGAGCGATTCGTGCTGATAACGTGTTGATGAATTGTCGTTGGCTAGTCCAGTTCGAACGATGTCTCCTAGGCAAGAGAGATGGATCAATCATAGAATAATGCAACAAAATACAAGATTAAACACACAGAGAGATAGGGGAACTCATTTTTCTTTCTTTATTAATTCTCATTTTAAGTGTACTTTACAATGATTGGGACTCTTTATTTATAAACTAAGTGAAGGGTGTTTATTAATATACCAGGCTTGTAGGTTCAGACCAAGGTTTCCCAACAAACCATCTAGAAGTGGCTATAACTTAGGTACCGTTAGCTTTTGGTTTCTTCCTATTAACTTTTAAGGGTTGGGAGCTGTTTTGAAAGATGATTTTTTTCTCTTTTTTTTTGAAATATGTATTCTTTTTTCCTTTTCCTTTAGATTGTTCGAAGAGATTTTTTTATTTTCTCTCTTTTTCTTTATTTTTTAAAGTTAATGCCTCAGCCAAAATCTATTCACTACTATAGTTTTTATTTTAACTAAAAACCATAACAAAAAAAATCATCAACAAAAATCATTTTGAATGGAACCTAAACCTCACAAAGCTGTAGGGTCCTCATTTTCATTTGCCATCTTTATCCAACCCAAGCCGTTTTCCAGTGATCCACTCATCACGCTCTCCGTCTCCTTGGATGGGATATGTATGCATGCTTCTGTGGGACATACACACTCTCTCTCTCTAACAGTGCTATGTCTCATGGGTAGTGAAGTGTAGATGCTCACTGATCCATGGCATGTGATATGTGACAAGCGAAGGAGTAGATGCTCACTGATCCGTGGCATGTGATCGATCGATCGATCGGCTCTTCGATCGGATAAGGAAAGTAGTGTTTCCATGAAGTTATCCGTGGGCGCAATCATTGGGAGATCCAATTCTGATGATGTAAAAGTCACTTGTGAATTCTGATTGTGATTAATTCCTCTCTCCGGCCCGTCCTTGCTCGATGCCATGTCCTTGTCAGTTGTCACTGCATGCCCGGGGAAGATCAAATCTTCCATGGAATTATTGCCATTTATGTTTCGTTTGTCCTCTTCTTCCCCCTTCGTTGCACCGTATCCCTACAGCTACAGCTGCATATCCGGAGGAAATTAAATGTGTTAGGAGAAAACAAAAACGGTGTCTGCTACAAAATGCGACAGGAACTGTATTTCATTATGAAGTGGTCAACGGCTACAGTATTTGAAGTCCTGGAGAAAAGAATTGGCCGATACGAAACGCATGGCACCTGTTAGATTTAATCTTGACTTAGAGTCTTAGTCGTAATTGAGTTCGATTTCGTATGTAATTCGAGTTGAAATAGTGTCCAATTTGAAATCCTAGTCGTGTGTTATTAGGAGTTATAGGCATATAAATTGAGATGCTTGTAACCAGTTTAGGCATTGCAATATTTGCGAGAAATAAAGATTAGAATTCGAGAGATAGATTTGTAACAATTACCAATTGTTAGATTTAATCTTGACTTAGAGTCCTAGTCGTAATTGAGTTCGATTTCGTATGTAATTCGAGTTGAAATAGTGTCCAATTTGAAGTCCTAGTCGTGTGTTATTAGGAGTTATAGGCATATAAATTGAGATGTTTGTAACCAGTTTAGGCATTGCAATATTTGCGAGAAATAAAGATTAGAATTCAAGGGATAGATTTATAACAATTGGTATCAGAACTTGAGAGATCAAGAGCCCAGAGCCAAACCTAGTTTTTCTTTAGCCGCTGCCCCCCGGGAGGAGCAATCTCCACTCCCGGGGGCGGCCACCGTTGATCTCCGCCGACATCATCGCCGTGGAGTAGAAGGCCGCCGCCGCCGCTGCTGGATAGAGGAAGGAGGAGACCCGAAGCCTCAGGCCGCCGCCGCTGCAGGAGGAACCGGTGCCGGAGGTCGAGCCAAAGAAGAAGGCGCAGTCGCCATCGCCGTCGGCCCCGAGTAGATCCGGTCGGATCCGGCCGGATCCGGCCGCCTTCGCCGTCGCCGCGCCGAGACGCCACCGCCGCGGCGCCGCCACCGCCACCGCGCTCGGCACCACCGTCTCCCGTTGCTCCCCTCGATCCGGCCGCCTCCGCCGTCTCGGGCCCGACCGCTCGGCGCGGGTGCTACGCAGGGGCGCGCCGCGAGACGCGCAGCACGGGGAGCGGTCGAGCGCGAGGCGCCGCGTGAGGCTGCCGCGAGAAGAGGAGAAAGAGAGGGGAGGCGCCACCGAGGAAGAGGGGGGCGCAGGCCGCGGCCGGCGAGAGCAAGGGGGACCGGCCGAACTCGAGGAGGAGGAGGCGCTGCCGAAAGGGGGAGCGGCCGAGCGCAGGGCGGCGCGTCCGCACGCCGGTGGTGGAGGAGCACGAGGGGAGACGGCTGGGCTTGATGAAGGAGGAAGCCCAGGGAGTGAGGAAAGAAAAGAACATAAGGAGCGTGCGGCAGTAAATGAGACTCGGTCTCGGTTTTTGGCGATTAATTCGAGTCAAAACTGAGTCGGCAAAGGGAGTCCAATTCGGAGTAGGTGCTCCCACCATCGTATAAAAGGAGACCCAAGCACTAGAGCTAGAACCCAAAAGCGCAGAGAGCAGCAAAAGCAAGTCCAAGCAAGAGCAAAGTTCAAGAAAAAGAGAAAAAGAAAGACATCAATTTTTCCTTCCGTTTCTCTCCGTCCAAGAGTCTTCAAAGTAGCCGGAGTTTTTTGATCCGTGCCCAAGATCATGCCGCGTGATTCGGGAAGCGGTCTCGACGACAACGAGGCATCATCCGGTGCGATGGCGAAGGAGAGTTCCGCTATCTCGCTGCATTATCCGATGCTCACGGAGAGCAATTATGCAGCATGGGCAATCAAGATGAAGGTATACATGAAGGCTCAAGGTGTGTGGAATGCGATCGAGAACGGCAACGTCGATATGCGCAAAGATCAGATGGCATTGGCGGTCATCTACCAGGGCATCCCAGAAGAGACGCTCTTCCTACTGGCCGAAAAGGAGACGGCCAAAGCCGCGTGGGAGGCGTTGAAAGAGATGCATCTTGGCGCAGATCGTGTGAAGGAAGCAAAGGTACAAACTCTCAAAACCGAGTTCGAGGTGCTACGTATGAAGGAAACGGAGTTGATTAATGACTTCGCCGTCCGGTTGACGGTCATCGTCAACAAGATACGGGCCCTTGGCGAGAAGGTGGAAGAGTTGTCTGTGGTGAAGAAATTCCTTCGTGCTATTCCCTCACAGTTTCTCCCGATTGCTTCAGTCATAGAGCAATTTGGAGACCTAAAGGCAATGACCATGGAGGAGGTCATCGGTCGTCTTAAGGCGTATGAGGAACGCATCCATGACACTAGCAACAAAGGTGAAGGACAGCTCTTGTTGACTCAAGCCGAGTGGGAGGCCCGATCATCGAAGCGTGAAGGCAAGAACACTTCCAGGGGTGATGGCCAAGGCCGTAAAGGTCGGAGGTTTGATAAGGCAAAAGTGAGGTGTTATAACTGTAATGATTATGGACAATTTGCTTCAGAATGCCCAAAGCCGAAGACGAAGAAAGCGTTTGTTGCCGAAGCGCTCAGCGAAGATGAAGTGCTCTGAAGATGAGTTGAGTCAGGGACGTTTTAGATGTGTCGCCGTCCAAAACTCAAACAAGATAGAAAGAAGTTAGAAAGTCAAGATTAAGGGGGAGATTGTTAGATTTAATCTTGACTTAGAGTCCTAGTCGTAATTGAGTTCGATTTCGTATGTAATTCGAGTTGAAATAGTGTCCAATTTGAAGTCTTAGTCGTGTGTTATTAGGAGTTATAGGCATATAAATTGAGATGCTTGTAACCAGTTTAGGTATTGCAATATTTGCGAGAAATAAAGATTAGAATTCAAGGGATAAATTTATAACAGCACCCATGGAACACATAGGCGAATATAGAGAAAAAGAGAACAAGGAATGAGATAGTACATGTGGCATAGAGCACACGTTGCCGCCAAGGAAAAAAAATAACGAGTACATTACGTTTGTCACCACTCACTGACACCTTAGGGGAAAAACGTTTTGCATCGTCTCCTGTACTAGCTAGTAATTGCAAGAAGAGAAACACTTGCAACGACCAGCTCCTCCCCGATCGGGTCTATGAGCCACACGAATCTCCACTTCTGAAGTGGCCATCAGCCATCACAGATTATAGTTCTTTTTTTTTTGTGAAAGTTTGCCAAACAGTGGTGGAAACGAATCAACTGTTAAATTCCCAGTCACCGTCACATCGATCCCGATAGATGATTCGATCGGTTCCTCGCTATTTCTGATAACTTGAGCTCAAATTCAATCATTTAGATTTGATCTCAACTAGTCCAATTGGTAAGGCATCATCGTGTGTCCAAGCGGCAACGCATTCTTGAGGCGGCTGCTACGGCACTTGAGGGACTTGTTGGCCGGAGTTCGCCAGCGGCGATGAAGAAGAACTCGAGGAAGATGGAGAAGGACTCACGAACCTACGGTGGTGGTGCAGGGGCGGGAAAACCTACGATGACGATTGGGAACTCGTCGCCATCGAACTTGAGCAAGAAGGAAGCCAAAAGGTCGGCTATGGCAGTCGAGGGGCTCATTGGGCGGACTGGCGGAGTTTGCCGATAGTGGTCGATGACAGTTCTCTGGCGGTGGTTGGTAGTAGGAATACTATGGCGGTGGTCGATGCCAGGAGTTCACCAGAGGTTTTCATTGCATAGAGTAGGGTGTTGAGCAGAGGCGGAGCTGGGTCTCGAACCGTCGGAGCAATGACTTGAGACCCAACTAAAAAATTTAATGCATTTTACTGTAGCAATAAACAGTAAAGGCTTTGTTTTTTTTCTTTGCACTGGGCTTTGCAATGGGTTAGGACCGGGCTAGGCCTCAAGCTGCCTACACCCTGGTGTTGAGATGAGGTGTTCATAGCATAGAGGAGTAGGGTGTTGAGATGGACGGATTCCCCTCAAATCAGCTCTAGACAAGTGTGAATTGTGAAACCTAGTTTCTAGCTATAACTGATTTTGTGGAATTGGGGTCAAGTTGGAAAGCATCCAAATAGCCTTGGAATCGGAATCACATATCTACTTCTTTTAGATTTTTGACTTTTTAAAAGTCGAAATAAATAAGATAATTTTTAAAATGGATTTTCAAACAGTTTTTCGAGCTCAAAATCACACATACCATCTGCTACCATCTTAAAAAAGCACCGATAAAAATCGTAAGCTGTAGCTAAAAAGTATAAACCATAGTCTAAAATAATATAACTGATATCCAAAGAGGGTGTTGACCAATTTGTCTTACTTTAAACAATAAATTTAATCGATATATCTATATATTATCGTGGATCCCAATAACATGGAGAAAAGAACATGACATGATGTTCGGAACGGTGCAGAAACAGCACCTACTGCTGTGACGAGGGCACTACCGCACCCAATCACGCGCCGCGCGCGCGCACGCGCAGGTGAGTCGCCCAACCATCCCAAACACGCGTAGCCTCGCCCATGCCACGGCGCGTGATTCGCGACGGCGGCGGATAGACCAGGACCGGGGCCAAACCTGCGACGGCCACGGGGACTCCACGTCACCCCCAACCAACGGTTCGGCGAGGATACAAAAACGCACACCTTGATCAACTCAACTTCGGCTTCTTGCTTATTTTTCACTATTTATAAGTTTCGTCTTTTTTCTGAACTTTTGGCTTTTTGTTGAGCTTTTTTGCCATTTCTTTTTTCCCCGTATTTGTTTGTATTATACGTAATGGGCTAACATATTTTTTATATTTTTAAATTTTTTAAATTTAATTATGTTAAATAAGTCTCTGTCAGCTACAGTACTTTTTTCAACAAGTTACAGTATTTTCAGCCATAAGTCATAAGCTTTTCAGCTGAACCGGTCACCTCGTCACCACCACGCTCCCCCGTATCACGCACGCTGATGAGCGCAGCCGCAATCAATCGAGCCGTAGATTTCACACCTCAGGTTGACTGTATTGACAACGGTGCCGAACATGGGCCGAAATGGCATGTCCTATGAATCGTGGTCCCTAGGTCGTCCACGGTGGAATTATACTACCTCCCTTTTTTTTCTTACGGTCACCGAAATAACCTTTGATTATTACTTATTATATGTATATGTTAGAAAAAAATATTTAAAACATAATAACACAAAAGTATTTTTATGATAAATCCAAATATTTTATATATATATATATATATATATATATATATATATGAAAATTACATAAGGCACCTGGGTGCCTAGGCACCCACATCAAGAACCGTCCGATACACGTGTATGATTGATAATTTTTTTGAGTTTGGGTATGAAAATGTTTTATACCCTTGATATATTTATGGTAAGTAAGTTTGAACTACTTTTGAATTCAATGCAACTACAATGAGTATATACCATAAAAATAGTTCAAACTAAATAAACTGAAGTTGAATTTAATTTTTTTCGGAGTTTGACATCTCAAATATACTTTTTATGGGTATATGAAGATACCCACATCAAACGTTGCGAATCTCAAAGCAGATCGACGGGTATTGATATGGGTGCCTAGGCACCTGGGTGCATGAAACACGATATATATATACGATATATATATATATCGTGTTTCATGCACCCAGTGCCTAGGCACCCATATCAATACCCGTCGATCTGCTTTGAGATTCGCAATGTTTGATGTGGGTATCTTCATATACCCATAAAAAAGTATATTTGAGATGTCAAACTCCGAACAAAATTAAATTCAACTTCAGTTTAATTAGTTTGAACTATTTTTATGGTATATACTCACTGTAGTCTCATTGAACTCAAAAGTAGTTCAAACTAGTTTGAACTGAGTTCAAAACTTACTTACCATAAATATATTAAGGGTATAAAACATTTTCATACCCAAACTCAAAAATTATTAAAAATTATTAGGCACCATCGTAATTTTCCTATATATATATATATATATATATATATATATATATATATATATATATATATATATATATATATATATATATAATATATATATATATATATATATATATATATATATATATATATATATATATATATATATATATTAGTGGTCTGCGTTTTAAAAGTTAGTGAAACGATGTCTAAGAGGAACGGATTGAGTATTTTCAATGTTATGCGTCTATGCAAAACTGGTTAGGAACACACACAATTAAGAAAAACATAGACACCAAAGGTTATCAGGTTCGAATTCTGAAACATATAATTAACTTATAGACAACCCTTAGAACATAGGTGACGACGTTTAATCCTTCATTTCACTTATAGAACCAGGTGGCATACCGCAATATAGGTATGGAACACAGAACTGGAAAAAACATAAAAAATGAAAAATAGGCCCAAAATACTCTTGACATTGCTCCATTCCAAACAGGTCCAAATTTTTTCTTTTAGAACTAACAGGCCCAAAGCTTGATAAGTTTCCCAAGTTGGATACTTCCATGACAAATTGAGAATGGTGCAAACTGACCGCAAATGCTACAAATTATGTATATTGTCCAGAACATTAGTTTGATACTAAATAATAATTCTCTTATTTCGACGAAAGCATATCCTCCCCATTCCTTTTAAGAAACCGTGGACCCCATTGGAAACACCAAAAGAACGCACACATTCCAACATGCGCCTAACGTGGAGAAAGAGTCAAAAAGGGCGAACAACATGCGCCTAACTAATTTTTGAATGTTGCATTTTTTAAAACAGACTCTATAAGTTGATTATATAAGATATTGTATCAATTCATCTATATCGATCAAAATCACACATAATTATCTCTCTCTATACTCTTTCTTGTAAATAATTAGAATTCAAATGTTTAAATCATAAGCCACAATCTAAAAGAATACACTCGTGATCTCCTTGAGAACATGGATTGGCTATACAACTAAGGGCATGAAAAAGTTTTAGAGGCGATTTCTTTTCAATTTATGACTTATATCTTCCCTCAAACAAATAAACGGGATAACTTCTTCGCCATCGTTTCGAAGTGGTTTATCGGGACAGTCTTTTTAAAATGGTTTATCAGCATTTAATTCGTTCATACAAGCACTCATGGTAGGACTAAAAATATAAGTCGTAGCCGAAAAGAACCCACCTATATTCAACGGTTAACTTATAATACACTTTTATATCATCTCTATAGAAATGACTAAAAACATTCCTTTTGTTTTTTCAACGACTTTTGACTTTTTTTTAGCAATCATTATTTATTACACTGACAAGCCACAGCCAAAAGTCATAATCCATAGCCCAAAAGAACATGACAATAGTTTGTCTATATAGTTATCTATAATAGCTTCACATAATTAACGAGTTGTCTATATAATTATTTATATAATGGTATATATAATAGAAAGCCGCCTATAATACCATCTATTAAATACTAAACAACATCATTTTCTCTTCAGTAATCTCCTTTATATTACCTAAAATTCTATTTAGTATGGTCTTACATATAACTGATGTGTACTATTGTATATGCCTGATGAGTGTCATCTTGATGTCATGATGAACGAACGAGCATTCCAGTCACTATCACCGGCGATTTAAGCGAAAAAATCCGCAACCTCGCATCGCAACCTGAAGAAAAGTTGTGCTAGTAGCCAGGAAAATTATTCGAACAGGAAAGGAAACAAAATTGGATCAGCGCTAACGAATTTATGTCGGATTTGAATGAGAGTTTACCGGGTCAACCCAATCCATCTGGTATTCCAGTGCGTGAACCACGAACCACAGCTACACTCCCAGAGTCCAGACGCCACCATGTCGGCAAAAGCGATTAGTACTGATTAAACCAAGCCTCAAATACAAAGGCTGTAATTAATTACGAGCAGATCTGGCCAAATGACCATCTGACACGGTACAATTAAGTTGGATACAGCTAATCTAAATAAGTTATCATACCATATGTGTTAACTCACTATCTGCTCTTTGAGCCGTCATGGCACAAAAAAGGGTCGAGATGTACCGGACCAGTTCCCCTTCCCCTTCTCTAACGTGTGCCCCTTCCCCTTCCCCTTCCCCTGCGCGGATCCCGCCTCCTCGTCGTCGCCGGAGCGCGCCACCGAGCGCCGGTGGTCGCAAGGAGGGCGGCGGCGGGGATTTCCTCCTCGCGGGCACCTCTCCCCCTGTCGGCAGAGGGCAAAAGCGCCGCGTGCGGGCTTCTCGGGCCTCTCTCCTCCTCCCCCCTTCCCCGTCCGGATCTCGCCTCCTCGCCGTCGCCGGTGCGCGCCGCCGGTCGCCGGTGGTCGAAAGGAGAGCGGCGGCGGGGTTCCCCCCCCCAGATCTGGTCGGTGGGGAGCAGAGGGTCGTGAGCTCCCCGGCATCGGCTCGGATCCGGTGGCAGTGGCGGATCGCGCTCTCGCCGGATCTGCGGCGCGCGGCGGGCTCTGATTGGCGACCGGTGCTGCGGCACCCGTGGCGGCGGCGTGGTCGCAGCGTCGGTGGAGCTTGGGACCTGGCTGTGCTAGAGCACGACGCCGTGCCGCCATCTCCGTCGCCGCGAGCGTAGCGGTGGCTGCGTCGGACTTTGCTGCGGCGGCGACGGTCCTCAGGCCGCTGAGCTGGCCGGTTTGTTCGGTGTGCTCTTCTTGCTTGGACTAGAGCTGATGCCATCAGGATCCGCCGGCGGTAGCTCCCTCCTTGATAGGAAAGGATAGGAGCGAGGGAGTGTAGTCCCGCGAGCATGTGGCGAGGTGAGAAGTGGCGGAGCGAGATGAGCGTGTGCTCGCCGGGGCCCTTGGCGGCACCGCGAGCTCTTACGGACCTCGTCTCGAGTTCCGTCTTCACCGGACTCAGTTGCCGGTTTGGGATGTGGACGGCGACCTGCCGGGTTGTCGGATCTGGGCGCTACCTGGAGGCTTTCAGCACCGGCTTAGATGGGGCCGGCGGTGCCAAACGGTGGGTGGATGCAAGGGCGGCTTATGCAGGGACGGACTTTGCAGGGAGCGGCCCGTCGAGGAGTTCAAGGGTGGCTATGCCATGGCCTTGAGACATGCAGGACCTCGGTGTGTTGATGACGGTCTATTTTGCGTGTGGGTAGTGTGTGGGGTGCTGTGGAGGTGCTGGCGAAAGCCTTACCGGTGTTCTTGCCGGTCTCGACAACGATGACGCCTTCGGGCGCCATTTTCCTTCCTGGAGGTGTTGTCATGGCACTACATTGCCCTCATGTTTTCTGATCTCCAGGTGAAAGCCTAGCCTTGGTGAGGCGGGCGACGTCGGTGACCCTCGTCGCCTCTTTGGAGACGTCGCTTCGGAGGTGTATCTTCACGCAAAGTATACGAAGGTTGGATGGCTCAATCGGATGAGGACAGAAACTTGGTCGAAAGCAAGGACGATGAAAGAGTTCTGAAGTTTAGTCTTTCTAGCTTTTTTATTGTCTTTAAGATGTCTTTAGTGTTGTTTTATGCTCCTCAGTTTTGAGGCTTTGAGCCTAAGAGCTTGTGTAACTTTTGGCTGTATATATCCCTTGTGGATATAGAGGCCGGATATTATATCCTTTATCTAAAAAAAAATGAACCGGACCAACCCGGACATGTTTAGCCTAACGGATCACTGATAGCCCATTAAGCACGATTGTAAATATTTAACTGCCAGTCATAAGTAATCTTATTACAAATCGCATGTAATTTTACTGTCAAGTCACCCATCTGGGCTCGGAAGAGTGCAGCAACCCTAACATAAAGTAATTTTATTGCCAACCACAAACAATTTTATTGTATTATCACAGAAGAGTTATTGCACTACCACAAGAGAGTTGTTGTGCGTGTCGGATAGGGCTGGCCCATCGTGCCGAGGTGCTAACTCAAGCGCGACACATCTGGTATGACTAAACCAGTATAACCCGTTTACTATTTGTACGATGTCGTATCCGAATCAAGCCAATGATACTATGTGTGGGCTAGATCAATGGTACCATATGTCAGACCGACCAGCACAATTAACCTAGCCCGCATAGCCAGTTTTAATTACCGGTCATCTAGAGCAATACTAGTATATAATCTAAAACTGCCGACTGGGTAATTTGTACAAATTGCCGTCGACCATATGCACGTTCGGAGAGAAAAATATCTTGGATGTAGCCTGATTCAGCGAGCCCCGTTTGAAACCATACTTTCCAGGACGGCTATTTTTCCTTTTCTTTTTCTTGCCGATTATTAATAAGCTCGCCGCTACTTCTCTACTGCTATATATCTGTATGTCCTCCTCCGAAATATTCGAAGGGATTGAACGAATTGATGAGATATAGCTCTCCTCACGACTCTGTAGAGAGGCCGCGCGCCCTCTGAAAAGACTACCCTGTCTGCGTAGCTAGAGGAGCTCGTTGCATGCGCGAGCGAGCGACGTTGATGTGCTTCGAGCTGGCGGATCCACGTGGACCACATGGCGGCGGTCGTCCGGTGAAGGGCGGCGGCGAAGACCACGGTGCAACGGCTGCTGCGGCGGCAATGACAATGGCGAGCCCAGCGGAGCTCATGTCCGGGTCCTACCAGGCGCAGGAGATGTCAACCATGGTGTGGGCGCTGACGCGGGTCGTGGCGGGCAGCGACCCGTGGGCGGCCGGCGGCGGCGGCGGCGCGCAGGGGTGGAGCCGGGAGGAGCAGGCAATGCACGGGGGAGGCTACGTGCACGAGCTGGGGAGCTACCCGGGCTCGCTATCGCCGGAGTTCGCAGGTAACGAGCCAACGCGCATGCTCACCAAGCTTTGCATGCTTTGCCTTCTGCCTTGGCTTTGTTGGCATGTGTGCATGGAAAAAATATTTCAGAAGTGATTTTATGTTTTTCTCTCAAATAAAAGTGATACTAATATTAAAGCACATAAAAAGTAAATAATATCTGTCTATTATTTATTGTTCTTTAAAAATTATGTAAATCACTATTAAAAAAGTATATAATCAAATTCCAAAATATTTTAATGTTACATATATGCTAACTTGTATGTCTTGTAAGGGTTTTTTTAATTAAGAAAAAAGTAGGCACTCAAATTTGAGCCAAAGTGGACGACGGTCGGGGTGTACAACATCCACACTTCTCGCCAATTGAGCTAGGCTCAGTTTCAAAACATCTGTCAATATATTTTCAGTTCCGGTCACATGATCTCCTCTGTTCCTTCAGCACATCTGCATCTTGCATATCTATTTCTGGTCCTCAAGTCACAACATGTGTGGTTGCCTTCTTTCAGAGCATGTAATTTGCATCAGCCTAGACATAAAATGGGTCAAGAATATGGTAGGCATGACATGGGATGAAGCTTAATACTGAGAAATAAGAAAAGAAAAGGCGTGTACAACATGCCATCGCAAGTGTAACAAACAAGTAGTTCGTATGCTTGGCATGTAGCACAAATATCAAAATGTTTGACGGAACTGAATCACATGAACCAGGGTGGTCGCTGGTCAGTGGTCACCATATCGCTTTAGCTGACATAAGAAATGATCAAACTCTTGTCTGTACCACACCACTAGCTGCACAGTTGTAGCCCATTCACCAACTTGGCAAGCCTTTGAATTCACTGCGCCTCTGCACACACAACAAAGATACAGTTGGTGTTATCACTTATGGCCTTCGCTGTCATGGAGCGTGTCACCTTTCTCTACTGCTTTGTAATTCAATCCAAAAATACTCTAGCTCGTTGGTGATACAGATCGACGCCTTTTATATATTGCAAAGTTTGCAACATCACATTCACATACATACATGCATGTGTGTAGCGGTGGAGTGCGAGGCAAACGGAGCAAGTGTTCGAACACGCTTGCTGCGCTCATCGCTTTGCTCTCTTCTTTCTGCTTGGGCTTACGCCTCGTCCTCGTGTGTGTGTGTATGTATGTGCGTGTGCGCAGCATCGGAGCAGAGCGCGAGCGCGACCACCATGGAGGAGCACCACTCGCCGGTGTCCAACCCAGAGGCGTCCGACGCGCCGCGCCGGCGGTACCGCGGGGTGCGGCAGCGGCCGTGGGGCAAGTGGGCGGCGGAGATCCGGGACCCGCACAAGGCGGCGCGGGTCTGGCTCGGCACGTTCGAGACGGCCGAGGCCGCGGCGCGCGCTTACGACGAGGCCGCGCTCCGCTTCCGCGGCAACCGCGCCAAGCTCAACTTCCCCGAGGACGCGCGCCTCCACCCGGCCACCACCGCCACCACGAACCCTGCGCCGACTCAAACGCCGATCGCGACGGCTTCGACCTGTCCGGCCATCTACCTCGGCTCCGCCCAGAGCTCAGACTACCTTCGCTACCAGATGCTTCTGCAAGGGAGGACCGCCACCACCAACCAAGGCACCCTTCTTCCATTCTACGGCGGTGGCGCCATGATCAGCTCTTACGGCGGCGGCGGCACCATGAGCGGTTGCTTGGGCTCCTACTGTTCTTTCCCTAACTCCTCTGTTTCGGTGGCCACCGTCCCATCCTCTGCTTCCTCCGCTTCGGGACACTACTACTCATCGCACGACTCGCATCAGAGCGAAGCGGCGGCGGAGTGGAACCGGGAGAGCGCCCTGGCCTACCCGGCGACTACGGCTTCCTGGTCCGACTCGAGCCAGTATCCGCCGCCGCCTCACACCCAATAGTAGCGGCCAGATTCTGTCCCCGTTCTGAAGAATAACGTAAGTACGGCTGGAATGGAGATGGACGCAGCAAGCAAATCAAGAAGAGACGGTGATTTTTTTGACGTGACTTTGGCTTCTAGTTATGCTTTTGAATTTTGATTATTCGTAAGAGATAATATAAATGAAAAAATTATATGTGATTTTAATCGATATAGTCGAACTTGATAAAATGTGTACTATAATTCAATTATAAACCACATAGAAGACACAACAGAATCTAAAGCAAAAAATCAAAGTGGAAAAGATCCACCCGTCGTGTCGCATGCGTGATTGCTATGTCGTCTATGTTTTTTTCGTTGATTAGTTTGGTGATGTGGTATTATCCCATTAGTTTGCCTTTTTTTTTATTTTGGTTGCAAAGAGATGGAAGAGCATGCTAAGTCTTTAGAGGATGCAGATGCAGCTGGCATTGCACCGGATGTAAAAGCGTTTGGAAGTTGAATTAGTCGTTCTCAAGTTCTTTTAAAAGTGCAAAATTTCGGTCTGGATATAGCACTTGGGCATGTGAGTGCTAGATTTTGTATGACTATACGAACACATGGCATGGAGCGACTAATGCATGCAAGATACGGCGTCCATTATGGGCCTGTTTGGTTGCCCGCATCTTCTCAACTCAGCTCGTATGGCTCATCCTGTCTAGTCTGAGCCTGGATAGGTACATGCAAATATACTTGTTTGGTTGCCTGTATCCGTTGAAACTGTATAAGTAAAGATGGTGTTTGGTTGTCTGTATCCCTTCTTTTCCTCCCTCACCCGTCTCTCTCTCTCTCTCTCCCTCCACTCATTTCGGCCGACCGGCCTCCTCCCCCTCACCTTCTCCGCCCGGGGCGGTGCGGTGTGTGACTAGCGCGGCGGCGCCGATGGTTCTCCGCCGCCCCCTTCCTCTCGCCACCTACCTCTCTCTCTCTCCCCGCGCTCGGGCTCACTCCGGCGGTGCACGACGCGCGCGGTGGCTCGGCCTGCCGACCTCGGCTCCTCCTCCGCCGGCCTCGGGCTCTCCGCCGCCGTCCCCTCCGCACGCGCTCTCTCTCTCCTCTCTCGGCGCGCTGCGGTGCGGCCCGTGGAGCGGAGTGCGCCGCCGGCGGTTCTAAGCGGCGGCCGGGGCGAGATCGGCCGGCGCCCTACGGTGGCGCCTCCTCGCCCTCGCCGGATCCGCCGACCGAGCGAGTCGCGCCTCTTCCGCTCTCCTTCCTTCCCTCGGGCACTCTCCGCACCGTGCGCTTGCATCCGACGGGCCAGGCTGAGGAGCGAAGGACCCTCTCTTCGTTTCCCTCGGGCCTGGCTCGGGATAGAAATTTGCATGAGATGGGCCTGGCTCCGAGAGCCAACCAGGCAACCAAACACATGCCCATTGCATGAGCTCATACGAGCCAAGATATATGCAGGTAACCAAATAGGCTCTGTGACACCCTACATCACGGGATCCGGCATTCGCCCAGATGGTAAAGAGGTGTCATCGTGCCCTTGTCCGTTTGGGTTCAAATACTACTCTTTTGGTTCGCGTCGCTATCCACTTGCTCTCTTCGGCACAATCCACAATAATATTGTTTATATACAAGGTGATGATCCTATGGAATTAGTGTGTGATGACTCTAATGGCTCATTTTTTTCTGGATCCGTACGTCTTCACTTTAGGGAGTGCTAGAGCGCCCGGTCACGTATTTTTGTGTGTCCATGAGAACATGACTCGTGGATCACAACAACGAGAACGTGTCTTTGGATTGGATAGCATCAAGGCATCAACCTGATTAGACAACATATATTATCTTACCAAAGATGGTGGAAGAACAGCCTGGATGATGGATGGTGAATGAACAAACTTTGCAAAAAAAAATTCAAGAGTCAACGGAGGGTTAAACCCCTCCTGACGAACTTTGCAACTTCAAACCCTTCCCTTAATGTTACTTTGCTTGCTAACTTCTAGGATGATATTTTATTCATTAAGAAAACCCTTCTACGATGTTTATGGCTTCAAATATGCCAGCATGAAATAGAACCGAAACTCTTGTTCAGATGTGTACATCAAAGACAAGCAACCAAAATAGGCCTATATTCTTCTTGGGCAGACATGTTGGGCCGCCCATATTCTTTTTGTGCAGACATGTTGGGCGGCCCATACGAACTACGAAGATTCGTGTCCCTTCTGATTTTGTTTTAGTACAGTACTATATGATTAGTATCACCTACACACCTACTATTAGTACTAGGTTTCTACAGCGCTACATTGTATGCAAATCTCCAAAAGGAAAAAGAAAAGGTTACATTTACATGCAATCAAATTGAACAACATATTGACACTGTGAGCAATATTAGCTCTTGTCACCAGCAATCAACAAAATTCGGGGGACTATTTGTCCCAGTCTTTAGGGCTTGTTCAGTAGAGTTTTAGATTCTGATTTTTCAACTTCTACTTCTGATTATTTAATAATTCACTTCTTTGAAAATCTAGAGTTAGCCGAGGGAAACGTTTGGTTGGAGATTGGCTCCAAAGCCCCTAAAAGAGAGGATTGAAGACAAAAAAACCATAATACCCATAGTTTTATCACTTCAAGAAATCTTACTCCTTCCTATTTATACACAAATTTGTGAAACTTCTCCACAAATTTCTCGGGATTGAGAGTATTTGAATGTGATGCATACAAATACAAATAATGTACAAGAAGAAATTTACACCACCTCAAGATTATTTGAGTGTGATGCATACAAATACACATAATGCACAAAAAGAAATTAACACCACCTGGTATAAATCATTCCATCATATACAGATATGGGAAAATATTTCAAAATTATCAGAAAATTACCACATACATGTTCATCTAATAGCATAATTATTTGATCAGATCTACAAATTATGAATAAAATTAGGAAGGCCAAGCTCTAACCTTATGGCCATAGGCGAGGTCGTTGGTGGTCACCAATGTTCGAGTGTCAAGGTCGCATGGGAGAGAACGAAAGGTAGCCGCGACAGGATCTAGGGCTGGCGGCGCGGACTGGATATAGGGCGGCGCATGAGGGTCATGAGGTAAGCCCAGGCCACCAACGAGGGAACTCTTCTAAGATTGCTTTTGGTTTTATGTGTAGAGACCACTCTGATTCTAAAAATAAGAATTTGATACGTTTAACTAGGCTCCTGCTGTTCCGATTTAGAATCCGAGAGCAGAGCTATACTAAATAGGTCCTTATTACTTGAAACTTGTGATACTAATACTACTAGTATAGTGTCCGTGCTAACGCCACGAAGGCATTTTAGGGATGTACACGAAATCAACCAAACGAATTTTTGAATGGCCATACATGTTTTGTTCCCTGCTTTCAAAGCCAATTTTTGAATGGCCATATATGTTTTGTTTTTGAATGGCCTTGTTTCCTCACGCGTCACCTTAGAGCTTGTGCTCGCAGGTTCAGCATTCTCCTTGGAGCTTGTATTTGGCTCTGCAACTGATTCTGGCTTCTTTGGTAAAGGAAGAGATGCAGGCAACTGGTAAAGGAAGAGATGTAGGCAACTGGAAAAAGGAGCTACAGTGGTGTGTCCGACCAATCCTGTCAACATAGCAATCGATATAACTACTTCAAGCAGTTAGAGACTGGAGTACATACTACAATGCTTAGGTATAGTCTGTGAAAAGGGAAATTAAATTAATGAGGTTTGCAAGCTGCGAAGGAAGATATTCACATTTTGGAAACACAGTATCCCCACTCACCCATGGCTCGGCATATTCTTTTGGTACTTTTGGATCTGAACCATCGAATATGCATGGACACGAAGGGTGTTAAGATCCAAAATACGACAATTTATGCAGTTAAAATAAGTATTCAATATTCGCATTTCCTTCTAAAGAGAAAATTTGCAATGTCGGACAACGGACTACGAAAAAAGTGCATGGCCTTTTCTTTATCAATTTTCGAACATATATTAAACTATTTATTGGATGGTTTAGCTAAAAACATAAAACAATGAAGATAAAAATCTTACACCAATACGATGAATAAAAATAAAGCGAACAATCGATTCATTAAGATTCACGTCTCATATATTGTATAACCAAATATTTTTGTCACAAGATAAAGTCGGAAGGAGCTTGACCACGAAGCTTTGAGCGTGATCTTGTTTAGAAGTCATATGTGAGGATTGGAATGTTGGAAGTCTTACGACTTTGCCCGAACCTTTACGACCTCTCATGATCGCCTCGGCCGGTTTATTGCTACCAACCGCTTCCGACCGCCTCTGCGCCAATCGACCACTTAGGCGCCTTTCGACCACGATCTTCGACTCACGAGTGGCTTCGATCGCGACCTTCGACCACGGCGTGGTCATAACGGCCGTTATCATCGTGATCGTACCAACCGGTCTTACAACGTGGTCATACCGACCGGTCTCAGCGTGGTCGTGCCGGCCGATCTTACAACGTGGTCGTATCGTGGCGCCCACTTCAGCGTGGTCGTAATGACCCCTTACAGCGTGGTCGCACGACCACGCTCATCGACTTCGACCACGGGCATCTTCGACCATGGGCATTCAATTCGCCGATACCAAGTTGTAGAGATCTTTCCATTTTGGTTCCAAGTCAAATACGTTCGGCATTTCACGAGAGAAGAATGTACCACGGTCAACATTTCCTTCCAAAAGGGCATGTAATAATAGCAATTCAATAAGGGTATTACCGGCACACCACATAAATAACTTAAGCGATTGTTGACAAGTGCTAGGAATCAAGATGTCGATGGTGTATGCGCTCCTAGTTATGCTTGAGACACGAACCTCCTACCAAATTCCACTTCTTACAAACAATAAATATGATGAGCAAAGCGGCAACAAGTAAGGACCACATTTCGGATGTAAAGTTGGTGCGTGCGGTGCGAGGAAGAACTTGCATAAACACCAATAATGATGCCCTTATTCATGTTAAATAAGGATAAACCGAAGCTTTCCCATTTATGCGCGAAGGGATAATGCAGCCTGATTGAATGCAAGAATGTGGCGAGGCAACTATCATTGCATCGACCTAAAATCGAGCACTTGATCGACAATATCATAAGTCTAGGAAAGTCTAGCACCATTTCTAGTTCAAGACAGCTAATGGGAAATATCTTGAGTCTAGCACCATTTCTACTTCAATGTGAATTCCCAAATCTTTTTAGACTATAAATTCCCAAATCCTAATGCCTTTGTTCTTACAACTTTGCACTAATAAATTCGAAAAGAACAGAGAACAAAGAGAACTGCGGTGGCGGACTTGCCAACGCCACCTTTCCGGAGGCGACAGCGGCGATGTTGCCTCGCTTTGTGATCGAGGACCGCCCTTGCGCAGCTGTAGCATCTCCTACCACCAAGTCCTTAAATTTCTAATTTACTCTTATGTTTATCCAAAATACATTCCCTAAAGAGGAAAGAAAACTCAATGTGCTCAATGTATCCTTAAAAGCATAAAGTGCTTAAATCATCAAGAACTTTGTATTTCCTTTTCTCTGAGTAGATTGAGATTCAACACCCCATGCATAGTCACTACATAAAAATATAAACTTCTAAAAGTTTCCATGTCGCCATTAACAAGTATCTCGACCCTCATAACAGAAGATATTTTAGACACAATTAAATGGGCACAAATGTTCAGATGCATATATTTCACTCACATCAAAAAAATGAACGTAAGCATATAGGAAGGCCATAGGATTGTATCTTGGCAAGCATATGGGAGAAAAAGACTCTGAAGTCCTGCATAAAAAGGTATAAATTGTTGGAACAGTGGCTCCAGGTCAAGATTCCATTTCAGATAGTCTGTCATGATAATTTTAACTGGTGGTTTATAGGGGTAGAGATTATATATAGATAGATAGATAGATGTGATCAAAACCTTTCTCACAACCATTAGAAGTTCATTAGCGACGGAAGAGCCACTGAACCGATGTTGAAGCCGTGACGGTGCCAAATGACGAAGATCTCATAAACCTAATTTGTATACCTTGTATTCATGTTCCTTAGAAGATGTACTTTTCTTAATCCTAGTCCATTTTAATCTAGTGTACAGGAGCGATATAATTACTTTGAACAATTAACAAAAAAAGATCGCAAAAATCTGTATGGACTTTGCTGGCAGCTGCTAGTATAACTTAACATTAATCTGTATGGATTATTTTAATACACCTAACTCTATTACTAAAGAATTTTATACATATCAGGAATGTAAACGAAGGTATGAAACATGAATGCTAAGTTGTTAACTGTCTTCAAATGTCTCACCAAACCAATTGCAGATCAAGATGTCCAAGATAATACTATCCCACCAACACTCATTAAAGTTTGGCAACATATGTCGGAACGTAAGCTGCAAAAGGTCATAATAAGCATAATTCCTTGTCAAAGAGACAGAAGAAAAAATAACATAAAATTCTTCCAACAAGGCAACCAGATCTAACCTCCATCAGCTCAGAAGCCAATCGACAAGACCCAAAGGAGAGGTTGATTTCGTATCATTACAGCCTTACCCCACCAACCCAAGACATGGGCAATAACAAATTCATCAAACAATGTCTCCTATAAATAGATCAAATCATCAAATTTGATGGACTAACAACAACAATAATAAGCAGGGCATCTTCATAAATAGGAAGGTTCACATGGAAAATCATACATAAATATTTATGAACTTGTTTTTAGGGTTTTCTGGAACATACAGACGGCAATCAGCTCCATAGGATCTCTCTGGTAATTCTGCATTAGTTCTGCATTAGGTTAAAGAAAGGTTGGTTAACATCATTTTTTGTACAATTGTGTAGCTATTTCATACAAATATATTACCAACTCCAAGATCAGGGTAAAGGTGTTTCATGAACTGGCGAGCATCATCACGATTACGGAAAATGAGCAACTCAATTAGAATCACGTGACGGCACTATATATCCAAGATGTATGGCCTTTTATCCTGAAGTGTCAAAATCAAGTAGTTTGGGCACAAAGGATGCCACAGAACAATAACCAATAGTGCATGTAGCTAACTGAAAAAGAAGAAAGGTAAGAGCAACAAGGTAAACAACGGCCGACCCATGCACGGCGCGGACAGCGAGGATGGGGCCTAATAAGTATCCTATGACAATATTGCCAGGAGGCTGAATTATTATCATCCAAAAATGTCAGCATATTGATCTACACAGATGTACAGAAGATTTACAGGATCCAAAATTATTACGAAATCAAGGAAGAAAAAATCTGCATGTATAAAACATGGGTGTGGACCTCTAGGTAATTTGGCCCTTGCCACTTGAAACATAAGCACTACACTACTAAAGCTGGAGAAGGGACTGCCATTGCCATTTAAGCAACCTGACAAACGATAAGCGCTGCTGTAATAACGCACAAATGTTTGGTTATGATTAAAAAAAAGGAGGAAAACTAACTCACGTTGAAGGTGCTTGGGCGTGCGATGAGGCAAGGAAGGCGGCAATCATAGCGGACACCCTGGAAAGTGTCGGTGAGAAAATGAGTCGATGTCACCTCACTCTCTCCAATCATTGTGCAATGCTACGAGGAGGGTGGTTCAAGTCCAAAAGCGACATCAAAATGCAAAGGTAACCTGATTTTCATGGATAAATGTATACATTACAAGTGTGAAACTTCAATACTGACCTAAAGCGATAGTAAAATTTGAGATGACTTCAACCATACCTCGTAATAGATGTCACCTTTGCTCGAGAAGCGGCACTTACGGATCAAGAGCTCCACTTGCCCAGCTGAAAGGGGAAAAAATGAATCTGAAGTCAGATGGCACCACGAGAAAGTGAAAAGGAGAACGCCCCACACTTCTTCAGTACGGCCTACAAGTTACGAATTGCTCGTCCGTGTGACACATCTTTTGGGATAGCTTGGCACTCAGGTTAGACAACTAAGGATTGCTTCTGAGATTAAGCTCTAAGCTTGATGGGGGCGTCGTCCTTTAACGAAGCAACAGTAATAGAGTTCTCGATGAGCCTATTTCTTCCATTTAAAAAGTGTCAGAAAATGCGCTTCTCATGTAATTTGCACTTGCTAAATGAGGTGAAATGGAGCCTTGGCAAAAAGAATATTTCAGGCAAATTTGGGCATGAGATATTTGAACAAGATTCTGATTCTCCTCAGCCACTCGTACGCTTCACTATTTGACTTGCACCCGTCTATCATGCTTCAATCATTCAAAAGTTCAATTCTTTCTCACAAAATCATTAAGGTTTACCCCCAGAAATTCTTTTTTGAAAAAAAAAACCGCATGAGTACACGATTGCCTTTCAACTCTGACACTGTTGCAGCACCTGGTAGCTCTGGCCGCTCTTGTACTTGCCACAACACACGCCTTTTTAGTTTTGGCACCAAGAACTTACAGCGATAAGTTACAGGCAGCGAAACAACAAAAACATTTCCTTAGGTAACACAATTGCATATGTGCATACAATCATCAGATCCTCAAATAATAAAAAAAAGAAGGGAAACAAATGAGAAATATCAATTACTTGCCTTAGGTCACTGAGATCCACGGCCAAGTCACTGACCTCCCTTCCAAGTAGTCTCACTGAAGCCATGGTTTCAGGAAGCTTTTTTCTTGTAGAATCAAAGGACTTTTCAAGAGACTCTGCTGCCTCTTACGATCCCGAAAATGGTGAACATATCTATATCAATAGCATTTACCTTATTCCATTTCAGTTGTAATGAATGAACCGACATACCAACAGGGAGTGAATCGCCGAAAAGAATACGACGCTTGCGGAGATTGCAACCTATATAAGATAGCAATTGTGATCAGCAGAAACAGTAGGCTTCTGACACTATGCATTTCCAAATTAAAAGTACACGCAGACATTCACAAATTAAAAAAGAAATCCAAGTTATCCATGAGTAAACCTAACAAGGTGTGGATCTGTACAAGAAGCTTTAGTCTTGACCCAAATACATACCCCAGTCAAGAAAAAGGTTTGATTTTATATAAAATGCATTTTAAATCTGTAAAATAAGGATTAGGGATTGATTTGGGTTGCGCTATATCTATCAAAGAGTATACAATAATGATGGATTTGGTGAATCAAATCCATGGTTTAATAATGAACCATGTTAACTTACCATAACAACAACTCAATTCCTATCGAATTCCTATAGTAGAATTCCTATAGGATAGAACATACACAGGGTGTACGCATTATATATGAATGAAACATATTCATTAACTTAAGCATGCCCTCCATTTTCTTTAATGAGTTGATATTAATTGAATATCCTTTTTGTTTTAAAAGATTTTTGCAAAGGTTTCATTTACGCCTAATCCATATCGAGTAAACCTAACAAGCTTATCCATGAGTAAACCTAACAAGGTGTGGATCTGTATAAGAAGCTTTAGTCTTTACCCAAAATACATACCCCAGTCAAGAAAAAGGTTTGATTTTATATAAAATGCATTTTAAATCTGCAATTGATTTTCAATACGATGGAGACAAGCTTGTATATATTTGAATACAACTACAAATTTAATCGACATCTGAAGTACTTAAATTACATCAGAAGAATTGTGTCAATGACTGAATTTTCCGCAATTCCATTTGCGACATGTTATTCCAGACTGGGAAGTGCAGAACATTTTTACTTCCTTGACATGTGAATAGCAATTCTAAGTATTCATGTAATAGTCAAGTATCTGGACATCTAACCCATATCTGTATTCTTTTTAAAGAACCCATATCGTATTCGGAAACCATCTAATGCATATTTGAACTTGAGCGACATCAATTATACTTCCAAATCACATGATTTTCAATTTCATCCCTATTTGCTATATAGTGTGAACTATGGACTGTCTTCAAAGGCACATTACAAACCATAGGCTTCCACCTTCCTGCTGCGTCAAGAGAGGCGGGGATGAGCCAAGTTACCTTGAAGAGGAATCCATACATCAGCTAAAGCGAGGGAACTCCATATTCCATAGTCACATTTTCTTAGTGATATGCATATGGAAGAAAATGTAAATGTTTAGAAAAGAAAACAGAAATTGTACCACTAAACACATACCGTTCCTTTGAGGTTCCAATGTGCGGAACTTGATTGAACTTGTTTTTGTTTTACCATTGCAAGTAAATACCACATAAGGATCGGAGAAACCGGTAGCATCAAGCGGTGCCAATTTGGTTCCCTCAATTAAGGCAGCCGTTAACAACCATCCTTCGCCTTGTGCTTTCACACCATGATCACCAACTACATGAGGAAAATATTAGCATAATAGACACATAATTACATTCATGTGTATAATATTCAATAGTGTACATCAAGAAATGCGAGCCAAATTATTGTGCTATTTATCCATATGTTCCTTGAGAAAAAGCATCGATCGGAAGTTTCATATTTCTCTTGCATGAAACAAACTTCAAAGCACAATTTTAATTACGTGTTAATGTCGGGAAGTGGAGAATATTCAATCTTCTGTTTTACAAATTTCATGCTAACGTCAACTTCACTGAACTTTCATATCCAAAAACATAGGCATGGTTGTTAATCATAAAAATCTTGCATTCAGAAGAAGTTTCTTTAACTACATACACATTAGAGATGGAATGTGATGGCCCGAAGATAAAAGGGAAAGTACCTTTTGTTCCCTTGCTGAACAAAGCATGAGATCTCAATCCACATCGGGAGGCGGTCGCGCATTGTGGAGCTTCTTGGTGTCGGCGCATAATCGGCTGGTGGCATGGTCGAGTGAGAGGAGCTCCTTGGAGAGTAGCGTGGTGAGGCGATCGGTGGCTCGGTGTAGATGGCAGCGTCAAGGCACGCCTCGGTGCGGAGATCACGACCCTAAGGAGAGTCCCTTGGCTTGGGATTGTATCATCCTCCTTCGGTGGATGCATCCGCATCCTAATCTGAAATAGAACTTACATGCTTGCTGAAATTATACAAATTAACCAACATTGCATCGGTCTAACAATGTTGAGAAACTATGGTATGGATTGTTGAGAAATTCATATTATACACAAATTTGGTTGACACATTCCATGCAAGCTTGTCCTTGCCAACTTTGAGAAATTTGTTTATATGCTCTTTCATTAGCAACTAAACCTGAAATTGATCACTTCTTCTTGAGTGCAGGTGCGCGTCGAGCGGCGTGCGGGTGCGCTTCATCTCGGACTCCATCCGCTCCTTCTCCATCTGGGCGCCATCTGCGACCTCGCTCCTCCACCTCGGGAACCCCTCCCAGACGGCTGCGGCGCGAGGCCACCTCTGCCATGGCCTCGCCTCGCGCCCTCCTCGCTCCTCTCGCCCCTCACCTCCCGCGCCACCGGCTTTGTGCGCCACCTTGGGGATGGTGAGCGCGGCCCGCTCCCGCCCCGCCGTTGGAGATGAGGCGTGCGGGCTCTGCTCCGCACCGCCTCCTAGGGCGGGGAGGACACGGGGAAAGAGGCGCGGGCGGGGTGCCTTGGGCTTGATCTTGGCGATGGGGTTGGGGTGGGGTCGAGGCCCGCCCGCCGCGAGTCGTGGATGAGCTGGAAGAAGGGCCACTTGGGCCTTGGAGCGGCCGGCGGGCGCGCCGCTCGGCGCGGTACCTCTTTCGAGCTTTCGACCTTGTGGCGGCGCGCGCGCGGACTTGTGGGTGGCGTGGGAACCTCCCGCGTGGCGGTCACACGCGCCGGCGGCGTCGTCCCGATCCGCCGCCACGAGGTTGCCCTTGCGCGGCGCCTCCCACTGTCGCGATGCGCCTCGATGAGGCCAGCGTCTCCTCATGCGTCCGGCACGGCGGCGCGGCCTCCTCCGAGCCCCTCCACCGCCGGAGGATGCGGCGGCCGCGGCCGTTGCGGCGGCCGCCCAGCGGAGCGGCGGCGAGGCGGTCGGGAGAGAGCGGCCTCGGGATCGGGCGGCGGGAGGGCGAGGAGGAAATGGCCGGTGGGTCGTCGCGGCGGCTGGGGTTTGGTGAAGGAGAGATGGGGAGCGGAGGAGGAGGTGGGAATCGGGAGGAGGCCCACGCGGTGAAATGACCGGTGGGAGGCGGCCGCGAGGCGGTGCGGTGGTTTCCGCGGGGAGGATGGGGGGCGCGGGAGAGGATGGGGAGGCGGAGGAGGAGGCGCGGGGAGGATGGGGCGGAGGAGGCGGGGGGAGGAGGGAGGGGAGGAGGCGCGGGGAGGCGGAGGAGGCGGAGGAGGCGCGGGAGGCGGAGAAGCGGAGGGGTTTCGCGTAGCGGGATGTGAAGTGCTGCAGATCCATTGAAGGATGACCGTCGGATATAGTTGGGTAAGGAGAGAGAATAGAGGAGAGTTAATCACAGTGCGGGCGTTTTTATGATGGTGTAATTATGAGTGCATATTGTGGTGTGGGCGTAGTTAAGGTCATGGTATGGAGCAGGTAATTGTTGGGTGGATGTAAAATAATTTGAACTGGTGGATTATTAGTTTAGATATTATGACCGGGGGGATTCCCCGGCTCTCACCGTGTCCATGTCAGATTTTTTTCGAAAAAATCCCTGTGTTTTCCGAAATTACATAAAGGTCATCCGTTCTCGCGAAAAGGTCCCTGTCAGGTTTTTTTAGAAAGAACCCTCCACTTCACTGAAATTGCGTATCCTTTGTTGGATAGCACCTCGCAGTTTTCTAAAATTACGTATAGGTCCTTGGTTTTTTGCGAAAAAGACTTTTGATTTTTTTGAAATTACGCATGCATCCTCGATTTTTTTAAGAAACTCCCCATGAATTATAGTCTTTGTTGCTTCAATCCACACGGTAGCTAACGCGGCGTGTCGCCACGCTTACGCAGCTAGTAATCTAGATGAGGCTAGAAAAACCATAAATCATACATCCCTCTGCGCGCACTCTCAGTGAATCTTGACAATTTTGTTACAACTCGAGAAGTCGGATGATCTCATCCAAGAAACCGCCTGCAGTTACGGCTCCATGGAGCAGGCGCCTCCACGCACATTTCATAACGTCTGTACAGCATGTATAAAAACATATCAATGATCAATGAAAGATATAGAGTTCATTTTGCCACAACTGTGTTCCAGTTTACATTAGCATTCAACACGTTATCAGCACTTTCGCTTGCAACTCTGTGCTCTCGAGAGGGAGGACAGACCAAAAAGAAGACAAGGTATGGAGAACGATCAGATCAATCTTTGTGAGAAGCATCACAGTGCATTACTTGGTGTTCTTGCTTCGATTGATTCTTTGTGTGAATACCTGCAACTTCTTTTTGCCCCTTGCCATCAAAACCCACCACACACACCGGCAACCAATACCTTCATCGCGACCGGTCACGGATCTTTGCCGCTCATCGTCGTCCATGGAGGCGCGCGGCGTCTTCCACCGGCGAAGACTTCGCGCTATGGCCCTTACGGCGCGGCGCACGCATCCGGCGGCAAACGCGCCACAGACTCGGATTCGTACTCCTCCACCGGCCTCTCTGCGAGAGGATGCCTTCTCCTCCACTTGACTCAAGAACGAGGGGAGGGGCCAGCGCGCGCGAGGCACGGCCATCGAGCGCGCGGCGCTCGGGGACCGACAACCGCTCGGCCAAGGTCGGCGCGAGGCGAGGCGCGCGCGCGCAGCAGCGCAAGGCCCAATCCGGCCGGCCGCGGCGGCGACAGCGCCATCCTCGCAGCGCAGCGCCGCGGCGGCCCGTGACCGCGGCACCGAGCGAGCGCCGTGCGCGCGTGGCGCAATCCGGCCGGCCGGCGGGCGTCTGGCGGCGGTAGCCCCAAGGCCGGCGGCCGTGGTAGCACCGGCGACGAGCGGCGGCGCCGGCGGCCGGAGGTGGCGTGGCGCGGCGAACCAGCGGCGGCGGTGGTGGCGGTTGGCGGTGGAATGGCCGGTGGCGGCGACGCCACGGTAAGCGGCGCCAAGAGGCGGCGGCGCTCGGCTGCTGGCGGCAACGTCGCGCAGCGGCGGCGCATGGCGTCTCGATGGCGGCACCCGTGGCGATGGCGGCGGCGGCGGCGGCGCAAAAGCGGCGGCGGCTCCAATAGGGCATGGTGATTAGGGTTAGGGTTTTTCATCCTAACCCACCTCATATATACATGCTGCCCACAATGGGCTTTGGCCCAATAAACCCCCACCTCCCCACATGGGCCACAAGGCCGACCGGGCTTTAGCCCAGGTTGCCGAAAATTTGCAACCTCCCCCCTCTGTTTTGATGTAATTGCAGCAATTTATGTTAAATAAATTTCTATTGTAAATATTTGCAAACATATGTGTTTCCATGTAATGTATTATACATCAATTATTGCAATCAATCTTAGGCAATTTTAAATATTCCGTTTTCTAGCTTACCATACAAGCACTTAATATTTTTTTTATGCAAATGCTTTAGGTTGATTTTCTCTCATTTTGGAATAACACAAAGTTTCTTAACTTTGATATTGGCCATACACAAGGTAGTACCATAGTACTACTGCGGGATTTATTCCTCAACGTGCGTACCCAATATCAAGTTTTGAAACAATATGGTCTACACTTTTGGGTGACTACCTTTATTTATTTTTCAATTGGCCATACACAAGGTAGTACCATGGTACTACTGTGGGATTTCATCCTCAACGTGCGTACCCAATTTAATTATAAATTATACAAGGTCTACACCTAAGTGATTACCATGGTTCTTTTTCACATTGGCCATACACAAGGTAGTATCAAAGTACTACTGTGGGATTATCATCCTCAAAGTGCGCACTCAATGTTGAAAAATGAATTAAATAATGTTACCACCATTGGTGATTAACTATGTTATTCCACAATATGAGAATGTCCCTTTATGTATTTCAAGTTTACCTTGATTACTTGCATTTCGCATTGCTTATTTAACATTGCCAAAGATTTTTAACAAATCTGTGGTCCTACATCTGTAGGCACAATGGCTACTAAAGAGTTTGAGGCTCTCACTCTTGACGGCCACAACTTCCCCACATGGGCGATGGATCTCAAAGTGAGCCTATCGTTGCGCGGAATGTACCGAGCAATTCAGCCCCAAGAGGTGTAGCTCCTTTGGTGAGACTCTCAAGTACAATGCCTTATTTATCATAAGGAACCACATCCATCCGATCTCAAGGTGAGTATCGATGGAAGAAGACCCAGCGCTCGTGGCTTGCTCTTCAAACACGGTATGAACAACAAAAGCGATCATCCTCTGGGCTGTCAATGAGTGGAACCACCTCCGCATACAAGATTTTAAATCGTGGGAGAGTTCAACCATCTTTGTTCATAAAATCAGTTCTAAAGCTGAAGTTTTGCGAGAAGGAACCGTCGATGCGGAGAAAATTGAGAAGACATTGTCTACCATGCTTCCTGCACAAATGATCCTTCAGCAACAATACCGTGAAAGAGGTTTCACCGTTTATTCTGAGTTGATTAAAACATTACTTCAGGCAGAAAGGCATAATGAGCTTCTACTTTGGAACTCTAATCTACGCCCTTTGGGCACTAAGCCTTTGCCAGAAGTACATACTAACACTCAGAACAAACCTAAAGGGAATGCTACTAACTCTAGCAATCCTGCAAACTTCAAAGGGAAGAACAAGCGCAAGAGACAGCGTCAGTCTAGTGGTGCTAACAAGGGAAAGGATGTTTTTAAGTCGAAAAAGACCAAGTCTAACACTTGTGTCAAGTGTGGTTGTTACAACCATCCGACTGAGAAATGTCGCACTCCCAAGCACTTGGTTGCTTTGTACTTGAATTCCGTGAGACGAGGACGTTCCAATCAAGGTGGACAATTTGAAGCACACTTCAACTCCCAACCTGATGTCAACATGGAAGAATTCCTCCAACCTGACATTACTAAGAAAGATGCCCCTGGGTGCTCCTACTCTGCTCCTACAGTTGCGGGACCAAGCAACACCAAGGCACTACCTCCACTTGATGGGAACGTTGACGATACGGACAACATGATCGTGGAGTTCACTTCTAACGATCCGTTTGGAGACTTTAACTAGGCTCCTACACTTTGAGATATCTTATTTAATTATGCCTTAAATGTGGATGTTGTTTAATTGTGAATGTTGTCATAGGCTAGTTATTGTCCGTACTTCCTTTACGCACAATGGGTATTGTAATTTGTATTAAGCACAATTGATACCTATATATATATTGTATGTATTCTATATATATTTGTTGAGAATTACATATTCAAATTCTCCACTTTTGTATAGATTATGCTGAGTCGATCGATGGATGAGAAATATGCCTAGTGGATAGCGGTACTACTAACTCTATACTCGGGGAGATAAAATATTTCCAAACTCTCACAAAGAACAAAGGAAATGTTTTAACAATCATTGGGCGCGATTTGTAATAGTTGGCACCAGTCGGGCCACTATTATGCTCCCTATGGGTACATCAATAACAATTGAGGATGCACTCTTGTATCTGATTCAACTCGTACCCTATTGAGTTATAGAGATATCCGTAAGAATGGGTTTCATGTTGAAACTCATGAGGACAACAATGAGGAGTTTCTTCTCATAACAAAGATCACGGATATGGCAAAGAGACACTTGAAAAGTTTCCCTCACTCTGTCTGGATTGTACTACACATACATCAAACCCGTACCACATATTGCTTACAAAGTAATTTTCGAATGTTAACGCATTCCAAACTTAGCATGATCGTCTTGGCCATCTGGAATAGGGATGATGAGGAAAATTATAAGCAATTCATTGGTCACACTTTAAGTGATGCAAAATTTCCTAATCCTCAGTTTTATGTGCACCGCATGTGCCTTTGGGAAATTAATTTTGAGGCCCTCTTACCTCAAAATTCATGCCGAACCTCTAAAGTTCCTTGAATGCATTCAAGGTGACATATGTGGTCCCATTCAACCATTATGCAGGGCGTTCGGGTATTTCATGGTTCTAATAGGCGCATCTACACAATGGTCTCATGTGTGTCTACTTTCCACACGGAACTATGCATTTGCTAAAATTGTTGCACAAGTTATCAAACTTAAAGCACAATATCACGAACATCAAATCCGATCAATACGAATGGATAATCTTTGCTGAATTTTCCTCACGTGTCTTCAATGATTATTGCATGGCTTTAGGAATTCAAGTTCAGCATTCGGTCCCATCGGTCCCATACTCAAAATGGGTTGGCGAGTCTCTCATTAAGAGAGTGAAACTTATTGCAAGACCTTTACTACTGAGTGCAATCTACCAACATCATGTTGGGGTCACGTGATCTTACACTGCGACTTGATTCAATTGCGTCCAGCGCATACCATGCAACCTCCCGTTGCAACTAGTGCGTGGAAATACACCAAATATTTCCCATCTGCGGAAGTTCGGTTGCGCTACATACGTCGATCTCCCCACGCGGCGTACATCTATGGGCCCACACAGAAATTGGGGATCTCGTGGGATATCAATCTTCGTCGATCATTAAATACTTGGAACCCCTTACGGGGATCTATTCCTTTGCGATGTGCTGATTGTATCTTCAATGAAGATCATTTCCCGCATTAGGGAGGAATTGAAAACTACAGAAAATGCCGGAAATCAATTGGGATGCCATAGACATCTCCAACTCGATCCACGTATTACGGCTGAACTCCAAGTTGAGAAGATCATTAATTGCAACACATTGCAAATAACATGCCGATGCATTCACGATTATAAGGGTGTTACAAAATCCTATAATCCTGCGAGAAATGTAGGAAAGAGTAGAGGTACCAAATAAAACTACTCAACTCCAAAGTAAGAGGGGAGAAATGCGGCTATTTCCATAGATGCGACTTCTAGCAAGCAAAAGAAAAGGAAGAACAATTCTTCTAACCCGATAAATGCAACTCAACCTCACGTTGAGAAACACCTGTGGAGGTTCAACCTTCACATCCCACATCAACAGTGCACTCAATTTCGATGTTGGGACATCGGATCATACGATGCAATCATTTTGGGAAATAATGATACATCACAAGGGATGCTTGAAATTTCCATCAATTATATTGAATCGGAGAATCATATGACGAAAGTCTACAATTGTCGACATCTATTTCTGCAAGCAATTGCGAAATCATCCAAAATGATCCAGATCCTAAGACCATGGCGAGTGCGGCGCTCGGTGGAATCAATGGAAAGATGCAATTCAGCGAGAGATAACCTCGCTCACTAAAAGAGAGGTATTCACTCATGCAATACCTACACCTCGAGGAATCTTTCTGTGGGATTCAAATGGGTTTTCATCAGGAAGCGGAATGAGAACAATGAGGTGGTGAGACATAAAGCGAGGCTTGTAGCACAAGGGTTCACGCAGAGACCGGCATTGATTTCAATGAAACATATTCTCCGATTATGAGTGGAATAACATTCGATATCTTATATCTCTGGCTGTTCAAAATCGTCTATCTATGCGGTTGATGGGCGTAGTATTACATATCTATATGGGTCACTTGATTCGGACATATACATGAAGGTCACGATGGAATCTCTATACCGAATCAAGCAAATCGCAACATGTATTGTGTAAAGCTTCAAAAGTCACTCTATGGCTTAAAGCGATCGGGAAGAATGTGGTATAACCGACTTAGTGAATTCCTTTTGCGAAGGATACACTAACAATGATATTTGTCCATGTGTTTTCATCAAAAAGTCCCAAGCGGGATTTTGCATCATATCGATATATGTTGATGATTTAAATATCATCGGCAACCCACAAGATATTGATGCGACGCAATCATGTAAAGCGGAGTTTGAAATGAAGGATTTGGGTCAAACCAAATTTTGCTTAGGTTTACAACTTGAGCATCTTCCCACTGGAATTTTAGTGCATCAATCGGCATATATCCGAGAAAATATTGGAGAAATTCAATATGGACAAATCACATCCATCCAAAACTCCTATGGTTGTTCGATCTCTAGAAATGAAGCCGATCAATTGGACCACGGGATGATGGAGAAGAGATTGCAGGACCTCATTATCCTTATCTCGGTGTCATTGGAGCGCTTATGTATCTTGTAAATTGCACGGGCACGATATTGCATTTGCGATGAACTTGCTAGCTCGACATAGCGTTGCTCCTACCAAGCGGCATTGGGCGGGAGTAAAACATATCCTCGGATATGTTAATGGTACAAGAGATCTTGGATTATTTTCCAAGGAACCAGATCCTAATCGATTGGATACAACGATCTGGCTATTTATCGATCCCATAATGGCCGATCCCGAGCGAGTTTAGTGTTCTTACACGGAGCGACCATTTCATGGAAGTCTACAAAGCAGACTCGGTGGCTACCTCAACAAATCACTCTGAAATAATTGCACTATATGAGGCCTCACGCGAATGTGTTTGGCTTCGCAGAGTGATTAACCACATACAACAATCGTGTGGCATTGGTGCCATCGATTCACCAACTATTATCTATGAAGATAATTACGCTTGTGTTACAGGATGGAGACAGGCTACATCAAGAGCAACATAACCAAGCATATTTCTCCTAAGTTGTTTTACCCCATGAGTTAAAACAAATGGGTGAAATAAACATCTTGCAAACCAAATCATGTGATAACTTCGTTGATTTGTTTACTAAGTCCTTACCAGCTTCCTCGTTCCAGAAATGTGTTCAAGGAATTGGTATGCGACGACTTCGAGATTTTCAAGATTCAGGGGGAGAAATCTCCTAAATGTTACTCTGTCCAAAGCATCATATTGCACTCTTTTCTTTGTATGAGTTTTGCTCACAAGGTTTCTCATATAAAGTTTTTAATGAGACAATATTAGCATAAGCATATGTCGTATTTCCTATTTTTCCCCATCGAGGTTTTTTTTGGAGATATCAATGACATATATTATCCTCTAAACTATCTATGAGTTTTCTCCTGCAAAGATTTTTCTCATATGAGTTTACAATGAGACAATACTCATTATATGTTGTATCAATTTCTCCTTATTTTCCCATTGGGTTTAAAGGAGTTTTTAACAACATACCTATCAAATATATCTCCTCGTTTTTATCCTACAGGATTTTTTTAGAAGATTAATACTATTCATTGATCTCAAAGATGGATTTGATCAAGGGGGAGTGTTACAACTCGAGAAGTCGGATGATCTCATCCAAGAAACCGCCTGCAGTTACGGCTCCATGGAGTAGGCGCCTCCACGCACATTTCATAACGTCTGTACAGCATGTATAAAAATATATCAATGATCAATGAAAGATATAGAGTTCATTTTGCCACAACTGTGTTCCAGTTTACATTAGCATTCAACAAATTTGTTACGCGAGATTGGAACCTGATTTCTCCCAACCCGCACGATGTGGCTGCGCCGCCGCTGTCATTGACAGGGACTGTACCAAAAGTCCTCCGACTGACATGTGGGACCATCCCGCTTCCGACTGTCGTAAGCAAGCGCCCAGGTGGGCCCACACGAAGTCCTTGGGGAAGCCGTTGGGCGCATGGACAGCGACCGTTGAACTGGCTCGGACTGGGCCCCGCCCCGCCCCCCTGCAACCTCCGGTTCGACTCGAGCCCCGGCGTCCGTTCGTCCGGTCCCACTCGGGCCAGCTCACGGCCAGCCCGGCAGTACCCGACCCGAACCCAATCCCCCCAGCGACACGCTTCCTCATTGACGCCGTCACGGCTTGTCGTTACGCACAGTTCTCCTGACACGTGGATCCGCGTCACGCGCGGGGCCCATGGGCCGGCCGATGCACTGACCGCCACGTGGAGGAGGGAGCTGAGCTGCACGGGCTGGTCCAGGAGGGGGCCAGCTTGGACTTCTCCCTCTCGGTGGCGAAGTCCCACCACCCAAGGCACCAACCGGTTGCTGCTAGCCTGCTACTGGCCGCCAGCCAAAAGCAGGCGCCGCGACGCCTCACCTCCTCTCCCCCCGCGTCTCCCGCAGCGCTTCCACCCGGCTCGCGAGAAGCTTCTAGAAGGGGGCCATGGCGGAGGAGAAGGAGTCGACGTCGATCCCGCTCAGCCAGGCGGCGGAGGCGGTCGACCCCGAGGACCCGGCCAAGTCGCCGCCGCGCCCCAGCTCGCCCACCACCTCCACCCGCAAGGTCCGGATCTAACCCTGCCCACCTTCCCGCGCCGCGTGAGCCTCGGCTGCATTGGCCTAATGGCGCGCCTGTGCTACTCTCCTAGGGCCCCGCCGGCCGTTCGGTGCGTAGATTTGTGCTTCCGGGTGGTCGGATCTGTGCGGATTTGACCTCGTTTTTTATGCGCGCTCTTGTGGGGTGGTTGCCGGGTTCGAGGGGTTCATCGATTTTGCTTTCCGTGGGTTTAGATTTAGGGGTTTAGCTAAGTTTGGATTAGTAGACTAGGAAGGCTGCACTGTGATATTCCCACCAAATGTGGATGTTGGTCTTATCTCATGCATGGTTTGCTGGCTGGCTGGATTGTTGAGATTGGGAAGTGTGTTGAAGCTTGTGAGTGATTGTCTCCCTGTGCTTGCAAAGTTCATAATTTAAGTACTCAAGTGCTGACTGAATTTAGTACAGTTTTTTAGCTTTTATGTTGTTTGTGTGATAGTGTTGAGAAAATGCCCTCTGATATTTCGAGTCCGGAATTTTTTAGTTTACAAGAAGCGGTTAATGTATTCGGGTGTGGTCTTTTGCAGGGGACGACACTGCTACAACAATTTGAGGATACCGTTATTGTATTAAGTGTATTGAAAAGAAGGGGAGTATCTGGGGGCAAACCCATCTTTAGGTGATAAGGTAGCATCCAAAGATGGTTTTGCACTAGATATGTCGCCTTGGAAATAAATGTATGAAGGAAAAAACTTCCAGTTCATTAACTATTGAGGCTGAACATTTTTATGCTCAATGCATTTCTGTGCTCCAGTGGGTATTCTGGCTTACGATTAATGTCCTCAATTGGAGTATCTGTTGGAATGTACCTTTCAATTCATTCATTTTCAGTGCATATTAGAATCAGATACAACTTTAGCCTATTAATGGTGTAATTTTTCTCTATTGATTTGCATCAGAACTGTATTTCACAACAAATGAATTGTATAGATCATTTTTATTTCACCAATCTGTTAATGGTTGGCCTGGAATATTTGTGTAGGCATGCTGCACTGTTCTTCAAAGTTGGGTGTCAAGAAAATTTATGACCGGATGGTACATCCTTCACAAGAACTAAGTTAAACATGTTACCAAAATTATGCATTACCTTTTGTCTAAGCATAATGCCTTTTCTTTTGTTTCCATGTTTTGCAGTGTAGTTCTTTTCCCTGTTGCTGTCACGTTCTTCATCACATGGTGGTTTATTCAATTTGTTGATGGTTTTTTTAGTCCACTATATGCAAAACTTGGAATCGACATATTTGGTAATTCTTGTACATAGACTTTGATCTTGCTTGACCACTTGTTAAATTCTGTGTGATTATAAAGGGAATATTTTGGTTGGCTTCTCACATGTATCAGGAATGTACTTAGCCTTAGTCCTAAGAAATCTAGGCCCTTTGGGAAAGTAATTAAAATTTTCTGCTTTATGTTTTAATTGGATGTACAGTTAATATTCATGGTATTAGCAACCTATTCTTGATTTTGTTTTGTTTTGTTTAAATTGATGAAAAAACAATCTTGACTTAAGATCCCCTACTGCAGTAGTCACTTGATTAAATTAAATCATTTGATTGATATGGATTCAAATAATTCTCTCTGTCAACAAATCCATGTTATGTTTGTGGCATGTGCTTATTATTTCTCTGACACATTGCAGGTCTTGGTTTTTTGACTTCTCTGGTATTCATATTTCTGGTTGGAATATTTGTTTCTTCATGGGTCGGTGCAACCATCTTCTGGGTTGGAGAATGGTTTATAAAGAAAATGCCATTTGTAAGGCACATATATTCGGCATCAAAGCAAGTCAGCACTGCCATTTCACCAGGTTATATACTCCATTCACATATACATTCTCAGAAAGCTTGACCATTTTTCAGTTCAATTTATTCAGATTTATTGCCAATAAGTGGTTATCATCTCTTGACATCAACAAAGGTCCAGTGTTAATTCTATTCTGTGTAACAACTCTTCATATAGTTTGCAAGTCATTAGTATTTTTCCCTATAACTTGAATTCCAGTTTGTTAAGGGTATTAGAGATAGAATAGGAATCGGCATATTCCCCTGTAATATCCCTTTGTACTCCCTATATGGGCCTCTTCTATATACACAATATTCATAACATGGTATCAGAGCTTAGGTTAAAACCCTAACCTCGATCTACTTCCGCTATAGCCGCCGGCGGGCACCTCTTCCGCATCTGCTGCCCCCGGGAGAAGCAATCTTCGCTCCTGGGGGCGGCCACGTTGCCGGCTGCTCTTGGCCGCCCTCTGCTGCCCCTGCTGCCTTGGCCAGTGTCGTGAGATCTTCCGCTGATGTCGGCCATCACTCGCGGTCGTCGCGGTCGCCGTGGTCATCGTCCCCAATTGGCCGCCGTCTTCCTCCCGAGATCGCCGCCGCCTCAAGAGGAATCGACGCTCATCGGCTTGCCAAGGACGCTGCCATTGGTGCCTGCCACCGCCAGGCCGCCGATCCGTCATCCGTGCCGCCGTTGCCAAGCCGACTCCCGCTGATCCGCCGCGCGCCTCGGATCGGCCGTGTGCCTCGAATCGCTCTCTCGCTCGTTCGGTGGCGCGCCGACCATCGCCCGCTCGAATCCGAGCTTCTCGCGCCACCTCTTTCGGCCGCCGTGTCGCGCGCGCGCCCGCGCCGCCGCCTTCGAACGCGGCCTCCGGTCGCCGTGCCCGCGTCTCCACGCCCGCACCGCTGCCTCCTTCCGCTTCAAGATCGATGGCGTTCGGATTTGCTCTTGGCTGCCGTGGCTTTCGGCCGCCGTCCCACTTGGATTCAGACGGATCCAGGCTCGCCCTGCTCGGATCTACTCGCATCTTGCTGAGAGACGGGTGGGAGGAAGTGAATGGCGCCGAGGGGAGAGATGGATGGTTTTTATGCTGCTTTCGCCAGTATCTGAGTTATTTTTCAGTCGGTCTTCGAGTTTTTTTTTAGTCTTCCGTTGCGTCTATTCAGGTCCGTAGTTCTAATTTTCTTTTAGTTCGTCTAAGCCTTGCGAGTTCACAAATATATTGTCAGTCATAGAAGTGTAGGAATTTTCTTTTGCATGGCAGCAGCCGCCGCTCTACTCTTTGAGCCGTGTGCAAATCGTAGAAGTCATCATGATGCCGCCGCTTCTCTAGCCACCGCCCCAAGCTTCTAAGGCCGCCGCGCATCTTCTACACCTTGTGCATTGCGCCGCCGCCGTCTTGGGTTTCGATCTGCGCCGTCATGCTTCTATCTATTTCTCTTCGGCTTGATTTGACAGTTTATTCAAAAATTGCACGCAACAACGACATTATCAAGACTCGGACGTCGGATATTTCTTGTTTTACTATTAACCCTTTTTCAAATGCAATGCTATTGCATACGCCTTGCATTTGAGGGGGGGTGTTAAGGGTATTAGAGATAGAATAAGAATCGGCATATTCCCCTGTAATATCCCTTTGTACTCCTTATATATATTGCCTATTGGGCCTCTTCAATATACACTATATTCATAACACAGTTAAGCTTGCGAAGTTAATAACATAGGCACATAGCTCTGCATGAGTCATCTGAGAGCATGATCTCTTTTTTTGTGTAGTACTCCATTTTAACTTTGTATAAATAAGTTTTTATTCTGATTATTTTGGTGTATTTGTTTTAAAATAGGGTTATATTATGTTGTTTAGCATCATAAGCCATATTGTACAAGAAGACTTCTCATAAAATTATTTTGTTTGACAGATCAAAATACGACAGCATTTAAGGAAGTTGCAATAATTCGTCATCCACGTGTTGGTGAATATGCGTTTGGATTCATTACATCAACTGTTGTCCTTCAGGTACTTGATTTTCTATATATGTGGAAACTTCCTGTAGATAGGTTACATCAACAATCTGTTATCGACAAGATTCATTCTAACGACTGACCTTACGATGCTTCATTCTAAATAGTTACATCAACATTCTGTTATTGATAATCTTCATTCTAATGACCTTATGGTGCTTTATACTAAGTAGTGACATTAACAATCAGTTATTTAGAAGCTTCATTCTGAACGTGCCATATATGCTTCATAAGGTGCTATTGTTAGGCCTGGTAATGGGCCAAGATTTGTAGGGCCAAGAGGGTTGGGCTTTGAAATGGGCTGACTTCGGGTCGTACAAAATGGGCAGAAACAAAAATGGGTAAGGATAGGGCTGGGCTGGTTTGAAATAGGGTTGGGCCAAGATTCAAACGGGCTGATTATTTCGGGCCACGTAATGGCCCAACCCATGACTACAGTCCATGGACAGAATAGGGCCCATAGAAGTAATATAGCCCACATTGGGCGTCCACGTGCACGATACTGCCATTGACAACTGACAGTGATGCTCATCGATATGGTCGGTGAGATCTTTCTTTGCCTGTGCTGCTGCAAGAGGAAGTGAAGGTGGTTGCAGCAATTGACGAAGGATGTCGCCACAACCGCCAGAGCAACAGCCGGATCAAAGCAACATCCATCATGGTGGTGGTGATTTGGACCAAATTTGTGGATGTGAAGCGCTAGATTCGGCCGAAGGGGCGATGGCACGGCGCCGAATTCCCTCATTGATTCAGCCTGTGATCCGTATGTGTGCTCCTCACAATTGCCTCCTCGATTCGGATGCCATCAAGGAGTACGACGAATTGGACGAGCTCATCATCGCCATCCGCCTAGTCTAGATAGACTTCGCTGCCGCCGTTGATGCTACACCACTGCCGCTGCTCCTACGCCGCCGCTGCATCATCGGCCAAAGGCATCGAGCGGAAGCAAAGCACGGTCTCCTTCGGCAACTACTTGTTATTCTAGCAACGACAGTGGCACTACATAATTGCGATGGGCAGATGTATCTACTCTTCCTCATACCTCACATAAAGCAACGGGGCAGTAGGATTAAAAGGCCCTACGGGCCTCATTGCACTAATATACTATGGGCTGGCCCTAAGGATTGGAATGGGCTAGGCTAGGGTTGGGGCCTATTTTCTTGTCGGGCTGGGCTGGGCAGGGCAGGATCCAAAAAATTATTTGGGCCGGAGTGGGGTTGGGCTGTCAGTTAGAAATCACGGGCTAGGGTGGGGTTAGGGTTGGGCCTTGGCCCATTACCGGGCCTAGCTATTGTACTTGTTTTTTATGGTGTCTTGTTTGTGTTGTACTGCAGACTGACAAAGGCGATGAAGAACTGTGTAGCGTCTATGTGCCAACAAATCATCTATATATTGGTGACATATTTCTGGTGAACTCTGAGGAGATCATCAGACCTAATTTGTCCATACGAGAAGGAATTGGTAGGTTCTTGTGATGCCTATCCTATTATGCTATTATCTCCTATTGCAACTTCACCTGGAACATGCAGTTTCTACTGGGTTTCCCCCGTTTTTATCTGTGATCGGCTAGAGCTGGTAATGAAACTTTCCAGGAATTACTTGACCCATTTAATTCTAATATAGTGTTATTGTTATTTTGGTTCCTACAGAAATAATCGTTTCAGGAGGAATGACGATGCCTCAGGTGATTGCATCACTAGAACCCACCCCGCGGAAGAGCCAGAGCATCCGTCTAAATAGAATAATGACGTGATGTAATACAAGTCATCAATACGACGGGTAAGAAATCTCCAAGCCGTTAGCTCCAGCAATTCTGTTTTTCATGTTTACTGATATTGGCTTGCCCATCAAGCAGGTCGCGTTACGTGTGGATGGGCGAGTCGGGTGTTTTGACTGTTGGTCTGTTTATCCTGTGTCGTTTCTAATGTGTTAAATGTGGCGGTTGGATGGGATGATGCGCCGGGAAAGCATATTCCAAAAGCGGGCGGAAGTATCAATACTGATGCTCCGGAATACTATTGTATCACATCTGTTGCGCTTCTCTTTGTTTGCTGACTTGTCCAAAATGTTAGCTTATATTTCGCCAAAGGTGTAAAAGTAGTGTGCCCGATTAAATTCATTTGTAACAGTATGCTGTATAATGTCAATGTCGACTTTGGAATTTTTGGCATATATACCCTGTTTTGCACTCGTATTTGCAAAATTAGCCGTATGCCTATGATATTGACAAAAATGGTACCTCTGTCGTCCGATCACCAGGCGGCAGACGCCTGCAAGTGACACATAGCCCGGCCACCGGTGGTAAGCGTTTGCCGCTCGGCCACCAGATGGTAGGTGACCTGTTGCCCCACCGCAATACGGTAGGTGGCTTGCTGTCTGGTGGTAATAAGGCAAGTAATTAAGCTGACTCATTAATCGATTTAATTACCTGTTCTAATTTTTTTGTATACTATTTATTTGAATTTTTAAATATAACAAATGAGCTTGAAAAATTACAAAATTTTATTTGTAGCCTCCCGACACAATGAACTTGATTGTGTAATTTTTGACATTTTATCTGCTTTGAATGTTACTGAAAAATTCATATGATTTCGATATTTATAGGAGTTATGTATACCAAACGAGGTTCAAAAATTACAAAATTTTATGAGAAGCTTTCCAACACAGTCGATTTAATTGTGTAATTTTTTGAGAATTTTATGTGTTCCGAATTTACCATATTAATGCATGTTAGTTTAATAATAAAATTAGAAATTCTCAGGCATCTTTTGTAGTGTGACCTTTGTTTTTTTTTTGTAAATTTCATACATTACGAATATTTGTAGAAGTATAAGTAATATTACAAAAAACACATCGCACGGGATACGATATGGCTTACCATCGAGTCATTACTATCTCCTCGCCGCGTCTCTCTTCTTGCATGGCTTTGTCTTCCATTGAGCACGAGCATGTCCTGTAGGGTATGTCAGCTGGTTCGGAGGTTGCGTCTCGGTTCGGAAGAGGTACATAGACCGTTCCGTTTGTTGAGTAGCCGGCGGTGGTCCAGTAGGTTGAGGTATAGCAAGCTGGGTCTTGTAAGCGTCGATGTCCTCCAGTTGAGACATGCCAAACTGCGAACTGCCAGCAATAATATCGTGAACGGACTCTAGAAATCCCCATCGTGGTGCGGAGGACCTCTCATCGTGACCGTACGATGTGGCAGCGAAGCCAGAGGAGCTCTACCACAGAAGTCTCCAAACCCTGTGTGTAATGTGAATGCTGAGCTCTACCCTGCGTACGCCGTAAACCCTGGCGTTGTGTACCGCTCCCTGAAAGCATCTGAGAGGCCTGTATCGTCATCGGTGGACTCGATATCACCCCCGCGATAAATTGAAGGCTGCAAGATGAAACAATGTTAGTCACAATAAATATTTCAGATGTACAATACGAATCTCGTACCTCCTGAATGTGCAGCGAAGATGAACAACGGGGAGCGGTTGTAAGTTCAAACTCTATTAAGTTGATTTTGGTGATAATAACAAATACAATTATGAGAATATTATGTTTATTGATTATGATATGAATTCCTTGACAACGAGATGCCACCAAATATAATTTTCGCTCCTTGTTGACGTGGATTTCGAATCCTGGTCTGCAACACAAGATCCTTGTTTGGGTTCCAATTAACTATGCATCGCTAACCAGCACATGAAAGCCTGACCCCAGCTCAGTAACAGGGGACATAATGGCATATCGCCGTAAGGAGAGCTAGCATGTACATCACGAGGCAAGCACATGAATTATCTAGATTTAATCCTTGTACATCATAGAGTAGAGCTGTTGACGAAAGTTTGATATAGTCAATTAAGTGGTCCAAACTCCGGAGTACGAGATGCCCTTTACAACAGATATAGATTTTTTTTCCCACTAATTTTACAGCCTTGTGCCTCTTGCTCACATGAAGCCTAAAATCTCAACGAAACAATAAGCGAGGACTCCATAAGGGGAACATTGTCTATTCAAACCTGTATGTATTCTTGTGGTTCAATGAGGAAAATCTCAACGTTTCAGATATTACTACAAAGCTCACGCCCACCATTAATCTATGGCAATTATGAGGAACCCAACTGAAATATACATGAGGAAGACAGGATATAGGGCCAGAGCCTTTCTCCTTGGGTTAACAGCAGCACTCATGAATGGATAGGCAGCCCAGGAGCTCCACGCCAATGTGACTGTCACCACGATGATCTTTAGGATAACACTGTCCTTCAGCATGCAAATTAGAGCCCCGACATCCAGAGGAAACAAGCAATAGCCAAGAAGACTGAGGCTTTGGAAGAAGATGATGTGTCCACCCTGCAGGGAAACATCATGAAATCATTCCGAAATTCCACAATAGGTATAGTTTGACTAGCACTGCAGCAGTTGCACACCACCAACAAGCAAGTGCACATATGTGTGTGTGAGAGAGGTCTTACCAGAAGCAAAACATTTAATGTTAGAATTATAGCCCCAGCTGCCAGGACAGCGAATGCAACAGCAAACACTTCAGACTACAAAGACAAACGACACAGTAATCAGCATTTCACACAGAAGGAAATACATAGCTCAGATAAACTGTAAAGTATGGAATGATAAGAGGAAAAAGGGACACGCACACAGTATGTTGTCTTCTAGAAGAAAAATAACTTACGCTAATATGCTTAACAGAGAGAACGAAACAACAGTTACTTCAAAAGTAAATAGTTTGGTCAATCTCTAACTATGATAGCTATTAACAGACAAATATATAAGGAGATAATTTGAACAGCCACGCTTTCTTCCAAATCATGTGTCCATCTGCATGTGATCATAACCACAACATTTGATGCCATGCCTTACATTTGAACATGGTAAAAGGCTAAAAGCAGCAGAGAAAGAAAATTGTATTTTGGCATATTCTCGGCTCATTCAGGACAAACACCTAACCGGCTCCTCTCCAATGCAACTAAATTTCTTTCAAGTAAATAGCAGCATAGCACTCTTTCTGCAAGAAAAATATTGAAGGAATTTTGGTTTCTTCTACGTGTTCAGGGCTATAAAAAACTGCTAACAGCTCAAGAATAAATCATATACCAGACTATAAAAGAATTAGTGTAGCCTTTCAGATTATAACCAATCAAGATCATATTTTCTACATAAAGCAGCACTTCTAGTAATTTATTTTGTCACTACTCAGTACTTACTACTACAGACTCATGCAACTGGTTCTAGAAGCTCACATTTTGTTATAAGCATCAATGTTAAAAGTGACCCCTGCACATTTTCAGTTCATATGGATGTCTACATGTTCACATAGAACATAAATTGTTAGGCACACATATCCAGTAAGCTATACCATATTGTGTAATAAAATAATAAATAATAGCACCTAATATAGCATGAGTCTGCGACTGGCCCATTTAACAATTCTGGTGCTTCCAAAATGGCTCAAAAGGTTGTGAGAATAAATACGCAAACAAAATATGTTAGCTCACTGTTGAGTCAGGGTAACTCATATCTAGTCTTTTAGGATTTGAAAATATGTGCTATAAAGAGTTCTAAATGAATCTTACTATGATTAGTACTACTACTTCTATTTAGATTATGATTCCCACTCTAAATTAGAGAAGGCTAGGAGGGGTTATATAAACCATGGAGGTGACCATAGAGAAGAATCAAACAACAAAATAAAGATGCCACTCATCCAAAAGTAGAGGTGCACGAGAGAATTAGAGGCTAGGCAATTCTTTCGCACTAGATTCTTGTATAGGGCAAGAATCCAATGGTCCTAAGAAATTCGAGAGGGTTATGAGTGAGTGATAATCCCTTGTACTTTTTTGTGGTTGTACTTAAACAATTTGCGGTTGGTTTCGCCAAATATTTTCTCTTTTGTTGTGGTTGTTTCAACGTTATTATTTTGGTTCTCTACAAAATTCATCTTCTTCATTCTTCATACCATGCACGCTTATGCCGTATCTCACAAACTCTGATACGATTTGGGAGCTGATATGCATAAGGGTATCAAAGTGTAACAAGTGGTATCAGAGCTAAGGCCGAATTAATCTGATTGTGAGAAGGTCAGTAAAGCGTCAAGTGGCACAAAATCAATGTCAATGATGTGGAATCGAGTAGCGAAATTTGACAGCGGAGGAAATCTTAGCGTGTGGCAATGCGTGGTGAAGGATATCCTTGTCCAACAAGGGCTAATCAATGCTCTTGAAGGGGTCAAACTAGAAAAGACGTCCGATGAAGACTGAAAGGTGATGGAGCAAAAGACTACCAATACAATTCGTCTATATTTCTCCGATAAGGTAAAGTACTCAATGATCAAAGAGAATTCACCGAAAAATTATAAAAGGACTTAGAAGTATTGTATATGGCACAGTCACTGATAAACTAATGAGTGCTGAAGCAACAACTATAGCATAGAGGAAGGTACACGACTACACGGTCGGTTGACCATCTCAACATCTTCAACAAATTTATCACACAGCTGACTAGTGTGGATGAGAAAATTGAAAAGAAAAAGAACGATAAGGTCATCATACTGGTATTAGCTCTACCACCATTATGAAAGCAATTGGTGATGAATATTCTTGTGGGAAAAACCACTGTCAACCTCACTGAGACAGTTGTATATCTATTAAAGTCAGAGTCCTTGAAAAAGCCATCGAAATTTTCCTCCTTGGGTGATCAAGTATGTTGCAGTAGGTGTTGCGGGCAGAAGCAAAGGTCACAGGAAGAAGAAGAGCAAAACCAAGGGCACAAGCATATGCTATCTATGTAACGAGGAAGGTCACATGATAAAAACTGTCTTGAGTTTGAAGCAAGTGAAGGGTGCTTGCTCAATGATGGTAGCAAATGATGATTCAGACATACTAATCATCAATAAACCAGGTATTTCTCATGAATGGATATTAGATTCAGGTGGTTGCTTCCATATACATTCGGCGAGGGAAATGTTTGACAAAGGATCTCTACACCCAACGCATGGAACTGTTCCCTTAGTTGATTGCAAGGAGTATGAATTACTGAGATAAGAATGGTTACATTGGAGATGTATGATAGAGCACATCGCACATTGACGAGAGTTTGGTATGTTCCTGATTTAAAGAAGAATCTATATGTGAAATCGCTTGAACTCGAAAGTTGTGAGGTATAACTTCAAGGTGGAATCATGCAAGTTACTTGCAAAGAGCAAGTAATCATGATAAGTATCTGGAGCAATGGAGAATACCAATTAAAATGTAATCTTAAAGGTGGAGCAACCAATAGGTCTTGCAAAAAATCCTGGTCAAGAGAAGGATACCATGTCATGAATAGTAGATGCTCAGATCTCATCTATAGTTATGTGCGGAACTGTAAAAATGGTTGCAAAATCTAGCAGATACAAAGGCGAAAGTGCGAGCTTTTGGAAGAAGGAAAATATGGTGGGACCAACCATGCAGTACCAGGGAGCAGGTGAAGCTCAGAAATAGTACAAACCTATGACATGGAAGGCTGTAGGAATAAGTTGTGTGGTTAACCAAACTACACAACAAAGGAGTACTCAAGTGGAGGTCCTTGCAGGCTACCCCAGGCATTGACACATATTGTGGTGATGTGCATGAGCCCCCTGTGGTATTCCCAAAGGTGGGAGGAAAAACAAAATAAATAAATAAATAATGGAGCCGACTTGGAGCAAATTCTTAGAGGAGCAAAGTGACTTCAATGGATAAGTCAATGTGGAGATTGCTGAGTTAGGGTGACTCATATCTAGTCTTTTCATATGTGAAAAGGTGTGCTATAAAAAAAATCCTACATGAATCCTACTAAGAATAGAACTCCTATTTGGATTATGATTCCTACTCTAAATTGGAGAAGGGCTTGAGGAATTATACAAACTATGGGGTAATCATGGAGAGGAACCAAACAACAAAGCAAAGAAGTCACCCATCTAAAGATAGAGATGTACGAAAGGATTAAAGACTAGGTAATTCTTTAGCATTAGATTATTGTATGGGGCAAAAATCTTAGGGTCTTAAGAGAATCGAGAGGGTTGTGAATGAGCAATAATCTCTTGTACTTTTTGAGGTTGTGCTTAAAGAATTTACGATCGACTTTGTCAAATATTTTCTCTTATCGTGGTTACTTCAATGTTGTTACTTAGTTCTCTCTACAAGATTCATTTTCTTCGTTCTTGATACCGTGCACGCTCGTGCCGTATCTCACAAACTCCGATACGATCCAGAGACTGTTGCGCATAAGAAGGGACATCATAATGGTTAAGCTTCATCTATCTTTACTCTCTAGTGGTGAATGGTGAGTTGTTATAGTTATTTTCATTCTCTCTACGAGATTCATCTTCTTCATTTTTGATACCGTGCATGCTTGTGTCGTATCTCACAAACTCTGATACGATCCGGGAACTGCTGCACACAAGAAGAGATATTAGAGTGTAACATCTCAACATTCACCACTAGAGTGTAAAGATACATGAAGCTTAACCATTATGATGTCCCCTATCCATTTTTGCAGTTCATTCTCAAATCTCAAACAAAAGCCCTACCTGAATAACTGATATCAGATAGACTTCAGCATTTACAGTAGAATTCATTTTTACGATGATGAACTAGAACTATCAAAGCGTGTAAGTGAACTGAAATGGGGACACTGGAACCCACACTTAAGCAAGCACAGTATCCACACCTCCTGTAGCATTGAACCTTACATGTAAAAAGCAAAATCAATTGGATACAACATTACGAATATTACGAGTGATCACTCTCCTCACATCCCCTGGTACCCAGTACTTAGTCTTATAACATCATACTAGCTGAATTGCTTTGCTACGGATAAAAAAACATACTATCTCAACACGTCGAGTCGACATTATCAGCATCGGCCTACCCAGCCCATGCCCTCAGCTCCGCCTCTGCACTCGGTCGCGTCGCGCCTTCGGCTCTGCCGCACACCCAGTAGAGCTCTGTTTTTGTTTGTTTTTTTGGTCTGTTTTTGTTAGAGATATTTTAGGGAGATGCAAGGGAGAGTTGGAAGGGGCAGATGAACCACCACCACCAACAACTCTCTCTTTTAATTAGTACAGATTCGACCATCCAAAGAGCAACATTGAGCTTGCAAAGGAATATTATCACCGAAGCTTGCCTCCAAGGAAACCATGAAACGTAACATCTAGTTCAGTAATGTACAGTCCAATCTACCTCCTAAAAGATATCATGAAACCTACCAGATTGAAGATTAACCACGCAACAACTACATCGCCACAGATGACAGATCCACACAAGAGCTAACACCAGATCTGGTTATCGAGGGCGGTGTAGGTACCTTCTTAACGGAGGCGGACCAGGAGAGTGTGAGGCCGAGGAAGACGATGAAGAAGAACGGGCCCCAGAGGTCCCAGTCCCTTAGCGCCTTGCCAGGATCCTCGCGGTAGGGGTTGGGGAAGACGACGAGCTTGAGGTTGCTGACGATGCGGGCGAGGTCGCGCTTGACGGTGTCCCATACGGGCTCAGTAAGCGTGTTGGGCGGGGGCCCAAAGCCGTCGGACGCGATGGGTACGGAGACGGACGCGGGCGGGGCGGCGTGCGGCGCGTAGGGCACGGGGATGGGGATGGAAGAGGCGGGGAGAGGGGGCTTGGTGTGAGCGGGCGGCGGGGGCGGGGAGGTGGAGATGGGGATGGAGGCGCGCGGAGGGGAGGGCGGCCGCGCGGGGAGGACGGTAGCGGAGGGCGCCGCGTAGATGAGGCTCTCGATCTCGTCCATGTCGGACTGCGCAGACGAGGGGTGGAGGGGGATCGTGTCGCCGTGGTTGTGCGACATGGCGGCGGCGGCGGCGAGAGCCGGGGACTCGCGGTGGCGACTAGGTGGATCTGAGGAGACGGTGGAGGTGGGGGGATCTCGCGGGAGGGTTGGGGGAGGTGCGGCCTATTTGCGGGTTCCTGCCTGCGGCATGTGAAAAATTCTACTGTATCACCGTTGCACAGCACGATATATGTAACAAGCCTATCAGCATCTGACACGTAGAACAGTATGCACTGTAGCATGCCACGTGTCAGATACTAATCAGCTTGTTATATATTCTGAGCTGTGCAACGGTAATACAATGGAATTTTTCGCCGGAGATTGGATCATATACCCTTCCCTTAGTTGGAAAATTCAGGATTTACCCTCCCACCTCAATGACATATGGGGTCATCATAAGTCATTGACGCGTGGGTCAGGAGGGTAAATCTTAAATTTTCATATAAGAGGAGGGTATATGATGAATAAAACCTTTTTCGCCGCATGGGAATTCGTTCGGACTAGGGAGGGAAACGCGGATGGCACGTGTGCGCTGCCTGCAGCACAAGGGTAGCAGCGAGCGACTGCACGGTTGACGCGTCGTCCGTTGGAGAAATGGACGGCCCAGATCGGGTGTGTTAGCTTAGCACAAGCAAGCGTCTGCTCCAGAATTGAACTGGCTCGGTACAGCTAGGCAATCTCCGATGAATGGAAAATCCAGTTCCAAGAGAGGAGAGAAGAGGAGTTGATTTCGTACCCGGTTATTCTAAGATGGGAGACATAGGGGGTGATCAACATGGCTGAAAAGCTCGTGGCTTATGGCTGAAAACACTGTAGTTGGCTGAAAAAGCACTGTAGCTGACAGAGGTTTATTTAGCATAATTAAATTTAAAAAAATTAAAAATAAAAAATATGTTAGCCCATTACGTATAATACAAACAAATACGGGAAAAAAAGAACCGGCAAAAAAGCTCAACAAAAAGCCAAAAATTCAGAAAAAGACGAAACTTATTAATAGTGCCAAATAAGCCTCCAGCACTGCAGCGAAGCCACAATGATCGCAGCCATAATAAGGTAATAAATAATTTAAGCGGTCTAACATGTCTGCTCACTTGTTCATGCTCTATGCCGTCAATCGCCGTTCTTGTAGCTCCTCTACTCACCCACCCTCAGCCTCTCACGAGTCATGAGCTTCACCATCACCGCCTTTACTGAGAGCCGTTACAGTCGAATGCCTTGCCGCCGCCACCTCTCACTCTCTCCTGGACCTGACAGGAGAAGAGCATGGGAAGCGCTTTATTTGCAGTGGTTTGAGAGCATCTCCAACAATCCCCCTAAAAACCCACCCCAAAAGATACCTTTTAGGGGCAGCCCAAAAAATTTGTTAACCTATTTTAGTCCCCTCCTCCAACAGCTCCCCTAAATATATCCTAATAGTATTTTGAATCTGACCCAACATTCACAACTGGCCCATTTACTTTGCTGGAAACCTCATTTTGAACGTGTGCGATCCGGAGAGTGGGCGGCCGATGTGCTAGCTCGTCCGTGTTCGATGCGATTACGGTTTGACCGCTGCACTCGGCCATCGCGTGTACATGTACAAGGCATGAACTCCGATCGCATCTAGTCCTCCTGTTCCGATCAAAACACGTAGTGTGTCCTCCCCTAAATATTCCATCGCGTGTACATGTACAAGGCATGACGCAAATATTTCCTTTCCAAAAGAACCAAAAGAAGCGAAATATTTTGCAAGGTTGCACCGCACAGGACGTCGCCCGGCGCCCGCGCCCGATTTCGATCTCCCGATGCTGCTTCAGGTTGGTGCATCCTTGTAGATACGTGGAACTATGAGCGGGCGCAAGTCTTTGTTGCAACAAGTACTGGACTCGTCCTCATCGGATGATGATGATGATTTCTTTATCCAGTCCGCATCTATAATTCATACATATTATACATCAATGAGTGCACCTAAACAGGGTGGTTCTGTTCCTGGGCATAAAATTGTTCGTCGTAAGAGACAAGAAGGACACCAAAAATTATATGAAGATTATTTCTCCGATGATCCTACATATGGAAGATTATTTCTCCGATGATCCTACATATGGATCAGAATTCTTCAGACGTAGGTTCGTATTGTGTCATGTTTACTGTTTAATTTAAATATTTTAGTTACTATTGATTGTAATAATTTTGTATTTATTTGCAGGTTTAGAATGAGCCGACCTCTTTTCTTGCGTATAATGAATGCGGTGCAGATCATGATGAGTATTTTGTGCAAAAAGAAATGCAGCTAATGTACTTGGATTAAGTTGTTTCTGAAAGTAGCAATGACTTCGTATGCTAACTTATGGGGTATCAGCTGATTCCACAGATGAGTACATTTGTATTGGAGAGAGTACCGCTATTGAGAGTATGAGACGGCTTGTCATTGCAGTTGTTCAAATATTTGAAGATGAGTATTTGAGAGCGCCAAATCAGAAGGATACGGCCCGCTTACTGGCAATAGGAGAAGAAAGAGGGTTTCCAGGAATGTTAGGATCCATAGATTGTATGCATTGGAAATGGAAGAATTGTCCTACAGCATGGCACAGTATGTATTCTGGACATGTCAGAGTGCCAACTATAATATTAGAAGCTGTTGCTTCTAAAGACCTGTGGATTTGGCACACTTTTTTGGTTTACCGGGATCTCACAACGACATCAATGTTCTTCAACGCTCTCCACTGTTTGCAAAATTAGCTGAAGGTCAATCACCTGAAGTCAATTATACAGTCAATGGTCATGATTATACAATGGGTTACTATCTTGCCGATGGAATTTACCCATCATGGGCAACATTCGTGAAGACCATTTCTCAACCACAGGGCAATAAGCAAAAATATTTTGCCAAAGCACGTGAGGCGATCGAGAAGGATGTCGAGCGAGCCTTCGGAGTTTTACAGGCTCGTTTTGCCATAATTCGAGGTCAAGCTCGTTTATGGGATCAAGAGACATTAGGATACATTATGAAAGCTTGTGTTATCATGCATAATATGATTATAGAGGACGAGGGTGATGTAGATGCAGAAGAACATTTTGACTCTGAAGATGATCATGTCCGAGCTTCTCATAACTATACTGTTGATCTTATGGAGTTCACTGAGACAAGGAAAAAAAATAAGAGACGAAGAAGTTCATCATCAACTACGAGAAGACCTAATAGAGCACCTATGGCAACATAAGCCGGATACATATTGATCATCACGCCTAGATTTATATATTTTTTTGTTTTCTATTAATAAGATACATTATGGGTGCAAGATACATTATTTTCTATGGATTCTATTTTTATTTTATGGACACAAGATACATTATCTATCACATCTCAATTGACTTACATGCTTTATCATTACTGACACCTACATTGTACATTTTCCGACAATCAAACAGTACTCAAGTTGCATGTTGGGAACTGTCTCGATGTCCAAACCCGTGCTTCAGGTAACATTTCCTGTGATGTTTTGTGCCGTCAATCTCTTGAACAGAACATCAGGAAAGTTCATAACAAACTAAAATAAAGTTTGGACCTTTGGCAACTCAATTCTGACAATGTTATAACTGTATGGTGATTATTGATTCATTACCTGGAAATCATGGTTGGTTGTAGTCTCAGGCTCTACTTTTTAAGTCTGAAACTCTGGACTAGGCGTGAGCTTCACCAATACAGCCAGTCCTTACACAACTTGAAAGCTATATGTCATATAGTTTTAAAAAATTTATGTACTCTAAAATAGTACAAATTAATACCTTGCCAGAAAGTCACATAGCCAAGACCCAAGGTAATGTAAGGGTTAAATTGATTTATACTTCAATTGATTTAGACTTCAACTATATAAGAAAGTAACATGCAATGGTACTTAACAGAAAGCCCAATGCTTAAAATGATTTAGACTTCAACTATATAAGAACATTGCTAGCCTCGATGTTAATTCCCAAATTTCAATGTTCATTTGGAATAAGCAATCAAGCAAACAAGCAATAGTCAGTGGAGCATGCTAAGAATGATAAGATTTTACTACTAAAATGTCCAATATCATACCTAAACAAAGTTCGATTGAAATAAACTAAAAACAGATGATACTGAATGATAAGGAGCAAAATCAGACCATACTGTTGATCCCTCGACGAGTGAGTATCTCACTCCGTAGGCTCCTATAGTAAAGTCACGCTCAATAGGCAGACCACTAATGTCCATTGTCATGATTCTCTCCTCTTCTAACATAAGTTTCAGCTTTGACTGGTCCTTCTCTATTTGCAGCCTCTCTTGTTCAATTTGCAAGGATTTGTTAAACCTTTCATCCTTTTTTACTTCTTTGTAATCATCGGATATCTTCTTTTTCTCCCACATATTATCGAATGCCTCAATGCAAGCATCACCTACTCCATTACGGAGTTGTTGTTTAGCCTTCTTTCTACCAATTGGCCGCTTCGGAACTGGAGGATCTGGGCAACAGTTGATATTATTAGCAAAATTCAGATTCTCTTCATTTCCATCACTGTCAAATCAGAATTGAATCTCCAAGATCCCTTTTTCTTTTGGGTAGGTTTCGAGTGCCGGTTGAGCCATCTTGTCATGCCATTTTGGTTCAAATCTTAATACGTGCAACAAAGGCAATAGAGTAAAGGATTTGTTTTCTTTATCCTTAGCCTTGTACAAAGCACGTGCATCCATAAGCTACAAAAAAACAATATTATATTAGTTGCCAACCAAAATTAATAGAAATCAGACATAGTGATCAAAACATGTACCTTATCTTCAAAAGTCTTTCCACTTTGATTTCTTCCTTCAATTGCAGCAAAGCTCCCACAAAACTTATTGACACACTCTTGAATCACTGTCCACCGATGTGATAGAGAATTTGGAGTACGATCTAATACAACATCCTTTTCACAAATGAAGGCTTCATGTACCCTTGTCCAATATGCCGCACGTTTTTGATTTGTTCCTGGAATTGGATCTGTACTAGTGTTCAACCAAGCTTTCACGAGTAGTATATCTTCATTTTCGCTGAAGTTCTTGTTCCTACTTTTTGTGCTCCCTTTTGTTGTGGGAGTAGGTTCAGGTTGCTCTTCCGGAGGGCTTCCTGTGCCATCCCATCCCATTCCGGCATTTCCTGCACTCTGGTTCATCAAACCCATGAAATAGCCCTGTCCCTCCATTGCAGAAAATGCCTATTAAAATAGTACAGAACAGTTAGCATTTCAAGAAAAGAAAACACTGAACATTGACAAAAAATTGAGAAACAGTGAGGAATGGGGTTCGGTTCTATGATATAGAAATTGAGCACATGCTAGTTTCTTGAATGAGCACATACTAGTTTCTCCAATTATCATTCTTTACTAATTCAAATTATTTGGTTGTGGTTTAGCTTAGACCTTACTATATCACTATGTTATACTGTTTTGTTTCTTTTTTCCCTTTTGTTATACTTGTCATAAATTTGAATGGCATACTATAGAACGCACTTATCCTAATCAGAAGGTTCCACAAACTACTTATGTCACTGGAGCTGTCCTTTACTTTCTATATTGAATTTCTTGCCCTGCCACTTTATAGTTGACAGAGATATCTTTGGTTTTGCTCATGTTTTCCATACATATCAACCACAAGTATCTTCAGACCCCTTTTTTAGTCTAGGTTTGAAAACCACTTCTGTTCATCAATTCATCCAAAATTCTCCCCCAGAATACTCTACTCCATCCAAAATTCCTAATCGGCATTTGCCTCCAAGTAAGTTTGCCTCCACGAAGATGAGCATCCTCTATTGTTAAAATGCACAATCCGATGGATCACAACCTAAGCCGTCAAATAGAATGAATTGCACAACATTACATTCCCAGGCTAGACTCGATGGTCACCAATTTTTCACAGAAGCATCTCTACGAGTTCTCAGTGATTACTAATTAGGAGTATCAACGATTAGTAACAACAAGACAAAGGATTAGCACTACGAAAACAAAGAGCAAAGTTGATTGCCAGAGCTGTTGATCTGGTAAAGCCGCAGAGTGAATCTTAAGTGAATTTGAAACAAAGATACACTTTTTTTATGTGAATGATGGAAAGTTTTGGAGCTTATGTCCTAGCATGCTTTCCATGACTTACCAACTTTGTAGTTCTCTTTGCCTTATTTTTCAGATGGTGCTACTTCTACTTAGCTATGAGTCACTTGAAGTCAATGCTATCAATAATCAAAATGAAACAGCTATGGATTTGGTGAGAAAGTTCCTTATGGTGAGTCTAAAATGGAAATAATAGAGTTCTTTGTCGAGAGGTGGTGCAAAGAATGCCGAAATGTGGGGAAAATTGATGAAACATCGAGCTAAGGAGAACTGTAGCGATATCAAGCACAACGTTCAAGCACACTCAACAAGAATGCCAAGACCAATAAAAGAGTGACAAGGATTGCTAAAGAGTCTGGAAACTACAGAGAAGTCGTTCGAACACCATCAACTCGATTACTATGGTAGCAACCACGATTGCCTCCATTGCATTTGTTGCCATATTCAATTTACTAGGTCAATACTTCCAGGATAGGAAAGACGGGGGAGACATCGGTGAGGCCCACATAGCCAAGCTTACCGGTTTTCGTGTTTTCTGTCGATGAAGTGGTGGCCGGCGGCGGCGCTCGTTGTAGAGGAACAAGCCGTGGAGATGTCAGTGCAGCAGATATGGGTGAAGATGCAGGGCGGCGGCGCTGAAGGGGTGGAGAAGTCGCGGCGGCAGAGGAGCTGGGGTCGGCGATGTGGATGGAGACGGGGTCCCGGTCGCCGAGGTCGGTGTCGGTGGCGATCAGATCGGCGGTTGATGCGGTGGTGCCAAAGGAAGAGATGGGGAGAAAAGCAAGATGGGGCAAATGAAGAAGTGGATGCAGGTGGCGCACTGGAGGGAGGCTGTAGGGAGCGGCGGCGTTGGCCGGCGGTGCGGGTGAGAAGGCAGAGAAGGGGACTGGCAGAGGATGAAGGGGGAGACCAAGGGAGAAGAGGAGAGGAGAGAAGTCGCGGCAGCCGGAGGTGGTGAGTGGTGGCGCCGGTGGAGAAGGGAGGTGGATCTACAGACGGGAGAAAAAGGACGGCGGCGCACTGGAAAGGACGGGGCGCCGGGTGGGGGAAAACAGTGGCGCCAATTTTTTCCCAGCGGCGTGGATCATGGGAGAGAGATATGGGACCCAGAAAGTTCCCGGTTTCTACCTGGGTTTTGGGAGAGTTTTGGGGGGAATAAAAATAGGGGGTGTTTAGGGAGTTGTTGGAGAAGACTTTTTACACAATTTCCTAATATTTTGATTTAGGGGGAGATTTAGGGAGATTGTTGGAGATGCTCTGACAGGCGTGTAAGCAGCTGTGGTGAGCAAACGACGAGCGTTGCAAAATGTTCAGATTTGCTTCCCTTCGTTTTCTTTTCCTTTTTTACAGCAACCCGGCAAAAGCTCGGCCTCCTTTTTCCTTGTCTTCTTTTAGTGGATTGTCCCATTTTCCTTTGGTATTGTTATGGATTTCTATTTTTACTTCCTCCGATCAAAAATAATATTTTAGAATACGTCCAATTAAAATTTTAAAACTTTTGCTATCAATATATATTTAAGGGTCTGTTCTTTTTTGCTGCGGCTTATGGCTTTTGACTGAAATTTTTGAATTTTAGCTGTTTACGGTATAGATTACGGAGAGATCGATACTCACTTGCGATTTTGGCTGATACAGATGTTGGGCTTTTAACGTGTACTACGTTTAACTTGTAGACCCCATCTTGAGAAAATACTTCGTTTAAAAGTTAGGTACTGTAGCGGCTGCGAAAAGCCGGCTGGCTTCCTCACTGCCGAACAGGCCCTAAATATTTAGATTAGATACATAAAATCGTATACGTAGATTTATCTCAAAAAGTACTTTTATAATACTATAGTTTTATTGCTTTATAAATGTATTATAATAGAAAATAGTAGTCACAGTTAGGCCAACATGCTTTAGTGACTAGAGGGAGTAACTGCTTTGTTTTCCTCTGAGATGCCAAAGAGAATTGGAAGTTGAACAGAGGAAAGAAGTTTTAGAACAGAGATGAGTACAAAGTAGCATACAATGCAACCACAGCTCCCAACCGTGCTGCTGAATACTGAAAAGGACCTTACAGGTTACAGCCGAGAAAACGATCAATAGCTCTACCGGCAATAGCACGTTTGGAACGTCAAAACGATCCACGTAAATCTGGACTCCCCAAGATAAACAAGTGGAAAAAAGGTCCGTGTACAACAATTTCTCCACAAGAAAATTCGAATTTCTAACACCAACCAGCAAAACCTAAATATAATACGAATTCAATTGAAATTCCCTAACCATGCACAGCAAAGCTACAGCACAATATCCTTATTTGCGATATTCACAACGGAAAAGGGAAAAATGAACAACTGGCCCCGGGTTCTCAACCAGTTATTTCGTTTCCCTAATTTTTAACATGAGACTCTTATTATCGTTTAACTGCATGAATAAACAAATCAAAATCGAACCTATACCTATGCACAAAAATTGAATGGAAAACAACACTTCTCAAGGGCTCGAGAAAACCATTGAAACAAGTCAACGTATTCTTCCTCTACATGTGTGGCTCGTGGAGTAAGCGGAAGTACTGAAGGCAGATGTCGATGAAATGCGTCTACAGCAGCTGCCACACCATCTTCATTCCCTATTGTTATTGCCAATTCCATTGTTCGTGATTTTACCTTCAGCAAAGCACCATGAATGGGTTAATTAACACACCTAACTATGCATCTGCTCGTTACCAAAGAATGCGTTAATGCATCATAAGATGTTAATGCATCATAAGATTAACAGCATACTGAGAAAGATGACAAATGAGCACATGATTAGAAACATAGAATATAATTAAAGCATGAAGAGTAGCACTACCTCCGGATCAAGCATGAATCTTATTGCATTTGAAAGTGCCTCGACAGTAAGCTCTGTTATAGGAATAGGTGCAGGACCCACACCTCGTGAATGAATTCTGTCACCCCAGAAGAACTGATCTCCAAAAAAAGGCACTACGGTGGTTGGGCACTGTTAAGAGTACAAAGAGTAGTCAAGGACATTGATGAAAGTTTGATGATAATGAATGATACGGAAAATGTACACCATTTAGTGCAGATTAAAGGAGGCCTAGTATATTGAGGAAACTGTGTATTACATGCCTCTACAAGAATGAGCGTTTTATTTTACAAAAGCTGCAGATTATATTGTGAACTGAAACCTTTACTATGGATGGTGGAGGTCTCGGAGTGCTCTGGTTTTGTACCATTAGTAAACCGGTAAGTGAAATGTTTTGTGCTGAAAAGGTGAAGGCGTCATATTACAAGGCCTCTTGTGTTCATCCAACCTCTATCAGTAGTGCAGACAATTTCAGCTGATAAAGACATTCGTAGCTTACCCCAGCTATAAGCCCTGCAGCTGTGGTACCTGCTCCACCATGATGCACCTTATAAACAAACATACGACCTGATTAGTAAAACGTATTCATATACAGAAGTACTACTATTGGATGTTACAATGTACACATTTCTGAAATATGTCAAGTCATTTTGTAGTTACTCTCTAAAATGTTCTTAGTAGTTACTAGCGATATGTGCTACCACACTGTACCTACACCCTTGGTGCTGTACCAGCATATACTGGCCATACCATCCAATATATTACTGAAAATTATAGGTTTGCATTAAATAATTTTACAATAGTGTATACAAGTCGTTCTCGTTGCCATAAAAAATTATAGTACAAAAAAGGGAGCAGAAAGCAGTTCCAGCAAAGAAGAAAATATGTCATTTTACTGTATGGGTCATCAATTAGATGCTATTCAACAGCCCAAAACCATTGTAAGCAAGGAAGAATCAATGAATCATGAAGAAACTCATTTTTGACATGCTTAAATGAATGAGCTGTTGGCATGATATGTAATTTCTGACTTCTGGCATTTAGAGATGAAATTCCTTCCACAACTTCCTATTTTTGCTTGGACATTTCAAGAATGCAAGAAATTCAATCCCCCCTCCAAAGACTTTCCTTTTTCAATTATTAACATATCTTTCTGGCAACACTTTATGAAAAGTCCTGCAAGTCAACATAAGGTGATGTTGAAACAGTGGACTTACCACAGCAGCACAGTGGGGAAACAGCCAGTCATGAGGGCAATCCTCCAAAATGAAGACGTCAACTGGAACTTCTAAAACTGCAGGTGCAGGTTGCATACATAAATAACAAGGCAGGCAGGCTTGGTATATGATGTTCTGTATACATCAGATAGCAGTCCCAATATTAAGGGGGAAAAATATAAACAAATGATACCTCCTTTCCTACATAAGTTTCTAAAAGAGATATAAGAAACAGCAGTCTACAACAGCAATGCTACAGAACAATGCCCGTATGTTTGAATACTCAAAAACCTACATGCTACAGGATAATTATGTCATAAAATGGTATGTGCAATATAAAGATTGGTTAGAAACACAATTAAAATAATAAAACAGGTAGCTTACAACTTCCAAGATCTCCCCAACCACGGCTAATGATTCCCCTCTGTCCTGTTTCTCTTAGCGCATCCAAAATGATAGTAGTGACCTTCTCATCACCAAGAGGCTTTAAACACAAAATAAACCACATAATCAGAATTAGATGGCTATTATATCAACAAAACAAAAGCAGAGAGAATTATTTTTTACTATTTTATAAACCATTGTGAAAGGATTATAATAAACCAGGTACAGTCATATGAAAGCGTTGTGAGTATGAAAAGGGATAGATCATCAATTCCGGTACTCTCCTATTAAGGCTGAAGATATCTGATCTTACAATCTAAGCAGGTCTATCCATCATTTAAGTAATAACAGCCACAGTAACATGATTCATTTTAAAGATACCAAGTAATGACAGTTGGCATGATTTTCCATTCTTGAAGGTTTAGACTGGTGGGTGAAATGGCGCCAATCGGGTGTCCTATGTGATAAAAAAAATTCCTCAAAAGTTAAAGGGTAAGTTCTATATAACGGCGATCAAACCTTCGATGCTATATAGAGCGGAATGCTGAGCGACTAAAAGATAACATATATAGAAGATGAATGTAATGGAGATGGGTATGCTGCGATGGATCTGTGGTCACACAAGGCGGGATCAAATCCGTAATGATGATATACGTGATAGGATGATGGTAGCACCAATTGAAGAGAAGCTTGTCTAACATCGCTTGAGATGGTTTGGACATCTCCAACGGAGGCCTTCTAAGACACCGGTATGTAATGGAATTTCAAGACACACCAAACATGTAAGAAGAGACAAAGATTGACTAAGACAAACGTGGGAGGAAGCAGAAAAAAGAGACTTGAGGGATTGGAATGTATCTAAATAATTAGTTTTGGATATAAATGCATGTAAGTTAGTGATCAACGTACCGGAACCATAACATAAGAAGAATGTTTAGGGGCGATGTTTTAGGTTCTCAGTTCAAATGGCAGGATGTAAGGTTTAGGGTTTTAGCCTTGTAGGTTTTATTACAAGGCTCATTTCTTTAACCTTAAGGAGGTTTCATTACTAGCCTACTCCAACCTATTTGGGATAAAACACTTTGTTGTTTGTTTGAAGGTTTAGACTAGTGGTGCCTATTATCATCATTCATAAAACTAAAGCAAAAAATATCTATTTCTTTGAAAGATGGTACAATCATTATGAGAAAAAAATGAAAAACCTACTGGACTGTAATAAAGAATGGTGAAATCATGCTCATGGAAGAAAATTACAGTTCAAGGAAACAAAGAAACAGGAATGTAACTTGCATAGCCTGAGAACACAAAATGCAAAACAGATGGCAAGCGATACACACTGCAGTCAGAATTACTAAATAAACAGTAAAGGAGGTAAAATACTAGGTTATTGAACTGTTTTCTGATCATCATAAGTCCTTTTCAGTTTTCACATAGGGTCCATACTGTTGCAAAATGGACCTTGGTCTATTGCAATGGGCCAAAGGCCAAAAATATGTGCATGTACATGTGTAGGTAAATAAGGAAAGAAGACCCTATATAAGAGACCAATCACACAGCTAATGCAATATCTAACACTGAGTTTGGAGAGGTAGAAGTTGTGTTGAGCTTGTGTCTTGGTGAAGAAATCTGCTATTTGAAGCTATGAAGGCGCATACTGGAGAGTGACAACTTGCTCCTGCACCTGCGATCGCATATAGGAAGCATTGAAGCCGATGTGTTTGGTGAGCTCATGCTTCACTGGATCTCGAGCAATACTGATCGCATCAGTGCTGTCCAACAAGACAGGAGTCGGTGTCGAGACAGAAACACCGAAATCCTCAAGTAGCCATTGTAGCCAAGTGATCTCAGCCGTCAACGACACCATAACCCTCAACTCCACCTCAGCACTCAAACGAAAAACAACAGGTTGCTTCTTAGTCTTCCAAGCAAGCAGAGAGACTAGGGAAAATACAATAGGCAGAAAGAGATCGGCGATCAGAATGATCACTAACCCACACATCAGAGTACGCCTGAAGCTATAAAGAGCTAGGATGAGGAAAGAAAGGGCATTGAGAAATGGTCTCGCAAAGTATCGTAGAACATGAAGGTGATTGAAGCGGAGCTGACTAGGAGTAGAGACGAACTAACTTAGAATGTGAACTGGGTGAGAAATGTCAGGTCGAGTGATGCCAAGATAGACGAGGCTCCCAACAAGGTGGTCGTAGCGAGTGGGATCCTCAAGAGGTTCACCGTCATTGGACAGAAGGTGAACTCCAAACTCCATTGGATTGTCCACCGTTCACTGGTCAATTAGGCAAGCGCGAGCAAGAAGATCATGAATGTACTTCTCTTGGGAGAAGTAATAGCCCTCAGATGTAGAAGAGACCTTGATCCCAAGGAAGTAATGAAGAGGACCCAAATTAAACATCAAGAACTGCTCACTGAGACACTTCTTCATAAAATCAATGCACTGAGGGTCATCCCCAGTAATGATTATATCATCCACATAGAGAAGCGTTCAATCACGAGAAGAAGTGTGGACAAAGCGAGCAGGGCCGTGATCACTGGCCGAGAAGCCGACAACAGTGACAATGGAAGAGAAGCACTCCAACCAGGCACGAGGGGCTTACTTGAGCCTATAGAGAGCAGCAAAGGCAACAAACCATGCCGTCATGGACAGAATACTCAGGAGGCGATTACATGTAGAACTCATGCAGCTCACCATTGATAACAGCATTCTTAACGTCCAATCAAGAGATGGATCACTGAAGAACAGAGGCTATGGCAAGGAGTGCGAACAATGGCCATATGAGCGACAGGAGCGAAGGTATCATCATAGTCACGACCATGCTCCTGCTGAAACCGTGCGCCACAAGACAAGTCTTGTAGCGCTCAAGAGAACCATCCGAGTGGGTTTTAATCTTGTACACCCGCTTGCACGTGATAGGAGTAACACGTAGGTAAAAGGGGCAAGATCCCAAGTACCAGTACGCTCCAGAGCAGCAATCTCGTAAGCCATCGCATGCTACCACTTCTGGTGTGCAACAACCTCACGGTAAGTCATAGGCTCAACAAGAGCAGCGACTGCGAAGCCGTATCACTCAAGAGGCCTAACAGTACGACGATCACGAAGATCATATCTGGAAGGAGGTTGGAGCAGGACCCAACAAGGACGGAAGAGTAGGAGAAGAGGCCTCAACTGGAGAAGTAGTAGGCCTCGGATGATGAGACTAGTGCAACAAAAAAGGTGATATCTCAACAAAAGAGCTGGTAAGAGCCTTCGGAGAAGACATGGAAACCAGAGGAGACGAGGATGACTGTGACGACAGAGATAAGACAAGGGCAGGAGGAATTGAAGATTTAGGAAAAGTAAAAAAAATCGACTCAAGGGAAGCAGAACTGGTGGTAGAAGGGTGAGGGTAATAAGGACAAGACTCATCGAAAGTGACGTCACAAGATATCCTCATCCTACGAGCAATAGGGTCATAACAATAACCCTTATGCTTAGTGTTGTAGCCAAGAAAAATGCACTCAACCAACTGAGCAGTCAGCTTGTTGCGCCCACAAGGTGGAAGAACGTAATAGACAACCGAAACAACGGAGGTGACTGTACCGAGGAGTCGTACCAATAAGGCACTCAGTGGGAGTACAACCCTGAAGAGTAGAAGAAGGTCGACGGTAGATAAGAAAAGCAGCCTAGTGACAGCCTCAACCCAGAAGTGAGGTGGAACGTGAGAAGTAAGCATAAGAGCGCGAGCTATCTCAAGAAGGTGATGATGCTTATGCTCAAAGATACCATTCTGAGCATGAGTACCAGGACAGGAGTACTGAGGAAGAGTATCCTACTCAGCAAGAAAACGGCAAAGCGCACTCGAGAGGTAGAGTACCAACAAAGTCAGCACGAAAAACCCGAATGGCCAAGTCAAAACTAGGTGCGAGCCATGGTGGTAAACTGTTGGTAAATAGAGAGGACCTAACTACAAGACATGGGATAAAGCCAAATGTATCTTGAATAATCATCAATAAAGATCACATAGTAGCTATGACCTCCTTTCGAAACGAAGTTTAGCTATGACCTTTCGAAACGAAGTGAGCCGGGCCCCATATATCATAGTGAACAAGATCAAAGGGATACTGAGACATAGAATCACTAGAGAAATATGGGAGTTGCAGCTGCTTCCCAAACTTGCAACCCATACAGTGCAAAGCAGTGTTGCCAGAAACATAGCCTAAGACACTACTCCCTACTAGCGAAGAAAGATGAGAACCACCAATGTGCCCTAACCGCTGGTGCCACTAAACAAAAGTGGTAGTGGAAGAAGCAATTGAAACGGAGGCGATGGTACTAGCTGACTAGCTGGTGGAGGCAGCGGAAGGGAGGTACAACCGGTCAAGCCCCCAAAGGCGCTGAGAATCGTGGCGCCTAGGACCAGTCCCAACCAGAGTCCCCGTGCAAAGATCCTGAACACACCAAGAGTTAGGCTCAAGAATGATACGACAACCGTGATCAGTGATCCGACCGGCCGACATAGACCCTGTTCAAAACGGTTGCGACTGATGGCTTTTGACTGTGGCTATGGCATTTGGTTGCGCTTTTCAAGATGACGGTGGAGATGGCGAAATAGCACACAAGGCGGTGGGCTTGGGAAGCCGTTTGGAGAAAACGTCTTCAAGAAGCCGCTTGGAGAAGCCACCCCGTTTGTTTTGGCTTCCGGAGAAGTCAAAGCCAAAAGGACCCCAAAAGCCATTTTGAACAAGGCCATAAGTTGCATTATAAGTTTAGGAACATGAGAAACTGTGGGAACATAAAACGAAGTAGAGAGGGTACCTCATCCTGCATCAGGAAGAGAGGTAGCATCTGTAGTCTGAACTGTGAGAAGAAGATCAGGACTCACAAAAGTGAGGTGAGTGGAATTCGTTGTCATGTGAAAAGAACAACCAGAATTCAAGATCGAAGGGGATGTTATACCTGAGAGAGGAGGTGGTGGCGTAGAGCCAGATGACCGAGCAACAGACCTAGGTACTGAGGCAAGTGTTGAGGCGGCAAGGTGTCGAAGTAAAGTGAGCATCACCTAGTGAACATCGGCGTAGGAGCTCTAGCGAGGGCCTAACTAGGAAGAGCCACTAGGACCCTTCAGGATACGACCACTCTTGCGGTCCTTCCCCTTGTAGCACTACTGGGTCATGTGCCCAACATGGTCACAATAGTCGCAGCTGAGACCTGCAATGGTGCCAACAACCACCAAGGCAGGCTACCTGTGCAGGAGACGAAGCTGGTGGAGCAAGAGCACAAGTAGTAGCTGGTGGAACTGGGGCGCGAGCAACCAAGACAAAGGTGGACTGCAATTGACCCCTACCCCTAGCACACGAAGGCAACTCTCGTCGGCACGAACAGAAGGGCCTCCACCAGGGCTGGACAAGGTTGGCGCATCAGTAGCTGAGCATTGGCGAGCTCGAACTCTAACCAAAGACGTGTCAATAAGTCGTAGTGACGATGAGTCTCCAGCTGAACTCACTGACACACATAACAGGGACATGTCCGATAGACGTCCAGCCCCAAAGAGTCAAGCTAACGCCACACCACAGACATCTACTGGTAGAACTCATCCACAGTGGCATCCATCTGTTGACGGGACTGCGCCTGGTGCATGACCAAGAGGTACATAGCATCGTTGGTTGACTCATAGTGGTCACAAAGGCTTTCCCACATCAGCTGAGAGGTCAGCAGCTCAAGCACGTCTACAAAGGTTGATGTCCATGCTATCCACCAGAATGGTGGAAGCACGAGCCTCGTTATCCTGCCACACATCACCTCCTCAAAGGCGATAACTAAAGCTCTCTGAGTAGCCTCATCGGCATCCGCAGGAAAAGCGGGCTCGGCTGGCAGGGTAGGGCAAGACGGGCAAGGTCGTTCATTGGTGAGGTAGCCCTAGAGACGTTGGCTCCTCATGTGAATCCACATGTGTTGAGCCCACTCGCGGTAGTTCAGTCCATTGAAGATGACTAATGGCTTCAAAACAAGACGATCCCCAAACAAATTGGTGCCATCGGGCGTGGAACAACAGTCTGCAATGGTGTGGACGAGGTGACGGCGGCGAGATCCGACGAGGAAGGAGTCGGGTTCGCAGCGGCAGCGTCCAGAGCCGGGTATGAAGCCAAGGTGATAGTCCAGAGAGGAAGAGGCTGAGCTCGATGCGAGGACGGAGCGACGATGAAGTTCCTAGCGCCGATGGCTCAATCCAAGGCCTCAGGGGCCGGATCGAAGGCAGCAGCAACAAGGGCCGAGGCAGAGGGCGACCCGACGACCATGTCCTGAGCGGCGGCGGCGGAATTCTAGGCCAAAGAGGCCGGATCCAAGGCGGTGGCGGGAGGAACGACGGCAACGACCAGCTCGGTGTTCCCAAGGAGCGTTGTCGGCAAGAGGGCCCCAAGGCAGCAACCGAGAAGGTGGCGGCGGTCAGGAAGCAGCGGAGCCAGCGGCCTAGCGGCAACAGGAGGTAATGCAGTCTAGGGTTTCAAGTGGCAAGACCATAACCTGATACCATGTTGCAAAATGGAACTTGGTCTATTGCAATGGGCCAAAGGCCAGAATATGTACATGTACATGTGTAGGTAAATAAGCAAAAAAAAAAACCTATACAAGAGACTAATCACACAGCTAATGCAATATCTAACACATACCATGCTACCAAAACCAATGTATATTGGTTTGGGGCCCTGTTGAAGCCACTGTGAAAGCTCTAGCGATGGTTGATACTTTGTTCCAAGATTTAAGAAGCAATATCCCACAACATCTACTAGAGGACCCCAATCTGCAGGAGGACAAGAACACCATTATTACGGGTAACACAAACCTGATTATTAAAGCATACAATTTGCCGATTAAACAAAATCGAGTTTTCAATGACTCATTTCCATCAACTTGAACTAACATATTACTAATCTAAAACAATCTAGACCCAACATAAAGTTTTAAGTGCTTTTTGTCTCCTCAAAAAGTTAATGGGTGAAGATACACCTTGGACAAATTTTAAAAACCAGAAAGGACCTATATTGAAACTAAAAGATCATAAGTGCATGAATATACACTTAACATTAGAAGAAAAATGAATCTACATAAGACAGAAAGGGTATTGCACCATGCATGTGGAAGCTTTTACATAATGGATACAGATGTGCTCAAGCAATTTCAATTTTATTAACTGAAAAATAGTTAGTGTAATGAAGTCAAATAAAGTAATATCAAGATACCATTTGGCTTCGGCATTAGATGAGGGCTCCACATGTATCCAGTAGGTAAGTGTGATATGGATCCATGGTATGTGCTGAAGTAAGCAATAGGGGGCAATTTCAACTTCTTTCTGAAGTCATTTATGAATCCCCTGGTGCCCCACCAAATTATTAAATCCAGAATAAGATAGGATAGCTGAATGTGAGAGAGGTAAAGATGTCAGAATCTGAATATATATATATATATATATATATATATATATACATATATAGCGGGAAAATTAAGACAACAATTTCACCTTCATATACAAAAAAGGACAAAATTCACATGTCTAGATTGCATGCGCACAATAGTGAAAAGGTTGAGGTTGTACCCTGTAGGTTGCGCTCTGAGGCATTCGTGCCAAGGGATGAGGGAACTCATTAGTTGGCCTGCCTACAAATGTTAGCAGTTAGAAAAACATACATAGCAACCTCACACAAATAGTACATCATAAATATTTGATAATAAGCAGAGTGTCATTCTATCTTTTACAGTATAAATGAGGAAAATCTATGTGGCATTACCATTGCCATTTTGGAATACATGACCCTATTAGGACTGCAGCCGAAAGGGACAAACTGGGCTGCATGAGACTAAGGCATAGCATCAGGTACGAAGTTTCAAGGTTAGTGCACTATAACTATATGTTAGTTATTATCATATTTGGTTATTATCATATTTGATATAACAATCAGATCAGCAATACATGTCTATGAAGTATGACCTTCTTGATTGAAGTTGTAGCTTCCCGAGAATAGTCCTCACTACTCACTAGGGCTTCCCAGGGAGTCAATTGTAATAGTTGATGAAATATTCTTAAGCAATGGGAAGAACTAATCTTAAGTAAACTGCAATGACAGTATAACTTTGATTGCTGCTTAAGAAATTTATTGAGCAGTTACAGAGGGATTCCACAGTATAAACTATTGTTCTAACAAAATCAATAGCAACTGGGACACAAAAAAAAAGCAATGTAAAAATCTTCACAGGGATAAACATGATGACAGTATTAAATTTGTGAAATGTTTTCACGCTGGCAGTGAGAGCAGAAAAGACTTACGTCCATGGAAAAGTGAAGAAGATGTGCAGAGGTACTCCAAGTGCCTCAGCAATATGCAGATGTCCTGAAAGTAATAGAATTTGTTAGGAGCACAGAACACTACACTAGTATTATCGGTGGCACAGTATGTACGTCTTATATGATGCACAAGATAAGAGAGAACCACATGCCAGGAATGTAACTGATTACAGTATGCTATTAGACCAAGCTACCATTTGTCTTTCAAACCACATGAACGGCCAAGTTGGCAGAACTTAGAAGGGAAAATTAGTTAAGTAACACTGCAAAGATACGCAATTTGGAAAGTAACATCCCATGTGAGGCTGGGGCCATATGTCATTGACACATAGATGTTGTTTTCCAACTAGTGTGATCTTTGTAGTGTCACCGATCAATTTGCCCAAACTTAAAAATGTGAGCAGGTATAAGTCAAAAGCTAACAGAGTTTCATGTACAAAGTAGTCCTATCTATATATTATAGAATTGAAACACGGTTAATTGGAGGCACCATGTTCACTTGAGGTTATAAATTTCTGCATTGTACGGAAGAATGTAAAGTGTTGATTGTCGAACAGATAAAGGTATCCAAGTTCTATGATGAATAAAAATCTATATCATATAAAGAGGTGTATGTTGTGCCATCTAGCCATGCAATTGCGTGTGATTTAGAGCAAGTTAGATAGAAGAACATGTTATATTAACAAAGAAGATAAAAATCTAAGAACATGAAGCAAATAAGCAGTGCAATGATGGGCAGACCCACCTAAAGCAGGAGGATTTGCAATTATTGCCTGAGCTCTGAAAGGTGTTCCAGTATCCAAATCAGGTTCTGTGCATGCAGGTAGAACAGAGAAAATGATTTCCTTAAGCTGCTTTCTTTGAACAGAAATCTCTGCAGGCCCAGCCAGGCAAAATCCTTTGTTTTTGGTCATATCTGCAGTTAAAAGTGCATCCCTTAATCAAATTAAGTATGAGTAAAGAATTGGATCCCTGTTGTTTCTTTAAGAACAAGAAAACTATTATGTTTCATCATTGACGAAAAACAACGTAGGATTATCATAGGCACAAAATAACCAAATGCCACCTCACAAGTAAACAGTTGCAATTCTTGGAGAGCAATGCTGGCAGGGAGGGAGGATTATCTCAGAAGATAATACAAAACAATGGTGGATAGAATATTCTTTTCTGTGCACACACAATATTCATAGCATGAGAGCACTAGACAGCAAACCATACACTGAGCCATAATCCGGGGATCACCACCCAATGGATAAAAATCAACGCCAGCTGACTTCACAAAAGTATGGAAATTGACATGAGTCGCCAATCTAACATAATGACCAAATTCCTGCAGAAAATACCATTCTTTTCTATTATGAGGAAGAAAAAAGTACCTTTCAGTATTCTAAAGGCAGTATGTTATTTTATCATGGCTATGAATAGAGGATAATATAACACATGATTATTGTATATACTTCAAAACTTGAACAGAAACTCAGTATCTTTCTTTTTCATTAACAGCTAGTGGGGGATTAAACTGAGCACCTCTATAGTAGAAGATGCCCAGATTAGCTACTCACATGCAAGAACACCTGGTGGGTTTTTCTTCCTTCAATTACTACAAGGAAGCTATGTGTAGGCTTGCTCGTAACCTCGACTGCTGAGCAGGCAGTAATAATCCCATCATCTAAAGTTTTCAGGGAGATAATGATAACTTCACTACTGATTTACTTGAGTGCATACTCAAAAGATATAATTAACACATGGATTTTCCAGAATCCTTTTTTGTGGGCTTTCTAACAGTTTTTGCAAGTTCACTTGCCTGAAGTCGTTTGGCTAATGCTATAAATGGCTGAACATCCCCTCGTGTTCCAACTACAAGTATAGCAATCTTCAACTTTGGGACTGACTTGCTCAATCCAGATGTAACTTCTTCAATATCACGTGGCACAGAACCAAAAGCATCAATCTCCGTGAGTTCTGAGGCAACAAGAGCACTACGTGTCACATCTACCTCCAGTGTACCATCATCCTGGATCTTTACCAGCTTCTCAATTATCTTTATCTGAAACACCAAACAACAATGAACATATATAACACATAGTACAAACAAAACAGGCTAAAATTCAATGTCACATATACAATCCTTTTTTGTTGGTCCAATATCACGTATGACCCTAACCTTGAATAGATATAACAGAAAGGAAAAACACAGCTGTTGCAAGCAAAAATGCAAAACCACATGTACATGTGGGCAAACATAGTATCTTAACCCTCCAAAGTGCCTCAAGATTTGTGCAAGGGGTATTGCAATGATTACAAGATGGAATGGTTGTTTGAATTTTGAAAGATTACATCAATCTCAAGGCACATTTGATGGTAGTGATACTACATGTACCCACATATACATGTGGTCATGTGGAAAACCATAAGCAAGATACCATTTTTATTAGGATAAAAGTGTTGCTTCCTGGCTATTCAAAAATCCTTCTCAACTGAAACCAAGCTCTAGTACCACCATAATTGTAAGTAAACAACATACCAAAGATGAAAGATCAATCTGTTTTTGGCACCAACATAATGAGCACACTGTAAACAGATGAACTAAGCTAGATAGAGTGGTAACTGCAACTAGACATCGGGCTGCTGATGGAGACTAATATTCATTCCACCAACTCTGAATATCGGAATCTCAACAGAACTACTGCATCACTGGTAAGAATACAAACAAATGGACAGTAGTTTCTGAGAGAAATGCAGACATTGCATGCTGTATTGAATGCGCAAGGATAAAAAAATATCAAATGTGCGATAGTATACTAACCTTCTCATTTTCTGATAGCATATCCAACGTGAGGTCGCACTTAAGCAACCTATCAGAGTACGATCTTACAAAATCATGCTCTTGCCCTTTAAAACTACCAGAACTTGCAGTTGTGGATTTACTATGCCCAAATCCTGTAGAAGAGTTGATTGATAATGTTGGCAATAATGGTGTTTCGGATTAAAATTTCTCATATAGAACTTAGTAGCATAATTCTACTGTACTCTATTTCTCATTAAACTTTCTGTTATTCTATTACTTCAGGTTTCCGGGTATTTTTACAAAAGAACGATTTTATTCTGAACAAAGTGCGTGGGGGACATGATTTTCAAGAAGAAGGAACAACTCTCCAATTCCGTTGAAGCCACAATAACTTGAGACACATGTTTGGTAATTATAAAGTCTGAACATGAATAGCATGAACCATAGAAATCAAAATCTAGACAATGTGATCGCAACCAATCCACAGGCTAGGACACCATGTTACAGGTGCAGCAGGCGCAAAATTAAAAGACCTAGAGCAGCAACCCTGCATCGCAAGTAGCTAGTTATATCCAATGCCCTGGACACCCCTACACTAAGACATTGAACACCAGAGTTTACCACCTTGCCCTAAACACCTCTTCAACATTTGGAATTGAAACCTGGCTAAAACCTTCCGGTTTATAACACAAATTCCGTCACACATTTTCATTTGCAGTGGCACTGAACTTGGCGACCTCAAGGTTACCCTTTACGAAATTTACCACCCCAAATATATCAGATTCCACGTTTAAACATATGCTACGGCCGAAAATCCCTACAAATTTACGCGCACAAAGGGCATAGAACACACCAATCAACCCCGGAACGAACCTAGCTGTCGAGAGGAGGGGAACCGATCGGCCTCAGCCGATCCGGAGAACCTCGCGTCCATGGAGCTCAGCACGAACTCCCCCACCCCCTCCGTGAAGGAGGACGAGGCGCCCGCCGCCGCCGCCAGCCCGCCCCCCTTCCGCCTCCGATCGCCGCCTCCCTCTCCCGCCTCCTTCCACTCCACCACCGCTTCGCCGTTGCTCCCCATCCCCGCGAGGCCCACTAGCCACCACCGCAGGAGATAAACTACCGGTGTTCCCGGCCTCACGTCGCCATTGGCCGCGCCGCCGAGAGAGCTCGAAACCCTTGGGGAGTGGTCGCGAGCGGACAGATGGGGTCGTGCCAGTACGAGGCGGCCTCGTTGCCGAGAAGGGGAGGGAGTGGGACTGGAAGGCAACCAGGCAAGGCGTTTGCGACGGCAACGGGAGGGGAGCCCGTCGAGAAGAAAGAAACCCCCGTTTTACTCACGAGGTGCGGATCCACGGGAGAAGGGCCTACCGTTCTTGTGGACCGGGATCTACACGCACCGTTCATTTGTTTTGCAGACGGCGGATTCGGGTTTTATGTGTATGGACTCGGTGCGTGGAGGTTTCCGCGTAGAGAGGTGGCCCGAGACGTCTCCCGCGGTCCCACCCGATGTGCTTGGACTGCTGCGGGGTCCACCTGCCTGTGGCTGCAGTCCAGGGGTTGAAGCCTTGAAGTGGAAGAAGAATGGACGGCACAGATGCGGCACAGGTGTCTCTGTGAACGGACGTTACTGTAGAAGGTGCGGACGACGACGGGTGACCATTTCTGGGAAGAAGACGAAGACGAAAGCGTGCGTAATGTTCGACGCTATCACGTGACACGCGGATAGTCTGTGTTCGCGACGTTTCGGTGCTCATTTGTCCGGGCCAAGAGGCCCACGATTTGTATGGGCTTCTTTTCGATTTTTAAAAACTGTTTTTAGATTTTTTTTTTCTACAGCAAACAAAATATCTTTAAAAGATAAGATCTATAAATTGATTACAATGCATAATATAACGACTTTATTTATATTAATTAAAACCACACATGAGTTTTCGTTACTCCGTAATCTCTCACGAATAATCTAAAAGTCATAAAACAAAGAAAAAACAGAGCCTATATCAGCTCGCTGATGATGCCTTTTCTTTCCAAATCTACGGTTGATGAATAGATTCTCAACAGAACAAGCAAATGATATTCTTAAAATAGTAACATATCCTATGCACGCAAGTTTGAGGTGTACTTATGGTATACCCAAATAAAAAGTTACGAAAAAATTTGAGAAAATTTCTACATGTATTCTATGGTTTTCACCTATATATAAAATTCTAATTTTAAATTTATTCCATGTTACGAGCAGTAAAAAAGAGAAATTTCAATAAATTTGAACTCTTAACATTTGTTAGATTTTTCTCTTTTTTGTTACTACTAACATATAATAAATCTAAATTTGAAATTTTATGCATAGTTAGAGTAAATTTAGAATTATATTTAGAAATTTTTCAGAATTTTTTGTTACCTTTTTTAATAGTGATGCACTATGATATTTTGCCTCTTAAAACTTGCTTCATTGTGCCACTGCAGGCCATGGAACTTGTACGACCGAAGAAAATAATTAGAAGGGTGAACGATTGTTGCCACGAAAGTACTACCAGAACTATACTAAAAACTTCCTCAAAAGCCACACATTAGCCCTTAGCCTCCCTTGCTTTTATATGCTAATGTCTAAACAGTGTTCACCTTAAACACAACACAAAACTCTATCTTTTCCTCAAATCAAGGGATCCGAAACCCTTCCTAACACGGGTTTTATTAAAATCTCTATCTCTTTCACGTTACGAATTCTATCTGAAACTCTTCCAATCTTCTTAATTATGGACTGTATGAACAATTGGCGATCTAACACGAACGAAGCTTTCAGAACAGTATCTTATGTATCTTCATCATGCACTATCATCGCTCGTGTTGAAGCCTCTTAGACCACACCATCCGTAGCTTTATCACGAATCACCACATTTGATCTCCACGTGCTCCAGCGTGAGCCTGACCACATCGCATGACATTCGCGATCGCCTGGACCTCAGACTTCTCTATCCTAGTCCTGATCCTTCTCATTACTGACCATGATCGTCTCCACGTCCACCTGCACATATAAAGACCAAAGAACATTTTCCCGGCACAAGTTCTTCATAACTTGACCGACATCATCACACACACTCGAAGCACACCCTCATTTATCTATAAATAAGAATCAAACCATCTACAACCACCAACCAAGTCGTCCATGACTTTCTAATGCTATTCAGAAAACAACCTCGGAGCACTCAAAAGCACAAGGACGTTCGGATCATCGACTACCAAACGTGGTCGTTTTACCACCCTGAAAACTCAAACACAGAACCGCATCGATAAGAACATCCACAAAAGTAAATTCTAATAAAATCAAATATCAATTATTCATCATTAATAATATGCACGACCATTCATAGTCTCACAGAACTCCAATTTGCTTGATGTAGCCTTTTGGTGCCTACAAACTTTAGTGCGAGTCTAATATGCATATGACTGCCGCACTGTTAATGTATAACTGCAGATGTCATTGGACATCACAGAAAGATGGCTGCATAACTCAAGCGGCCGCTCTTACTTAAGCTTAAGAGTTTGTTTTTTTCATCTTATAATTTTTAGATGTGACTTATGGTTTTTGAGCTATTCATGAGATAGAATACGGACTAATAGAAGCTCGTGCCTTGTATGCAAGATGAGAAACACAGTAAATTCGTTCTGATCAATTGGCATTAACTGGTGCCTGCAGTTTGCATAGAAAACCACCATTTACCTCACGATCCTCCGTCTCACGATCCTCCGTCTCGCGACATAAAAAATAAAACTTACTCATCCCACACCTGGTTCTGAAAAAACAAACTCGTCACGCGTCGTTGCACTAAGAACAAACTCAAAACAGATTGGCAGTTTGCCCCTTGCAACACTGTCACATATTGTGGGTAGGTTCCTTTAAACTAATAGCTTATTGCTCATCGTGTAAATATTTGAATTTTGGTTATTTATAAGAGTTAGTACGCACAGTAAAATAGTTGTATGTGATTTTGACTGGTACAAATGATATCAGTACACTTTTTACTATAATATTCCTACTGACCCCGCCTTAAAAAACACACCGTTTAAAATATAGTTACTGTAGACAGTACGAGGTGTAATTGACGGTTTCTGAGTTACTTGACAGATTTAAAAACTTTTAGAACATGTTTTGATACGGGGTCGCCCGATCCTCTCGACGTATGATGGACACTCACAGAAGTCTTGATGAATCGTAATGATCCTCCAATGCCAGTGCAAGGAAAGAACACTCTTTAATCCACCAAAATACACTCGTGTTGATTTCGCCGACCACCAAGCGAAGATCTATCATGTATCCAATTCCCAGTAGAAAGGCTGAACGTCTTGATTGAAGGACACACTCCTAATTCCTTCTGGAATCTTGGCAGCAATGCTAAACTCAAATAAATTTAAGTGGATTAATTTTTCTCAAGTCTGGTCTACCTTACAATGGGGGTCTATCCCTCAATATATAGTCTCAGCCTAAGACTATTCAGCACTAAATTTTTCATGTGGTACTATTCACACGCGGCTGTAGCACGGCACTGTTCATGGCGCGGGGGTATTGTAGCACTGATGCATTCATTGTTCATGGGTGGGGTCTTGTAGCATGGCATCGTTCATGATATCGTAGCGCGCATCGTTCATAGTCCGTAGCGCGATGGGCTCTCTTCCTGGTTCCTCCACATAGGCTTTGTGCTTGATTATTTAGGCATTGATCCCTTGCTTGGCCGTATGGACCTTAACCCTCTCCTCCTTGGCCGAATGGATCATAGGCCAATGCCTTGTCCTCCTCATTTGATGGTCTTCCTTGGATGATGGCCACATTTACTTGATCTCCATCCATCGCTGAATCTTCAAACCTGAGCACATGCAAAACACTATTTTTAGGTAGTATAGAATTTTCATTAAAATCAATGACATATTTATTAAGGAGCAAATTCACCTGAGATTGCAGTTTCTTGGCTCGTGCTCTTGTTATTGGTCCTGTTATTGAAGCCTCATTACTAGCTTTGGCATTACTAGCGATGTCCTCATCATGTTTGTATGCATATTCTAAATTTTTTTTACCACCTGTGAGTTTTAAAACATGTAGTATGATAAATTTTAAAAATCTGTAGCAACGCACGAGCATTCAACTAGTCTCTTGTAATAAGAAAGCTTGATTTTTATGAATGATATTATATCATGTGTGTTCTCCTCTAATAAAGTGGATATTTGTAGGCTTTATCACCATGGCTGTTGGTAGCATAGTGTGGTGCCAATCCTTCTACTGTATATGTGCTCTTGCAACTTCCTTGTAAGGTCATAGAAGCCGCCTAATCGAGGGCATCCACTCTGTGCGTCAGATCCGTGCTTGGCTATGTGGATTAGATTCTTGTGAACATTGTGATATAATTGTGGTGGTTGTAATCTCATGCTTGACACTAATTTATTTTCTTTATCAAATCGTGTTGCGTTTTTTAAGTTATCCTTATGATCGTTGTGGTATGACCTTGAATCATATTGGTTCAATTATCTTCATCGACCGTGTGAACATCATTACCGTAAGATTGGCCAACCCCAAGGTTCATGTGGTTGGATCCATATCATCTAGTATCAGAGTTAAAGGTTGCACACCATCGATCATTTAGTTGGTTCATTTTCATCCCACCACAAAAGAACATAAAAATATTTGCTTTCCTTTTAGCAATTTGATTTCAATCTGAAAATTTTGGTAAGTTAGGTTAGACTTTAATCCATTAGAACATTGGCTAGATTATTGATACTAAAAACTACCTTTGTTTTTTACTTTGGGCTTGAGCTATATTGTCCAATTCTTATATCTACCCACCTTCTATTCTTCATCCCAAAACCTAGATCCAGTCTGACCGCTAGTGCTTTTTCAGAACTGGTTAACTTGCTCTTCGCTTATACACTTTTGTTAGCCACATCTATTATTGAGTTGCTATATCTTTCACTTATATCCTCTGATTAGTAGCTAGATAATTGTTTTTAGTTTGGATCACTACTTAACTTGACAATAGTTTAGAATTCAAATTGCACTTCTTTGACTAAACCTACCAAGACTCCATCCATCCAATAAATGAGAAAGTATGATGAGCTGTCCACATGTATCAATAAATATACAAGCACAACTTGAACAATTATTGCATAATATGGGATTGAGTCCCAGTGTCCTCTACGAAGAAAAGTATGACATGGATTGCACTTTCCATACTTGCGACAAAGTGAGAGGGAATGTTTGTGCCATGTTCTATCAACCGCACGAGTAATCAATGCCGCTAGTATTGAGCTCATTGAGAAGCTAGAGCTACTTGCAACCCTGCATCCTCAACCGTATGTGCTAAAATGGTACACCTGCATGTCGACATCATGGTTCAAGTCAAGGTACTATTTTCATTGGGCAAATTCTCTTGCGAGATTTTGTGTGATATTATTCCAGTCTCTATGATCTCGTGTCATCTTTTGATGGGAGATCCATGGTGCAAGGAGTTCGATGCATCGCATCAAGACTGACACACCAAGGGCTACAACTTCACTTTGAAGAGTAAGCCAACCATTTTTTTGCCTATCTGTGAGAAAATGTGTGCCACATAGAAAGACGAGGTGCTACTAAAAATCAAGAAGGAAGAAGAAACCATGCACCAAAAGGAGACCATAGTGATGCATTAAAACCCAAGTGAGAATGAGAGTACACAGACCACAATTTCCAAAGTGAGAGTATTCCAAGTGAGTTGTGTGATTCCACCAAAAGTGAGGTTGAAGCATCCACTTTCAGAGTAGAGATCCAGCAAAACAGGATGGAAAAGGATTATGATATTAGTAACACTTTAAATCATATTCTTTCTATTTTTGTTTGTAATCCTATACAAGTTCAAGAAGATGAGGAAATATGATCAACTTGTTTACCACCGCTGTCTAAAACTGAAGTTGCAAATGTGCCAAAAGAGGTGATTCATCAATGGTATCAAGAAAATCATCAGAAGTTATTTGACGCATACAAAGAGAGAGGAACAAATGCATAAGCTAACACAATTGTGCATATGATGTCCTAGAATTGGAGATAATTTTTAGCACCATGAACAAAAGCCAAGGTCGGCTTTTTTGAAGGAAGGAGTATGATACAGATACAATTAGCATTAGTCATATATTCATAATCATCACAATTGTTAACTGAAAAGAGCTCTTAAGTCGCATCAAATTATCCAAGAGAAGGAGTTGAAAAGCTTCAAGGCATCAGTTTAACCGCTAGCTCCATATTAGTCTAACCGGTTTGACAAAATTCAAAAAATATGTATCTTAGCTACTTAGAGCTTAAGTAATTCAAATCAAACTTGTATTTCAATTTTCTTCCTTGTCACAAGGAAAGCAAATAGCTTTGTTATTTGTGTACTGTAGTAACCACATGTATTGTAGCAACCGATGCCCTGTAGCGCATGCCGTCTTGTAGCAAGTCGGGTCCTATAGCAACCGAATTAAGAATCTGTATGAGGAAGGGTATTATCTCTTGTAATACAAAGACTTGATTTTGATGAATGATATTATATCGTGTGTGCTCCTCTAATGGAGTGGATCTTTGTAGGCTTTATCACCATAACTGTTAATAGCATGGTGTGGTGCCAATCTTTTTACCTGCGCCCGATCGAGGGCAGGCAGTCTGTGCGCTAGCTCCGTACTTGACTGTGTGGATTAGATTCTTGTGAAGATTGTGATGCGGTTATGATAGTTTTAATCTTATGCTCGACACTAATTTATTTTTTTATAAAATCGTGTTATATTTTTTAATTTACCTTTGTAATTGTGGTAGAACAATATTAAATCGTATTGCTTTGGTCGAGAGATTGGGCTAACCCAAGGATCAGGCCCGTTGATAAGGGCGTGCCAGCTGAGCGACGGCACAGGCCCCCAAATTGGTGGGGCCCCCAAACCAATACGTATACGTATTGTGTATGAGCTCGCACCGGTCCCGGTCGACTCTGCGGCTCTGCCGATGCGCATGCCGCATGGCGTGCCTGCTAGGGTTTCTTCAATTCTGCGGCCGCTGATGTGGTGACGAACTGACGATGGTGGTGCCGCTAGCATCAGTGGTTCATACAACGCCTTCGTCGCCGCGGCCGGCGCGTTCCCGTCCTTCGGCGACACGGGCGACGCAAGCGAGCGCAAGTCCTAGCGCAGACTTCCCAGGAGACCTCCGGTACGTACGTAACTAGCTAGAAAGTAGAAACTATTTTCGCACAATCGCACGTAGGAAATTAACGTATATACTGTGGTTGGACTTTGGAGTAGAGGCTGGTTAATTATGAAGATATAATTGGAGATTTCATTTCAAGAAATACAAGACGTATGCTGCTTTTTAGTAGAACATGAGGTCAATACTATATTTTTTTGTCTTAATATTTGATATATTTTCAAATCTTGTATGGAGTAATACATATTGAAGTTACATCTTACATAATTATGCGATAGTATGGCTTAGTTATATTAGACCAATATTTTTTAAAATTAAGGATTTTATTTTGCAATTCGTCCTGGGGCCCAAAATTTCTGGAGACGGCCCTGCCAAGGATTCGCGTGGTCGGATCCGTATCATCGCTGCAGGTTGAAACTGCCGCGGCGCTGATCAACGGCAAGTCGGCAATGCATCCATTCCGGCTTCGCTAGCTGCTCATTCTGTGCTCAACCTTTTTCGCAGACGAATAGCTACCGCCGCCGCTACGAGACGGGCGACGGAAAGGCCGCCGGTGTCCGGCGCTAAGTCATTGTGCCCACAAGCTCCAGAAGCGCGTGCCGCGTGGAGAGATGCTTCTAGCGGCCGTCCAGGTGTTTGTTAGATGACAAGTGACAACTCCGTAGCAATTCGTCCGGTAGGAAGCAGGATCGATTGTGCCTGCCGGCAAAGCGACCACGTCTAGAGTCTAGTAGACCTGTAGTGGCGTGAGGCCTCAATACCTCACGCAACAAAGATGGTTAATACGATATAATAATCATCATCTACAGTGAAAGACAAATACTATCATACAGCGTAATCTCTTCTAAGGATTTTGGTGTATCGTTTGAAGCTGCAAAGGGATTAGCAAGAAAATTAAAAAGAGCCCCAGGAGAGAACAGATAATTGGATTTTTTGCCAAGCATAAGTAGAAAAATGATGTAACAGTTTAAAATTTTTTTTTACATAACTCTATTCCTAAGTTGCATATATACCAATTATGATCAATGAAAGAAACTACATAGCACGTTTTAATTCTAATCTTTCAGCTTATCTTTTTATCATGTGAAGAAACAAGTTTCGGATGCAACCTGATAACCAAAGTAGTGGTGTAACCAATTAGACTATAGGCCACAAAATGGTTAAGGGAGACAAGCCCGCAGGAGATCACATCTTATCTCTTTCCTATTTACCCTGACACGGCGCCTATCCAATAAACAATCTAATGGGCCGTGCTGCCGGCGCGGCAGATCAGATCAAGGGCTGTTTATTCGGCTTGGGTCTGTGATTTTTAATTTATTTTTTTATTTTTGGTTTGTTTATTTTTTGTCGCTTTTTTTATTTTTATTTGTATAGTTCGTGATAGGTTAATCTATTTTTTTATTTTTAAATTTTTTAAGAAATTAGATATTTATATAAGGTTCGATGCAGTGGAAGACAATATAAGCTGGCAAGCTAATACAAACAGGGTCTACAAACTCCCAGTCTCATCACCCACTAATCACCGGTCACGCGCGGAGTATCACACACTTCCGTGATAACACGGCACCAACTACTCCCGAGCGAGGAGAAGAGCACATGACACGACACCAACGCCTCCCCACGTTTCGAGCTCGCCTCCGTTCCCTCTGGCCTCTCCTCTACCGAAACCTCCGAGAGCTCAGAAAAATATACTACTAATCCGACGGAAGCCGGAAGGCTGAGTGAATCGAGGATAGAGGCAAGGCGACGGCAGGGAAGCCCTAGGCGTGGCGCGGGGAGCGGCACGCGCATGGCGTCGTCGAGGGTGATGGCGTCGTCGTCGCCCTCGCACACGGCCTCGGATCTCGCGCGCTTCGCGGCGGCGGCCGGCAAGCCCGGCGGGGGCGGGGGCAGCGGGCTGGGGTCCATGAACGTGGAGGAGCTCCTCCGCGGCATGTACAGCGACATGCCCACGCCGGCGCCCGCGGCCGGCGGTGACCGGCCGATGTCGCCCGCCTCAGCGCCGGAGATGGCCGCGCGACGGACCGCGGAGGAGGTATGGAAGGAGATCACTGGTGGTGGTGCTGGGCGGTTGGCGCCGGCGGCCCCGACCGTCGTCGCCACTGGCGGAGGAGTCGCCGCCCAGGAGATGACGCTAGAGGACTTCCTGGCGAGGGAGAGCGCAGTGAAGGAGGACGAGGTTAGGGTTACCGGTCCTCGTGCTGCGGCAGGGGCGGCGGAGGGGCAGGTGGTGATGGGATTTCTCAACGGGGCGGAGGATGCGAGAGGCGGCGGCGGGAGGGGGAGGAAGAGGCAACTGATGGATCCGATCGACCGCGCCGCGATGCAGCGGCAGAAAAGAATGATAAAAAACCGCGAGTCGGCAGCGAGATCGCGGGAGAGGAAGCAGGTAGGTGGAAAAAAGTTGCACTCCTACAAAGATTAAGCTCCTGGTTTTACGAATTTGAGTGGGAAGTATGCTTGTTTTGGTTGTTGAAGGCTTATACTGCGGAGCTTGAGTCGCTTGTCACGCAGCTCGAGGAGGAGAATGCCCAGCTGTTGAGAGAACAGGTACTGCTGTGACATCTCCTGTGGTGGTTTGAGGTTGAATGTGGGACACTGTTTCATTAAGTGCGACTTTCCATAGCTAGATGGGCTTAAACTTAGTTACAAGATGTTTTATTGTCAAATTTCGAACTGGATAGGGTGCGGCTATGAACACGTTGGAATGTCATTGGGGTTGGGCTGTCGGGACAAAATGTATCGTGATGTTAAACTTATGGGCCTGTTTTTTTATGGTTGTCTTATGACTTATGATTTTTTATTGAAAATTTTAAATTTTAACCGTTTACGAAAGAGATTATAGAGAGATATTCGTTTGTGATTTTATATGGTACAGATGGTAGGTTTTTAACATATACTATAATTAACCTATAGATTCTATTTTGAAAAAATAATTTGTTTGAAAGTAACAAAAGACAATCTGGTTTCAAAAGTCGAAAAGAACATATCCTATTTTTAATAACCTTGAGAGTTGTTGTGGAGCGGAGATGATAGTTGTCATTACAGATCACTGTAACAAAGAAAATTTTGGGATGTTTCTAGAGGGATATCAGTTTCATGGTAAATGTCCATTTTGAACACTGGATTTGGATATTCCCCCCCCTCTTTTTTGGGTCTCTGCGGACTGCAGGGATTGGTGTTTGGTAACACTTGGGTTAAGGAAGTGACAAGTTGTGATCTTTTATGTCAGGCATTTGCTTAAAGCGTCATTTTCTGGGTTAAAATTTTGAAAACTGCTCTTCGCTATGCTCACCTTGTGTTCTTGTCCGCTCACCTTTGTTTGTCCATCTTAATTTGGTGCTCAGTTCCCTGCTATGCCACCAGGATGATGCATGACACCCATCCTTTTTTGCACATAACTAATTGAGGATGACTTTTAAGTGTCGTTGAGCTTGCATGTTCATCTCTACGCAAATGTGTTCCCTTAGTGTCTGGAGCTTGCATGTTCATCTCTACGCAAATGTGTTCCCTTAATCATCTTTTACCATTCCCTTATAGTAATGAGCTTCCATCTTCAATGTGTTCCAGGAGGAGCAAAACCAGAAACGGCTTAAAGAGGTAAGCTTTGTAAGATGTTGCTTTGAATTCTCTATCATAATTGTATATGCTGAAGTGCTACATCTGTTTTATTTATTTACTACATATGCCACATCAAATTCAAGAGGTATTAGATTTTGGTATGATAATGTTTGGAATTAGCCCTGCTAACACAATACTTAATCCATTGTATTGCACTATCACCCTTTGTTCAATTAGCAGCTAGCTATTCGCTGTCTTCCCCCTCTATAATCATGCCAAGGTCTTGTAATTGAACTTTACATATTTATCACTTACCATTACCCTAGGGATTGAAGCCTTCCAAACATTTGTTGATTTTCGACCACTATTCTTGTCAATGTTTCACATTATTCTGTCACACACTATACTTGTGGAACAGTTCTTTTCAGAAAGCATAAATCAGCCTTCCATCCAGGGGTGAAAACGGGCCGGGTATTTCCCGCCCGCCCGTATTAAATCGGGTCAAATTCGGGTCGTAAATTCGGGTACCCGGAAACTTATACGGGTATCGGATCCGAATACGGGTATTTTTTGGCGGATATGGTATCGGGTTTGGGAGGTCGGTATCCGACGGATACGGACTATCCGGTATAAAATTCGGATATTACCCGCTTAACTATTCGGGTATTACCCGGATTACCCGAACTTCCGGATTCACCCCTACTCACCGGCTCCACACTCCACAGCGCTCCAATCCCGCGACACGCGACCATTCTTTCCTCGACCCACCCCCCTCGTCCCTCTGGTCTCCCTCATCCATCTTACCATCTCCTCCCATGTGGATGCCCTGGGTCAAGAGTCAAGACGCGCCCTTCCTCCCCCTCCTCCGCCGCCTCCACCTCTTCCACCGCGCTCTCCGCGCCTCCCCGCGTGTCCTTCTCCTCCTCCCTTAAGGACCTCCGTGGCCTGCGCCTCTCCGACCCCGCCGCCTCGCCGCCCCGCCGCCGCGCACACCGCGCCTCGCTCCCTCCGTCCGCATCTTCCACCGCGTCCGCGCCGCCTCCGCCTCGCGCGCGCGCTCCCTCCAGAGCTCGCCGCCTCCTCCCGCGCGCGCCGCGTCTCCTCCCCAGTCGTCGTCGGCGCCGCCACCGGCGGCGCGAAGAGGTCCGCCGCCTCCACGAGTCCGGTGAGCTCTGCTGCGTCGTGAGCGGTGCGTGCGCTGCCTCCCTCGCCGCTGCGGCGGGCGGCGGCGGCGCGCGTCGTTGTGCGGCGGCACTGCAACGGCAGCCACAAGCGTCTGATCTCAAGCGGCGGCGGCTTCGCGCACTGCGCGGCCGCGAACGAACGGCCTCGTCCATTGCCCCATCGCCTCACGGCCGTCGATCCGGACCCAAAGGTCCCAATCTAATAACTACTAGATGTTTAATTTCGTAGTATCAAACTCAAGATAAGAAATGAGTTGTGTGTGTAGCTGTTACTCCTACTACGTTGTTAATGTAGTGGTGTTTGGTATGTGACAGTGGCCGGCCAATTGGTTGGGAGTTGCAAGTTTTTAGCTTTTGCTAACCAACGTCTCTAATTGTGCATTAGGATTCGGTAGAAGAGTTATTTGTTTCCTTGCTTGTTTGGCTACCCCATTTTCTTTCTCTTAGCTAAGCTATGTTCTAGGCAGATGTGGCGTACCTCGACTTGGCGGCGAGGTTGCATTGCTATTGTCTATATGGTATAAAATGGTTGTTGCATCGACTTGATATCCGAATAAATATTCGTGACCGATAGTATCCGTATCCGTCTTGGTACGTATTTGTTCCATATTTGTGCCCGACATTATCCGTGTTTGTATTCGTATTCGATACTATCCGTATTCGACCCGAATCCGATTAGAAAATGTGGGTTAGGATATGGGAAATGTGAGATCCGACCGTATCCGACCCGATTTCACTCCTACTTCCATCTCAGTTTAATGTCCACATTCTTAAATACTTGGAAGAATTCCTAACTGTACTTTGGTCTTGTGTCTAAACATGCATTAGAGTACATAATCCTGGGTAATACATACCACTCATTAAAAGATAAGCACGTTCTATGATTTATTGACTCTGGATTGTTCGATGCCCTTTGTCTGTTTTGACACTCCAATGAATTAACGTGCTTAAGGCTCCTAACTGGCCGGCCCCATGTAGCTTGGCAAATAAATAAGATGGGATGTTGACAACATTCAGTTGAATCGGCACAACAAATGTGAAGTGTAAGGTTATCTATTTTATATATCACTTTCTTTTCTTGGGTCTCTTTGCAACCCAAGATGGATGCATTGCATAGCTCTGTGTGCATAGCCACGGCCGGCAGCTCTGAGCAGTACTTTTCCGCCGCAACACTTGTCAAGTTGAAGCAGTATAGATTTATATATTGTATGCTTTTGTCACTATCACTAGTCCACTAGGGGGGTTGAGGGTGGATGGTTTTACACCATGGTTCATGTATACATCTCGCTTAGAATAGTTCACCATCATTTGGAGTTGACTCTGGATCTGTTTTTTTTTGTGCGGCTTGTGGTTTTTGGCTGCGGTTTGTGGATTTTGGGCTGTTTGTACGAGATATTATAGAGTAACAGAAACTCACGTGCGGTTTTTGCCAATATAAATAAAGTCAGTAAAGTATGTACTACAATTAACTAGTAGACTTTATCTAAAAAAATTATTCCGTTTAAAAGCTAGTTACTGTAGAAAAATCGAAAATCAGCTTTTAGAAGCTAAAAAGAATATGGCCTTAGTAGTAGGCTCCCATTTTGAGTTACAGACTAGTACAGGCTACGGCACTCCCCTAATTTGGTCGTTCCTGCTGGGATTAATTATTCTTCTGATTTGAGATGCCCTTTGACTAATTCTTTTGGTGCCATTATTTATGTCTCTCTGAAGGAATCCATTTACTTTTTGCAGCTCAAGGAAAAAGTGACTCCAATCATCATTAGGAAAATGCCGTCGCGAGATCATAGAAGAACCAATTCAATGGAGTGGTAGACGTGAGCCAAACTCAGTTTCTATAGGGCCTGTTCTTTTTGGCATCGATTTTTAATTTTGGTTTATGGTTTTTGACTGCGGTTTATGACTTTTAGCATGTTATAGTATGGAATAACAAAAACTCACATACGGTTTTAACTGGTATAAATGAAGGCACTACAGTGTGTACTACAATCAACTTACATTAGAAAGATACTTCATTTAAAACCTATTTATTATAGAAAAGCCGAAAAGTAGCTTTTAAAAGCTGAAAAGAAGAGGCCCTATAAAGCTTTTGATCCTTTTGTTTCCATTCTTCTATTTATTGGTGTTAATTTAGTTGTGGTAACTTAGCAGAAATAGCATGGGCGGTTAGGCGACGCAAGCCTAAATGGGATCATAATGTGTTAGGAGAGGAGAGTGCATGTGAGCAGAAGGCATGTTGTTCCTATTTGTTACATGGGTCTATTCTGTCTGATTTGTTGTCCATTTCTTTTATTTTCAATATGGCCAGTAGTAGAGCGAGAGAATAGTGGTAGTACTTCTGTCCCGCAATATAAATTGAAAACGCATCATATGTATGGATTTAAATACATTAAATCTGATAAAAATTAATATTACTATATTATGGGTTTGTTCTTTTTGGCTGCGGCTTATGGTTTATGGTTGCGGCTTATAACTCTTGGGCTGTTTGTGAGAGAGCACGGAATAACAGAAACTCACATGCGGTTTTGACCAATATAAATTAAGTTGCTACAGTGTACTACAATGAACTTGTAGACATCATTTCGAAAAAACACTTCGTTTGAAACTTAGTTATTGTAGAGAAGTCAAAAAATAGCTTTTAAAAGTTGAAAAAAACATGTTCTTATATATACTCTTGTTAAATGATATACTATAACTAGTCACTTACTCTTTTAACATTAAAGGTGAGGTCTTGAGCCTTCGGATCCAGCCACCGTGTCACCTTCGCGCTCCTCCCTTCGATCGCCGTCCTCTGGCCTTCCCTGGTTCCTCTCGCACCACCGTCGTTGCACTAGCTTGTCCTGGGCCACGCCGCCGCCACTCCTCTTGGCCAGCTTCGGTCGTCACCACCCCTGCTCTGGCCCTCTTGCTCTGCCTCCTCTTGGCACCGCCGCCTTTTGTCGGCTCAAGAGGAATGCCTCGAGGCGTCGCCTCATCCACGTGCCCCGAGGACATGGGGATGGGGAGGAGAGGCGAGGGTGGGGAAGAGTCGCTGGAGCGTCGTTGACCTCAATCGGCTCCTCTTGTTTTCTTCTCCCTTGAGCCATGGGGTGGTGTGGTATTCCATGGGAGAGGAATGAAGATAAGGCAGAGGCCATGAAGATTGAAGACTTTGACAGAAGGGGGTTTTGTTAGACTATGAGCACTTTAACAGATGATGGTGAGATGGTGTGATAGCTAAGCTACTGAAGGATTTTGCTGCTTCTATAATCTGTTAGATCCGCTGTCTTTGAGTCTTTTTCTTTGAGCCTTCCGTTGCGTCCATTCATATCTGTAGCATCTCTCTATCTCTCGGTTCGTCAAAGCTGTGCGAGTCCACAAAATCTGTCAATTAGCCAACTGCTTTGCTAGCCACGGTCCATCCTCGTCCATCCTCTTAGATGAGTGTGGTTCTCTCATTCCTTTCGCATAGCTGCAACCGCAGCTCTTCTCTTTGAGCCACTGTAGATCGTAGAAGTTTTTATGATGCTATCGCTTCTCTCTAAGCCATCGCCCCGAGTTTCCAAGGCCGTCGTGCTTCTCTTCCATGCCGTCGCCGTCTCGGGCTTCGATCTACGCCGCTATGCTTCTATCTATCTCTTCGGCTTGATTGGACATCTCTCTATTTATGCCACCTTCCATATCCTCTTCATCGTGTTGCCGCGATCGACTTTGCTCCCGCTCGCTTCTGCTTTCTCGGTCTCTACACTTTGTGCTTTATAGGCTGCCACAAGACCCTATGGGAGATCATTTGGTACTCCGTACGCTATGACAACATCTTCAAGACTCGAATTTCGGATTTTCTCTACTGTAATGTCAACCTTTCTAAATGTAATGCTATTATTTATATCTTATATTTAAGAGGGGTGTTAAGGGTATTAGTATCATTTTCTATTATCTTAAGGTTTAGGGTTTTCATGGCTCATGTACTCTGTATATTAGCTCATTTGGACTGAGCAATACAAGCTTCATACTGTTACATTCATAAGTCGGAACCACATTCATAATACGTCGCAGGAGTGCTTCTACAGGGTCTACAAGACAAAAAAAAAATTGGAGGAAATCACGTAATAGCTTCTTGGACGTTCCGTAGAACTAGGATGTCATATGAGATGATGATGCTTGCACGCTCATCACCGAATGATGACATCATCCAATTACCTAATAGATGATCCGGCCTAACATCAGAGACGAAGATACTTCCGAACTCGCAGTCTCGCACCACCCCGCTACCACATCAGTATTCGCACACTGCAGATCGGAGGCAATACCGCCGTTAGAAAAAATAATGCACCTTGCCGCACCAGTGACCAGTGACTAATCAGATTTTGCTGATGCACCCAGAGCACACAAAACTCTTTGAAAAATAAACAATATGTTTAACAATTGTAATAAACCTGTGCAAAAAAAGAGAGAGTATAATGTACAGAAAACATCGGGGAAAGCATAAGAAGTCTCACCGAAAAATTGGAGGAAACCAACAGTACAGAACTGAGTTACATTTTAAAACTACTTCAAATTTCCAATCAAACAAATTCGTAGTGTTACAGCATTGCAACAGCTGAAAGTAACAGTGGCAACATTCGAAGATAACTATTGCAACGTTTTGTAGACAAATATGTAACACCTCCCACAAATCTGCTACAAACGGAGAAGGCTGCAACAGACCAGGGCAAAGCGTACAACAATAGAGACAGGGGATGCAACAAAATCAAGATATTCACAACAAAATCAAGATATTCATGCAACAGCCTACTAGAGGGAGGAGGACGGTGAGGAGCTAAGCTTGAGGGAGGACACGTGCGGCCTCGATACATATTCTCTCGGCGAGCCTAGATCTAACAGGGACTACAACGGCCTGGGGATTACGACAGCCGGTCGCGGCAGAGCTCGAGAAGCCTTCATGGGGGCCGTCGCTAATGGAAGAGCTCGGGATGCCACAACAGGTCACGGAGGCCACAGTGGCATGCCCAATAGTGACATATCTCCGCTAGCCACGGTCATACTTGTGGAGGCTGCGCTGAACCCCGTAGCAACATTTTGCGGCCACCCTAGTGGTACGGCGGCGTTCGTGGAGTCTGCGCTTAGCCTTGCGTGGAGAGGAGCTTAGCGGTTTCAGCTTGGCCAAAACAGAGCTCACTGGTGGCTGGAGCAATCAGGATAACAGTGAGGGAGGGGGGCAGGTGATCACAGGGGCGAGTGGATGAGTATTGTGTGGCTGGGAAGCGTCCGATACCTCTCTTTTGCTCCGGAGTCAGAAGCATAGCAATACCCAACTATAAAAATCTACATACAAAGAAGTGATAGCAAGACTTGGGGCAGCTAAATCTGGTATTATTACGAAGTTATGACAACCGTTAAAACATTCATCGTCAGACGGGCTCTCTTGCTCCCACTTATAACAGGGGCTTGGCTTGGGAGTACCTTCGAAAAACCAAACCAGTTTGAATCCCCTCGAAATGAGAAAGCTCGCTCATTTTCCCTCCAAAGTCCACAAGTAATCTGCAGTGAGATTATATGTCAGAGAACGTACAATTTCCATTGGCAAGCAAAAATAACATAGGAACTCATTGCCTAAGCCGAATTAACTAAAAGAAAGTAAGCAAAGCAACCTGCGAGGGTCATAGATGGTGACAGTACGATCAGTTCCACCAATTGCAATTGATCCTGAAGGATAACTACAGACAAGGGTCTGTTCTTTACAGTTTTTGACTTTTAACTAGCTTTTAAATGGAGTGTCTTTTCAAGACGGGATCTACTAGTTAATTATAGTACACATTATAGCGATTTCATTTATATCGGCAAAAACCGCACATGAATTTCTGTTACTCTATAGTCTCTCTCACGAACAGCCTAAAAGTCATAAGCCGCAGCCATCAAGAACATGCCCTATATGATGCTTCTAATGGGACCAGAAATGCGCTGCACGCATCCACCATTGTTATTAACCTTAAGTCCCAGATGCTCAGCTGCAACTAACCATCATGAGAAAAGACGACAGAGAAATGTAAATTTGACAGGGGATCGCCTGGAGTCTAACCTGAGAACCTTCAGCGATTGCCAACATTGAACTACTTTCATTCACTTGTGGCAAGAATTGAACAAAGGTAAATGAAGATGGATACCATAACCTACAGTTTCAGTTTTACATACTAAGTCATCAAAATTTGCAGATTACAATAAAGTTTAGCTTGCAGATGCTAGGAGATATTATGAAACAATCATAACACGGATACTGATAGCAGGATTCATATGTTTCATCCGCAAGGCCTCTATGAGTGGGAATATAGAAGTATAGAACCATACAGGCAGCCATGGATGTCAAGTTTTTAGTTACAAGTAGCACCTCTAACAGATACACGCTACTTTAGCAGCACACACAGGAGCAATCAGGCTTTCAGAAGCAACAAAGCAAGTTGGACAACATAAAATGTCATGAAGTCAAAATCCTGGTAAGAGGAAACTTACATATGTAAACTGCGAAGATGAATGTCCTGATCGTAGATATCAATGCTCTTGCACAATTCACAAGCAACAGCTACCTGAGAATATTAAATTGTATGGATTGTGTGGTACATAAAGTGCAATGACATATTGATGCCTATGCAACACTATATAAAAATAATCTAAAACACTGTATAAAATCAATAGGAAATGCACTACATCAAGTTTTTAACAAGGGCAACTGGTGGATTTTGTAGGTAATAGAAAAGTTATAAATATACCGTGTATTTGTGCATTGAACTGAAACATATCCCAGCCCAACTTCCTTCCCCAACACTGCAATCACGAGGTGGTACTGAATAGGAGGCCCTGTGCATTGGACGCTCATCCTCCTCAACCTCCCCAACAACCACTCCTGCTCCAGCCCCGGTGAGCCAAATCCCTCGTCGTTGCCGATGCTACCGATGGAGTAGAACTACTGGGAAACGGCTAGGCTTTTGTCAAGGCAAAGTAAGTTAAAGACTTAAAGTACTAGTAGGGAGAAGATTTGATTTGGTGCTTTTTCTTGCTAGCTTGAAGGGTTCATGGTTGATGCTTTTCTCAGTCCACGATGCAGATATCACAGTGCTGTTTCGTTCCCCTCTGCAAGATGATTTGGCAGTTTGTATATGTTTCTGAAACAATTAACGCTATTTTATTGACTGGGCTTTGGAGCTTAATCTTGTTTATTCAATATATACTCTTGAGAGAAACTGATGTCAGTTAGCTTTTCTTTGATAAACACTGGAGAATGGCTTGGTATTGCATTGTCTCCTAAGGATATAGACTATATAATACCCACAAAGCTAGAGCTGCCAGAATGGAGGCTTGGCTCGCAAAGGCAAGGTTCTGAATACAGGAATTGTGTTCTGGTAGCTCGGCTTGCGAGCCGGCTCGAGCCATGCGCCGAGCCGAGCCGAGCGTCCATTCTGGCTCGATTTCTTAACGAGCCGAGCCGAGCTGCAAAACCGTACGAGCTCGGCCAAGCCTGGCTCGAGCCGGCTTGGCTCGTTTCCACCCCTAGCCCTGTCAATGTCTGAGCAAGTTTATTAACGATATGTTCATAATATGAAACTAAGAACTTTTTGTCAGTATTGGTAATTTGATAATATATCTACCAGGACCAAATGGAAAAAAGAAGCAAGAACAGGGCATATATCAGTACGGGATGTACAATGCAAATGTGAAGCAGCTTCAAGAAGCCTGTTATATTAACACTAGCATCTATCAATAAAACTGACAAATTTCGCATATTTTACAAAGTTCAACCATGTTGTCCACTAGATAGCTGGTTCACTTGTTGGCAATTTGCTGAAGAAAAAGAAATAATTATGCAGGTTTTTTAAATTTATTCACGCCATGTTGAAGACAAGATAGTAAAGTTACCGTCAGTCACAATGTCCAAATGAGATACAATAAGGTGACCATAAGAGTCAACTTTTCCCAGAATCAAGCAATTATCACCTGGAATGCCACAAAACTTTGAAGTTTGAATATTAAATAGATACTAGAATACACATGGTTACAGTTAACAACACCCAAGAACTGACCAAACTCTACAGCCATACTTGGGAGTCAATTAGTATATATGTTGGGGGAAAAAATACAAGGGAAACATATAGTCATATACTTTTAGCGTCAGTGTTTAGTAACCTAGCTTTGTGTATATACTTCTAATTTACCTCTTGAATGCCCTGTAACTGGGAATAAAACTTAAAAATCTAAGCTAAAACAAACCAAATAGCAAAGTTTTATAGAAGATCCAACAAACTATAGTTTATCCAGTAGAAATTTAGAATATGACATATTGCTGAAAATCAAAGTGCACCTGCATGTGATGGTTGGTGAAAGTTAGGAGTCCTGGTGGTCAGGCAAAATGTTGAAGCAGAGGTAGTTTCTATAAAATTTCCTTCAGACATAATATAATGTATGGCCATGTATGCTCTCTGTAAGCTACAGTTGCAGCAGGTAAAGCTGGATATGCTAACTCAAAAGGAAGAGTAGATAGCAACATATTGGTAATAAGGTTTTGATGGCTATTTCAGCTTATGTTATGCCAAACGATCAGTGCAACTTCAGCAATTTAGTCTGGGAAATAAGATATGGCACCACAGTATTATGAAATACTGCAGGTTGCACCTTCACCCTCTGCAAGAACTACACTTTGAATCTACGAACGATGTGGGCAGCGGTCCACAACTGATGAACATATGACCTTTCATTAAGAATAAATTTCAGAGAGTACAAATGCACCCAAAAAAAATTGAGAACAGTGATGCCTCTGGGGAAACAGAGAGTGATACCTGTGCATTAATAGGAATCAAAAGGCTCTCCTTTCCTTTGGACAGCCACTCGTCTTCCATGGGTGTCTTTCAGCTCCAAGATGAAAGAGAAAGGGAAATCAACTTGAGAAGAACCACATTGAATTACTTCGCAGGCTTAACACTACAGTGATACAAACAATTGTAATCGAACACTACAGTGATACAAACAATTGTAATCAGTTTCGATTTCTTCCGGTCAGAGAAGCTAACGACACATGGCAAATTCTACTGTCTTCACACACGGCAAAACTGAAAAAGAACAGGGGCACCATGCCCTTACATTCCTCATTAATATATCTGTCACCCTCCCACTCTAATCAGCAAGAGCTACTGAGCAACTAGGCAACCACACAACAATTTCTGTGCCCAAGTTCCAAAGCCACAAGCTTCGAGCTTAACAGCAAGCACAGCATTCATGATTCTAAGGTCCTAAGGGGCTACAAGACTTCAGAATTTCCCCGCGATCACTCTAACCAAATACTAATGTGCAATCTACTCTACTATGTTTCTGATGGGACAGCGGTACAACACTATACCTCTTGTAGTCTTGTAGACGCGGCAACCGGAGGCGAGGTAGGCGGAGCAGGAGGCGCCGGCGGCATTAACCTAATGAGAGGGGACGCGTTAGAGTTGGGGGTTCAGGGTTTTGGAGGTGCCTTGGTGCTAAGCGTGCGCGAGGAGAGGTGTGTGGATACGCCGCTGCTTACGTGGACGGCGAGGCGGGTGGGCTGGAGGCAGCCGGGCGCGGGGTCGGAAAGCAGGGACGGCGAGACGGACGCCTTCCACAGGCTCCGCGGTCCGCGCCGCCAGCATCGCCGGCCGCATGTTGTTCCCCCCTTTCGCAGGCGAAATACACGAGTTTTCGCCCAGTTTTTTCGTCTTTTTTTAGTGATGCAGATACGAATACGGATACTGAAATACGAATACAAATATGAATAATATTGAATACAGATACGAAGCGAATATGAATCGAAACAAATACGATCACAAATATTTATCGGAACATAAAAACCCGTTAAACTATATATCCAAAATTAATGAAAACACATAAATAGTTTATCTTGTCAAAACATTAATGAAATCTAAACAAACATAAGTATTTTTATCCACAATAGTCATACCACTGTTATGTACAAATTTTAAATCTTTAAATGGCAGTTAATTTTTTCTAAAGCCCTAAATAATTCTTAATGGATTTCTACCATTTACATATGACTAATAAATCAATTAAGAATTTAAATTTGCATCAGAATGATTGAAATGGCAATACATCAATTTAATCGGTACAAATTTTAATCTATCGACAATACTAAATTTATTTTTAATAAACATAAATATTTGCTAGTGGGCTGGTTGCAGGGGAGATGAGAGAGGCTAGCTTGGGCTAGGCAATGTTGGGCTGAAATCTCGGATATCTAAATCCATATTATCTAGATAATCCGTATTCGTATTTGTCGGATATCAGGCCTATGGTATTCGTATTCGTTTCCAACAAAAAATCTGTATTTGTTTCCGATTCGAGAATTATCCGAAGAAAATCCGATCCGACACAATCCGTATTCGGTTTCATCCGGATCGGTCAGAAACTATCCAATCTATTTTCACCCTTACTATACAGTAGTCGAATGAAAATTTCTCAAAAATCAGTTGATTTTTCAACCATCCAATCAAGATCCAACAATCCAGTACCCAATCCCCACTTCTATACAAATCCACCTGCGCCCCTACCACCACCGCTCTAATCCCCGCTGCCTTGCTGGTGTTGCCCCTAGCGTCAGTGAGGCCCTCCCGAGAGCCGCCTTCACCATAGCACTGCTACCCGATGTGGTTGCCTATGCTGACGTCGCCTGCCCCTTCCTCCCCACCATCACCATCCTCCTTCGTCGGGTCTAGCAGCGGTGCTACCGAATCCACCACTACCTCATGCTGCCCCTCCTCGTCGACCGCCCTCTATCGCCGCTCTTCTTTGTCCCGCTGTTGAGGCGGTGCTGGTGCTACACCACAGCCCTAACTCTGCCACCCATCGTTGATCTGCCAGCACCCGCTCCTCCCTCTAAATTCTGGTGCTAATAAACCCTAATCCTAATCCCGTGAACCCGATCCTAAAAGAGTCATTGGAGACGAAGACGATAGAGGCGGTGCACGAATCTCCAAGCCCATCCAACAGTGTGAAATTCGACTGAAATCATAATTTTTTTAGTTGAGTGTTGTATAGCAATTATATTTTTTTTCCATGGGCAGTGAAACGTGCGTCGTGGCAATTAGAGGGGGGCGGCGAAAGCGCGGGGCTAGTTGTAGTAGGCTATGCTTATGCTCCATTGGCGAGCAGTAGCGAAGTCAGGATGGAAAATGGAGGGTGGGCTCAAAGCCTCAAAAGACTAAGCTAAATTGATACAAACATAGTATTTTACTCTTGTACAATCCAATTTCATACATGAATAGAAGAGAAGCAAAGTAAAAAGAGAGAGAAATGCAACAAAATAACCTCAGCAATAGAAAGCATCCCAAAAAATACACAAATATACTTCCAATGAGTAGAAATCAGTCATCTGTATATAAAAAATAGTAAAACTAGTGATACAATAATAAATTGTAAACGATCATGATTCATGAATATTCAAAATAAACGAAACCACAAAAGCGCTTTTAAGGGTTGGAAAAGGTGTATTTTGATTTCTTTTCCACTAAAGCGCCATAGATGTGCTAATGTGGTATTAAGGGTTGGAAAATGTGTATTTTAATTTCTTCTCCAAACTATGAATGTATCAAGGTAGTTGATAGGATAAGGGGGTGTGAAGTAATGTATAAATTGCTTGGGACCGGTAAACCTTTATAGGTCAGTTACCCTTTTCTTCAGAAAAATTATCTTTTTTCCTTGCATACCCCCTCAAATTTTTTATAAATAATCTATATTTTATTCAAAATAATAGTAATAATAGAAATTGAGGCCGGAGAAACCGGATCTCGGTCAGTCTAGTGTTTTGTAGAAAGAAAAATGAGTCTGTAATATAGTCGATAATGTAAGTTGCAATTGAAAATTGATAAAAAAAAATTGTCCCAAACACACTCTCTCTTAAGCTCTAAAACTTTTTTATTTTTATCCTCTATTTTCTCTATTCTTTGTTAGATAACTGAAAACTTCTGTTTGTTTTGAACGTGTTGGCCGTATTTCAACAGCTCCGCCGGCTGGATCTGATGGCGGCATAAGCGGTTGCGTAAGGACGCCGATGGAGTCGACTGTGGACGCGTGAGGGCATCGATGGTAGCGGTTGTGGCTGCATGGGGGCGTCAATGGCGGCGGATGCTGGTGCGTTGTGCACACGCACGTGGCCGTGTGTGTATGTGTGTGTGGCGCGGCTCCGCTGTGGTCTTCACCACCTGTTGCGAGCGGGTGGCTCAGTTCCGAGTAACTTTTCTATGGGACTGTTCTTTTTTTTTTTTTGCTAGAGTTTATAGTTTTTGACTGTGATTTGTGGTTTTTAGATTGTTTATGTAAGAGATTACAGAGTAATAGAAACTTACATACGGCTTTTGCCGATATAAATGGAGTCAGTAAAGTATATAATACAATTAACTAGTAGATCATATCTTGAAAAGATACTCCGTTTAAAAACTAGTTACTGTAGAAAAATCGAAAAACAACTTTTAGAAGCTAAAAGGAACATGACCTATGACACATGTGGGGATTATTCGCCTCGGCGTGGGTTGTCTAAATGATAAGGAAGCAACCGGATCGGTACTCTTTGCTTTTGGGGTATTATGCGACTGTTGGCTTTTAATTAAAAATAAATAATAATGGTTAAAAAGTGATTTTTTAAAAGAGTAGGATAAGCGTTGAAAAAAATAAGCGAGAGATGCGTATGCGAGACAGGAGCAAGAGAAGTAAGATGCATGAAATCAATTGGAGCCCTCTACTTTATCCTTGGAGCGAGAGAAATTGAGAAACCACTTTAAAAAACTAGGTATTCATATTAACTTCTAACTTCTCTAAGCAGAAGTCAATTTGAACATCCTCTTCGACCACCGTTTTGTCTGGGACATTTGACCATATAGTTCAACACTTAGGGCAGGTTCGGAAATTGAAACACAGGAGTTACATAGAATTTTCCAGCGTTCCAAATAGAGCCGTAAGCTCAAATTGAAGTAGGTGAAGATGGCGGCTGCTCTGCTCTTCCGTTGACGTTCCAGTTGAAAGCCTGTTTGGTCTACTTGAAATAGGCCCAACCGGTTGTGCGTCTTACAAAACTTAAAAGTATAATTACTGTAACGCCCCCGTTTCCAGGGGCGTGTACGGACACGGCACACTGCAACTATTTACACATGAACAGTTATGGAATGTCGCGCAAGAGTATACCATTGCATGCTTACAACAAAAGTCCAGCATATATTTGACATAAGGATTAACATCCAGGCTTTGACAGCGGGGCGTGCAAGCCCAAGTATATTTACATTACAAAAGACTTCCAGAATCCGCTTCGAGTGCGGCGAAGACCTAGAGCCAAGGATCCTCGTCGAAGAAGAGATCCTCCGGGACCTCCTCGACGGGGAGACTTCCACCTTCGTCTTGATCCTCTAAAGATTAGATTAAGCAAGCCGTGAGCCAATCAACCGGCTTAGCAAGTCCCAAAGGGACCCTAACTTATTAAATGCACGGAACATCAAAGGAAGGGAGTATACTTGGTTTATTAATTCTGAGTGGATGCAATTTTATTTGCAATCATTTTATAAAAGGGACCCAAAACTACTCCTCAAGATCTCAGGGGTTTTCAACAAGAGTTCATCGACCAACCTAATCAAGTTAAACATTTACAAAACTACTTAAGCTTTGCCGCTGGAATCACCCAAGTGACACAGCTCCAATAACCGGGAGCACGGCGTATTCGAATACCATTTGTTTGACTCTGCAGAGTTTGCTCAACTTTACCCACACGATCCCTTAACTCCCGCTAAAGAGTTAAGAAAGCCAGGTCGTTTCACTGCTCAGCTCTTTATATAGGCTCTACCCGGTAGAATTCACTCGGGTCTGGCTCGCACACACACACACACACACACACACACGAAAGCGGTGCGCTCGAGTGAACTCTACCGTTGTTAGGCACCCAATCACGGCTTGCCTAACCTCACTGCTAAACCTCCTCCACCGCCACACCTGTAGAGTTTCAATCGAGTTGAGCAGCTACTAGACAAGTGTTGACAAGTCAACTCCTGTGGTTTGAGCGGGTTCTATGACATTTGCTCAGCATAAGGGTTTCAATCCTTATATTTTCACATGGTCCGCAACCTCACTGCACCGCGACCCAACCTAGGGCAAGCGGTGGCGAAACCGTCTTGCGGCGCACCACAACCCCACTTACCCTACTCCAATCCTAGGGTAAGAGATGGGCGAAACCGTCTCATGGCGCACCACAACCCCTTACCCTACCTTGTGCCCGCAAGCACTCTCCGCTCTAGGGCACGGTGTCCCATACCACCCTACCCTAGAGTCGGGTTTGCAAATTCTATTGGCCCGCAGCCACAACCTTATTAGTGTAAGACTTTGCATGATAATAATACCCTACAATTTATCTAGATTAACAAATAATTATTTCTAGGGTTACAGAGGCATGGCAACAAATTTAACAGGGCATTTAACGGTGGTAGGATTAACTACGTAACAAGTCATTCTAAACATTTTATTTTATTTCAAACTAACATTTCGCAATTAGCATAATGTAAATAGCATATTAACATAAATAAACATCATGGGTTGCAATATGATCAAAGGATTTGGGACTTACCGTCAATCCGAATGATTTCCGCTAGCTCGAACGAAGAACCTCCTGGCTCCTGGGGCTGCAACTGAACTTCCGGAGACTCCGACACTAGCGCAAACATATAAAACAAATTAAATCCAGCTTGAGACTAATCAAGCGAGGGAAAATAAACTATTTAAAAAGGAGTAAAGTGCATAAATCCTTCAAATAGAATTTTTTGGAATTTATTTGGGATGGATCTGTGGAAATGGAGGTCACCAATGGGTCTGGAATATTATTTGGAGCAAGGTGGTGAAATTTGAGAATTTTTGGGATTTTCTGTGATTTTCTAGGATTTATTTGGATTTTCTGGAATTTTAGAAATTGATAAAACCTCTGAAAATTTGGTGAACAGTAAAGGCCGGCCCACGGCTCTGATGCGGCCCGGCGGGAGATGGCCCGCGCGACCGAAGGCCAGCAGCATGCTAACAGCCTTGCAAGGCGCGCGCGCGGAGGGATCGGGCGAGGCGGCCCATGCCAGCAGCGTCCGCGCGGTCCGGATGGTCGGCGCGTGGTGCGGGCGGACGGAGCGGATGGCGAGGAGCGGCGACGATCGGACGGTCCAGCGAGATGGCAACGATCGGCGCGGCGGCCGAGATGAGACGCAAAGCGATGCGGTGGGAGATCCGACGAGGTGGATGGCGGTGTTTATGAGGATCGGACGGCGGAGGGATGGCTTGATCCGCGCCGAGGTTAGACGGCAACGGTGGATCGGGCGGTGGAGGCGAGGCCACGTCGGTCGTCGTCTACCTCCAGCCGAGCGGGGCGACAATAAACGAGGATGGTCGGGTGCGGTGCTCCAATGGCGCGAAGGCCCCGATGGTCGGGAGGGCTCCACCGGCTAGAGCTTGGTTCGGGAGTCCATTTTAGGGCCTTGGAGGCGAGGAACAACGGAGAGGCGGGGGCGAAGGGAAGATTTGGGCGCTCGGAGGTGGGGGAGGTCATCGGCGGCAAGGGAGCTCGAACGGCTGCGGTTACACGGGGAGGGGGTCCAAAGACTCACGTTGGCGGTGGCGGCGTGAGCTGGGGAGCTTCGGAGCGTGCTGGCCACGGAGAGGGTGATGCGGCCGGCGGAGAGCCGGTCTTTGGGACTCCTCGGCGATCACCGCCAAAAGGAGATTGCCAAGATGATCAACGCACCAGGGGATGCTCCGGACGAATGCAATTGAAGAATGAGGGAGAGAAACGGAAGAATGGCTCCGGGGTGCCGCCGGCTCACAAGACGGCAATGGCGGAGCTACGGGCGACGGGGCTTCAATCGGGCGCTCTGGGAGGTGCTCTGGAGTGCTGGGAGGGGGTTGAGGGTGGTGGGAGCACTCGGGAAGCAAAGGATGAGCGAGAGCCGGAGGGGAATTTTATACCCGAGCGGAGGAGGCGGGCGTGGAGGAGAAGCCACTGGGCGGGCTCCGGGGTCAACAGGAGCAGGTCGGTCGCCTCCTCCGCGGGATGGAGCGGTGACCGGGGTGACGCCGGCTCTGCACAGGAGTAATGGCGACGGGACGGCACAGGGCAGGTGAGTCGCGGCATGGGCGGAGGCGTCGCGTCAGCGGAGAGGAGGAAGCCGGGCCGCGCGCAGGCCCTGTGGCGACGCGGGCGGCGCAGCGTGGCGCGAGGCGCCACGGGTTTGGACCGTGGCGGTCGGGATGGCGCGGCGCGAGAGAGGATCGAGGCGGCGCTGTCGCGCGAGGAAAGGCGGTGCGAGGCGGGCGCAAGCGCGCGCGCGCGGCGCGCGCAGCGGCGCGAGCGCGGCGAAAAGAGCCGGCGCCACCCGCGAGGAGCGGGAAACGCTGGCGCGGGAAGGCGGGATCGGGGTGGCGCCAACGCGAGAGAAGAGCGGGAGGCGCTGGGGAGAAGAGGAGGCGGAAAAGGAGAAGGCGCCAGCGCGAGAGAGGAGGCGCCAGGCCGAAAAGGGAAAGCGGCGGCGGGGAAAACTTTTCCAAAAAGGAAAGTTTTCAAAAAATCACTCAAAAATGCAGCAAAAATTAAGAAAATTTTTGTTTGAAATTTTTGGGGCTTTTCAACTACAAAACTTAACAGTATAAGTTTGGGTTAGCATGGCCCATTATGCGTCAAAAGAGCTCAGGTCGTTCCCAAACCACACCCCTGGCCGGCTTGGCACAATGACCTGTTCATGTTCTTACGGCAGGTTGCGCGCCAGGTCCTTTTACAGGCCGGAATTTTTACTTAGCTTTCCAAATGAAACACAAGTGGAGCTGCATAGCCTCAGTTCGTCATGCTGCCCACTTCTACAACCTCAACAAGGCCAGGAAAACCAAAAGATCTTGCACTAATCTCCCTAGGTTACAGGGCAACGATGCTGCATACTACTATGCTAATTATGCTGCATGCTACTATGCTAATAGCTAAGTAAAATCTAACCAAACACCAGCCGTCGCGGCGCTATCAAAAGATCTTGCTCTCATCCTTACCTGAATTCACACGAAATATCCTACTCCACCGTCCATCTCACGCAGCAGTGGACTGTGCACGGCAGAAAACAACTATCCACAGACCACACAACCGGAGTGTTCATATTGGATCGACGGATGGCTTTTGACCCAAAAAAAAAATAATGACTGAAAGAAATAACTTTGAGAAAGAGGGAATATTTGGTGGGGAAAGTAGCGGAGAATTACGTGCAAGACAGGAGCGAAAGAAGTAAAGTACATGATGCACCCGTAACTACCTGTTTTATCCTCGGATCGAGATAGAAGTGAAAGGAGTGTGGAAACTAATTCGAAAAACCGAATGTTTATATTGGTTCCTGATTTCTCTAAGTAGAAAATAAAAACAGAAGTCAACATGAACAGACACTATGTTTGCATTGAACCACACGATAACGTGCTAAAGCTAAGTCAAATGCTTTACTTAAGTTATTATGCACCGATTAGTGAATGGATGGATCACCCGACTGCGATGGCCTCTCGCCCTACTAGAGTTGCACACATCAATGGAAGGAATGGGGCAATTGGACACACTGTCGCCATTGCGGTGGCCGGTGGGAGCCCAGAGACTGGGGCAGACCTAGGGCCAGGGCTAGGAGGGCTGTAACCTAGACCTTGGCCCAGTAAGTTCTACAGATATTTACTGTTTTCATAGGCACATTTTCCTTTCTTACCTCCCACAGATATTTACTGTTTTCATAGGCACATTTTCCTTTCTTACCTCCCTGCGGCCTGGCTCGAGCGGCCAGCGCCTTCAGCCCTTCAGTTTAGGCCCCCTCCCTCCTCCCCGAGCCCTCGACCCCCTGTGCTGCGCCTCCTCCCGGCTCTCGCATTCGCCTCCCATTCCAACCCAGCAACACTAGCTCACGGGTCGTGGTGGTAGTGCCCCCGGCCGATTCCGCCTCCCCCAGCCGACAGCCTGTCGGAAGTCCGGTACTCTATCTTTGACTCCAGCCTCAGCCTCTGCCTGTGGGCTCCAGTGCTAGGCGCCTCCGCCCCTGCTCTGGGTCACCAATGCCACATCAAACCTCAAGGTACAATATAACTCCTTCAATCCTTCAATTTGTCCTGTGGATTGGCTCAAATCTGATTTTTGTCCCTGATGGGAATGTGATGGTACCAGTAAATGGTCTAGGTCTCAAGATTAGTTATGTAAACTCATCCATATATGAACTTATGGTAGCCTATTGCATGCATGGGTAAATTCGGTGTGTGTGTTCTTTTCTTCACCTATATGGTCTATACATGACTATACATAGTTTATCTATATATCATATATAGAAACTCAATGTTTTTGGCATTGAAAATGTCATAGAATAGTCCACATACACAGTCTATGACATTGACACAAGTTCTTTTTTTGCTTGTCTGTTATGATTGATGTGTGCTTCGTTGGGGCTTAGGATGATTACGCCATCAAGGATGAGTATGAGGGGAAGCTTAAGAAGGAGACCATCACATTGTTCTTCTTGGCAATATAAGGATGGATCGGCAATGCCAACTTCACTTTTACTGATTCTATTCTACTAGTGGATTACTTAGTACTTTGATTAAGCAAGGAGAAAGCTTGAATTTTTGTTTGAGTTAATTGCTATTGCCTTCTTGTTAGGTATGGAGATGGGGAGCCAACTAACAATGCGACAAGGTTTTACAAATGGTTTTCAGAGGTTGGATTACAAATATACTGTTTTAGTGGATTTTTTTGTGTGTTTCATAGTTTGTATTCATGGCCTCTTTGTTGGGTTGAAGTACAGGGAATGAGAGAGATGAATGGTTGAGTAATCTCCAGTTTGTAGTGTTTGAGTAATCTCCGGTTTGTAGTGTTTGGCCCTGGAAATAGGCGGCATGAGTATTTTAACAAGGTTTATCTGTGCCTTTACATTGATTTAATTGCAAACACATTGTTTCTCTTGGGATTTATGAACAATGTTAATTATACAGTCCATAACTGAAAGTAACGAGTGAGGGAGACAAAGAATAATAGAATATATATATATATATATATATATATATATATATATATATATATATATATATATATATATATATATATATATATATATATATATATATATATATATATATATATATATATATATATATATATATATATATATATATATATATATATAGCATTCATCAAGGTAATCCAAGTTTCTCTTGTAATCTCTCTTTATTTTTTAAAAAGGCGTATGTGTATGTATGTATGTATGTACGTACGTACACGTACGTACGTATATATGTATGTGTATGTGTATGTGTGTGTTTGTCGTATCGACCTATTCTTATTTTTATAAAATATCATATCACGGCATGGGCGGATCTGCCATGGTGCATGGGTGTTCAGCTGAACACCCAAAATTTTTTATAAAATATCAAATATATAATAGGTATATTAGATGTATATACTATTAGTTATGTTAAAACTATATTTTATGCTTGCAAATAAGTTTAGCCCGCACTTTCCGTATCTCGCGCACAGCCCATGTAATACATTAGGCCTATTTTTTTCCACCTCAGCCCTCATGCCCAAAGAGGTAAAGATATAAACAAAATCCTAACATTTATTCTATTTTTTATCTTATGGCTGTCTGTGTGGGAGGCAGCTTCGGCCTTCGAATGGCGAGTGGGCAGAGGTGCAAGCAAGAGGCGAGTGACGACCGGCGAACGCGGACGTGGTGCCATAATGTGACGATAATCATGTGTGAGGTTGCGCGTGGTGCAAGGTGAGCGTGTGGTAGCACGGGCGAGCAGAGAGGTGTCACGGGCAAGTGGGCAGTGGCACAACGAACACAGAGGTAGGGAGCGGGCGACAGGAAGGGAGCAGCGCGATAGCTGGGAGGGAGTGTGGCATTGGGAAGTGAGTAGCACCTCCAACTTATTGTCATCGTCATCTTTCAGATTTAGGTGTGTTCCACCCCACCCCACTCCACGTATTTACTTTCTTGATCTGTTTTACTCCATAGAAGGAATATATAATTTCCTCTTACATGGACAGTTCTTGCTAATAGGGAAATAGCAAAAAAAAGGCAAGATTAACAAGATATACAACTCTCATTTATCTCTGTAATTTGTTGTTTAATTCATATAATTATTCTCACCTTATGTCACCTATTTTCTCATAAGAAATCATTAATTTATGTATTTTATTATATCTACACCACGTATCGTTGTATCGGTGTTTTGAGGGACAGTGTGCTGCGGTATCAACATATTCGAACAACTTAGCTCTGAAATCCGAACACCCATCCTAAAAATCCTATATCCGTCACTGATATCACGGTATTATCGTACCCATATCACATATTAAAGTATCCCAAGTTAGCTCGCAACTACATTTCTAGGTCCCCTACTGGCTGAGACGTCTCCGTTTCTTGTTCCTATTGTCCTTGGAATGATACCAAACGGGAAAAGCCATGGCGCTACTCATCTGTTTGTCGCTCTCACTCGTGGAGCACTACGAGCAAGTCGCACAATATAAATTATTCTCGGCAGGAAGGTGGTGGCCGGGGCGCGTGAGGTGGTGCGTATCGTGGCACGGTGCATTCCAGCTCGAAACAATATTCTTCTCGCCCGGTCACGCTCATGCGTGTGTCCAGGTGCACTCACCCCTTTCGCTTTGTTTTTTTCCTTCCGTTTATTCCCTTCGTTATCCTAGCTGTACCGTTGCTGCAAAGACATTAGACATGGCTTCCCACTGAACGAACTCTAAAACCTAAAGATGTTGGCAGGCACACCGGCTCTGCTTTTATTCAGGAGATGGAAAAGGGCAGGGAGGCACATGTGAAATGATGCTCCCATTTGATACACAACTGCTGCGTCTGTATCTAATGCGCCATTGGAAGGGGCGTATTAGACATGAGTACATCATGCAATTATTAATAAAAGCAGGATCACAAAGCCTTCTTTTGGTGAGACAAGGATGACAATATTGAACCTTTAGGTGAGAGAGGTACAGTTCAAAAAAAGCAAGGATATATGCCTGAACAGTCTGACCAACCATGCAGAGGCGCAAACCAACACCAAAAAAACCAAAACCCACATCAGCTTCTCTTTTCAGCCACATTTCACAAACCATGCAAGTATACAAGAAAATGCATGAATGGGACCTTTCATATTGTGGTGGCACTTCCATTGCATGTACATTACACTATGGATGATGTTCGGACCACTTGGTTCAAAAGTTTTATCACGGAAGAGAGAACCCAACAATACATGTTTCATATATGTCCAGTTCAAGACTACAACAATCGCAACTACAACCAAGATAACATGACAGTAAAATGCAAACATCAACTAAGAAACTAAAGCCAGACGTTTGATCTCTTTTGCCCTTCTTCAATTTTGCCTTCTTTATCCATCTTATTCACAGGCCAGCTTTGTGTCAAAGCTACTCAAACAAATTGCGAATGCCTGGAAAGCCGAGAGAGGATAGCGGTAGTCCATTGTGAACATATCCCTTGCAACTTTTCCAAACTGCAGAATAACCTTATCAGGCTCCGCTGGGCCAGGTCGTGAAGGAGTTGGAGCACCTGCAGGTGGCAGGCTTGGTGCGGCAACCAGCTGGAAATTCTTCACTGAGGCAATGGTGACACGGCCACGGAAGTTCAGGCACCAGCATTGTAGCTGTTCATGCCACCTTGGGGGCTTGTTACGGAGCACCAATGGTCTCTCCTTGATTTCACCACCATCTCCATCCATTGTTCCACCAGTGATGTCAGAGAAGCGAGCACTACTGAAATCCATGGAGCGGTCCATGATGGACTTAGAGAAGGAGGTAGTGCTGCGGAATGACTGAGAGGAGGAAGTGATGCTGCGAAATGAGTCCTCCAGAGCTTGAGGCACAATTTTCTCGGGCTGGCCAGGGACAATGCCACCAGGCTCCACTGAGGAGGCAGGTATGGAGTGCATGATGCAATGCATCCGCCTAGGACCTCTTGTGCCAAGGACATTTAACTCATATGTCACCTGAGCTCTGTTGTAACTAACAGACGGCACCTTCGGTGATACTTTCGTTGAGTTAAACCTCCTGCTTGTCCTTCCAACAGGAGGAACTGCAGCCCCATTGTAAGGGGGCTGTGAGTCATAAATTATAAACTTTGTACCAAGGAAGTTTGACCTGAAAATTAAAACACTAGGCTTGGTGTTACACTATCAAACAAGCAAAAAGGCAAAAGGTTTATCTTCCATAAAAATAATAATTACCTCAATTTTCCAATGTAGGTCCTGCTAGATCTTGAGATGTTACCAGCATCCATTGAGATAGTGTACTCTGTGCAAGTTGTTTTGCGGTTTCTTTTCGCAGATAAGACGAATTTTCCGTTTTCTGCAGTAACAGCTGCAGAAAAAAATGATTCAACATATTTGATCAAGTGAAATCAGATAAGACAGGCTTTCAATCACTTCATAAGAAAAATATTTCTCATGAATGCAAGCATAAAAACCACTAAAAATTTCACAACTGAAGAGGTTACAGGATATGTGGCAGAACAGTGAATTAAGCACTCAAACACAGCGAGTTATTTAACATTGATTTACTTTTTCATCCTTATCTATATATCAGTGGAATAACAACCTGATATGCACAAAAAAAAGGTAAAACTTATGAGCATTGCTAGTACAAGTGTGGGAAGAATAAGTGCATAACATACCATTGCTGAGGCAAAGGTAGAGATGATAAGTGGATTTTGATCGATTCCTCTTTATAAAACATTGAACCATTCCTTCTCGAGGACCCGGCTGTCAAAACAACATGATATATAATGTATCAAGAACAAGGAAAGATATCCGCTGATCACGGTTTGGCGTTATTGTAGAGCTAAGTAGCTAACCCTCAACAACTTATAGATCAATATTATTTAAGTAAAGGGAGTGGATATCTTTTTCTCTTTACCTGCTTTAGAGAGACTGGGAAGGTAAGCTTCCCACAAAATTCTGGGCTCAATACAATCTCTTTACACATTTCTCTCCATGTCCTACAAACGGCCGCAAAGCAGACAACATTCTTCCTGGATGGCCAGGTACTCTCGTCAGCCTCCAGTCTCCGTATAACGTCGCGGAGGAGTTCAGGAGGAAGGCTCGCCCAGCGGCTCTCTTGGGTTATGGCAGGTGTGTCATGGAGGTCATGCAGTGAGCTCTGGGTCTTCCCCTTGTGATGCCCAGTAAGGCCGTAAAGGCTTGCGAGGGTCACCTCAAAGCTCCGCCTCGACAAACTGCCAAAACCATCCCTAACATCACGGACTATGCTGCGGAACGACATTTAAGCCAGCCAATGCCAGATAATAGGGCATAGAATGTCGAAACTATGACCTGCAATTGGAAATAACCAAGGGTTACTAGCAACCTTTTGGTGGTTCGAAGAACAATGAACAAGTAGTATACCGCACCTTCTTCAAATGATTAGAGCGGTGTACATACAGAAGAAGCCGCTACAAGCTGTCCCTGCAAGAAGAAAGTACCATTGATGAGAAAACATGTGAAGTTTAACACGAATGGATTTGACTGGCATATTGATTCAATCTAGACCTTGCAACAACCAAGTAGGCCTAAACTAGCAATCAAAGAGGAACCCAAGTCCATCATTGCTCAAGATGTAAGCACATACTTTTTGCCTAAATATATACCAAGCATCACTTTAAGCGCAAGAAAACTGGGCTCCTTTTTAAGTTGGGAAAATAGCCGGAGTATCTTTTTAAGATAGGGTCTACTAGTTAATTATAATACATGCTTTATCGACTTCATTTATATCAGTAAAAACCATACGTGAGTTTCTGTTATTCTGTAATCTCTCGCACAGACAGCTCAAAAATCATAAGCTGGAGCCAAAAAAGAAGAAACCCTCCGTAGCCTCCATACCGCCGGAGAAAAGAAAACCACAGTTTGCCAACAAAGGGCACATCACATGTATTTGTAACAACTAAGAAGAATTTCCCGATGAAGCTGTAGGAAAACGTACCACTAGAACATGACATTAAATATTGCCGTGAATTGCAATAGCATTCTGAGGGGAAATCTTGGGCTTTACAGAACCAACCATAGGCTGCAGATAAGCAAAAACTCTTTTTTTTTTCTATCCTTTGAAACACACATGCTAGTAAGTTTTGATGTGATAAACGTTTGTTAGAAGCATAAATAAGTAGCCAAATAACAACAGGAAAACTCTACACATCCACTGATCGAAATGTAACCGGCAAAGAGAAACAAGACTTGTGTGTGTGGGGGGGGAGCCTAAAAGTCCACATTCTTCCTCGAAATTTCTCCTGAACAAGAGCATATCTATCGATCCGGCCAGGAGCGTCCCAGAAACCACGCCTCCACGGCGCCCCTGCTCACGGGAGACACTCGCAGACCAAGCAGAAGCGCAGAACACCAGAAACCGAAACCAAATCGAGTCAAAAGTACTACCACCCGGGAGAAAGAGAAACCAGGAACTCACATTCGTCCGAGCCGGAGCCCCTTATCCCCCGGCCACTCTTTTACGCACAGAAACCGCGCACGATCACTCTCGTTCGACGGGTCTGCCCCTCCCCGATGGAGCCCCGGGTATCGCCTCCTTCCCTCGCGCTCTTCTTGGCTAAAGCTGCGTACGCGCAGAGGAGGTAGTGGCCTAGCGGTTGGTGTGAAAGGAGGCGGCGAGGCGGAGACCGGAGGGGAATGAGGTAAGGTGCCGTCCCGTTCCGTCGGGGGCGTCCCTGACTAACGGCGTCGGGTCGGGTGACGCGTCACGGGCCAGGTGCCCCGGCGCTCACGCCGCCAAAAGCGTTTCTGCGAGTCTAGACAATGGATGACTATGATTTTGGGTGGGTTTTTTGAGCGGGCTCAATTATTGGAACTGAAGTTTAGTTTATACTTGTATTATATATAGTAATTAATTTTAAATGATGCTTCTTTAAGATTAGATTAATAGAAAAATTATAGTAAAAAGTATACTGAGTTCAACTATATCGGCCAAAATCATATGCGACTATTTTCCTCTGCATACTGCCTCTTGCGAACAACAAGAATTCAAATAGTTAAGTCATAAGCCATCAACCCAAGGGTTGTCATAAGCCACCAGCTCAAGGGTTCTTTTGGGCTGATGGCTTATTGCTTAAATATCTGAATTCTGCCTGTTCACGAGAGGCAGTACGCAGAAAGAAATAATCGAATGTGATTTTGGTCAGTACAGCTAAATTCAGTACACTTTTTACTACAATCTTTCTATTAACCCCACCTTAAAATGCATCGTTTAAAAGTTAGTTATTGTAGACGGTACGAGCATAAGCCAGGTTTAAGCCGATCCGAACTCACCCAATTTTTTCTCACAAAGAAAAATAAATGCATTTGTTATTAGAGGTTGCTTTGATTCTGCCGGTTCGATAAAAAAAAAATACCATCGTGAGTTCATAGAAAAGTATTTGATACAGAATTTAACACGCAAATCTAGAAAAATGACCCAACGAGGTGTTCGAAATTGCGAAGAATTAAAACTTTTATTTGCATCTTGTTGGCATTTGAAATTTTGTCAAAATCTTATTTGGGTTTTCTCGAGTTTTGTGCTGAGCAAAATAATAACCGAAAATAATTCTCAAATACAAATAACAATCATGACAATCAAAGATATGAAATAATTTAAATATGAGTTTAAACTCTGAAAACCTAAATTCAATTTAATTCATTAAAATTAACCGTGAGCCAAAATAGGAAGACAAAATCAAGTCCTTAATATTAGCCAATTGCAAAAGTTAAAAAGGATTTAGAACCACACTCCAATCTTAGTTTAAATTCTAAGTTAAGGTTCTCTTAAATCCAAACCGAAAACCAAAATCCAGAAATCAAATTAAATAAAAACCCGTCTTCAATCAAATTGACCCGAGAACTCAAACTCAGATTTAATTTCAAGTTTTCTAATTAGAAATTAAATTAGGAATGTGAATTCCAAAATCTTGCGTAAACCTTTCCTCTTTCCCCTTTTCTCATTTCCCTTTTTCTCCTTCCTTACACTGCCCGTGGGCCTAGCCTTTTCCTCTCTCTTTCTTTCTCCCTTCCCTCTTTCTTTTTTTCTTTCTTCTCCTTGCTCTGCTCTGCTGTGCTAGCCAATCAACTGACCCTCCTCCCTATGCGCACATCACCCACACATCCCCGCGCCATACCCTGCACCAACCACTCCCGTCGTGTCGCATTCACCTCATCATGCTCTGCCCTGCATGTTTGCACCCACACCGCTATAGCACGTCGCCCATGCCCTACAAACGCCACACCTGACATGGCCGCCTCGGCATGTCACACAGCCACGACGCTGTCCATCTCGTGCCCTGCTCCTGGGTCGTCAACGACAGCACCAAACCAACACTCCCTCCAGCTATTTAAACCCATGGCTCACCTCCGTTCTCCCTCCCTTCTCCCAAATCCCAACCGAGCTCAAAGTCGCCGAGCTGCGCGCTAGCTGCCGTCATGGCTCCACGCCGTTCTCGACCACCCCAGCACATCCCCTTCAAAAGCTATCACGTCACCCTACATCCCACACCCCCAGGAGCCCACTCGCCCAACCAATTGAAGTTTGTCGACCATAGTTCACCAGAATGTCCACCTTCCCCAATTTTAGTTGAAATAGCCACCGCCGATGCCATTCCTCCTCTAGAGCACTCTGGTTCAATTCCTCGCTATCAGAGCATCTCTTCACTGTACTTAGCTTCCCCCAAGCGTTGGCCGACGTTCTACTTTGCCCGAGCAAGCCGCCCATGGCGGCCCTCTCCATGCCACCGCCCACATACACCGCTGCAGCTCCTCATCGGCTCCCTGCCTCTATGGCCCACACGGTGAGTTTTCCCCTACCTTATGCATGTTCATGCCCCCACCTTCTTGCTCTTTCCCCACTCTGGCGCCCCGCCACCATCGGCCCCAGCTGCTAGAGCCACCGCCTAACCGCCTTTGGCGCCGCCTGGGACCAAGCACTACCTCCTTTAGCTCCTCCTGCATCCAGGCCCTCCATTTTGGCGGTTCACTTCGCCCTTCTCCATGGTCGAGCCACCGCCGGCGAGCTCGTCCACCCCGACACACCACTCCCCTGTTTTTTCCCATACTCTACTTTAGCCGAACAAAACCCCACTTCCTCTGTCTCTTTATTCTCTCGATGACAAGTGGGCCCAGCTCAATAAGAATTGGTTGGGGGTAGCTAACATTGGTATGTCATTAGTGTCCAGATAACATGTGTTCAAATTCTAAATTTACTGTTTGAGAAAAGTTCAAATAGAAATTCAATGAAATATAATTTATAAATAAAAGTAAGAATAAAATGGAATCATGGAATTAGATTAAAAGTTTAGGAAAACTGAGAATCTGTTTAACCTAAACTTTTAATCTGTGTTTTGGAATAATGAAACTAAGGTAAATAATTGGAGTAGAAGGCCACTGACATTTAAACCATAAGTACATGATTTAAATTAAGACTGCCTTGCATATAATTAAGAAAGTCTCAAAAATAATTAGTGTGGCATTAACAATTATTTTAAATCTAAGTACTATTAAAAGACACCATTGATATATATATATATATATATATATATATATATATATATATATATATATATATATATATATATATATATATATATATATATATATATATATATATATATATATATATATATATATATATATATATGAAATGGGGCATAGTGGTGTCCAGGCACCAAGCCTCTCTACCTTTAGATTGCTTTTAGATGCGTATAAGTGCAGTGATATATAATATATCAGGCAAACCCGTTAACATTCATTAATTCGAAAAAACATCGATTTGGAAAGAAAGTCATTGATTTAACATGCTGAATCAATCATGGATGAAAAGTCTTAATCATGGATGGAAAGTCTCGATCATAGAGCCAAGACACCATGGTGCCCCTGTTGTGTGTGTGTGTATAATTGTATAAGTTTCCAAGTATTATAAGAACCTCAATTAAAATGGCATTTGAATTAGGATTAAGGAAACTAGCTGGCAGGCCTCTACCACTTAAATTAAAATACAAATTTAAAACTAGATGGATGGTAGAAATGTAAGCTTGAAGGTGTAAATAATAGTCAAAGGTGCTTAAGGTGAATAATGACCAATTAGGGTGCGTGAATTACTTAAAATATTAAAAACATTTAAATCGAAGTGTCTACTTTAATGAAGGCTTTTCTAAAAAATAGTGGGATAAAAATGGAAGATAAATATATAAAGACACCGCATGTTTGTTGTAAGGAATTCATATGTTAGTCGAGGGCCCTATTAGAATATAATCCCTTCCATTAACATGCCACCGATAATTAAAAATCCTAAGCAAGGGGGCGACGCGAAGGGCACGGGGTGAGGGGCGGCGGGGTCAAGATAGGAGTTAGGGGTTATATAGTAAGGGGAAATGATGAGAGCCGTTGGATCTTAATTTAAGGGTCACAAATTTGGATGATTGTTTCAAATAAAATATTCAGATGATTACTAGACACACCCATTTTAAATTGCTATGCTAAGCAATGGAATTAGAATGTTGCTCTTTTTACCAAGAGACATAGCTTAATAGTAGTTTGGGATACACAAGGCCAGCACCAAATCGAGCGGGCCAAGGAGGGGATCGATTAGATCGAGTGGGAAGGGGGGACTCACTGAATCTGTCCTCGACAAGGTAGTTGAAGGTGTGGCCGTCGCAATTGAGCTTGTTGCTGCTGACGAGGATCTTCCGAAGGCACTAGGCTAGGATGGTGCTGAAGTTGTCGATGAACTCGGTGTACTCCGCCAGCACCACTGTGCCACGCACCAATGAGGAGGAAGGATGGGACACAGAGGGCATGCGAAAGGCGTGCTGGCGGGCCCAGGCACCGGGGTGGGAGGATCTTCTGGGATCGCACGATTACACTGTAGCACATGGAGACGTGCAGTGTCCGAGCGCACGATTAACTTTTTTTTTGTTGCTCACTGCACGTCTCCATGTGCTACAATGCAATTTTGCGCTCGGACACTGCACGTCTCCATATGCTACAGTGTAATTGTGCGGTCCCGGACTGTACGACTACAGTGCAATCGTGCTGTCCGGGACCACACGACTAACACGTGTCAGCGTCCCGGAGTCCCGCGGTCGCATAGGAGGTTAAAAATGAAATTTTTTGGGCTTAAAAGCTACATTTAAAATTTTTTAGAGTACACAATGTTATAAATGTCCAAAATTCTTCTCCGGAGGAGTTCCCTCCGCCGTCTGCAGCACGCGCGTACACGTTTTGACCAAAGAATATAAGCACAGTAAGTAAAATGCCTAGCGTGTACAGGAGACCAAAGGATGCTCTGAGAAAATACCAGTACACAGGAAAAGAAGCCGAGCACAGTGGAAAAAAGAAGCTTTCAAAGAGAAGTGAGCAGTAACAAAAGCTTTTCACTTTTTCAGCGAGCGAGTGGCAGTGTAACATACTAGACTTATAGGCGCGGCGGCACGCTGCGCCAGCAATCGTGTGTACCGAAGTAAAAGAGGCGATAAAAAACTGGCAGAGACTTTTTTGCGAGGAAAAAGGATCTTTTCGTAATTTCGAAAAAATACAGGCAAACCGCGGGGCGCTATCATGCGAAGTATAAAAAATTTCGGTAAAGTGGAGGGGTGTTTTCGCAAAAAAAATTTTGAAAAAAAGATACCAGGGGCCTTTTCGCGAAAAAAGGACCTTGATGTAATTTTGAGAAAATACAGGCAAACCGCGAGACGCAAAGTACACAAAATTTTGGGAATGTGGAGGGGTGTTTTCGAAAAAAAATTATTAAAAAAACTGCTAGGGATCTGTTTACGAGGAAAAAAGACATGTACGTAATTTCCGAAAAACTGAAGGAAAGTGCCTCCTCCGGCCGTACAGGGATTGCCCCGCCACGCGCCGGCCGGACACGCGGGCGGGGGGGACGTGGCCGAGCGGGGGGTCGCGAATCCCCCCGGCTTTGTTATTTGTATGATGATGATGATGATTCCTGAACTTCGTAGCGGCGACAGGGGAGCACCTCGGAGCTTGCTCCAGGCCCAGGCACCGTAGGGTGGTGGTTCAGTTCAGCGTAGGGAAGATTCCCGTTCCGTTAGTTCGGCGGGAGCACGGCTCCATCTGCTGCCACCGTCGCCGTCGCGCGCGCGCGTGACGGCGTGAGCGCGTTGGCTTCGATCATCTCATAGCCCGGAAGCTTCCGACTAGGGTGCAAACGTCTGAACAAAAGCATTAGAATCTAATTCAAAATAAAAAAAAATAATATCCAGATTTTGAATTTGGAACCGGATGGTTTATCAGATATAAGATTGGATTCCAAATAGAAATATTTGTTAGATTAGAAGCTATTTAGAAATTTAATCGGCTGGTAAATTTATTACAGATATCCGAAAAACTCTAGGCATATAAATCACGCTTTACTCCGTCAGGTTAATAAGCTAGTCTATGAGTCCATAAGACCATGTGTACATAATGAGTCCATAAGATCATGTATACATAACTGACCTCTCATTTACCTAGAGTGGCTTGAGAGAGAATTCAGCTCACGAGGCCTTTTTCCGATATTGAAGTTAGCTTTATATTTTTTGAAAATATAGGAAATCTAAATATGCCAAAAATAGCAAATAAACTCAGAAAAATTTCATACAATTTAGACAAATACTTTTGAACATAAGGAACTTAAAAAATACTTTTGAATTTAATTAATGTAGTCAAATGTGCTTGTTAAACTTTTAATGAGTTGCATTTGGGATATATAGTACGGTTGATTGATCCTTTTATGTGCGACACATATGGATTCTATTTTTGCGATATCTAACTAAATATTCGTGACCAAGACTAACCATATTTTGAGCAACATGTATTCGCTTCGTATTCGTGACTGAAACTATCCATATTCGTATCTAGCATTATCTGTATCTAACATCGATTCCGAGAAAAAAAAATGGAATAGAACACGAGATAAGTGAAATTCACCCTATCCGCTCCGATTGCGCCCTACTTCTGACAACGACGTCAAGCTACAGCTCCCAAACGCGACTGAGCGATCCTAGTCACTCGTTCGTTTTCCAACCATTCTCAGAGGATTTTCTCTGTCAGGTGGGTTTGTTTTCCATCCATTTTTAGAGGATTTATGGTTTTAGATTTTGAATTCTGGTATGTTCATTAGAGACAGTACGTAGAGAAAAATAGTCGTATGTGATTTTAGTCGGTACAACTGAACTCGATACAGTTTATACTATAATTTACCTATAAATCTCATCTTAAAAATATACCGTTTAAAGCGAGTTACTGTAAAAATAAAAGTCAAAGCCTAAACATAAACAAAAGCCAAAGGCTTCATTCATTATACTAAGTAATGGTACCATGGTATTGGTATTATTCACTTCTACATGTAAGATAGGAAACCAAAAGTAGCTACAAATTTTCGCTATATCACCTGACAATTGACATAATGCCACGACTTAACTTTTTTTAATACAATAGATGAGACAAGTAACAGCATAGTACCATTACATGTATTGGTAGTGGGTAGAGGATGTGCATCTTCAGCTTATTAAGCGACGCGTGTTTTTTTTTATAAGCCAACTCATTCAGTTTTCTTTTTCTATACGGTTTGTTATTACTTTATTAGATTAGACAGCTACAGCAAAAGACGGCAGTTTTAATAGAGGCCAAGCATTTGTGGTGAGTTTCTATCAGTGGTCCGAAATCGATTAAATGTACTAGGCCTAGTGTTGTTTGGTTGGACTGAAATAAATTATACTGGATCTGATTAAAATTATACTGTAGCTGATAATGGCTTATTTAGCATAACTAAATTAAAAAAATAAAAATAGAAAAATATATTAGTCTATCACGGATAATATAAATAAATATGGAAAAAGCATCGGCAAAAAAGCTAAAAAAACCAAAAAAAATCAGAAAAATGAAATTTAGGAATAGTAAAAAAATAAGTAAGAAGCTCAAACTAAAATAAGCGAGACTCTAGACTGCTGAGTTCTGATAGATGTGTGCTTTTGATATAACTTGTGGAAATAATGACGTAGCCTTGTAAAGAAGCATTTGGCGGCCATTGGATAAAGCAGCACAGCAAGGATCCATGAAATCATCGGCATTGTCATTGCATCCACTCCACCGTCTAAACAATTTTGGGTTTATTCTTTTTTATTCTGGTTTATTATTTCTAACTATGGCTTATGCTTTTATCTATTCACAAGAGAGAGTACAAAGAGAGAGACTCACGTATAATTTTGATCGATATAAATAAAATCATTGCAGTATTTACTATAATCGACTTGTAGATCCCTATTTTCAAAAGACACTTCGTTGAAAAGCTAGTTATTATAGAAAACCTAGTTACTATAAAAAAATGGTTTTCAAAAGCTAAAAAGAATATGCCCTTTAGTGGCATGCGTTTGCGTAACTAAACCCGGTTGATGCATAAAATTCGTTATTTACAGTAAATGGTATGTTCGTATTGGCTTCTAAAAATCATTTTTTATAGTATATATCTTTCAAATAGAGTGTCTTTTTAAGACAAGATTTACTAGTCAATTATAGTAGATACTATAATGATTTTATTTATATCGATCTATATAACTTTTCTAAAGATATTACTATTCATTAGTCAAATTCAAAAGCGATCAGCAAACGGCCTTAAATCATTCATGCGTGATCCAACCCGAGCAGACGATAAGACAGATATCATAGGCCCTGTTCTTTTCAGCTTTTCTACAGTAACTAGTTTTTAAATGGAGTATTTTTTAAGATAGGGTATACTAGTTAATTGTAGTACATACTTTACTGATTTCATTTACATCAGCAAAAACCGCACGTGAGTTTCTGTTACTCTGTAATCTCTCGTACAAACAGCCTAAAAACCACAAACCGCAACCAAAAGCCACAAGTCGCAGCTAAAAAGAACAGGCCCATAGTACTGCATAATAATAGTCCACGTACTGGTCAGCAATTAGAGAGGGAAACATAGATATATAAATTACCAGCTGTTTTGGGCCTGTTTGGCAGAGCTCCACCACTGAAAAAATGAATCTGGAGCAGCAGATCCATCAAAAATAGCTCCACCGTGAATCTGGGATCCCACCATGGAGCTAGACAAAACTGTTTGGCTTGCACAGCAGCTCCAGATCCACGAAACTGAGTTTTTGGTGGGAATGACCTGTTTTGCCCATGGGTTTTATGGTGGTATGGGATGTGGTGTGTAACCAGTGGCAAAAGGTGGGTAATTACCACCCAACTCCACGAGTAGGTACGAAATAAGGTTTCGTGGAGCACCCCTTGAGGTGCTCCATAGATTTCATGAATCTGGAGCTAGATTCAGTATTTTGGTGGATCCAGATTTTGTGGAGCTGGAGCGTTTGGGTAAAAATTCGTAGAGTGAAGCTGTTTTTGGTGGATCTGGAGTTGATGGAGCTCTGCCAAACAGGCCCTTTATCGTCTCATTTCTCTTTCGTTTCTTCTGTAGATAATCTAATATGCTGCTTGTTCTGAAAGACACGGGCCGTTAGTTTGCGCTACTACTACACCGACCCCTTTTGCTCGTCTCGTCAAATCTTGCATCCCGTCTGAGGGGCATGCTGTCAGACTGATAAAATAGGCGTTGGCTTCATCCTGCTGTATCCTTATATACCTCTTTTCTCCTTTTCCGTGAGACGTTTGTGTCAAGAAGAAAACAAGGCAAAAGGCAGATTGACGCAGCCGAAGCTTCTTTTCATTCAACGGCAGCATCAAGTAAGTAAACGATGCAGCAATAGATGACATTATAGACGATAAGGCTTGTAGACATTTCCTTTCTTTTTAGAGCCGTTGGTGCGTTCTTTCGGCTCCGACTTAGACTTATGTTTATAGTTATGACTGATAGTAATATTTGTATTTATATAAATAAATCGAATACCGATAATCTGAAAGGTCGTTTCAAAAAAGATGTCTCGATAAGCTGCTTCTAAACGGTAGCGAAGAATACATCCCATTTGTTCGTTCAAAGGAAGTCATAAGCTATAACCCGTAAACTGAAAAAAAGGGGCCAAACTAGGCTGGGTTCGGTACCACTTTCAGCCGACTTATACTTGCACGGACTATAGCAACTAGCTTTTACATGATGTGTTTTTTCAAGACGAGGTTAATAGAAAAATTGTAGTAAAAAGTATACTGAGTTTAGCTGTACCGGTTAAAATTATATGTTATTATTTTTTTATACGTATTATCTCTTGAGAATAGTTAAATTATAAATTATAGTGTAAAAGAACTCACTTTTAAGATAAGATTAAGAACGAGTAGTTTATTTGAACCACAGAAATAAATCCACGGGGCAATACATATATTTGTTAGGTACAACTGCCTGATAGGCTCGTTGCCTCTTTAGCTTATAAAAGCCTCGTAGGTGTAGATCTGCTCTATCTTGCTTTAGCTTCTAGATTTTATCTATGATTGAAGTTTTTCTATTAAAATTATATTATAATAGTTGTTAGTTTTTTCTAAATCACTCAATTAAAAAATAAAAAATAAGTAAAAAAAATAAAAAACTATGTTATAGCAAACAATACAAAAAATAAAAAGAAGAAACAAAAACAAAAAAGCAAAAAAAACAAAATAAGAAACCAACATTTTTCAAATGAATTATGACTTCTAAAAAATGAGAAGCCGAATCCATTTAAAGGTCTCCCGTAAACGTCGTAGATCATCGGATGGCATTCAATATGTTTCATGCGCATAAAAAATTCTCACTGGAGCATCAGCGAAAGCGGTAGTTGGAATTCAGTCCGAACTTCGAATGATTCAGAAGCAAGACAACAAACGGGAAGCGATGCAGAGAGGAAGACAATAGGGGGAGCACAATGGAGTCTCATCATACATACATCAAACAAGGATCACTCTGACTTTTGTTTTCTTCTATATGGAATGGGACAAGACCACTGTAAGCTCGAGACGGAAGAAAGAGAACTTATGGTGCTGTTTTGAAGAGTGATGACTTCTCACTTTCATAAACTAAAAATCAATCATTTTGAACACGTTAGTTTTTAAATTTTTTTCTTTACTTTTTTTTTCTTTTCTTTATATTGTTCTTAGAAATATAATTATGTTTTTGTTTTTATTTTTCTTTAATTAAATATTTTAGAAAAAATAATCGTCGTACAATACAACTTCAGCTAAAAAACATGTCACTTTAAAGCATGGCCTATAAGTTACATGTGTTGTGAATATGACAAATAGGAGCACATCACTCTAGTGGTAATGTCACCTCAAAGCTTGACATTGGGAAAGGAAAATAATCCTACAAGAAAGATGACACACACTTTGTTGTGAATCAAATTCCATTTGGTCTAAGAAGGGTTAAAGGGGTCTGGTTGGAGCGCAGTTATTTTCACAAAAAACAGTCGATTCCTGTAAGAATCATAAGGAAAACCACAAAAAGACTCAATTCCCGCAAGAATTTCACAAGGGGATCACGCGTGGAAATTCATGAACCAAGGAGGGACCAAGAAAAACAAATTCTATTTGGTGTAAGCTTTTTTCCTGAGGAAGCCCAATCAATTTGTGTAAGTTTCTAGTTTGGCCAGTAGTATGCACTTGGTACGTGTAGCCAGTCCCAGAATACTATCCTATGAAGGTACTCCAGTACTGTATTGGGCCTGCTGCTAAATTTCTTTTGGGCCGATTTGGAGGGTGGAGAACTGGCATTGCCGTTGCCGAGATGGAACAGTTGGGCCTTGGCCTAAGCAAACAACACGAAGCCCAACACCTGACAATACGGGCTTCGACTAAGCCCATTAGTCCCGTTAACACGGCTCGGGTGGTGCTGTGGTTGGTGGCCCTGTGGGCGAGAGACCCAGCACGGCAGCGCCGCCCAAAAACGCGAGCGCATCTGAAGCCGAAGCTGACCGCGGCTCGGCGAGTTCGATTGGGTAGCTAGGGTTTAGGTTTCAGGCCGCGGAGCGACAGGAGGGTCGGCGGAGGCGATGGCGTCGGCGGAGGAGGAGATCGCGGTGAAGGAGCCGCTGGATCTGATAAGGCTCAGCCTCGACGAGCGCATCTACGTCAAGCTCCGATCCGACCGCGAGCTCCGCGGCAAGCTCCATGTAAGCCCTCGCGCTTCTCTGTCGATTATTTGATGTCTTTTGAGCTTTGTCTGTGGTTGATTGGGCGCGGAATAGTTCCTGGTTACACTTCCCTGGTGCAGCCGGCTGTGGTGGTTACCGATGCACAGCAGCGATCTGTTATGGCGGCCAATATCCTCACTATGTTTGATAGCCGAAGTGGTCCGAACTAAATGTGGCAGTTTATGTGCAATGCAACCATTTGATGAAAATTGGGGAGTGGGAGGTTAATATGTTCATGCGCAACAACATAAAGATGCCTCGGTAGCAATTTGAAAGCATAGATAAGGATAAGCCTCTCAATAGCATAAAACTGTGGGAACAGGGTAGTTGGTAGCAAATGATGCATTCTTGGCTTATGTGTTTGCCATTTTAGCTTGCCCTGGCAACGTAGTGAGTTTTTTTTACAAATTTGTTGAGAATGTCGTGATGAATTACAACGTTATATGCTGTGCATTTTTCAATTGTGCGCTGCCCTGCCATGGCTTGCTTTTAGTTTACGGTACTCATCGTCTCTCATGCCACTGTAAACTTCATTTTGCGTCGACATCCACCTTCTAATCCTGCAGAGGTCCATATAACATGCTAATGGGCCTAGGATGGCAGTCGCTGAAATTTCTCTTGTACCGTTTTACCTAGGCCTATGATCAACACTTAAACATGATCCTTGGAGATGTTGAGGAGATCGTGACAACTGTTGAGATTGATGATGAAACATATGAAGAAATTGTGCGCGTAGGTGCTCTGCCCTTTCCTTTTAAATTTTGATGAGTATTTTGTAATGTCAATGCTCAACACTCTTGAAGGTCAAGTTGGGATTGTTTCTGCAAACTTTAACTTTTGATGAGTGATGGTATTTGCAGCATATCAATGGGAAAAATGGTTACTTTCTTCAGTTCGTGTTTATGATGTATGGAGCCCCTGAGAAATGAGGGGCTAGCCACCTAGTGCATGCCAGTACATCCTTGCCCACATTTTATGAAAAGTGCCAACTTGTTTATTGTGCTATTGACATCCGTTGAACATTGTTAGAGCACAAAGCTATTTGAATCATTTAGACTGCTGGGGTTTTATGGTCCTGATTTAGTGTGACATAAGATGACTGCAGTTCCATAAGACCATAACAACTTGTTTTTGGAGTAATTTAATGCTATGGGACAATTATTTACATTACCTATTGCTAATATGTGAAATTTATAATGAAGATGTTTGCATATTAACTATGTGCCAATTATTGTTATCTTTCCAGACCACTAGACGTACCATCCCCTTCCTTTTTGTCCGAGGTGACGGTGTTATATTGGTCTCTCCACCCCTGCGAACTGCATGAAATTTGAAGCGAGATCCTGCTGATTGCCAGCCATGACTGGTGTATTTGGTCAGCAGATGCCAAGGAGTGTGTGTTATATGCTGATCTGTTACTGTTTTCTGATGGATTATAGGTTTAGCATGTGATACCATTGTGTATCAACTGCTTGTGTGTTTGAATTGATCTGATTGAGGTGCTAGTTTCTGCGCCGTGTCGAATTACTCTGGTGTTCATTACCAGCTTAATTGCCAAAGAGTAGTCTTGTTTGGAGTAACATGTCTTACAAGTGAAATGCGCTGTATTGAGTGACTAGGCTTAGCAGTATTGGAACTTGGAAAAATGTAGACTTTCTGCAAGGATTGGTAAGATCTGTATTGTACGCATCAAGTTGTTTGCCGGCCTTGATTGTAGTTGTTGGAGGGCCGTGCAAACGCGAGAAAGGGAAACCGTGGGTGGAACGAGAGCGCGGCATGTTCGAACGTGAAATGAATCCGGCTCAATTCATCGCATCCAAACATGAAGTTGTGTTAAGCAGCAGCAGCACCACCACCACCACCACAGATTCATCTGCGTACAAATGCAGCTTGGATACGAGATTTTTACGAAATTTCCCCACCATAGAAACCCTTCTTCCAGGATTCGATTCCCAATCCACTAGGAGCAAGAACAGAATATTGTGACGGACCGACCTATTCACGATTCCCAAGCCACAGCAAGAATATTTCTTGTAACCGAAAAGGGTGGTAAATAAAGAGAGACGCCAGCCAAGTCCCCCTCTTGCTTGCCTTCGCTCCATCGGAACCAAGCACAGAGGAGGAAGACGAAGAGGAAGCCCAGGGAAGGTAATCCCGAGTCATGGGCGTCACCAAGGAGGACGTCGAGGCTGCCATCACCTCCGCTCTGAGCCCTTCCCATCTCGTAAGTCTCCTCGCACCCTAAACCCTTTCCTTCGATCCATGCATCTCTGTTCTAAACCCTAACCGCCGCCGCTTCTGCTGTGTTTCTACGATTTCAGGTGGTGACCGACACATCTGGAGGGTAAGCCCAGCCCAGCCCATCCCAAGTGCCAAATCCTCTTCTTTTTCGTACCTTACTCAATTGTTACGAACAAAAGAAGAATCTTGATGTGGTTGTTGTCTTGTGGATTGATTGATTGGTTGGTGTGAAGGTGCGGCGCGAGCTACGAGATTGAGGTGGTGTCGGAGCAGTTCGAGGGGAAGCGGCTGCTGGAGCGGCACCGGATGGTGAACACCGCGCTGGCGCCGCACATGGCGCAGATCCACGCCGTTTCCATCAAGAAGGCGCTCACCCCGGCGCAGGCCCAGCCCCAGCCGGAGCCGGCCGCCGATAAGGCACAGGCTTAAGTGCTTTAACTCGCTCCAAATAGTTTGATCACATATGCACCGAGTGAAGCGATGCATCCGTGTAACATCTGGTCTTCGATGTCGGAAACGCTCATAAACTCTCTGCTTGAATAATGTAGCAGATGCTTTGGCAAAATTGAAAGCGATGTTACGCTTGGCTGCTTAGAAATTACAGTATGCCTTTGCTTCGAGTGCTTCTGCTCTAATGTTATGCTTCAGACTTTCTTGCAACATGACTGTTGGTTTATCATCTAGGTAGTTTAGTCCTTGAGCTAGATTGTTTGATTGTAGCAATGCAGTTTAGTTGCTTCATGGATCTGTTCTGTTAAACTAGTGTAGTTTATTGCAGCGAGTCAGTTGAATCACAGTCTGGCATAGTTTTTACTTGGTGTCCTGATCATGACACCTTGTTTGCTGAAGCATTTCGTTTTCTTGATCGATGAGCCCACCACTAAGGGCAAACTATTCTCTTTGCTGATAACTAGACACAAGTGTATTCGATGCTGAGGGTGCAATGACTTTTGCTTTATGTGAAGCAGTTTTTAGCTTGTTTATGGTTATGTTATGTATTGTTGCGTCGTAATATGCATTGTGTTTGGTGCATTTGTTATTTTCTGCATATGTATCCATGCTGGTATTCCGATGAATTGATGACATAGCTTCCGTTCAGAGTTTATGAGAGACCATGTGAGATATCACTTATAAATTTGTGATGAATAATTGATTCATTTGTTGAGTTAAATTTTGGTTACGCAAAATATCACCCACTTTCAGTGTTTCTGGCAATTGACGGTCTGACAGCTTTGGAGGGCCGGTCAAACCATTAGGCATGGGTGGTCTGACCGATTTGGAGGGCCAGTCATACCGCTCGGGATGTGCCGGTCTGACTGGCTTGGGAAGTGCGATTAGACCAACCCAAATACTTTTTGAGGAATTTTGGATTTCCTAGACCAAACACTTCTAAGGGATTATTTGGATATGAGTTTGCATTAAGTGTTATGGGAAATGGAGTTGTGAGACAAGATTAGATAGAGATTTGCCAAAAAGTACGAAAAGGGTTGTTTTGAGGACTTAGCCGAGAATTGGGGGTGGTCTAACCGCCCACAACATAGCGGTAGACCGGTGCGATCTAATCGGCATGGTGGTAGCGGCCAGACCAACAAAGGAGTTGATGGTCTGGATTTTGGGCAATTTGGAGAGAATTGATCTTGGAGTGATCTTGGTTCTATGATCATAGTCGTATTTGCATTGCAAGATGCATTGGCTTGACTAACATAAGCCAAATGCATGAAACTTGAGCTTGATGTAGTTGCTTGGTCTTTAGATATGCAGATGGTTTGAAAGACGTAGTGGTCGGCGACTATAGATCGGGACTAGGCGGCGGCGCCCCGGGGGGGGGGGGGGCTAAGGTCCCGAGCAGTCATGTAAGTCCTAGTGAGGCTATGTGACTCAAGCATGGACACAGAGAAGACAAGACTTGTGGCAAGACGAGTTGGTGTATGTGATGCGCCAAGTGACGAGATCGATGCGCATAGAGGCGGTTCCGGGGAGGTCGAATGCGTGAATACGTGACGGCTAGACATTAGGCACGACGAACGATATGTCAAAGTATGTGGAGATGCTTTGAGGTGAAGGCGACGATAAAGTCAAGGGAATGTACCCGGAAGCTTCATCGGGGATATTTTGGTAGTTGGCCAAATACCGGAGTTGGTGGATTGATCAAAACCACGGCACAGAGAGGCCAAAGGAGAAGTGGTTTAGATCAAGAAAATCTGGAATTGCAAGCGGATCAACCCGTAAGATGTTAGCGGGTTGAGTTTTGTAAGCGCTTCGAAAAGCGTACGTGAGTATGTAAAATCCGTGTTAGTTAGAGTTGACGGGTTTCCTCTGTTTCTTTAATGGGTTGGACTCGTTAAGATTGTGTGTGCTGGTTATTTAGTGGGAGGAGAGGAAATGGCTAGATTAAAGATTCTAGTGTTAGTATTTCATCTTCTACCTTTGTCTCCTTCCATGGTGGTAAGAGAGAACATGAGAGGAAAAGAGTGGTTCTGTGGCTACACCTTGTAAACATTCACGAGCTTGTAAACATCTTCCTCTACTGAATCAATCAAGGTTTTATCTCAGTTATGTTTTTGTTTGTGTTCTTACTTGGCTTTAGTTGTTCTTGAGCTTGATCTATTATTTCTTTTTTCCTAGTTGTTCTAGCTTGATTTACCTTGTCAGGACATGTAAGAATACTCTAGAAATCCTCATGCCCTAGGTATTCACAAGCAAGAAGTAATTTAGGATTTTTCGATGTTCTTATGACCTAGATTCGATTATGTTCGATTCAATGGATTTGAGCTTAAGAATCTTGTGATTCTTGATTGGTTTATTCCTAATAGCTTGAGCAAGTTTCATACAAAATTTGAAAATATTCGAATGAGATTTGTGAAAGTTTTTGAGATTTGAGCTTTTGTCCTGGAAGATTTTTAGACGGAGAACAGAGGACCGGTCAGAACGGCTAGCGCTTGTACTGGCGGTAGTGCAGTCAGATCGGTCATTGACCTACGGTCTAACCAGCCAAGTTGAAGTTTGCTAAATTTTATTGGCTTGGGTTTCTTGTTTTGTCGTGCAAGTGTAAGTAATATACTATGCACTTAGCTATTGTCATAGTCGTTGTTAAGTAAAGATTTGAATAATGAAAGGGACGTTGTGTAGACACGCCGTTAGCTATTGTCATAGTCGTTGTTAGCTATTGTCATAACCGCAAAACGGGACGTCGTGTAGACACGCCGCGGACGGCGCGGTGTGGTGCGCCCGACGTGCCGAGCCGTGCAAAGAATTAACGCGCTGCGAATCCTGCGCTTTTCGCCGCGCGGCGGCGCGCGAGAAAAATGAGTGAGGCGGACGGGCACGCCCGCGCCGCGGCTGAACTCGACAAGACAACGGGATTCATCATGGTCAGTTTTAACCCAGAGGCCAATTCGTTTGGTTGTCTGAAACTTTCGCCGTTGTGCTAGAGCTGAGCGTGCCGTGGACTCTTGTTATAGGTTGATCGGGTCTTGTCAGTGGTGTACCCGCACAGCTACGGCTTCATCCCACGAACACTTTGCGAAGGCAACGATCCTATGGATGTCCTAGTGCTCATGCACGTACTGCTCCGATCCGTTCGGCACATCTGAGCTATCTGTCGTTAATCTAACGAACAAGTGCGAATACAACTGCAATTAAACATGTACAAAACAGTATTTACAGGAACCAATTCTCCCCGGCTGCTTTCTCCAAGCTAGGGCCATCGGTCTTATGCCTTTGATCGACCAGGTTCAAAATTCCACATACTCTATACCAGTTCATTATTACTTGCATGAACAGTAAGAGCGAATCTTGTATTGGAACAGGGAGAGAAAGATGACAAGATCATAGCTGTCTGCGTCGACGATCCCGAGTACCGCCACTATAATGATCTCAGCGAGCTTCTCCTCACCGCGTCCAGGAAATCCGACGTTTCTTCGAAGATTGTATGCTGCTGTCACAAATTGCTGCTTTTTACAGATCTTTTTTTTCTTGTATGCTGCTGTCACAAATTACTGCTTTTTACAGATCTTTTTTTCTTCTGTTAGCTCTGTAGTTCTCTCTACATAATTTCAGATAAGAAGAATGAAAACAAGGAGGTTGCAGTGAATAAGGTACTGCCTGCTAGCACTGGACGTGATGCCGTTCAGTACTCCATGTAAGTGCCGAACCGCCCATCATTTCAGACTTGGGTTGGTACGTATCAAATTTGGTATTGCACAGTTGACATGTGTCTTAACTTGGGGTCCGTCCATTACTAGTTTTTAGCTTTAGTTTATAAATAGTAGTAGTTTTAAAGAAGTCATATGGAGAGAGAAACAATCATGTACGATTTTGATTGATACAAATGAAATTACTACAGTGTTTACTATAATCAACTAGCAGACCCTGCATTTAAAAGTCACACTGTTTGAAAATTAGATATTGTAAAAAAAACAGTTTTTAGAAGTCAATACAAATAGGGAACATCTTTGCATGGATCTACATTGTGCCATTTTGCAGAGCTTGCGGCAGCAGTCTTGATATGCACACTCTTCAGGTGTTCCTAAGCAGTGACTTTTCCCTTCACCGCTACTGCGGTTGTGTTGAAGACTAGTCAAATTATGAGTATGCTTAGCCTGGAGCAGGAGGTACAGATATATGTATGGATGCATGTATTAGTGAATTGTTGTAAGCAGAAGCCTTAGTTGCTTATGAAGCTGTTCCAGGCCTCCATACTATTACACTGAATGTCATAAACTTACAATAAGACCAAGAAAAGAAATGCCTGATGAATCTTGTTACAATAAGGCCAGGGAGTCGATTTACTCGCATTCTGATGATCGATCAAGCTGAACTTGCCTTTGCCTGTTCCGCATACAACGCTTTGATCTCCTCCACATCGTCGTAGCTGCCGAGAAATATGGGGGATCTCTGATGAATCTTGGAAGGAACGAGGTCAAGAGCCTGCATTGCCAATGTAGCAACAAGTATGAAAAATGTGTCAATGTACTGGTAGTAAACATGCGCTTCTGACCAAGAGAAACGGAAATGTTACACACCCGTCCTTTGCCTGTGAAAGACTGGCCTCCAGCTTGCTCCATCAGGAATGACATGGGGAAAACTTCATACAAGACACTGTAATGCCAAGAAGCAACTTCAGTAGTGTATGGTTAAATGCCATCGGAGATACCATAAGCAAAGGGAAAGCAAGCATTAGCGTACCGCAGTTTTCCATTTGGGCTTTTCTTGTCTGCCGGGTACAAAAATACACCTCCGTATAGCAAGGTACGGTGGACATCAGCAACCATACTGTAAACCATTAGGAATAATATATATGATAACCAAAATTATTCATCCTATGAAAAACTTGAAGATAAATTATTTTCTGTCTGGTAAGCCAACTGAAAAATTCACTCACCTGCCAATGTATCTCAAGGATTTAGGTGATGAACCATCCTTGGGAAATTTGCACTTCTCCACAAACCTGTGGTAAAAATTATTTTAGCTGGAGTTCTTAAGGAAGAATGGTACTCTGAAAACATATGTACCACATACTTTGAAGTAGGCGCATCCCAGTTCTTGGCATTCCCTTCATTCACCGAATAAATCTTTCCTTTCTTAGGTATCTGCAAAAATTTGAAGCATAAAAGACACAAATATCAGTATTTTGTTGCTTGATGAATTTGCAGAAAGGGATAGAACTTTATTGACTGTGTGCCTGTGTCACAATACCTTGATGTTTGGATGGGTCAGTATGAATTCCCCAAGAGAAGGATCAAGTGTGAAACCATTGACACCACTTCCAGTGCTCAGAACAAGCTGCAGCGTATTACTTGTGACAATCCAAAAGTTTCAAATTTTGAATTTGAGCTAATTTCATTTGAATTTGGAGGTTTTTGCCAAATCAAGAAATTCCAGCCAAAATCCACTTTCCCTTTCTGGGAATCTGCCTCCCAATCACAAAAGTGGTTTCAAGCCGCTACGCCATCGCCTCTGTTTCCACTGCTGTGCGCCACAACGCCATTCGCGCTCGCATGCACCGCCTCACTTACCCATCCCCAACACCAGCGTCAAAAGCTGCACGGCGCTCACGCCACCTTGCCAACCACATGTACCCCGCCTTAACACTGCTGCTAGCCACACACCATCGCTCCACTGTCGATTCACGCCGTGGTAACCACATGCCACCAGCCACTTGACACACATCACAAAGCCGTTGCTCACTGCGCCACCTCGCGCGCTCATGCCAGTGAGAAGCAGTGCCTTTCTCGCTGCCAGCACACTCACCAGCCTTGCCACTGTAACGTGAAAGCCGCGTGCCCATCCATGCGCCAAGCACCTTACTGCACCGCTATTGGTGCCACCGCCTTCACCGCCTATATAGCCAAAGTTTGTGACCTCCCCCACTCACTTTCTGCACCACCCCAAACTCACTGCCACCCCTCCTCCCTCAGCTCTGGCCACGCCGTGCCGCAATCGCCGACGCTCAAATCACTACCGATGAGCTCAACAACAAATTCTCACCTCAACCTCCTTTCTAGTTTAATTGCTCGCATCCTTAGCATCTCCTCATCATCATGAAGCTAACCCTAGCTTCCCGCCTAACCTCACCACCCCTACCTCATCATTGTCATGCGCCATCGCTCCGTCGCCCACGATCACCATAGCTAGACATCCTCAGGCCACCCCGAGCCCAGCCATCATCACCATGAAGCTCTCTGAACCTCCTAGATGCTCAAGCCGCAGCGAATTTGGCCGAAGCTCCGCCTTGTCATTCCCCTGTTCCGACCAAGCTCTATCATCACCAGCCGTCTCCAAGTTGCCACCGCCCACGCGTATGCTCAAAATGGGTTGCTCATGCCCTATAGATGCTCGCCGCATCACCGCTAGTTGCCGTTACCATCGCCGAATTTGGCACTGCCGCCCACCGTCGTTTCCCCTATCTCAACAGCCATAAGAGCGAGATCTAGCTCACTCTAGTGTGTGCTGGGCCATGAGCTCCTTAGGCCGTCAAGGTGGTTGGCAGAACCAACCCGAGCCAGCTTTTGGCCTAATCAACTAAACTGAGCCAACTAGTTCTGTACAACCCAATACACCTAGCCCAACCCAATACTATTCATTCAGCCCGACCTGAACACTGTTCAGCTTGATCTGCTATGCAGTATACGAGTTTAACACCGTTCACCAAACCCGACCCGATAGGAATAATACCAAACATGGTACTGTTCACCTGTTCTATTACTATTCACCCAAAACTCAATAATCTTGTTTATACTCATTTCAAGCCTGTCTAACCCATTTTCAACCACGTTCAATCTAACCAACTTAGTTTAAACCTTATCTACCCAAACTCACCTTCTTTTATAACTTTTTAGGATTTTTTATTTTATTTTATTCTCAGCTTGCATTCTGCAAAGCGTGGACTTATTTGTATTCATTCTTTTGTGCTAACATCCAGATTTAACTAGTTGGCCAACGAAAAAGCTATTAGAGCAACTAAAGTAGATGATGTTAAAACTTGAAGCATACAAAGAAGTGATCAAAGGCCCTAGATAAGAAGACAAGTCACATGTCTTTGATCATGTTGATCTCATATTATTTAATTATTCTTACTTTTATTTATGTTATTTGAGCATTGTCATTTGCATAAAATAGAAATTTAGAATGACATGATGAATAGTTAGATCAAACCACCAAAAAGCCTAGTTATACTCTCGTAACCCATATTCAACTTGACAACCATAAGTGTTATTATAATGTAAATTCACCCCATTAGTAATTAGTAGATAGATTAGAAAAATATAAATACTTTACAAATATTGTTAAGGATTATTCGGTTTGGTGTAGATAGACTTTAAAACAAAGATGAATAATGAGACTTTTTGATGTGCAACCACTAGATGGTTGGGCCCACGACCTCACCCGAAAATTGAGGCTTTGGTTTGGATATGATGATGTGGTATCGGTGTGCACATAGTATGTGATTGATAGCCTCATCTTTAGCAAATAAACACTATATCCTTGTGCTAAGAAAGTAACACAGAACTCACTCAATCACAAGCTTATCAACCTAGTCTAATATACTACTCAATTCGATCGAACATCTGCAAAGTGATGGTTATCATAGTTTTGTCTGGATAGCCCGTGAGGAAAAAGGGGTGAGATGTAAGTTGGACCCGTTGTACCACTTGCCAATCCTTACAACGGTAGGTTCACTCAACGTCGGGTCACAATTTCTGCACTGGCCAGTAGTCAGTAGATTCTTGAAGGTGGCTGAATGGTTCCATGCCTACCGAATAAAAACTAGAACAAAAAGAGCAGTAAAATGATCTTATTGTCTCAACTCAGTTGCACGCTATCATGTTGCATTCCTACAACTTGATATTATGAGTCTAAAATATCTTATGGGTAAAGTTGGGCAGCTCTGCGGAGTATAACAAATGGTATTCGAATACGCTGTACTCCTGGTCAATGAAGTTATGTTTCATGGGTGATTCATATAACAAGGCATAAGCAGAATTTGGATGATTTTAATGTGGGAATTGCGGATGACAAAATCCCCTTGCTAATTAAGTAATGTTTTACTGTTTTAAGTATAAAGTTCTTTACCAGCAAACTTGAATATATTCTTACCATATTACAATCCGTAACTCTATCTAGTTGAACACCTTGTATGGTAGTTAAATAGCATTTTTATGGAGCTTGCTAAATACCTAGTGTATTTAGACTTGCTTATTTTTATTAGAATAAACCCCTAAAGAAGAAAAGATGCATCAGCTAATATGTTAGGGTTACAACCACACTTAAGTGTTTCTGTGAGATTTCATCTATTCTTTCGAATGTAAGTTTTGGGTTTGGACGTTGGTCAAGCTGTTGTAGTTTGGTTGTTAGATCATATTTTAATCAAGCTAATCCTTTTTAAATGCTCATAAGCAAGCATGATACTTTTTTGATCCGCAACTAAACTTCTAATCTGTTGTGAGAAATATGACAATCCTATTCTTGATATGGGTCGTCACATTACATACACAGGTCAGATAGGACACTTGCAGATAATTATATTGTGGGAAAATGGGTTCAGGAGACTTGATTACCGTGCAGGAACTGCCGTACATGCAGTATCCGGCAGCGACCATGTTTTTCCCAGGCTGCAATACATCCTCCAGAGTCACAGTGTCCTTGTTATTGATCATGTAAATCCCAAAGATCTATACGACAAAAGAAAACATGTAACTCAAAACATAATAAAACATGCAGCATACTGACACGCATATAAGCTCTAAAAGCTTGACATTGCAAAGGTCACAACGCAGCTTGACATTGCAAAGGTCACAACTCACAAGAAATTTCCGAAACTGCAGAAATAAGGTAATTTGGGCGTATCAAGTTGACCCAGTAGTCCATTCAACCTTCTACTTGTTATCAACTTCCGCATTGGGAATAAGATAAATCTTATGGCACATTCTATTACCAGTGAAGAGCAGTAATAGAAATAAAATCTGGCCATTAAATTATGAAGGGCGTGATAGACTTTCTTTGTAATTTCCCAATCCAAAACACATTGCTGCTAAAATTTCCATTTTTTTTTTTTGCAAACAACATCTATATCTTTAGAAAGCATGGTAGCAATATTAATAGAGGATTTAATATTTTGCTTTGAACAATTGTCTTCCCTTTTCACATCACCATCCTGAGGTTTTGAAAAGGCAAAGCAAGGCAACAGGTGTAAATAAAAAATGGTGCAAATCAAATAGTGACTTTAGGTTCTTTCGAGTTGTCAATGTTTTATGTAACTTTTTGGCTTTGCGATTTCTTGTGTACGTACCGTTCCGATGGAAACACCACAGTCGATGTTGGATGAGCCATCGAGTGGATCAAAGCAAACACAATACCTTATAGAAAAGGAAGGAAACCACACAATTTTTTCATCAGAAACGAAATAGATTGCTCATACGAAGGTAATAAGCAGTGTTGACAGTTCTAAGTAACGCACTTTCCACGGAGTGCAGGGTCCACGAAAGTTGCTTCCTCATCCTCCTCGGACACGAGAACACACTGCATCCGTTCGCAGAACAAAATCACAAAATAAATAGGGTTAATCCGAACTGAATGGAGCTGACAATCGCTTAAAAAATGGGCTAGGAGAATTCATACGGTCCGGCCGCTGCTGACGAGGGCCTTGACAAACACCTCGTTGGACAGCACGTCCAGTTTCTTCTGCTCCTCTCCCTGCTCACACCAAGGCATAATCTTTTCAATCTCACACAAGAACAATTGAAGAGGAGAAAAAAAACAAGAGCATAGCACGTAAAATTGTGAAGAGGTGAGACGAGGTAGGTCGCGCGCGCGGTGCACTTGCCTGAACGTTGGTCTCGCCGGCCAGGCCAATGAGCTTGGCGAGTCCGGCCTGCACAGTCACAGAAAGTTTCAGTGTAAATTAACGGAGTAGAAACAAGCTAGAGGCATCTACGCGCGTCGATGAAATGGGTGCGTGCACGACCTTGTTGACGGCCGACGAGACGAACTTGCAGCCGAGGACGATGTGGGAGAGGAGGATGGTAAGGTCGCCGCGGGCCTCGGGGTTCCGGCTCTGCTCGTTCAGCACGTACCGCGTGATCGTCATCAGGTCCGTGCGGTGCGCGTCCGCCTCGTGATCCATCTTGCCGCCGCGTCCGCCGCCTGAGCTCCGGCCCCTTCACCCTCGCTTCGCTCCGTGTTACCGCTGGCGCAGTGCAGAGCGCGCGGGCAGGCACCAGCTACTCGCTCCCTATGTATACCAACCTGTCTAGGCAAGCTCACACGGCGCGGGAACTGGCTGTGACGACGTGACGCGCGGCGTGTGAAATCTTTTATTTTTTGTGTGATAGCGCGGCAGAAAGTGAGGCTGGGAGCCGAGGGGCGTGGAGCTCCAATAGAATCGGCGAGGAGGCCTATCCCTCTATCCGCGATGGCTGGTAGCGTGGTGGCCGTGTGCGTTTGTGGCCGTCGTGTGGTGGCGTACGTAGTGAAAGCAGCCAGGGACCCAGGTGAGGCTTGAGAGGAGAGCGAGGCGCTGTCTCGTGCTAGCACCGCACGCGTGCCAACTGCGAAACTGTTTTGAGACGGCCCTCGGTGGCAAATGGCAATTCACACCAAGAAGAGTTGAGGCGGTTGGCGAATCAGGGGCAAGATTTCGTTACCCAGAAATAGGAGTACGATCCTGGAGCAGGCAATTACAAAGGAATTCAGGCACTTGATTCAGCTAAGTGCACCATTGCCTACTCCTAGTAGCCTGTTTAGCACAAAGGTGAGCCGCCCGGTTACACTCCCAGCGTACAAAAACAAGTTTAAAAACTGAAAAACTTCTGCTAAGCCCCTGTATATCTGCTAAGATGGAAGAGATCTCCGAGCGATGGAAAGTTCTCTTGCCTTGAGCAAGAGCTTATGAACAATGGTAGCAACTGCTCAAAAATGAAAAGCATACCAAATTTATGTCAAATTCAATGAAAATTGGTGGAGACCTTCTACATATAGCCACAAACATTGACAAAAAATCATTTAGTTTGGCTTATGTGATTAAAAGATATAGCAGTTTCAATTTGAACCTGAGATGAATTCGAGTCTGAATAGGATTCCGTTCCAAGACACATTCAGTAAAACGAGTATAGCTTTTGCATACGGTGTTTTCAATGTTCTTATACTCATTGGAAAGCTAACGATGAGCCCGATCTAAAGAAACTGACCCACTTGCGCCAGTTGCCCCCTAAGATCCCCTAAAGTTGGCCATCTTTCGTCCCAAATTTGTATCATAAGTTTTTTGTTTTTGTTTTTGCCAAAATCTATGATCTTCCCTTCGGAATTTGGGGTTCGTCTCAACTGTAAAATTGTAGATCTCGTCAAAATCTTTCAAATGAGTATATATAAACCATATAAAACGTTGCTATTTTATCTTTTGAAACTAGTTGTTTACATTGCACCGATATTATATACACACACACACACACATATACATATATATATATATATACACATTATCTTTAATAATTATGTATCACAAACGGTTTATGGTTCAAACTGTCTGTGATATTTATGCATCATAGACAGTTTATGGTTCAAATCATTTGTGATAATTATGTTCCGGGCCGTTCGGCCCGTCGATCTTCTCCAACCTAATCCCAGCCAATAGAAATCCACCAACCCCCACCCCAAGGATCCTAACTCCACCTCTCTATTCCCGCATCCATTCCGCTAAAAAATTTTCCACTCCTGCCTCTCCCTCCCTTATAAATACTCACCTAAACTCATCCCCTACCTACTGCGCTCAAAATCTCTCCAGCCTCCTCATCGTCCTCCTCCTCAACCCCCACCCCGATGGCCCTTACGAAGTAGATGATACGCAAGTCTACAGGCGACAAAGTGCCGCGGAAGCAGTTAGCTACCAAGACGGCACTCAAGTCAGCGCCAGCGAGTGTCAAAGACATCCAGCTCGCATGTCGCATCAGAGGCAAGAGGGCCTAGACATAGAGGCCTCGTCGACGCGATTGAGCTTCTACTGTCTACTAGGATATCTATTTCTTCTATGTTCTTGCCATGTTTAAGGGTTGGATTCATAAGATTAGGAAATATGTTCTTACCATGATCTTACTGTGTTAGATGGGTAATCTGCTCGTTATCTTGTGATGCTGTAATGGTACATTCTAATCTTAATGGAAATGAATATATTGTCATGTTTGTTGCTGTATTTGCTTGTTTTCAAATGGTATCCTGAGACTAGCCGAAAAACAGAAAAAAAAAGGTATGAAATGAACTATCACATATGGTTTGTGGTATCAACCGTCTGTGAAGGACTATCATAGACGGCTCGAACCAAAAACCGTCTGTGATACTTACACATCACAGACAGTTCGATCTACCAACCGTTTATATTGAGAAGGTATCACAGACGATTCTATATACCAACCGTCTGTGATACTCGCCTATCACAGACGATTAGTAGCTAAAACCGTCTGTGATGTGTGTTGGTTGCTAAAATCGTCTGTGATGTATAAGTATTACAGACGGTTTTTGGTTCAAACCGTCTGTGATAGTATCTTTCACAGACGATTTTTTATATGAACCGTCTGTGTTGTAACTTATCACAGAAAGCTCACAAACCGTCACAGACGCATAAATTCATATGGTTAGAAAATTGTTTGTGATAACTATTTATATGGTAGTGTGCTTGATGGCCTAACCTTTACGCATGGAATATACCTGGTTCAACTTCAAGTGAGAGCTACAGGCACAGGATTATTCTTTTTTACTTTGATTTATGGTTACAGCTTATATCTTTTGACTGTTCGTGAAAGAGTACGAAGAGATAAATAACCCGTATGCGGTTTTGACCGATAAATAAAGTTATTACAGTGTATACTATAATTAACTTATAAATCTCATTTTAAAAAGGCACTTCGTTTGAAAGTTTATTACTATAAAAAAGCTGAAAATAGTTTTTAGGAGCTGAAAAAAAAGAGCCCAGACTGAGAATCTTACCAGTGATTGGACGCTTTGCCTTCACGCTAGGCCGGTTAAGTTTCGGTCAGTCCGGGGAATAGCTGCTTTACACTTTGCCGTCTCGTGCAGGATTCGCTTGCGTCTCGTGGTCCAGTCAAGAGACTTTTTAAGAGGCAGACGGACAACTTGAGAAGGTCAACATGTAAGAAATCAGCACGGAGGATTTCACACGGGACAGGTCATACTGAAAACATGTTGGCCCTTTGGCATAGTATGCATAATTGATAATACCAGCAGAGTTAAAATTAAAAGTCATGGGAGACATGTAGTACTATCAAATTTCAGTCATATCAAGAGCATAAATTACGAGTAGCAGATAGCAACGTGGGCTTCAACATACTTTCAGAATTCAGCAATCTATGCAGGGGAAACAAAGATGTTGGCTATTGCTGGAGTTTGCGGCAAGCCATGTAGTCCAATAAATGATGTTAGTTGCTACTGGAATGTTTCATCGTCACCAAAGAATAACAGTTTTAACTATTGACTTCGAGCTTTGCAGGCACGCTTCATGGGCAATCGAGCTTATAGTACAATACAACACTGGCTGATTTTGTTCCTGGAGTTGATACAGTGTTGAGAAATTTAGCAGATGGAGCAAAAGATGAAAAGATGAATTCTGACAGAATTGAGATCTTATATTGAAAGCAGCATTAACCTAGAGTCTTCCAGACAAGATTGAAGGAACAAAGCTTAAAGTATAGTACAACACTGGTTTATTTTCTTTGCCTGCTTATAGGTTGCTCCCAGTCCCATAAAACAACGGTGAGATAGCGGTAGTCAGTAGATCATATTATCGATTCATTATTTTAACTTCCAGCACAAGACACCGTGATAAAGGTTGCTTGTAGAGTATGCATGTAAGGTCATAAAAAATAATTATTTTCTCCTTCTAGATTTTCATTAACTTGCCAGCCTCTGTGGGGTCCTAAAAAATGACGAATTAAATGAGATGCTTTCTTATGAGAGAGAGAGAATACATGTCCAATGCACGCACAAATCAGTGTCAGTTGCACGATTATGCTTACGAAAACACGATAAAAGGCTCTGTTCGTACCACCAAAGTTCATTTAGCCACAAACATGACAAGCAGGATTATATTTTTTTGGTCAAAAATTAATATGCTCCTTTTTTTGAAGGTTGTGGGAAGCCTTCAGCAATACATCTAGTTAAATAACCCTTTAGCAGTCAAAGTGTCAAGCAACGATACACCAGCATCTTTGAAATCTTGTTCCTTGTGAATTATGACAATTTGGACTGAGCAATGAAAAACAAAGTAGAGTACAAGCACGATGTATGATTGTATCAATATGCCCCAAAGCATATAATACATTTCTGAGAGGCCCACCAAAACACCAAACAACTTAAATATGGTTCATTTTTTCTCTCATCCAAAAATAAGCATGGCAGGTTACAATGAAGATGTCGGAAACTTGTTTCTCGATACAGACTTACGATTGAACTGATTTAGTTGACCTGTCTAAGAGGATAGGAAAATATGCCCAGGTAATAGCTCACAAAATAAACATTGAGTGCTTCTTTTAGCTCCTATCAATGAACGCACAAACATGAAGTGCTTTTGTTTCATAGAAAGTTGTAAACCTGAAATTTTGTCAAAGCGTCGGTCAGGAAAGGCCATTGTTGAGTAGCATCTACTGTAGCAGATTTCCAAGTGTCCCCAAAAGCCTTCTGGTATTCATCAAGTACCTTCATAATAATCATATCAACAACTGAAACTCACAAAAGGACTATAAAGCAGTAATGCAATAACAAAGTTATTCCAGTTAGCTAGTAAATCATGCTATATGCATGACCGTAATTTATTCATGAATCAAATACACACATGCATATAAGACCCAGAAGAACTGCAGTAATAAAAGAAACTACAATTTATTGAAATCAAATACCAAAAAGTTATTATATCGTTGTTTTCAGAGTTAGGAAAAGGATAGTGTGAGCAGGGTTTGTCAATCCCTACTATCTAGCCACAATAGTAGCTACTTGTGTAAAAAGGAGGCCATAGGCAGCGTTACAACTAACAACCACCATTGCTTTCCGAGTTCCGGCAATAGGGTGTTAATAAAAATAGAACAAATAATTCAAGGTGAATGCAGGATTTTGAAAATGAATATAGATAGTCGTCAGTCGTCACTGGTTTTCAAGAAATTGTTGAAACCTGTCTGATAATGAACCAAAATACTGTACCGGTGTTGAGGGCAACTACAAATCAGGCTCAGCCAGCTTATAGTGTACTCATTGGCAAAACTTAACCACTTATCGTTTCTTCTACTAATAGATTGACAAAATACTCCCTTTATAGTTGATGAAATCATCCTAGGTCGAATGCAAAGATGTGCAATACAGTATTTTCCAGAACAATTTTCAATACCTTATTCAGAAGTGAAAATGCACTTCGTACAGGATAGTGATCATCCATAAATGCCACCGCACAAAGACCATTTCTGTTTTGCGAGTGGACCTTGTATCCTGCAAAAACAGGACAAAGTGTTTGCGTGACCATACATTCAAAACAGCATACAGAAATGTACAAACATAATTTGCTAGGAGTAACTGAAACGAAGGGTAGATGAGTAAGGAGCATCAGCTGTAAAGCGCACGAATATCCGCAACTGGGATTGCAAATGCCAACACATTGTAAACGCTGGAATTAGTTCCAGTTCTCCCCCAAATGTATTTAGTATTGTCATATCACGATGGACTTAGAACCGACACCCAACTTAAGCAACAAGATCGGATTGCAGCTGCAAATCCAATAGCGCGTCATATGAAGAAATCCCCAAAAGGAATCGTCAGATTCGCGAGCAAGAACATGGGGGGAAAACATGTGTTCTTCATCGGCATTACACTGCAACACAATGCTAGACATCAAACAGGGCGCGCCAAATCAGAGTAGCGAGCAAAGCCCACCAAAAACACAAAACCATGGAACAAACAAGCGACAACGCACTGACGAAGCGAAGGTAATTGACACAAATTTCGGATCAGATGGTAACTGCCATCTTCAGTGCCATTTCGTTGCAACACCATGCCACATTTGACCAGAACACCACAAGGGCAGATAAGATTTTAGGTGGAAAGAAGAGGAGGGGGGAGGGGGCGGTGGTAAATTACAGAAGCAACAACCAGCTACGCCATGACACCTTCTAGCACAACTCTACATCTCGCGTGGCAAGCCTAAGCCCTCTCACCGCGGATGCGGCGCGCGAGCTGGATGTCCTTGGGCATGATGGTGACGCGCTTAGCGTGGATGGCGCAGAGGTTGGTGTCCTCGAAGAGCCCGACGAGGTACGCCTCGGCGGCCTCCTGCAGCGCGGCGACGGCGGAGCTCTGGAAGCGGAGGTCGGTCTTGAAGTCCTGCGCGATCTCCCGCACCAGGCGCTGGAACGGCAGCTTGCGGATCAGCAGCTCCGTGCTCTTCTGGTACTTGCGGATCTCCCGGAGAGCGACGGTGCCCGGGCGGAAGCGGTGAGGCTTCTTCACGCCGCCGGTGGCCGGGGCCGACTTGCGCGCCGCCTTCGTCGCCAGCTGCTTCCGCGGCGCCTTGCCGCCGGTCGACTTCCTCGCCGTCTGCTTCGTGCGGGCCATCGGGGAAAGGGGAAGGAGGCTAGGGCTTGGATAGAACCAAGGGCGCGCGCTTGCTCGCTTTGCTTGGGAGATTTGGGAATTGGGGTGAGGTGGGAAGGGGATGGGCGGGGTGTTTAAGTAGGGGTTTGGGAAATTCAATTTTGGGGGGAGCGGCGGGGTTGCGAGGCGGGAGGTTGGTCTTGGAGCGTTGGATTGGTAGGGGATGGACGGTTGCGATCGGGCTTTGGGGGTGGGCACGCGGATCTGGGGGGCGATCCGTGGGGGGCGGGTTCCTAGGCTCTTAATGGTTGGGGCTCGGGGGGTCGTGTCACGCGGATCGTGGGTGGGGTGTTCCTGCGTTGTGATTGGCTGGGGCGTTCGGTGGAGGAGAGCGGTTGCGCAATGTGCACACGGTGCAGCGCAAGTGTGGATGACAAGTGGGGCCCGATATCCGAAATGTGTAGCTGTCTCTTTCTCTGTCGTGCGGTGGGCTGGGCTCTCGAGAACCCAGTTGCGATTTAGTAGGTCGGTCTAGGGACTCCGGGCCCAGGAAGACTTCCCCGTATGAGCGTATAGCCCCCTACATGTCCGTGAGTGAGGAACACGTACGCTTCACCACCACAGCCACATGGATTTCTTTGAAATTTTGTACTGAGTTTCCACTAGTCTACGTATATGTTTGAAACGTGAAACTTGTGATGATTTTGTTGGTTGTTTGGTTGATTTTTACACAAACTTGTTTAGAATTGGTCGGACTTTCTCTTAAATTTGTGAAGCTTTTATGGAACTTGGCCGGAACAAACATGAAATTTGCTAAAGCATGAACAAAACTTGCTGGAATCTTTTTAACTTCACTAAAACATGGATGCAACGTGCTCAAGACTTTTGAAACGTGTGAAATCCAGATGTGTCGATGAATTGTTGTGATCTTACGGAGTAAATGATGGAGACATTATCTAGGGGATCACACAGAGAAATGTCAAGGCGTTTTATAAAGGTTAATGTCTTCCCTCGAGAGAATAATAACTAAACTTTTTATGTTGTTAGGGCAATCCCAATGGATGGTTTCTTGAGGCAGTTTCCAAGAGAGAAAAAGAGCAATTAATATGCAGTAGAAACTATCCTTTCCAATCCATAGTTTCTACAATAGTTTCTATACAAGAGATAACTTAAATGCAACATAAAAGGAAATAGATCAAGCGTGGCAAGTAACCATATAGCTTGATTGCTTTCAAGATCGGATCAAACATCCACGGCAAAGAACAACACAGAAACTAGTATTTGCACAAGTCTTCTTCACGTGCAAGACGTTTCGAGGATAAGAAGCAAGCTTGTCCACGTACATGCACTAGAAAGAAAGAAGCAAATCAACATGGCCTTTCGGCAGCATGCATGCGCCAGGAATTTGCGATGCGATCGCGAGGCGGAACAATGGATCCGGATGGAAACTAGTAGCGTCTCCCCAACGCGGTTTGGGCAGTTTCTACGAGTCTCGATTCTAGCGAAGACTCAGTTTCGTGAAGAAGAAACCGTTTCTCCAGTTTGTGCTCTCTCTCTACATTAATTATATTGCCACATCAGCAAAAAGCTGAGCTGTCAAGGTAATTAATAGAGATAGAAACCACCATAAATATCCCATTGGGACTGCCCTTATATCGAGAGAGATTATAAGGGCATCTCCAATGGTTATAGCTAGCAACTAACTATAAGACTTCCACATCATCTATATAGTACACACTAAAGCTAGCATTCTAAAGAACTATCTATAAGGATAGCTATTTGATGCTTACATGCACATACAGAATTTATTGAGACTGCTTCGTTTAGCGTTATAGACTAGTGCTTAAGGAAGAGCTGGCTCGATTTTTTTTTGCATGCTCTCTTTCCTCCACATAGGATATATGCTGATGTGTACATGCATATAGATAGCTGACTCAGACCATTGGAGATGCCCTAATGAGATGCACAATAACCCAGCCCAACAACCAGCAACAAGCATAGCCCGATAACAACATTCAGACGCATTATTCATAGCCTCAACACTAACATTCAACCGTGCAACCCCTTACCACCTCGTCTCCTCTGCTATAAAGTTGCCTTGCTCCATCCAATCAGTGTTGGCCCCCCCGAGATTCCCTCCTCTTTGGCGAGTGTCATGAACTCACGATCTCCTCTGTTTGGTAGTGATTGGTGAATGATGACATGATATTAATTTGTGTACATGTCACTACTAGTAACTAATTGTTGCTTATGGGGTTTCTTAACAAGCCAGCTCGAGCCCTTTGATCAAGACAAGCTAAGCCGAGCATCGTATTTTGCTTGTTTGCTTAACGAGCCATGTTGCTTAACGAGTTTGACCGAGACAAGCCAGCTTGTTATCCACTCTTAATTGCAACCTTATCTTGCAATGTTTGTTTCTTGCCTTCTATCATCTGGTGCTACTCCTTAGATAGCGTCGAAGGGATGGTAATTGTTGTCTATGTAAAGACACCTAGTTGGTTCCAGCCGTCCACATGTGTTGGGCATTTGTTCTCAACGAGACAATCCCTTGGTGCAGCTATCGAGTAGTTATTGTCAGAGACGAAAGACAAAATCGTGTGGTTATCAGAGAGATATAAGCGCATATTTCTTCTCATCCACCACACGTGATTAACTGCAGTGGGTATGGTACCTAGTCAGAGGATACGGCCCCATATGTCTGATTATGGTCTCCTCCGACCAAGGGGTCGATACGAGGTTAACTTGGAAATGAGGGGTACATGTGGAGGCTATCCGAGCAAGTCTTTAGTCTTGTTCCAAAGTGTTATAGTTTTTAGCTGAAATAATATTGTACCGGCTGATATATCTTGTTGACGTGTGCAATTAAAGAAAAAAAAGAAAAGAAAGAAAAACACAGTTATATCTCTATGGATAATGCAAAGAAAAAAGGGGAAAAGGGAAAGGCCGTATTAAAAAGCTAATGTATTCTAAACAACTTTTGGTTTTTAGAAATCAGAAGCTAAAAATCATCGCTATTTAAAAATGAGTCCTTTATCCTGATATATATTGTAGATAGTAAATTTATTTATTATGGATTATTTAATCCTTGTCAACACGAAACTTGCTTGAATCTGAACCGAGACATTGCTAGCTTCCCGTGGTAGCTTCCGTAAGTAAATAACAGAATAAATCCAAAACATTATAACTGACATACACCATATACTTGGCTTCAAGCCTTCAACCGTACCAATGTTAACTACGAATAACCTTCCCCTCTACACACAAGCACAAACCAAATGTCTCCACGAGAAAAACAAGTACAATCATGAACACCCTCGCGGGGGTGCTGGCTACAAATGCAACTCTGTTTCAGCACAGGCTTGAACTGAGCTGCTGAAACCAAACTCAAAGGTCCCAACCTGCATGGGCAAACACCCTTGCTGCCGGGTAAAATCCAATGATCCACTGCATACATTAGGAACGCCCTGATGCAACGCCATTGTCGGAAAAACTAAAACTGACCTGACGACTGGACTGCTCAACTACCGGACAGATTTTCTTCAAGGACATCAATCGACTTTACCTTTCACATTGCCCATGGTCAACAGCATTTCAATGACCCAGGAAGAACCATGGTGCTGTGGGAACCATGGGACGTGCAAGCATCTGCAATTTGCATGTACCAACTGAAATACAGGTATAGATCACTCACTAGCCCAGACTCAGAAGCACTTCATGTGGACGATGGTTGGACCGGATTCATCGTACTCTGCCTTGGAGATCCACATCTGTGACACAATTATGTGCATGTCATTAGTCTCGTCGGGAGAAAAGTGCAGCAATAAACATTACCAGGCATGAAAAAGTTAAAGATCCTCACAAATAACAATGCATTTTTAGTGGTAGATCATACATTGTGCATGCAACAAATTTAACACTAAAATTAGTTATTTTTCTAATAGGAACAGTGATTATATTTCCTAGCCATGGACTCAGTAATCAATTTCCCTCGGTAAACCTTCTGTCTTACCTATGTGCTGAATATACCATGCATTGTCCAAACGGTTCCACAAGATCATTACATGATAAAATGTAGTACAACAGCATGGGTCTGTGTAAGTTATCCAACTCAAAGGAAGCTCACTGTCATAAAAATTTATAAACCAAAAACTATGCAGTATGACATCTAGTTATATAGTCTTTCTAACTAAAGCAATGGAAGCAGAAAACATACGCATTGACAAAATAACTACCTGCTGGAAGGTACTGAGAGAGGCCAGAATGGAGCCACCAATCCAGACACTGTACTTCCTCTCCGGCGGTGCAACCACCTTCACCTTCATACTGCTGGGGGCAAGGGCTGTGATTTCCTTGCTCATACGATCACCAATACCAGGGAACATTGTAGATCCCCCACTAAGGACAACATTACCGTACAAATCCTTTCTGATATCGACATCGCACTTCATGATGGAGTTGTATGTAGCTTCATGAATGCCAGGAGCTTCCATGCCAATAAAAGATGGCTGGAAGAGCACCTCGGGGCACCTGAACCTTTCTGCTCCGATGGTGATGACCTGGCCATCGGGCAGCTCATAGCTCTTTTCAACAGAGGAGCTGCTCCTGGCAGTCTCCAGCTCCTGCTCATAATCAAGGGCAACATAGGCGAGCTTCTCCTTTATGTCCCTGACAATTTCTCGCTCGGCAGTTGTTGTGAAGGAGTACCCCCTCTCTGTGAGGATCTTCATCAGGCTGTCAGTAAGGTCGCGTCCAGCAAGATCCAACCGAAGAATAGCGTGAGGAAGTGTATACCCTTCGTATATTGGGACAGTGTGACTTACGCCATCACCAGAGTCAAGCACAATACCTGCAGGAAAAATACTTGTCACTTGCACTACTCATTGGATCTTAATACGAGGTAGCTTCTTAAGGCGGTGGCTGGTCATACCAGTTGTTCGACCGCTGGCGTACAAGGAAAGAACAGCTTGGATGGCGACATACATCGCTGGGCAGTTGAATGTCTCGAACATGATCTGGGTCATCTTCTCTCTGTTTGCCTTGGGGTTGAGAGGAGCCTCAGTCAGCAACACAGGATGCTCTTCAGGTGCCACACGAAGCTCATTGTAGAAAGTGTGGTGCCATATCTTCTCCATGTCATCCCAGTTGCTGACAATACCATGCTCGATTGGGTACTTCAGTGTCAGTATACCTCTTTTCGACTGAGCTTCATCGCCCACATAGGCGTCCTTCTGGCCCATACCAACCATGACACCGGTGTGGCGTGGCCTGCCTACAATGCTAGGAAAGACAGCCCTGGGTGCATCGTCACCAGCGAAACCCGCCTGTTCCACGTCAGGGTATGATCAGTTCGCTGGAAGTTACAAATGCACGAACAGGCAAAACAGGAAGCTAAAGTCCGTATGTAACCTACCTTGACCATTCCAGTGCCATTGTCGCAGACAAGAGGCTGGACATCCTCTTCAGCCATTCCTCAAAGTGTTCTGCAACAAAAGGCTGTATTTAGTATGTATTCAATTCAATGAATTCTGCAGCATGGCTGCTTCAGTGGTGTGGTGTTGAGACATCACGAAAACCTGCTCATGGACCCCATTTAAGCACACGATACAAAAATGAAGTAATCGCATGAAATGACAATATGCCAGTCATCAAGAAAATTATCATATGCAGAGTGTTGTATGATTAAGAAAACTACAATATGCCAGTCATCAAGTAAATTTATTATATAGAGTTTTCAATCAATTCGCAGCCTAGTATAGGAGAAATAAAGATCTACACATACATATACGAGACTTATCAGTTTTGACTTTGGAGTCTTGACAAGTAAAACTTCAACACGGCGACAGAGAAGCAAGCGCCGAAGAACAATATCACTTATCGCCTGGCTGCATGTGCCGATTCAAACCATACGCTCCTGTCTGGGTAGGGGTTCACAAGGCACATGTTTCATTAGGAAGATTCTATCCAGTTCACACGCCATCCCGAAGCATCAACAGAAACTCTGCAGTTCGTGATCATGTCGAGAGGTGATCTGGAAACTCGCTTGACCTCACGGGGCAGACGGCCTCAAGATCAGCAACTGATTTTGCACATACTAAAAGATACGAGTTCACGGAATTAACGCCACAAATAGGTTCCATAACACAGACCGATGCTCAAACATCAACGACCATAGCGAACAGTACGAGCTTGCCAAGGAAGGATCGTACCGTACCAAACTAGCAATCATCCAAACGCCGGTCAACCCAAACAGGCCGTCAGAACAACCAAGCCAACGCAAAAAAATCACGAGCCAGCTGCGACGGGAAGCTCACGCGGCGATCTACCAAAGCAATTTCCTCGGACCGATCGTTCTACGGATCAAATCGACGGAAGAGGGAGGGGAAAGGGGGGGTTCTACCTTGGGGGCTTTGACGAGGCGAAGGGGATCGATTCGCGCTCGGGCTGCTGCTTCTGGAGAGCTCCGCTGTCGCGAGTGACGCGAGCGTGAGAGCGAGGCAAGACGAATGGGCAAGCAGAAGCGAAAGGCTGAGCCGTATTATAGGCGGCCGCCTGCTTGGACTTGTATGCTTCGGCCGCCTTCGCCTGTCACGGTACGTCACGGCAGCGCCGAGCACACGACGACCGGGCCAAAGGTCTCTGACTCGGCCCGTGCCGGGTCGACGGAAACGTAGTAACTTTTAAAAACTATTTTTTAGTTTTTTTTAATAACTAATTTTTAAATATAGTATTTTTAGTTAAATCTATAAATTAATTATAGTACATAATATAATATAGTGACTTTATTTATATTAATTAAAATTACATATAAATTCTCTTATTTTATACTATTTTTTATGAGTCATAAATCGCAATCTGAAACCATAAGCTAAACTTTCGGTGCCTAAACTGGCACGTCCACGTCGGCCGTCGGGGGCGGGTGGGCCACCGGTGCCCTTGGACTGGCGTGCCGTGGAGACCAACCCAACCGTGGCTCGCAGTCGACGCCATGGATCCGGCCGGCAGTGAGCGTGAAAATATGGAACGGGGCCGGCACTGCCCACAGATCAGGGCCAACAACATTACCAATCCCAGCCCAAAAGTCAAATAGAAGAGAAAGACGTCCAGTGAAACATGAGGAGAGAATAGGCCCAAACGTGGCGGCCTGGCGTCTATTTGGGCCTACATTTTACGCCGACGCATTCGTCGAACACACCAGAAAGCCCATCAGGGGAAGGGGCTGTTGTCTGGGCTCCTTCTTGACTAAAAAGCCTTCAGAAATTCGTCTACTCCGGCTTCTGGGCCGGATGACGTAAAAGACTTGGCCTCTGCTCATGGACACTATGGGCCTGTTTGGTTCACGTACGAGTAGAGTCGGCTCAGATCGAGAGCCGAGCTCTCGTGGGACTGAGCGCATACAACGCTGTCGTGTTTGATTCACGACGAGTAGAGTCGGTGAGAAGAGATATTGTTTGGTTGTGCATGCGAAGATATGTTGCATGAGATAAAAATAATATAAGATTATGATTATGAAGATATGTTATATGAGATGTTCGTATCTTATTATATCTTAAACTTCTTTAAAACACGTTAATAATACTTGATATTTACTAATATACACTAATAACATCATCAATCGACTAATCACCGCATCCGCGAGCTGGCTCCCGAAACGCCCGATTCCCACGTTTCTCAGAGCACGGCCTGCGGAGGAATCTTGCATGAGCAGAGCCAGGGTGAACCCAGCGACCAGACAACCAAACAAGGAGATCCTGTATCCGGCCAGCCTGGTTCAACCGGATGCAGGCAACCAAACATGCCCTATGTATCTGGTGTGGATTAAGCTCTTGTACAGTGATATCCTCCCTAGAAAGTTTTTTTTTGGAACGAAGGATCCTTCGTAGCAAGTCACATGGGATAATTAAAGTGAACCATATAATTTTCCACTCTCGGCTTCACCTTCTACCTAGTGCGATCTGAGCTCACAGATTTACAGCAGAGCTGCACGAGTAAAACGCAGGCCATTAGTCACCTCCGACACAAGTCCTCGTCGGATGATCGCGATTTTTGCGGCAGGCGAGCAACGACCAGCGAGCTACGGCGTCATTTGCCCGCAACAAGATAGAAAGAGTGTGATAGGTAGATGATGGAGAGAGAAGATAGATGATTGGATGAAAATTTATTTGTAGCCCGTACAGCTTCATGCCTCGTGACTCGGACGTCAGCCTGAAGGTTGGAGGGCTTGTGTTGGAGGTGCAACAAGAAGCGCAGCTATTGGAGCTTACTTCGCAGAGGCTTTTAGACGCAATTGTTTTGAGACCGTAGAGTCTATCGCATATCGTCCCCTCTGACAAGCTAGGCCGCGCTACTGCAGAAGTGCAGAGTACATCATTCGGTCCAGGAAGCAACCGGCAAAAACCGGACTCCCTGAGTTTAGCAAGCCTAATGATTGACCTTTTCTTTCCAGCTCCTCAAAGCAGCAATAATTCGCACGCTCTTTCAGAAAGTTGACGCGAAAAGGCTGCTCCTCTGACGCTGGAAGATCAATCCGGTGATATCTCGTTGGTGCTTTCGGCACTCGAGGATGATAAGGTGATACGCGAATATGCCTGAACGGCGCATAAGCGTGCATGTAGTGGAAGGCGTATGCTCAGTAACTTTCGAGCAATAGTGTCCTCCAAGCCTTTTTTTTTTCCTCGACTTTTAAACTGTTTATATGAGAGATTATAAAGTAACAGAAATTCACATACGATTTTTGCTGATATAAATGAGGTAGTAAAGTATGTACTACAAATTAACTAATAGACTCTATCTTGAAAAAATACTCCGTTTAAAAGTTAGTCACTGTAGAAAAACCGAAAAACATCTTTTAGAAGCTGAAAAGAACATAACCATAGTCTAATAAATCGCCAACGAGACTCAATACAATTATCTATTGCAATATATTTACCTTCCCGCATGGTATCAGAGAAGCGCTGTTCCTAAGCCGCCACCTCCATAGCTTCCGTCACGCCGCCTGTAGGAAATGATCTCGTCTCCATGATCTCTCCCATGGGTTGCGCAACCTATAGTTTAAGTCGTGTCACCAATCATCCAATCAGCTACCAATTAAAGTTTCCCTAGTCATCTTCAGGTTAGATTTTCTCTACTTTTTCTGATCATAGATCAGTTTGCCTCGCCCTGCTAACCTGTCGACGTTCCTCGACCCCGACTTCATTGCCTTGGCTTCGACCTCTTTGGCGCCTTCTCTCCTATGATGACATCGTGGCATGACGTAGCGCGTTCGTCGGCATGGCCCTCCCTCTGTGGCCTTCTGAGCGCCCTGTCTATCATCATCACGCCGAAGCATCATCGCCGGCCCGTTGTTCGCGAGTAGGAGCCATCGCACCACCGGGAGCCCGCACTTGTGGTCATGCCATCTATATGCATGGGCTGCCGTTGCATCGCCCCTTCAGGCTGCAGTGTCACTGCCTGTGGTCACCATTGCCATCGTCAATGCCACCTTCCACGTCGTCTCCTCCACCCCCGCCCGTTCTAGATCCGGCCCGATGCCTCGCCTCCTCCTACCTCTCTTGGCCGACGGCGTCGCTGCCTCTAGTTTGCCCCAGCCTTCTCCGGTGCTACCGCTCCCAGATCTGACATCCTCCACGCCGGATCCGGCGGTGCCTCACCCAGATTTGGCCTCCTCCTCGTTGGATTCGGCTAGCCCCCTCTACCTTCGACCACGACTGATTGACCATGACCATTCGACCACGGCGAGATGACCATGGTAGTTCCGACCGGTTCCCTATAGCTCCGATCAGTTCTCTTGAACGACTTCTCTCTACTCCTTTCTCTCATCTTCCATGTCGACTACGGTAGGACGATGTTAGCGTCCTCTTCACCGACCTCGCCCACGACCTCCTCTTCATCAACTCCACTACTCAGACCATAGCGACGACCTCGACACTAGCTATCTCGACATGGCTCCTTCCTCTACAGCTATGACCATGATCACCTCACTCTCGGCTACCTTGGTAACAAAGGGATATCATTAACTTGACCAAACTCGTTGGTTCCCTCTATAGTCACCACGTCCGTGATGTCACAGCAGTCCCTGACGTTCCCATCGCGATTGCGCGGGATGTTAGATCAATGGTCCCCACCTTCAGCTTCCTCTCTAGTCTAATCGTCTGTGATGCTCCTGCTGTCCACGACGCTACCGCAATGACTGTAGGGGATGTTAGAGTATATTGGCATTTCTCTATATTTGCTAGTTTAAGATTTGTAATTTCGCTATACCTGCCTTATCTCTAGGAGAGATTTTTTGCCCTCTAAGCCTTGTACTCTATATAAACCGCCCTCGAGGCTCAATGCAATTATCCATTGTAGTATATTCATCTTCCTTCATAGTGGCTGCATTATTGGCAAGAAGTATTTAGCGAGGAGGCAAATGAACGCTCTCTGCAGTACACTCTGCTTTGGAGCTTCCTACAGTGGGAGGCCTCAGGAGAACCCATTACGTGAGCCAATAATTCATCAGTCGTGCGTTGTTCGTGTACGCAGAAGGATTTGGAATTGTTCACTGATATGACACTATAGTAATTTTGATTTTAAAAAATAGCCCCTGGTCAATCATTTTTGTAAAAATGGCCTCCACCCCAAGCTTGGAAGGCGCAGCAGGAGACACATGCCACTTGTTGTGCCCTTAGCTCGGTAGGCCGGGTGGCGTGTGGCAGTAGGCTCGGGCGCAGCAGGTCGACACCTACTGAGCTGCAGCAGCTCAATAGCGCTGCAGCAACACCGTTCAACATTGTAGCGCCATTGTTTAGTACTATTACCTCATTAATTAGCGTTAAGTATAATTAATTAGTAATAATCACAATTAATTAGTGCTAATTAAAGCAATAAATTAATAGCACTTTATTTAGTGCTACCTGCATTTAATTAGCACTAATCATGTCATGCTAATTAAACATATACAATATTTTATTACACTCATAATTAAATAGTAATAAACGTATTTAATTAGTGCTAATTAAGATTAAATGCCTTCGTGGGATAAAATTTAGGATTTACTCTACTTGCTACCGTCTTGCTCCAAAGATAAAGCAAGAGGTCATGGATGCATCATGCATCCCACTCATCCCACTCTAGTCACACGCACGTATCTCTTCCTCACTTTTTCCACCGCTCGACCCCTCATTCTAGAAGTCTCTAGTTTCAGCCATTACTATTCATATCAGCCAATAGCTATAACACACATTTTATATCTAAAAGTCATGGGCTGATATGAATTGTAATGGTTGAAACTAGTGCCTTCTAGAAGGAGGGGTGAGCGGTGGAAAAATGAGGGAGGGATGCATGCACGCGACAGGAGCGAGAGAAGTGTGGTGCATGATACAGCTGTAACCCCCTACCTTATCCCCGGAGTAAGAGGAGTAAATCTTGAATTTTATTCTATGAAAGACTTTTAATCTTAACTAGCACTAATTAACTATGAGTGCAATAAAATACTATGAATGTTTAATCACCACTACATGATTAGTACTAATTAAATACGATTAGTACTAAATAAAATACTATTAAATTAGTGCTTTAATTAGCATCTATTGATTACTAATAATACTAATTAATTGAGCTTAGTGCTAATTAAAGAGGTAACAATGCTAAACAGTGGCGCTACAATGCTGACCAATGGCGCTATAATGTGCCGAGGCATGCTGGCACAGCAGGAAGCAACTGCGTAGTGGTGGCTCAGCAGCAGCCGCCCTGCTGCGCCTGAGCCTGCTATCGCACGTCACCAGACCTGCCGAGTTAGTGGATGCGGTAGGCAATACATGTCACCTACCGTGCCTTTCGGGCTTGGGGAGGAGCCATTTTTGCAAAAATGAGTGACTGGGAGCTATTTTTGAAAATTTTTTTGCTATAGGGGCATATTTTGCTTGGCTTCGAAGGATTTGCGGCAACTACATGAACATACCATATTGGATGGACGGCCAGGGAAACCAGGAAGAAGTTTCCAATTTCCAAGTCATAAGTGTGCTTCATGCCTCCCCTAGCTATTGGAAGCTAGAGGATATGAATAATGCCTTCAAATTCAACCTCCTGAAAAATAGTATTATAAAGCTTTCACTCTAGTAGCTATTGGAAGCTAAGAAGATCATATTTGCCTAACAACAAAGAACTCACTAGAACGCGGAAGCAAACGGAATTCAACTCCCTTGGATCAATTATGCTACCATGGAAGGAGCGGTGGGACTGGCTGATCTCCGGTCTGACCACTAGCTTGGGGGCGGTCAAATCACACCCCTGTTATAGAGTTGAAAATCAGCCTGAGCCAAAATAAAAAATGGTGCAGTCTTCAAAATACTTGTCCAAATGATTTGAAAATTTGCAAATACCTTGCTAAGGATCTTAGGAACCTAATCCATTGAAAGATCATATGGATCTTAGCTAAAGTTTTAACATTTCATCAAGACAAGTTAGATAGCAACAAAATCGATCAAAACTCAAGAACGTATGACATGGCTTACTCGTGGGCTCAGTATAGCTAAGATTGCTCTAGATGAGTTCTCACATGTTACAGCAAGTACGAGCACCTAAATATTCAGAACGAAATGTTAGTAATATGACCTAGAGACGATCATAGAGATGGTTGTATCACTTTTATGTTTATGATCATTTGAATAATATATTATTTTGTCCCTTGAATAAATGTATTTCATATTAATCAATAAGCATGTGACTTGTACATGGAACTCTTTATTCTTGTTTTGATGTTATTCTAAATTATCCCCGATTTTATATCATTATGTGAGACAATTATAATTTATAGATCAGCATATGTATTGATTAATGATCATATTTCATGGATCATGGATAGGAGGATTTCAAATCAATAATATATTTCAAATCAATAATATAGACACATATTAGAGAGCATAGTATTGGATTAACCTACCATGAGACACTGCGGAAAATATTATATTCTTAAGTATTATCAGTTGATCTCATACATAGTGTATATAGAATTCCTAGACCTAAGATCGTCATAGTTATGTACATGTATAATACTTTACTTAGGGTTGCCTAAACACTACTCTGTAATTAGGTGGACATAAATGTAGCTTTCGAATTTACTATAAAATATGTGAAAAATTATGAGCAAACAAAATAAAATTTACCCCACCTATATAATGGGAGAGATATGTATGGGCCTCTTTATATGGTTGGATGAAGAAAGTGCATGGCCATGCTGAATATGGTTGAGAAATCACTCGCAAATTGATTAATCTACTACAGGTTCGAGTAAAAGATCGAGCTATCATAGGATAACACGCTTTTCGCCTTGAGTTTGATATGGTATCGTGAGTTAAAGAGATCAGTACATAAGCACTATAAAGGTTCATTTGATATGATCATTATGTATATTTAGGAGTCGTTATGTTTTACTAGGGACCGCTGCCGACTTGTGGATCGAAAAGAAGTTTTTAGTCCACGGCTGAATATACATGAACCTATAAGGTCACACACTTAACGGATTAAAATGATAAGGGTCTGAATGATAGACTCCGAGTGAGACACGATCTCTACTCGTATTGGATTCGATCGGAGGCTCTCCAAATGGGATACAATATCTACTCGTATTGGATAAAGATCCCATTAGTGGTTTTCCGAGTTGGATAAGATATCTAATCATATCAGATAAGGATCTGATTGGAAGCTATATATTAAGAGAGGTGGGGGGTTGAGGGAGGCATCTCGAGCCACACCATCGGAACCCTAGCCACCACTTCTCAAAACCCCTATAGTGTGTGCTAGTGTTAGCACACCGAAACACGACGTTCTATATCTGGATGTGTGGACTTCGGTAGAGTCTCTGCTGTGATTGTGGCACTGATTGGGACGATTATGAGGAGGAATTGGTTGGCCAAAAGATGATTGACTACTTCTACTGTACCGACGCACGCTACGTTGAACTAGCCGTTTCAACTCTACTTCTGTTGTACTTTGTGTTTAGTCTTAATTAATCCGTGATCTCTTACTCATATAACCTCTTGGCTTACACAGTAGAAAACTTCAATATGCACTAGTGTAGCCTATTTGTATCCCAACACCAAAACCGAAGGAATAAGATTCTACTAGAAGTGCTCTAAACTGAACCAAATCACGCAACCTTTCGCTGGTCCCTATATGAATGGGATATAATCTTCATGAGACATCTCCATTACTTACACATCCTTAGAATCCAGGAAGATCAGAAGGGAAGGAGAAAGGGGCAAAATACTAACAAAAGCAAGTGAAAAATCAATAAGAGTAAGAACACACTATGTAGAATGAATAAGATTGATCTATTACAACTTTTATATGTATGTTTTATAGCCACTTCACCCTTGAGGAGAAAGCTCTCTCCCAACGCTTCCCTACCAAAGAAGTCTCTCTTAAACTCTAAAGAATGGTTGGTTTTTCACATATCCCCAACCCATCCCTCTCATATAGATGGAGCAACTAACCCAAAACTAACCCTAATGAATACTATCCATTAGCACAGTTAGGAAAATCCGTTAATCCCCATATACCAGGTTTTACACTCATACATGATTTATACACAGTTCTCAAAACGTATAAAACCAAATCTTCTAAGGAGAAGGCTTCCCATGCACTAGCCTCCTCAATGTCTCCTTGACATAGATCACTCTCCAACGCCCTCCAAGTGCCGCGATTTTGATCTCATCATTGTTTCTAGTATTTTGGTTTCCACACCAAAACACCCTTACTTTGATCGTGGACCTCACCTTTTTCTCGAGTTTAGTCTATAGTCATCTTATCCTTTGCAAGTAATCTCTATACTTGCAACGTGTAGGTTCACCAATGGCAAGTCTCTTCGTATCGATTCCGCCGACCACGCCTCATTGGACCAACCACATCATTCGATGAACCGTAGCTCAAACTTTTTCTTCAATATCTCTAGTCTTTTCTGTGCCTTACTTGAGCTCAACCATCCCGTCCGACTTCCTTGACCGTACCTTAGATCATCTTCGAGCCTACTCCTAGTCTACGCCGTCGATCGTGGTTGCTTCCAAGCTTTCTGCACGTCAAAGACCAAGAAATCATTTTCAAGCATATATTCTTTATAACTTGACTCACGTTAATCCAAACGTGCTTCATGCACAATGAATGCAAAGATCTACAACTCTAAAACTCAACCCATGACCATTTTCCAAAAATTCCCAAAACCCTTGGACCATTTTTAGTTAAGGCCAGTCCAACCGCTATTGACCGGACAACGCCAGTAAATCCGGTCAAACGCCAATAACAAGGGAGCCATGCAGAGCACATCAACCATGCCGGTCTGACCGCTCGGCCAACCTTGGTCGGACCACCACCCATTGGCTGATTGGACTGCTCATGATTTCTCTCGCGTATGTAAGCAAGCATCTCTTTGAAAAACGCTAGCTTCAAACTAAACATAGGTCACGTCGCACCGTGCGGTTCGACCTCCCCAAAAACCGGCCACACTGGACTTGCGGTCAAACCGCTTGGCCTGACAGTGAAATTGAAAACTTGTAAACTTTCACAAATTTAAATTTTAACTTGATACAATTGCTAATTATTTAGCACATATAAACTATGGATATTCTTAACATAGTTCCATGGCTTGTTATGGCATTAAAAAACTAGGGATTTCCCCTAGAAAGATGATTCGGCAGCAAACAGTCAAATGCGGCACATGGTATCGTGAAAAATAAATGGAACTCTTTTGTTAGTCTAACTTTGGGGTGTTCTGCAGACTGAAAATGAAGGCTTAGTGAGGTATCCTGCAGAACTAGTGGCAAGTCTGACATCCTTCGGACAAACGTTTCTGTCCCTCATTAGCTTGACTGTAAAATCTTCAGAGGGTGCATCAGCATTTACAGTCTTAATTAATATTTCCTTGAAGAAAAATGTCAATGGGTCAAAGGAAAATCGAAAGGTTTATACTTCTCAAGTACCCATCGTAGTACTACTCACTCTAGCCCAATGGTTAGAGGCTTGAGTAGCACTCCCAGGTCCTGGGTTCGACTCCCAGTGGGAGCGGATTTTAGACTTGGGGGAAAAAAATCCCCTCGCCTGCTACCACACCAAAGCACAGGTCTAAGGCTCCGCCAAGGCGTTGATCCAAAGGATCCGCCGGTAGTCTCACAAGGTCGGGCGATGGTGCCGCTGTGTAAGGGTGGAGCAGGGGTTCGGGGGTTTTCTCGGTCTGCGTGAGAAGACATTCTTCTTAAGCAATGCCCGGGGAGATTCTTCCCCCCCGCAGGTTGAGTTTATACTTCTCAAGTACCCACCGCCTATAGTTCGTCAAATCAAGGCTAAACTATCTCGTAGAGGATTAAAACGTGAAGCGATCCTTGCTGACTTATGTCTCGGAGTTCACACTATTTCTAGTAAGTTTTTGTACACCCAAGCTCATATTTTTCGGTAAGGAGATGACTTTTACACTCTGGTCTCTGTTTTCACACGAAAACAGACAACCAACTGGAGCACCATTGCAAAATAGAACCATCGAAATGCTAATATGGTACAGTCTAAAAAAACGCTAGTATTATATAGAACCAAGTCACAGCCTGTAATTGCATCTGCATAAAATTATAGTCATGTGGGTTTCACTCACACACCATGAGAACCGGGTCACTTCTACAACCTCAACAACAACACAAAACAGAAAAGAAAAGAACAGACAATTAAGATCATGACCACGGTATCACAGATGACAACAGAAGTGCAAAAATGTTCAGTGTTCACTAGTACTGTACAATCTTCATCACGTAGGCTAAAGCATCTCGGGCTGGCCTGCTTCAACGTGCGTCTGCAGCTGCACGGCCGCCGGCGCCGGCGCCTCCCCTCGGGTCGGCAGCGCGGGCTTGGCGAACGGCTCCCGCCTGCACGTGGGGCATGTCTGCCGCGCGGCGAGCCAGCGATCAATGCACCGCACGTGGAAGCCGTGGTTGCAGCGCGGCAGCACGCGCACGCGCTCGCCTTGCGCGAACTCGGCGAGGCAGATGGCGCACTCGGTCGACCCGCAGCCGGCGAGCTCGATCCTGGCCGAGTAGACCAGCGTCGGGAGAGCCCGGACGCACTTCCTCCTGGCCGCGCCCCCACCCTGCACTGCACTCTCCGGGCTCGCCTCACCGCCGGGGGGCTCCTGGCCGTAGCACACGCGCCACATGACGCGGAACGCGCCCCGGAGGGCCGCGTGGAGCACGAGCGCGAGGACGAGGACGAAGAGGATGAGCGACAGCATCGTGATGACCGTCGCGTCCGGCGAGCTGAAGGGGGCAGCGCGCGTGCCGCCTTCGGCAGCCTGCCTGGCGGCGCCCGGGCCGGGCGACGCGACCTCTGTCGCCGCCGCCGCTCCGCCGTGAGACAAAAGCCTCCTGGCGGCTTGCAACTGTTCGACGTTCATCTTAACAACTTATGATGAGTTTTTAACCTGATGAGATCATCGTACGTGCACGGTGGAGATGGAGGTCTTGTGGGGGAGAGTTTTCTCGTGGCACTGCGAGGAGAGGCGTTTATATTTCGGGTTTTAATAGTAAAGATATTTCGGGTCGCCGTCTGTGACATGTTTTTGTTTAGTGGGCATGAAAAAAAAAAAGACGTTAACTTAACCTTGTGTGAACTAGTCGATCAATTTAAAGGCATGTCCTCATCCGAATGTGGAGTAATGGAGGCATGCATGGAGATAAGATGCGGCTCAGAGTATCTCCAATGGTTATAGCTAGCAACTAACTATAAGACTTTCACATCATTTATATAGTACACACTAAAGCTAGCATTCTAAAGAACTAGAGCAGGTACAATAAGACTTAGTCAGCAGGCTATAGCAAATATAATATCAACTAAATCTTACGTGGCAGAGAGAGAAAGGAAGAGAGAGAAGGAAGCTGGCTACTAAATTACAGCTAGCTATAGCACGTAAAAATATGTATTTCACTCTCTTACACGTGGGACCAAATAGTTATTGTAATAGCTACCTTATTGTATGAACTATTTTTTTGAAGGCTATAGATGAAATGGACAAGTGTTATAGCCACTAGTTGGCTATACTATTGTACTTGCTCTAAGGATAGCTATTTGATGTTTACATGCACACACAGAATTTATAGAGGCTGCCTCATTTGACGTTATAGACTAGTGCTTAGAGCAGGTACAATAAGGCTTAGTTAGCAGGCTATAACAAATATAATATCAACCAAATCTTACGTGGCAGAGAGAGAAAGGAAGAGAGAGAAGGAAGCTGGCTACTAAATTACAGCTAGCTATAGCACGTAAAAATATGCATTTCACTCTCTTACACGTGGGGCCAAATAGTTATTGTAATAGCTACCTTATTGTATGAACTATTTTTTTGAAGGCTATAGATGAAATAGACAAGTGTTATAGCCACTAGTTGGCTATACTATTGTACTTGTTCTAAGAGCAAGTTTAATAAGGTTGACTGTGCTAGCTATAAGGGAATCCATGTCAGCATAGTCCTATGTGGAGGGGAGAGAAAAGGAGAGAGAGAGCCAAGCCGACTCCCATGCAAGAGTCAGGCTATAACACAGGAAAAGAGGCATTATCCATGCATGTACCCATAGAACTAATTGCTATACACATGCATGTATTAAATTATCAATACCCATGTATGTATTAAATAATTGAGAGCTCTTGTGGAGACAACTTACAGCCAGCTTATTGTATGAGTTGACTGCATCATTATCTTTTGATGACATGGAAATGTATTGGAGGTAGCAGCTATCTGTACTATTAAACTTGCTCTAAGGAAGAGTTGGCTCGATTTTTTTTGCATACTCTCTTTCCTCCACATATGATATATGCTGATGTGTACATGTATATAGCTAGCTGACTCAGACCATTGGAGATGCCCTCAGTACGTGAGGAAGTCGAATGGGCTGCACAATTCAGGGAAGAAACATCTTTCGACTTAGATGGAAGTGCTTCAGTACGTAGGTCAGTGCTTTCGAAGCTCACACCTCACACGTATTATCTAAGGTTGCTTTTATATTTGTGCAATTCAGTTTCCAGAAAATGTTGTTCTATAAAAAACCGTTGGCCATATATAGGAGCATCGGCCATGGTTTTCGAGTAGGCTAGCTTTATGAGTAGTGCAGCATGATTAATTGGCGGCAGTGCTCCAATGTAAATATGCTGCTCTGCGAAGCGAAAAACAAGTTTTTAAACAGTTGAGGGTTCAATTTGAAACAGGCCATTAATACCTGAACACAGACCGTTATGCTTTGAGATATAGAATAGTACATTTTAGTTTCTGTTTTATGCCCGAAAACCTAAGAAGCAAGCGCTGAGCACAAACACACGAGACAAACACAGAATCACAACATGCCCACGGAGTTGCGTGTTTAAATCGAGTTTTCTAGGACCAGGATGTGATGTTGTAGGGGTACGTGGCCCCACCGGCCCACCGTCCTGGCGAAACCACCAAATGCAAGCACAACCCCTTCATACAGAGCGAAGGGTACAAGATTATCGGTACATCCATTAGTATAGGGCGAAAGGTATAGGAAGATCGGTATGACCCCCTCGCATAGGACAAAGAAAATCCAAGGAGTCAGCACAAGGGTACTCTCACCGTGAAGCTCGCTACCTCAGCATTAGCAAGGGGGCTTCATTTCGGGACCACCTCGTATGGGATAAAAGGGGTTAGTTATCTATGAACCATAAAGAGAGTGTGGTGGACGAAGCCTATGGCGGTCCAACGTGCACTAAAACTACCTTAAGAGAGATGCAAAGACCATAGAGTAACTTCATGTATCCCTGATGTAACAGTATAAATAAATCTCCCTGAGTCTAGAAAGCAGATTTTTCCTCTAGGAGACAAAAAGAACTTTCCTCTTGCATTTCCCTTTCTTTTTACTATTTCATCCGTAATCACAACAGGTGGCAAGAGGGGCTTTCTCAAAACAAACTCTCGCAAAGGTAGGGACACCAAACTAGAATAAGAAGAATATGAACATGAGTTCATATGTACCCACAACCTACACCATTGGTGCTTCTTCCGAGATCTATGCTAATTTTTTTTGGTTTTTTTTACTTTTTCATTCTTAATCAACTGGTGGGATAGAGAAACGCCAGATGAACATTATTATGTAGTATGTATGGGGCCGCGCATATCCTCCTTATCCATCCATCTCACCTCTCACTCTATCTCATTCTCTCACCCATCTCAGCCTCTCTCTCCCCCTACTCTGGCGGGCGGAGTGGCCGACGAGAAGATGAGGTGGCGGCGGCATGGTGGTTGATGACAAGGCAGCGACTGGATCTATATCTGGCATTTGGTGAGATACGGCGGTCGAGTCCAGATCTAGCAGCTAGCGAGACGTGGCAGCTGACTCCAGATATCTCTCCCAAACCTCTCCGGTGAGCACATGAGCCGGCACGCACAACAACGATGCAACTTGTCTGTTAGTAGAGAATTCGGAGTGGCACGTGAACGGAGGATCCCGAGATTCGGTGTGGTGACCGCAAGCGAAGGATCCGAGTGTCAGCTTGGTGCACCTCTGCCCATATCTGGCACTGACGAGTCGATAGCCAGTGATTCTAGATCCAAATCTGGTGGAGGATCGACGGTTGATGACAAGGCCAGCAACAATGGGTGAGCCAGTTCACATTCCCGCCATCGACGAGCACCTCAGCTCTGAGCGAAGTTGCGATGACGCACCTTGTTCGGGCTCCTTCCTTAGGTCCGGTACACCCACGCCACCGTGGTGCTCCACCTCGACGTGTACCGTGTCGAATCCGCTGCTCATTTTCTTTCTTGTTGGCGTCGAAAAGGTTCTCTGCTAGTACACCAAGACATTGTGGTGCTCCGCCTTGACGTGTACTGTGCCAGATCCGTCGCCCACCTTCCTCGCTAGTGTCGTGAAGGTGCTCCAGGGCAACACACCATGCCATAAAGGTGCTCTGCCTCAACATGTACAGAGTCGCCGCCTATGCACCTCCACCATTTTTGTCATTGAGGTGCACCACCTCCATTCACCTACTGCCTTGTGTGCCTCCCTCTTCTACCTCATCAAGGTGCATCGCTGGTCGTATTGTCGTCGACTCTGATGTACCACCAACCGCCACCTCCACGCTGGTCATAGACACATCTAATGCTCGCAGCGATGTACATCGCCGGCGTCGATATATAAGAAGTACAACTGTACATCTCTCTCTCCCCCTCCTCTCTGTCCAATGTAGTGTAATATAAGTACAAGGTGTTTTGTAAAATTATTTTTTCTTTGTTACAAAACTGTGTATTGTATATGGTATGGTAGTGATTTTTACTGTTATGAGATGCATGTGTATTTGTGTGTACAGTACTTGTGTATGTGTACGTTTTTAAAATCCAAACACAAATGGAGGGAATGGTAAGTTGATGAGGGAGAAAGAGGGGCGCTGGGGTCCACCTGTACCTTTTACCTCACATATTTCCTAAACCAAACAAAAATCAGAAAATGAAATTATCTACATTAATCTTGAAGCACATTGTACAGCTGCAATAGTGGGAGTACCTACAGAGCGTAGACCGGAGTTTCCGCGCCAAACCGCACTTACTTACTCCCATCATTAGCGACTACAATTAAAAAAACCCCAATCATAATCCGGCATGTTGGAGCCTCCACTAACCGTGACCCGTGGGCGCACGAGAGGGTGACATGTGGCTCGGGAGGCGCCAGGGTGGTCATGATTTGTCAATTCGCAGGTGGTCCGCCCCGGCCGCGTAGGACCCTGCGGCGTCCGACGTGTCCGCCGTTCTTGTCGGCTCCTTTCGGGTTTCGTTTGACGCCCGTGTTCCGTTTGCCTGGACTTGTTGAGTGTGTACTGCATAGATATGGGCCGGGCCGCGTTAAAATAGTGCGACCATGGGCCCTTACATTTGTTATCTCAGGCCAAGGATTTTTTTTTTAATGCGAGGGAAAACAGAAGATCATGGTTTTTTCTTTCCCTTTTTTTGGTTGACTCCGGCCCTGTTTGTTTCCACTTAGGATTATTATAATCCAGCTTATAGATGGGGGATTATATAAACTAGATTATTATAAGCTGGTGGGAAATAAGCTGTCAGGTGTTTGGCAACCTGGATTATTAGAGTTATAGATTGTTGTATTCGAATGTTTAAAGACTACAACGCTCTTGACCTTTTTTGGTGACTTATTTATTCTTTTATGACATGTTTTTTATTAGTTTGGACTTGCAAAACATTAGTAACATACGAATTTGAATACATAAGTGGTAGAAAAGCTTAATTATTCAAATATCCATGATCATATGTTCGTACAAATATGCTCTTACAAACAAATTACTCTCTTCAAATAAAGCATTAGCAATATTATCACGGAAGGCATTCATGCCCCCCTCTTCATCTCCCAATTGACTTGAACCCACATGAGAGGAAGGCATGGGCATATAGTTTTCATCTCGATCACACCGGTCAAACTCTTCATCACTCAAAGCACTATCCCGAATGAAGTTATGGAGTGTCATGCATGCATGTATTATTTTGGTTTGTTTGAGCATTGGATAACTTGGTAAGTCCAACAAAATTCTCCACTTCATCTTTAACACACCAAAAGATCGCTCAATCACATTACGAAGTGATGAATGCAAGTGGTTGAATACCTCCTTCTTGCCACTAGGCGTAGTCCATTTCAAACTCGTAAATGCTACTTGGTCCCTTTGTATGGAGCTAGAAAACCGGTCGATTTGGATAGCCTGAATCGACAAGGTAAAATTTTCCTACAAAATGTAAACATACACAATGAGATATAGCTACAGTATGCAACTTTTTGAGATATCTAGTTAAAATGTAACTATACCATTTGGAGGATGTGGGAACTGCGTGGCATATTTACGTAAAGCATCATTGAACACCCTCATGTCATGTACTGATCCAGGCCATCCCGCAACAACAAAGGTGAACCTCATGTCGAAGTCACATATCGCCAACACATTTTGAGTGGAATAACCATATCGACCAACATGTTGAACCACTTTTGCCGAAGGCACAACAACCGGTATGTGAGTGCCATCTATTGCACCTATATAGTTATTAAAATGAGGATAAAACCGGGAACCTAGCAGTCTTGGGTGTATCTGTGTGAAGTTTGGATCTCTAGGTTTGATAATATCTGCTGATAGGAGGTAAACACTTTCCAACACTTCATTGAATTTTCTACTAATTGTTTCTTTTGACCTCGCAAATCTGTTTTTCACTTGAGTAAATGACTGAGGAGCCCCAATAGTCCATAGAAACATACCCAAAGCTTCAATAGAAGACATCTTGTTGCTTGACTTCAAACCATAAGACGTCACCAACAAGTCATGCAATCTATCAAATAGTGGCCTACTCATCCTAAACATATCGTAGCAATCTTTTGGAACTCTAAGAGTTTTCATAACCCAATCATGACCAGACTCATCTGGTTCAATTCTCTCTGATTTGTTCAAATAAGTTTCAGTATAGTACATACCAAATGCACAAGTTACTGCTCCATATTGTTTCATCATGTCAAGTTGATTCCGTGCAACCACAAATGTTTCATCCTCATCACTCTCATACAAGTCAATCTACATACATTGGAACAAATATTGTCAAACAAATGTCCAACCAAATATTTCATAAACAACTCAAAGTAGATAAGTTCATAGAAACTATATGTTGTCAAACAAAGGTTCAACCAAATATTACATAACCAACTCAAAGTAGATAAGTTCATGCAAATAAATAAATTGACACAAAGTGATTGCAAACATTTGGATTGACTACTACATCAAACCTTCCTTCACACACCACCTCTTCAACCAATCAAGCCTTCCTTCCTTAGTGGAAAATGTTTTGAACATATCACGGTGTTTCGCTTTCACAAATAGTTGGGTAGCCATAAAATGTTCTGCAGCAGCCTCTCACGCCCCGCACTCCACGACCAAGTTCATCACTTCTTTAATGGAATTGTACCTCAATTCACCTTGCATCACCTTGTTGGCAATAGCACAATTGTTCTCCAAAGTGTTATGAATACCCTTCATTATCTTAACCATGGGGTTCTTTCCTATCTTTTGTGGGCTAGTAGCAGAGCTACTTAAACCTCTCTTTAATGGATTGGTACCATTTGATTTGCTCCCCAATGATCCATGTCCTACATGTGTTTCTCCAACCCCTTCTCCATGAGCCCTCCACCTCCTCCTACACCCTCGCACCTCCTCCAACACCCCTCCTCCAATAAACTCACTGTATACATGAAGATGAACCATCAACCGCAACCATGCCAAACATTTCCTTCAACAATTCTTCACACTCCGGTGGACCATGCTGCAGCCTTCTTCCACCCGAATGTCCTCGAAAAGATGGTAAAAACATTTGTAAGCACACTTCTTTTTTCAATTGTACATAAAACGTTGATAGTCGCTAATTGTTATATTGGTGACTTTTTCCAAGAATCATCAAGAGCATCCATCGTACCTTTAGTATCATCCCAACCAAGCCTCAGATCCTTGAGAAGGCTTAGCCAAAAGCTATACAAGCCTTTAAGCAAATCCCATCGGTTCTTCAACTGTGTTCTAGAGTGACGTAAGCCTGTCCTTTGCATGTACTTAACCGCAATATTCTTGTAGCCTCTATTATTCATAACCCCATTAGGCCTATTACCAGCTCGTATTTCTTCGATGCAAATTTCACAAAAAGTCCTAATGTTCGATGCACACCAATCTGCTTTGTCAAACTCCTCCTTCTATTCGATACAACACATACATATGTAAATTTCAATTTTATGTGCAGTTGCATGGATATACACAAAGATGGCTAGGACCAAGTAAAAGCTTAAGTAATTTTACCATGTTGCCGCCATCGGCATGTGCAGGAACGTCGGCATCATCTCCTTCAGCAGATCCCCGTCTTCGACGCTGCACCGAAGGTGGGGAGCTATCGTCATCCACACCAAAGGCTCTGAGGTCCTCATCCCCAAGGCCGGTGCTGGAAGCCGCTCCTGAGGAAAATAATAGGCCATGTAATCTCCAGAATACCACAGAGCCAGCTTAAGATTTTTAGCTATAGGCCTGAATATTTCCAGAAAAAGCATTCCGTTGAAAGTTACTACTATCTTGCATCTACAACATTTTCTAGACAGTGGTTTAGTATGCATCTCTCTATGCAGCACCGGTGGCACGTGGCATGATAAACACAGTGATAAAACAAGGGAGGCATAGGTCAAGAAAAATTAATATACTGTATGTCTTGGAGATTGATTTGCAACAGAAGAATAAGAAGATTAGGAGATCAGGAGATCGTGTTTATGAGTGTATGAGAGAGAGGGAGAGGATGGATTCTGCTGTCCTCCCTTCCATAAAAATAAAGTAGCATTCTGGTGAAAGTTACTACTATCTTGCATCTACAGCATTTTCTAGAAAGTGGTTTAGTAAATTTTAGCTAATCAGAGTGCTTATTAGTTATTGTCGTCAGAGCATAACAATGTCAAACTTAACAATAGTTGACATTTGACACAATGTGTCACACTAAGAATTTAATTAACCTAACCATCCAAGTCTGAAATCGACAACTAATGAACCACCAAATCTCAAATAAAGCATTCCTAAATCTTCAAACTTTAGCACACTAGTATGCATCATGCAAATACTAGGACCAGCTGAGATGTTCAGACTTCAGATAAAGTCGATCAACCAAATTCAGACTAGAAATAGCACATAAGAGTTAACAACAATAGAATAGCTTACATCTTTGAAACTACATACATATCTAGAAGCAAAGACCTTACAAAGGCAGTAGATTGCAACTTTGCACCGGCATAAATATGTCAGATCTAGTTAACCGCATAACAATCGAATAACCAGGTACTTCTTGGATTTGGGTTTGTGCTTAAGAGTTCCAAGGGTCTCATCGTTAATAATCAAATGTTCAATTTGGGGCAAATTACAGAGCATAGTCTCTACATATAGTTTGTTACAATCTTTCCAAAGATCTCGCAATGTGTGCTTTACTCGATTCATACATCAATTTATTGGTCATCGATCGAGCAAAGTACATACCAAAGCCGAGCACGCCACCCCTGACGCCGGCGCCTAGGTCTTCGCCCCCGAGGTTGCCGCCCATGCCCAGGCCGCCGGCCACGAGGCCTTCGACTCCGGCGCCCAGGCCGTCGCCTGCGACTCACGGCCTCTCCCGCCACCCCGAGGCCGGCGCCGCGGCGCCCGTGCCCAGCCCGGTGCCCCGAGGCCGATGCCCACACCAAGGCCGCCGCCGACGCCTAGGTCGTCGCCTCCCGCGACTCGCGACCTCTCCCGGCACCGCGTCCCCTCCCGACGCCGCCCCGGCCGGCGCCGCCTAGGCCAGCACCGCCCCTCCCAGCGACTTCCTCGGCGACCCCGAGGCTGCGCGCAACGGAATCCCGGTAGGCAAGCGCACGGGCAAGGCCGGCCTCCACATCATCACCATCTTGGGGATCCATCTTCGGGAAGAGAAGAGGAAGGAGGCGCACGGGAGGGAGAGAGAGGCGCTGGGAGGGGAGGCGTAGAGAACGGCTGGGAGGGGAGGCGCTGGGAGGGGAGGCGGCGAGGCGCGTCTGGGAGGGGAGGCGGCAAGGCGCGTCTGGGAGGGGAGGCGCGTCGAGAGAGGCGCTGGGAGGGGAGGGGAGGGGATGCGTTCGGGAAATATCTCAATGGCAAAGGTGGGTAATTGTTGTCAAGTTTTATGGTCATTAAGATAAAGGGGGAGAAATAAGCTGAAATAAGCTCCTTTCTTGAGCTTATTGGATTACAATAATCTGGGCTATTAGATTATAATAAGTTACCTTATAATTTAGGCTGTTTGTTTCCACTTATAATTATAAGCTGGATTATAATAATCTTAAGTGGAAACAAACAGAGCCTCCGTCCCAGAGGCAGAAGCATGGCTTTTCTTTGCGCATCTGAAGGCATTAAAGCGTTATAGCAAGAGATTTCTGATTAGCCGGCCCCGCGTGTCAATGGTCAAGTAGACGAGCTTATCTTGTTCCGACAAGAATGCATGCCCGCACATACCTCGTCGGCCGGCGTGTGGCGTTGCGGAACAGCTTGGGACGCACAAAAGTACATGTTCTTAGAAAACAAAAGCATCAATCAATCAATCAATCGTACATTTTATCCTTGTTGTGTGTTGTGTTCCCCGGCCAAAATCACCCCCCCCCTCTCTCCATGTCTGAATTTTATTTCTAAAAAATAGAGAAGAAAAGAAGATAAAAGGAAAGGTTAAGTGGTAGTTCAAGCGTACGTATGCCCAGACAGATCTGTACGTAGGCTGTAACACACTGGAAGGGCAACTTGAGGTTAACTTATACTATGTCGACAGTTGCTATTAAGGTAGGTTATCCAAACAGATCAGCCTCAATAGTTGAGATCGTTCTGGAATCTGGATGTGCAATAGGATAATATCCATGCAGACGCACACGGTGACCAACAGCCGTGCCATTTGATCCATTCCACTGAAGCACAGCGAGCAACACTGCCCAAGCATGACTGCAAGTGATCATAATTAAACATGTAATACACTAATTGGCTCGATACCAAGAGTTACTACTTCTATATGTAGTACTACGTCCTACCCCTTCAGGTGCGCATGCACGAGCCACACGAGACAAAAACGCAAAGATAAGAGAAGAAATGTTCTATATGATATACGTCAGTTATTCATTCTCAATTACTCGTTTGCAACTTTGCATGCGAGAGGTGTATGATCTGATATGATTAACGTTTGTTTCAGCAAAGAACGGATCTGCTACAGCTCTCTTCATGCATGCATATGCTGGGTAGTTATAGCATATTCGATCGATGCGATCAAGCTGGTTTTCCAGGTCAAAGTCCAATTGTCGACATGCTTTGGGCGCGTGATCGGTCGACAGTGACGTAAGTTATAGCATACGCGACATGTGCATGCAACACACGGGGAAAGAGTACTTGATCGAGTTCGTGCACTTAGCAGCCACGAGCATCTTGATTAAAGTCCGGTACGTGTGATGGCCTGAGCCCTGATGCGTCCATGTCCATCTTGTAACGCATCAGCAGGAGGTTTCTGTTACAAAACGGTTACTAATCAAAAAGTAATAGTGCCCAATGTACAGATACCTTTACAAATAGATACCTTTTATGCCACCTTTTCATCATGTATAAATAATCATGTAAAGATCAGAATGATTAATGATAAGCATTATTTTCTCTCAAACACTTGTTCCATTACTCTTGCAACACGTTACAGCACACAACGAATACACAAGTGCAAACAAGAGACAAAACAAAAACAAAAAGATTTTTGGAGTCGATCCAATGGAGGAGGAATTATGCCTTGTGGATAGAGGCACCACAAACTCTATACTTAAGGACACAAAATATTTCCTAACTCTTACTAGAAGGAAAGGAAATGTTTTCGCCATCGCTAGACGCGATGCAACGATAGTAGGCTCTCGTCGCGCCTCTATCGCTCTCCCTATGGGTACACAATTGAAAATTGAGGATGCACTCTTGTATCCCGATTCAACACGTACTCTACTTAGTTATAGAGATATCCGTCAGAATGGTTTCCATGTTGAAACCCAAAATGACAACAAAGAGGAATATCTCCTCTTAACCAAACAACGAATATGGCAAACAAGTACTAAAAAAAATTTCATCTTTAAACTCCGGATTGTACTATACATACATCAAACTCGTTCAACATATTGCGTACAAAGTAATTTTCCAAAACACTAACACATTCCAAACATAGCATGATCGCCTTGGCCACCCAGGCATTGGAATGATGAGAAAAATTATTCGCAATTCAATTGGTAATATATATCTCAAAACAAAATTTCCGGAATCCTCAGATTTTGTGTGCACTTCATGTGCCACCGAAAAATTGATTTTAAAGACACTCTTATCTTAAAATCAGAGCTGAACCACTTAAATTCCTTGAACGCATTCAAGGAGATATATGTGGTCCTATACAACCATTATGTGGACCGTTCAGATATTCATGGTTCTCATTGACGCATCTACTAGATGGTCACATGTGTGTCTTTTATCCACACGAAACCATGCATTTGCTAAGTTAATTGGTCAAATTATCCAATTACGAGCACATTATCCTGAATATCGAATTCAATCAATTTGAATGGACAATGCTGCTGAATTTTCATCCCATGCCTTCAATGACTATTGTATGGCTCTTGGGATACAAGTTCAACATTCTGTTCCATATGTCCATACACAAAATGGTTTAGCAGAATCTCTTATCAAGAGAATCAAGCTCATTGCAAGACCATTACTATAGAATTGCAATTTACCAACATCATGTTGGGGTCATACAGTTTTACACGCTGCTGACTTAATCCAATTGCGTCCAACTACTTATCATAGCACTTCCCCGCTACAATTAGTACGTAGAAATCCACCAGATATTTCCCATCTGCGAAAGTTCGGTTGCGCTACATACGTACCGATCTCACCACCGCAGCGTACCTCAATGGGACTGCACAGGAAACTTGGGATCTATGTTGGGTATAAATCTCCGTCAATTATAAAATACCACGAGCCCCTCACAGGGGAGCTGTTTACGGCCCGGTACGTTGATTGCATATTCAATGAGGAACATTTCCCGGCATTAGGGGGAGACAACAAGTACCAAACTAAATGCCAGGAAATTAATTGGAATGTACAAGGCATTCCGCCTGCACTCCACGCACGTGCAGAGACTGAACTTCAAGTTCAGAAAATCATTCATTTGCAAAATATTGCAAATAATCTGCCAGATGCATTTACTGATTATAAGGGTGTCACAAAATCCTACAATCCTGCCAAAAATGTGCTTGAAAGAGTGGAGGTACCGCAAAATACCACTCAACTCCCAATTCAAAATAAGAGGGGGAGAAGTACGGTATAAATGGCGGATACAGCTTCTAACAAGCGACAAAGGAAACAAAAGAATGTAAATGTAGATTAACCTCAAGTTGATAGACACCAAAGGATCCTTGAACCCAGATCAATAATGCACTCAAATACTGATCCTGGGACATCGGAATACCCCGACTCAAATGTTTTGGGAAATAATATTGAGTCATCAGGGGTCCAAGAAATTTCCACTAACTATACTGATTCTGGAGAATCATACGATCGTAAGACTACAATTGTCGACATTTATTTCTCCACAACAATTGCAAATAACCTTCAAAATGATTCAGATCCCAAGACCATGGCAGAGTGCAAACAGCGCTCGGACTGGAACCAATGGAAGGATGCAATTCAAGCTAGTTAGCCTCGCTTAAGAAAAGAAATGTATTCACCAATGTGATACATACACCTCCCAAAGTATTCCCTGTCGATTTCAAATGGGTTTTCGTCCGCAAACGGAATGAAAACAATGAGGTGGTGAGATACAAAGCAAGGCTTGTAGCACAAGGGTTCACGCAGAGACCCGGCATTGATTACAATGAAACTTATTCTCCAGTAATGAGTGGAATAACATTCCGATACTTAATCTCATTGGCAGTTAAAAATCATCTATCTTTTCAGTTGATGGATGTAGTGACTGCATATCTTTATGGGTCACTTGATTCGGACATATACATGAAGTTCCCGATGGAATTTCAATTTCGAATCCAAACGCAAATCGTAATATGTATTGTGTAAAATTGAACAAGTCTTTATACGGCTTGAAACAGTCGGGTAGAATGTGGTACAACCGACTAAGTGAGTTCCTAACCAAAAAGGGATACTCCAACAATGATGATTGCCCATGCGTATTCATCAAAAGATCCTCAACAGGATTTTGTATTATATCTGTGTATGTTGATAATCTTAATATCATTGGTAACACACAGGATATAGATGAAGCACGTAATCATTTTATGACGGAATTTGAAATGAAGGATTTTGGTAAAACCAAATTTTGCTTAGGTATACAACTTGAGCACCTTCATCCAGGCATCCTAGTGCATCAATCAGCCTATGCGCAGGGGAGAAGGATGGTGGCGCTCGGGGCAACGAGGGCTCAATCGGTTGCACGAGGATGATCCTTGGAGGGGTGGGAAGCGATTGAGGGTAGTGGAAGAGCCTGGGAAGCAAAGGGAGTAAGGGAGCAATGGGGGTGGGGTTTTATACCCGAGCGGAGGGAGGCGGAGCTGTAGGGGAGAAGGCAACGGGCGCGCGCCGGAGTCAACAGAGCAGTGGGAGTCTCTCCGCGGATGGAGCGGTGGCCGGCGCCGACAACAGAATGGCGAGGCGACGACGCGGGAGCAGGCGGCCAAACGGCACGGGCGAGCTCGAGCTCCTGCGCGGCGGAGGGGACAGGCGGAGGCTGACGGGTGGGGTCGGGTGCAGGAGGGTAGCGACGCATGGCTCGGGTGCGCCCACTGTTTCGGACCGGGGCTGTCGGAACAGCGCGAGTGCGGGGAGAAACCGGGGACGCAGAGGCGGTGCGAGCGCGCGCGCGAGGGAGGAGGCGGGGCGCCAGCGGAGAGAGGGAAATGAGCAAGCGCCGAAGGAGAGGGGAAAGCGGAAAGGGGCGGGGCGCCAGCGAGGAGGGGCGACGTCCAGCCAGAAAGGGAAAGCGGACCGGGAGGACTTTCCAAAAAGGGAAAATCTCTGAAAATTCACTTAAAAACCAGTAAAAATCACAAAATTTTCTAGTTTAAAATTTTAAGGGCTTTTCAGTAAGAGCTGCACGAACAACGTCGGCATTGCACACTGAAGGAGGCAGGCGCGGCTGCACGGTGCCAAAGCCATGTGAGCGTCCGGAGCCGAGCCGATCCCACCCACCGGGCGCGCGGCCTCACCACCCGGCAGTACGGCGTACGTCCCTCCCGCCCCGGTGGGGCCGGGTGCCACCAACCCGCGCGCGTACTCTGCGTTCCACCCTCACCAAACCGCGCGGCCGCGCGTGCGCGCTGGCTCGATCGCCTCGACCCAACACGGCGAATCGAGGGCTCGTCGGATCTCAGGCACGTAGGCTACGTAGGGAGCGGCCCTGGGCCTGGCTGGCTGGCCGGCCGGCCGGCTCCTTACTCGAGGACGTGTCACGCACTTTGTCAACGCTCCCCTTGATGATCCTGCGTTCGCATGCCTGTCGCGTTCGCATGTCTCTTTTGATTGGGTTTCAAGGAAGGGATTATGAGATGCAACACCAGCTAGCACGTCACTGCCATGCTGGCCTCGCATATGGTTCCCGGGAAATCATGCACGATCGCACCGGCACGTACGTACTTACAACTGTTCCATAAGAGGGAAAGGAAGCACCGGAGCAGAGTCGTTTTTTAGGGCTGTGGTTGGTAATTTGTTATGTGTGCCCGGCCTGGGTTTTGGTTCGTTCGTCCGTGTGATAAGACTTACTCTGGTGCTTGGTTGCATACTGATCTGGTCCTTGACTGACCGAACACACAGGGTGGTGGGTACATAGTGCTAAGATCATGGCCCATTGCCTAGAACACGTGCCCCGATTTTCTCCAGAGCGCGTACATAATACTGCTTGGTAGAACACGTACATCAATTTTCTCCAGTGCGCATACGTAGTACTGCTTGGTCCATACATGCACTCTCGGGAATACACACGTCAATATACCAGGAAGTCCATGTCACAGAAATGTGTAGCTATCAATTAATGCAAGATCGAACGGGAAGTATCAAATACCAGGAGCTTCCGTGCTATTGACTGAAATTATGAGACGTTTGTATTAGTTTTTGCTGATAACTTTTAGTTATAGTTTATGATTGAAAATAAATAGTAGTTGTGGAAAGTAATGAATTTAAGAAGGAGGACATAAGCGGTGCGGAAAGTGTTTAAGAGATATGTGTGTGTGATGGGACTGAGAGAAATGGGGTACGTGATACATTCGTGACCTCCTGTCTTATTCCTAAAGCAAGAGGAGTAGAGATTACAGAAGACACTTTGAGAAACTGTGCGTTCGTATTGGTTTACAGTGGATTACGCAGTAAATTCCGTTAGTTGTAATTACTCATCATAAGCCCCTAATGCTCATCAATTGCTTGGTATGGAACTCGAGTGATGTCTGTGATTTCGTATTGGTAAAGCGTGGAAACGACTTAGTATATAGCAGTGATATGCTGATATTCACGAAGAAACTAGCTAGCTGCAGGTGTTCTGTAATTATGCACATTGCGAGTGTGTATAATCCTTCCATCCTCGAAATCCCAGTTTGTCGTTCCAATGCAAGGGTAACTTGGGGTGAAAACGGATCGGATTCGGACGGATATTGCTGTTACCATATCCTAACCCATATTTTTTCTCCGGATTCGGTATCAATCGGATTCGGTACCAATCGGATTCGGTGTCGGATCGGTCGGGATTAACCCAATTCGTTTGCACCCCTACTTGTTTGTAAGGAATGCATACAGTGCAGTAAATGGAATAGGACGCACTGACTTGATGTTACTATTTAATAGCTGATGTAGAAGATTTTATTTTACCATTACAAAAGAAAATGAAACATCAAATAGTAGCACTAACCTGAAATCATACTTGAAGATGTATCGGATTCGGACGGATATTCGGATTCGGACGGATATTGCTGTTACCATATCCTAACCCATATTTTTTTCTCCGAATTCGGTATTAGTCGGATTCGGTATCAATCGGATTCGGTGCCGGATCGGTCGGGATTAACCCGACCCGTTTTCACCCCTACTCGGTAACGGACAAAGCATCGCGCGCGGTCGCTTTCTCACGCACTGCATCTGCATCTGCGTGCATGCAGCCCGTCGTACGTGCATCGGTCTGTTGGGGGTCCGGGTCCATGCACGAATGCCAGCGCATTGCCCTCTTCACGTTCGCTCCGACTAATCCATCCATGCATGTACTGCAACGGTCCAATCAACGCGGAAAGAAATTCTATGGGCGGGTGCCTTGCTCTCACCCCACTTCAGGTTTCTCTTAGATCTATGACATATTACAAAAATTAAATTTTAAAATAGTTTGATCAGTTCTTTCATTTGGAATACATGAATTTTAAAGGGGGGTTGGATCATATATCCTCCCTTTAGTTGGGAAATTCAGAATTTACCCTCCCACCTCAATGACATGTGGGGTCATCATAAGTTACTGATGCGTGGACCAGGAGGATAAATCCTAAATTTTCATCTAAGAGGAGGGTATATGGTGAATAAAACCAATTTTAAATTGCTGTTGTGCTAGAGATATATAAATTGTATGGCAGATTTGAAGTGAGGAAAAAACCTGATCTTTTATTTTAACCTGTTATTAAGCTTTATGATTCGATTTAGCTATATGTCTCGAGGTGATAGCTAGGGCTGTCCCATCGAATCTCTTTCCAATCAATGCAAGGTTGTTCAGCTCTAGCTCTCGCCGTGATCCTGGCCTGCATTACTGCACTGCCTGCCCATTTTTCTCCCACAGAGCAATTAATTGCAATAGGCCCAGTGGCGGATCCAGGATTTTACCTAAGGGTATGCCGTCCACAAATTTTCATATACAATTCGGTAAAACCATTTGGCAATTCAGTAACAGTTGTAAAATTTGCAAAGTAATTCGGCATATATGCACTAAATAACATGATAAGTCCTAAATTCGAAGATTAAGTTGAAAACATCCACAAATTACAATATGAATAGTTCAAACGCCATACTGATAGTTCAAAATATAGGCATAAAAGAGAGTAAGAGACTTACAATATTACTTATCTGACTTTTTTAGCCGACGCTTTCTAAGGGACATGAATGTCTCGATTATATCATCTTCATCCACTTCAAAGAAAATATTCCGCTCAATGAAAGTGACTAGACAATCATCCAAAAGACTATCACTCATCTTGTTTCTTAACTTTGTTTTCACTAAAACCATTGCGAAAATACCCTTTCAACACTTGCTGTTGCCCAGTAGAAGCAATACCAATTTGAGAAGCAAGTAAACCATATCATACACTTTATGCCTCTGTGTTTCAACAAGCTTAACTGAAAGATCAACAATATTGTCTAGACCTTTGAAGCTATCATTTTGTCTCATGTCATCGATATAATTATCAAGTTGCAATTCAAGTTTTAGCAAATAATTATTCGAGAACTCCTTTGGGTAGAATTCAGCCAGTCTGCGTAGCTTCTGTGCATCAAAAGAAGCAAATGAGTTGGAAGGATTGAATGCTGACATACAAGAGAGCAGCTCCATATTAATCTCGTCAAACCGATTATCAAGTTCCTCTGTTGCTAGATTCTTCGCCGTCATGTCCACGAAATGCCAATCCTTGATGCAAAAGAAACTTGATACATCTAAGTGAATAAGTCAACCTTTTCTTGTAAAGACGAAGATCCTCATCAGTCCACTTCTCAATGTGATAATCAATTGCTACCTTGGGATTCTTAAAGCCAATGTATCTCTCTTGAGCTGCATTATGTGCCTTAGAACCCAGATGTTTGAGAAGTGCTTTCTCTCCTATATTCCAATTTCTCCAGCCATCAACAGTAAATTTATCTGACCCAGTACCCTTCTTAAACAAGTAGCATATAAAGCAAAACACGTAATCCTTCTTGATACTATATTCAAGCCACTCATGTTTATGAAACCATACAAAATTGAATTGACGATCTCTATCTCCAATCTTTCTTTTGGAAAATCATGTGCATAAGGTTGAATGGACCTTTAATAATATATGCTCTTGAATTGCATCTTGATCATTAATGTAATAACTTTCAATGGGCCGTCTATCACCGGATCATGCGAAGGCGATTGATGTCATAAATCGGCGCGGTGGTGGTGGCGGTGGCGGGGTGGGGCATAGGATTCACAATTTTATCAATTACTCTCTCTTGCTCTTGAGTTTGCTTTTCCACCACAGTTTCAACCGAGATGGGGTAGGATTTGAAGTAGCAACGCCGCCTTCTTGGTGCATGTTTCGAAAAAGAGATGCAATGTCTCCGCTTCTCTTCATAATGAACAATTCTAAAAACAATTGCTCTACCTGCAAGAGAATAAAGAATATTATATATCATTTTGAAATTTGAATACAGAACTTTTCTTGGCCATATGTTTTGTTATAGAAGTAATGCAATTATGCAAGATTTTCAAGATCGTGACTATGTTCTTATGGTTTTACCTAAAACAACAATAATTTGGAGTGGGCGTGTTGTGAGTTAATAAAGGTCCTTCTCTTGTAGCACTTCTTATCAGCAAGAAGTATGTTTTGGCATTGAGTTTTGCAATGGAACACTTGACGGAATCTCTTCTACTCCCGAACTAAAGGACTATTGGTCCGTCAACAATTTTGGACTTCTAGTTCTAATGGTGCTTATCAACAATTTTTGTAATGCAACTATGCAACAATTTAGCTTATAAGATCGGAAAACACAGCATGATTACCTGATTAATTTCGGCTGACGAGTGACGTCTCTCAATCTCATGCGATTTATTGACTTATTCTGTCATGCGGCGCGATCGGCGATGATCGATGCGCGGCGCGCGAACGATCGAAGTGAACGCGCGGCGAGCGGCGAAAGGCGATCGTCGGCGTCTGCGAGATCGGCGGCGCGTCGGCGTCACGCGTGCGGCAGGCGAGGCGAAACTGCGACGGCACGTCCGTCTCCGCGTCTCGCTAGGAATCGCCAATCGGAAGACAATCGCCAATAGCCCAATCGGAATCCGTCTCGCGTCCGTCTCGCTAGGAATCCACGTCTCGCGTCCGTCTCGCTAGGAATCCACGTCTCGCGTCCGTCATCACGTCGCCTCGACGTCCCGCTGAGGAATCGCCAATCGCCCACCGCTGTACGTGACGAGACGAGATTATACGTCGTATGGGTCATGGACTGCTGCCTGTACAGCTGTACTTCACTGGGGCCCACCGCTACAGGGTATGCCGGGGCCCACCCGGCATACCCTGTAGATCCGCCAATGAATAGGCCATGTTATGACTGTTCATACTACTTGTGCGTGTGTGTCTGATGTGCAGCTCGGAGAAGTGTGTAGCTTAAGCAACTCTAGTACGCAGCCTGTCCCAGCAAATCATTCGTGTGATCCCCACTGGAACTGGACTTGCTTTGGCTCGACCTCTTTGTGGTAAAAGCTGCAGCCTGCAGTATCTTCAACTCTTAAAGGAAAAAGAGCGACGCATCGATCCATCAGGTAGATGTGATGTTTTTCACTTGTTCTTGCTATAGGACAGTTTGATCACTGGTTCGATCTGGCTAGCTCTCGCTTGTTGAGAGTCATATTTTTAGGGGGGGATATATTTTATGATTGGGGAAAACGACAGTGAGTTAACTTCTTTGCTGTGGCAGTATCAATCCCGACAGATAGGGGCAGTCACCTTTATTAATCTCCTCGATGAACAATAACAAATAGTAATTTTCTATAAGGTTTGTTAAATTTCATTGGGGTCACTGGACCCCAATGCTTACACACTGGCTTCGCCCCTGATCCCTGTGCTGTGAGTTACTATCAGAAACATTACCGTCGCGTACTCGCGTGCACATGTAAAACTTGGTACATGAACTACAGCACACCAATCATTCGACGAATGAAAGAAGTATACTGTACCTACCCCAACCTGTATATGTTGTCCTATATTACACCGGGGAAGGCCTCCCGAAAGGGCTGCCACATCAGTGTTTTTACAAACTCTCTGAATTTTGTATAATTGCATGCTGGTCCTTAGTTCTTACAAAAAACCCCTACCATGTTAGTTTTTTTGAAAATTCCCTCTACTTCTCTGAAATTACGTACAGATCCTCTATATTTCTATGAAGGCCCTCCTGTTGCTGGGAAATTTAACTATTTGCCACTCTTATCAATGCCACATATCCAAATGCCACCCTCTTCATTGCAATTAATTTTTTGCCACTCTCGAGCCTACGTGGCGCCTAATCACCGCCTAGTCGGCGCCATGTCGGCGCCGCGCCTCCCCCCGCGCCGCGCCTCGCGCGCGCGCGCGCCTCGCCGCACACGCCGCGCCTCGCGCGCGCGCGCGCCGTGCCTCTCGCCCGCCGCCACGACTCTCCATCCCACCGAAAGCAATCGACCTCATCGCCTCAATCGCCGGCGAGCCGAGCACCGCCCAAACTCCGCGACCATCCACTCGCCACCGAGCCATTAAAATCTAATTGCCGCCACCACACCACCTCCGGCCACCACGAAGACAATCCCACTCGCCGAACACCTCTCGTCAGTAACCCTCGCCATCGTAGCTCCTCCCAACGCCGCCGCCATCGCGACGTTGCCGACCACCTCCGGCGACCTTCAGCCCGGCCGACTTCGCCATCGCCTTCACCGCCACACGGGAGGCACGGCGCGGCGCAGCTGGGAGGCGCGCGCGAGGCGGGCGCAGCGGGAGGCGCGCGAGGCGCAGGCGGAGGCGCGCGGCGCGGCGGGAGGCGCGGCGTCGGCGGGAGGCGCAGCAGGAGGCGCGCGGCGCAGCGGGAGGGGCGCGGCGCCGACATGGCGCCGACTAGGCGGTGATTAGCGCCACGAGGCTCGAGAGTGACAAAAAATTAATTGCAATGAAGAGGGTGGCATTTGGATATGTGGCATTGATAAGAGTGGCAAATAGTTAAATTTCCCCCTGTTGCTAGATAGCACCTTGCAATTTTTGAAATTACACATAGGTCGTTAGTTTTATGCAGAAACACCCTCTATTTTCTCCGAAAATACGTATGAATCCTAGCTTTTTCAGAGAAACCTCTCTTATGAATTTTCATTTTATTTACTTCATTCCATATGATAGTTAGCGTGATGTAACGCTGCGTTTATGCTGCTAGTTATGGCTGTGATCGTTTTGGGTTCAACTTTTAGCTTCCGGCTTAGTTTTTTACTACATAAATTTCGTCTTTTTCTGAACTTTTGACTTTTTGTTGAGCTTTTTTGCCGGTTCTTTTTTCTCGTATTTGTTTGTATTATACGTAATGGGTTAACACATTTTTTATATTTTTTAATTTTTTTAAATTTAATTATGCTAAATAAGCATCTATCAGCTACAGTGTTTTTTCAGTCAGCTATAGTATTTTTCAACCATAAGCTACTAAAAAAAGCTTAAATGATCACCACCAAATTTAGACAACACCATTGAACGAGGAGCATCAATCGTCTGTCCTGTATGTACTCTTTTGCCGGTTATTGAAGTAATGCTAGCTATGTAGACTCAACGCCCGTCATCCATCAGTATCCAGCGACTGAACCTGCACAGTATGTATCTCCATCTTCCCATTTTTTTCAGCTACACAATTGGGCTGAACAATCTAAAAATTCTACTAATTTTGGACAAATTCTTTGTAACTTATAGCTTTTTTCGAATAAATAAATGAGAGACGGCGAGACAGTGCTTTTAAAGCAGCTTATTGACGATTCGTTTATATAAACATTTATATTAAAACAAAAAATTATAAACTGCAGCTAAAAAAATTCCTAAGATTCCGGGCAGTGCCCGTCCTTAGCCTTGAGGACCCTTCCAGAACAGAACACTCAAAACTTTCTCTGGCCTGTACAAGCGCTTGCTATTTGAGCTGATCCTTTACATAATTGACATTAGTGCTTACCTCGCAGTTTTTTGCTAACTACGATAGGCGGGAAGCTCTCTCTCGACAAAATCCGGATGCTTCCCACAGTTACCGAAATCCTTAGAATGTTGTCGCCTTGACGGGACTTGGCACCTGCAGGGGCGCAAAGCAGTAATCTGGCATGAGTGCTCACAAGAAATATTTGTTTGCAACGCACATATTCATGCTGTAGTGCTGCAACAGACAACAGTGCAACTAATTACTAGAGCAGTAGTCTTTTTTCCTTTTTCGAGGTCTACTTAGAACAATAGTATAGCCCTTTAATTTCTAACAGAAGGATTGGAGCAGCAAACTTGTAGTAAATACACTGAAGTCTCTGAAAGGGCCACAACGCCGGAGCAAGCTGGGGCGGTTATAGGACGGATGCTGGCAATAAAAGGGTGTAAATGGTTGTTTAAACCTTTTCCTTTAATGATATTTAAAATCTTCACTTAATTGATTGTAGAATTACTAAGTTCAGATTACACTAACTATATATATTTTATTAAACAAGGTTGAAGACCTAAGACAACAAAATCAGTCACCAATAGCACTAGGCTGGTCCGACAGCTGAGCCCGGTCTGACCGCAAGTGCAACGGTGGTCAGATCGTATGTTTTGGGCCGGTCTGACCGGTCCTCTGTTACCAGACCTGAAAACCACCTGGGATAAAAAAAACTCAAATATCAAGAATTTGCTCAATTCTCATTTGAACACCTCAAAGTTTTACATTAGACTTATTCAATGCATTTGGAACCTGAACCAATTAAGAATCACAAGATTCTTGGCCTGAGGTTCACTGCATTTGAGAATATCAAATATATGCCACAAGAACACCAAAAACCCTCAAACTCAAATTACTTCTCAGTCATAAGGATCTAAGTTATGAGGTCTTACAGATCTATTCTTACACGTCCTAGCAATGTAATTTAAGAAAGAGTTTAGGCTAGAACAACCATGAACATGGAATCACAAATCTAACCCAAAAACAAGGAAAAACACAAACAAAAATATGATAAAGACAAAGCTTTGATCTATTTCTAGTGGAGGATGAAGTTTATATTCTCATAGATGATTACAAAGTACAATGAAAGCACTTTGTAATAACAAACCTAAACCCTAGAATCCTTACCCTCCACCTCCACCTCTTCTCTCCGTTAAAAACCAACAACAACCCTAATGGATCAAACCCATTAAACCTATTGAAAAACCCATCAACCCCACTAACACAGGTTTTACACACTCACGTACGTTTCTCAAAGCCTTTACAAGACTCAAATCACTAACCCTTTAGCGATTAATCCACTTGCCAATACCAGCTTTCCTTGACTTAAACGACTTCTTTATTGTGCTTCGCTATGCCATGATTTTAATCAAAGGCACCAACCCAATATTTGGCTAACTACCAAAATACTCTCGATAAAACTTCTAGGCACATTCTCTTGACTTCGTATTCATCTTCACCTTAAAGCATCTCCACATGTTTTGACACAACTCATAGTGCCTAATAATTACCCGTTACTTATTCACACATCCGGACTCCCCCGAACCGTCTCTACGTGCATCAGTCTCATCACTTGGTGCACCACTACACCAACTCGCCTCTTCATGATCCTTATCTTCTCTGTGCTTTTTGCTTGAGCCACGTAGTCTCACCTGGACTTACATGGCCACTCGGATCTCAGCTCTCCTGCTTAGTCCCACTCTATTGTCAACCGCTAACATTCTCCAAGCCACCTGAACATCCAAAACCAAGTAGCCATTTTGACCATTTTGAGTGTAAGTTACATACACTTGATTCACGTTAGTCAAAACCATACATCATGCAACTAGGGCTATAAATGAACCGAGCTCGAGCGAGTTTGGCCTTACAGGCTCGAGCTCGGTAGAAACTCGAGCCAAGCTTGAGTTGGGGTTCGAGCTTGGCTCGGCCTAAGCTCGAGTAGGCTCAGGCTCGGCTCGTTGAAGCTCGATAACAATTAAAATAATTTATTATGCACTATTTTTCAATAATAAGAAAAATTTTGAGTTCGAGTTTGACTCTAGTAAGCTCAATAATAGTCAAAATAATTCAAACATATACTAATTTTTAACAATAAGAAAAGCTCGAGTTTGAGTTCGGCTCGAGTAAACTCGGTAAGAGTTAATATGTATCACTATTTAAGCTCAAATCGAGGCTCGTGAACTATTCGAGCTCGGCTCGGTGAAACTCGCGAGCTTGAGATCAAGCTCGAGTTCAGCTCGTTTAAAATTCGAGCTGAGCTCAAATCGAGTCTAGAACGAGCCAAACTCAAATAGCTCATGAGTTTTGAGCTTTTTTTTACAGCCTTACATGCAACACCATACAACCAACAAATGACACCCATGCTGTACACATTCTCATCCAACCAAAAAACCATTTTCACTGTTATCTAGCCGCACCTGTCGGTCTGACTGCACTTCTGTAAGATCGAGGAGGCCGACTAGAGGGGGGTGAATAGGCGGTCTAAAAATTTTCTTCAAGTTAATATTAACAATTAAAAACCTTTTCTATTTGCCTAAACAAAGTATACAATGTGGAAGCTAGATTCAAGTTGGTTTAGCTCAAATAACGCCTAGAACAAATAAATTCGCCTAAGTGCACCAACACTTCTATCCTAGGTCAAGGTTTGCAATCCTAGGTTGACAAGCAATCAATTTAATTTTATGAATGTAAATTGCTTGAATGTAAAAAGAGCACAAGAAAGCAAACCACAAATGACACGTTCTCTTTTTACCATGGTGTTCGGAGACTTGCCGATCTCCCCTAATCAATGTTGAGGTTAGCCCAAACGAATTGGACCGGCTCCACGAATTAAGCCTTCCACCTCAAATCCACTAGTGGTAGCTCTTCCCCGCTCCGGGTAGGTGAGCTCCAACCTTCACACACGCCGGGCCTTCTCACAAGCTTCTTTGAGAAGATCACCGGGCACGACGCCTCCAACGCCGTCTAGGAGTCGGCAAACTTCAAGAGTAATAAGTCAAGTCCCTCACTTGACTCTCACCATATGCAACGAATGCACAAGCTAAATCCAGACACAAAGTCCTTCTCTAGATGCAACACATGCACTCTAGATCACCTCTCCTCTCTCACAAAGTGCAATACATGCACAATTGAGTGGAGAGCCTCACACTAGCTCAAAAGAGTGAAATGGAGTCACAAAAACCTTACCCCAACCGGCCACAATGGAGTATTTATAGCCTACACCTCAAAACTAGCCGTTGGAGTCAAAAACAGGATTCTGCGGTACTACCGCCGTTATAGGACAGGTACTACCGTTCCCCATCATAACGGCTAGAAAAATAGCCGTTAGTCAACCATTTGCGGTACTACCGCAGTTATAAACTGCGGTACTACCGTTCTGTGGTAGTACCAGGAAGTCGGCGCGGTACTTCCGCGTCAGCACAGACAGCACTCAGAAAAACGGTCATAACTTTTGACTCCGACGTCGGAATTGAGTAATCTTGGACTTTATGGAAAGCTTATTCAGAGGGCTACACAACCCATCTATTTGCATGATCTCAAACACATTAGATCAATACAGAAATCAAAAGAGATTCAAAAGAGTCACTCCCATGGTCTATGTTCAAAGGAAATAGCAATGAGCAATCTTAGACCATGCCAAGGGATAATACATGATCTCCAACTTTTGCAAAACACATTTGCAAACTTAGATTATGTCACAAGGAGTAGGTACATGGACTTCAATCTTTTGCAAAACACATTTGCAAAGTATAGTCACATGTTATAAGGATTCACCACATGAGCTTCAACCATTTGCAAAACACATTCGCAAATGCAAGCCTCATGCCAAGATGAGCTAGAGCAAGTGAGGTTGAGCTATCAACACATGATGAGACTCAAACTACTAGACATGACCCCTCTTAATAGTACGGCAACCTAAACTAGCAATCCGGTCTTCCAACCGAACATCAGGACCAGTAAAAGACTAGGAACATATCCTTAGCCCTAGCTAGTCATACCTTTGCCTTGAGTCATCGTCTCGATATGCATCAACTCATGACGCATCCTTTTCATCAACTCCAATAACACATGATGATCTTCTCTCGACTTGATCAACACATGATCATGCATCAACTTATGATGCATCTCCTTCTTCTTCTTGATGGCCTTGAACACATGAAGCCATATTCATCTCAATCTTGACTTGATGATTTTCAACACACGAAGTCATCCAAGTCATCTTTATTTGTGGAACCTAACCTATGCATCCAACTCATGGAAACCGTTAGTCCACAAAACAATTGTCATCAATTACCAAACTTCACCATTAACACATAATGGGGGACTAGATTCAACAATCTTCCCTTTTTGGTAATTCATGACAATCTCAATAAATAATGAGATGATAAATTGAATATAAAAACATTTGACTTTAAAGTGCGGTACTACCGCCGTTGAAACTTACGGTACTACCGCTCTCCGGTAGTTCCGCAAAGTCGGCGCGGTACTACCGCTTGAGCCGGAACCAAACTTGGTGCTCTCTGGAAAAAAGGCTCCGCTCTACCTCCGGAGCTTCCGGGCTCCGGAAGTATCGCTCCGGACAGCGGAACTACCGCACCCAACGGTAGTTCCGGCGTTAAAATCGCTGGTACTTCCGATCCGCGAAATCTCAAATGCATCCGGAGGGTGCTCTCTGGAAAAGGCTCCGCTCAAAAACCGGAGCTTCCGCTCGCCGGTACTACCGCTTCTGGGCGCGGAACTATACCGCTCTCCGGTAGTTCCGACGTTCAAATCTGCGGTACTACCGCTCGTCCAGACAGAGCACAGACTTTGTTTTAAAATGGATTTTTGATGAATGTAAGATTCTAAGTTGATCCCAATGGATGTGGAAAAAGTAAACATGGATCACTACTAATGAAACTCCAAAACATAGAGAGATATCCCCCCTAAATATGTGCATACAAGTCTATATGAAGAAAAACATATGCACATATTCATTTGAACTATTTGAGGAGTTCAATCTATATTTTGAATCTAAGAAATGCATTAGCATATGAGAAAGTGATTTTGAATGCATACCTCTTTGATTTCACCTTTCCATCCAAATGAGACTAGACACAAATAAACTTAAACAGACATATTAGTCTCATATATACATTTGTCATTATCACCAATACATTATAAAAGTATTTGTCATTAACATCAAAATCTCATAATGGCATTTGTCATTAACACAAAAACCAACTTAAACGGAGCTTGATCTTTCAACTTCCTATACCGGTCAAACTATTGGCCACTAGCTACATTTAACAACACAAGAAAACCTATATCTGGTTTTTCTGTTAAACTCTATCTAATTTTAACTTCAGTTTTTAATTCCAGTGGCACCTAGTATAAAGTCATTCCCAAACAAGCATACATATGTGTTTGGTGTTTGTTTTCCTAAAAGTCCATGGCTAATCCAATCACTCGTCCTATGGTGATCAGATCGTCAGCCATCAAACTATTTGAACCCTGACAGCATAACCAGAAATATAAAATTTCTGAAACTTTTGTAAAATTCAAATTCAACTCAATTAAAATACCAATTATTTGTCACAAACATAATTCTCGAACTTCAGGTGCTCTCTCTGCAGTCCATTTTCAAGCCCACCGTGACACAAATGCAGTACAATGCCAGTCCCCCAGGGTTAGGCCGACTGACTGATCAGCGGCGTCAACTGTACACGGTACACAAGCGGACAAGCCCTAACAGTACGCGGCCCCCAATCATAGCACGGCCGGAGGAGCCCGTGCAAGTAAGCCCCCAATCATAGCACGGCCGGAGGAGCCCGTGCAAGTAATCTATTTCTAGCGCGCGACCGATCGATCGATCGGTCGGTCGGATTCAGCACATTCAATCGCGTGCTCGTGGGTTTACGACTGGACGAATCAATATCCAAGCCAACAAATCGATCCTGCGTGCCCCTCCAAGGTGTTCGCTAGAGTTGCTACCTCGATCTTTGATATGTGCCCCCTCTTTCAATTGTGTTCTCCATGTTCGTCAAGTATGATTGAGGCCAGGAAGACGGTGGATCGCGCGTCTTAATTGCATGTGATTGAGGCCAGGAAGACGGTGGATCGCGCGTCGGGTAGAGCCACATGTGATGGAGCGGACTGGGCCCCGGTTTTAATTCCATCCCCATGCATGTATATGTCTCTGGAGTTGAGGAGTGTACCATCGCCATCGGAGCCACTCGACCTGCTACGAGCCTACAGGTAAGTACAGATGGAGATGGGGTAGTGGCATGTCAAGACTCGAGGCTCGAGAGCCATGCCGTACGTATCGTTTGCCTCTCGGCAGATCGATCGGTGGCCCAGACATTCACGTTGCAGAACCGTGCGGGGGTACACCACCCGGGACGCGCGCGATCGGGTGCACCGAGCCGCGCGCGCGCGCAGGAGGATGCAGGAGCCGTGCCCGTCTGGGCCAGCTAGCTGTTGATTGGGGCTCGATCGAACCGGACCGGCAAACGGCTTGTCATGTTCAATTGTCGCTCTGTACTGTATACGTACTTGGATCGGCGACCCGGTTTGATGGCCTGTGATGATATGGGGTTTCCTGTTCGGGACTGGCTCCGCCCCGTGCGCTGGGTCGACGGCCGAGTCCAGGGCTTAGGTAGGACTAAAGACGATGGTATAAATTATTCAAATAGTTGTTTGTAATGGTCAAACATAATTAATGTATTGTATATATATCATTATAATGATATAAATAATAGAAAATTATCTATAAAACCATCTATTAAATACTAGATAATATATTTCTCTTTTACAATATCATCTAAAATTTTATATGACGTAGTTTTACATATAGCAATATGTTACGAAAAACTGCTATGCACACATTCTTATGGTGCACTCACTGTGCACTCAAACTAAAAAGTTGCAAAAAATTTCTACATGTATTTCTAAATTTGCTCTACCTATGTATAAAATTTCAAGTTTAAATTTATTTTATATTAAGAGTAATAAAAAAGAGAAAAAACTGACAAATGTTAAGAGTTCAAATTTGTCAGAATTTTCTTTTTTAGATACTCTTAATATAGAATAAATTTGAACTTGAAATTTTATATATAGGTAGAGTAAACCATGAAGTACATCAAATTTTTTAAAGAATTTTTTAGTTTAAATATACGATAAATACATCATAAAAATAAGTGTATGGCAGTTCTTACCTTAATACGTTTCCTCTTGCATGCCCTTAGATCGTCAACACTTGCATGATTGTCCTCGCCATCAACCGGCAGATCTAGATGGATTGTTGTGCTGTCAATTTCGTGCCTGTTCTTCTTAGCCCGTATGCTTCCCATTGTTTCTACAGGGCACTCGAGTACCCGCAGGTCAGCCGGCCGAAATGCCTCGAGGCCAATCTGGCTGCCGATCGCGATGGAGGTGGCGGCACACTTTCCTATGCGCCAACCACCCAAATCACGAGAAAATTGATGATTTGTCATTTTCAAGAATGGACTTTGCATTTTTACCACTCTCACGCAAAAATGCCATGTAGTACATTAATCCCTTGATTAGTATGCCATTTCATCCTTTAATTCTTTTTCTTTTCTAATTTCAGAGACTGGAAAAGACCCATCTACCCCTGGCTAATTTCTCACATAGATGCATGCAGGGATTTCGATCGAGAGCTGAAGCGTCGCGCTCAGTGATCGTAGAAATGTGTATTTTTTTAATCTCATCCTCTCTTTATCGAAAAACAAGTGCATCTAGTGAACATTTGTCTGCAATCAAATGTGTTGCAGTGACACCACTATGTTATATGCAATCTTACTAGTGTTGCATGACGAGTGAAATAGCGTATGGAATGGAAAAGCTACTATTTTGCAATAACTAAATGGCTCTACTTGGTACGAGAGGACACAGGACAGAAGAAATTGTACATCCTTTTCTTTTGGATTGCCTCAGCTCTCGATCGAAATCCCTCCATGCATCTATGTGAGAAATTAGCCAGGGGTAGAAGAGTCTTTTCCAATCCCTGAAATTAGAAAAAGAAAAAGGAAATGAATTAAAGGGATGAAATGACATACTAATCAAGAGATTAATGTACTACATGGTATTTTTGCGAAGCCAACGTTGAGAGTGGCAAAAATACAAAACCCATTCTTGAAGATAGCAAGTCATCATTTTTCTCCCCAAATCACACAAGGTGGCTGTTACTACCGCCACCACCACCACGCGCGGTTGCGTCCCCGGGGATTAACCGTGTGAGCAAATCCGCGTACCCGTCGAAGGACGGCACGCGCGCGTGCATCGAGAGGAGCAACGGGGAACCAATAACAAAATCGTAGGCGATCCCGAGGGATTTGCTTCCCTCGCACCCCACCGCTCCGGCGGCTTAGGGTTTCACGTGGCCCGCCAGTGGGGCGCCGCCACGTGCCCCCTTAGGAGCCAGCCATCGGGCGGCACGGCCTGCGTAGTGGTAGTACGTACCCGGCGACGCGCGCGCTCGGCGCTTCCGTGGATCACTTGGGCGCAACGGCTCCGGCACACCGACCACGCCTACCGCCTCACCTCATCTTACGAACCAAAAGGCACCTCTTCCTAGGACGTCCATTCTTAAATATTTTCATCCTCAGTAGTAGTAATTTCTGTTGTGTCCGCAGATCAACTGCGAACTCTTATAGAGACTGCTCGCTATTCACAGCGTAGAAATTCCCCTTTGGTGACGACGGTCGAGTGGGAACGACTGAGATGTCATCCGGGGCCTGTGTAAAATATGGACCAAGGTAGGGTTGAAGCATCATTTTAGATGCGAAAGTTTGCGATGTCCTTTGATCACTTGCACAGTGGTTGTTGCATCATAATATGCTAACAAGACAACTGTAGCCACCAAAGGGGGACTGCACGAGCACAATTTGTTGGGGGTAATTAGTTAGGGGGCTGCCTAATTTCCTTAACCCCAAATTAAAGCCTACTAATAGTCCTGCACTACAGGGCGGCCCAAATTTATGCGATACAAACTCACATGCACATGCACAAGTGACCAGAAAAACAACTCACTCCCTGGCGATCCGTATAAAACTCCCCACCACCACCTCCCCTCCCTCTCGACCTCCTCCCACCTCCATCAAATTCTTTCCAAGTTAACCTCCGGTTCATAGATTCCTCTCACATCACCACATTCTTGACTCCTTGGACTAGATCCCCACTCGCTCGCGCGATCGAGCTCTGACCACTGCAGAAGGCTGTGAGATGTTGTCGTCGCACCCTCACGAGGCCATGCTGCCGTACGCGCCGCGGCCGCCGTCGCTGCTGGTGGACCGGCGGTACAAGCAGGGCGCCGAGGCGGCGCCCAGCTGCCCGCGCTGCGACTCGCCAAACACCAAGTTCTGCTACTACAACAATTACAGCCTCAGCCAGCCGCGCTACTTCTGCAAGGGGTGCCGCCGGTACTGGACCAAGGGCGGCTCGCTCCGGAACGTGCCCGTCGGCGGCGGGTGCCGCAAGAACCGCCGGGGAAAGTCGTCCGTGCGGTCGGCGGCCGAGTCCATCTCCAGCGGCCGTGACGTGACGTTAGGCCACCGGTTCCCCGGCTCGATCCGGCCCGACCTGGTCCTGGAAGGCATAGTCGGCAACCCGGCGAACCCCGGCCAGGCGATGCCCGACGCGGCCGAAGGGTCCACCATCGACCTCGCGATGCTGTACGCCAGGTTTAGGAACCACCAGCCGGCCGACGCCGGCGTCGCTGCCGTCACGCCGGAGTCGGCAGGGCACGTTGACGAGGCGTTCGACACGTTCAGCACGTCCAGCGACCTGAGCCCCGGCGTTCTGGCGCTGGCTCAGTTTGGCCCGAGCCAGGATGGGTTCGGCGAGTCGTCCGGACCAGTGAGCAGCACCGACCCGACAAGCACGACCAGTACTACTACCGCAACCACCATGTTGTGCACTGATGAGAGCGTACAAGCTGCGCTCGGTGAGCTCAACTTCGCCATGGATCAGAGCTGCGTCGACTCGTTAGGGTTGCACACGGATGGCGCCAGCCACCTCTCGTCGTGGTGTTCGATCGTGCCGAGCTTGTCGACGTGGGAGGAGGCCAAGTATGACTCGTTGGATTCGTTTCCCGACGACGCCATGATCCTCCATGAGGGCATGATCACTGCTGCCGATCATGATTGGAGCGTGGATTGCCAAGGATTGGAGGCTCTCTACATGCCTTAAATATACGATTAAATTTCTTCTTTTTTACTAATCTGATGTTATTCTTGTGCTTGCTTTGTTATTTTTTCTTCTTTCAATTTGGTTTGGAAGATCTATACATATACAGATATGTATGTTTTGAAAAGAGGGAGAGGGCGAGTTAAGTACTCATGTGAAGGAATTAAAGGCTGGCATACTTGTGAGATGGAGGAATACAATAAATTTTGAAAAATCTGATTATTCGCCAGTTTTTTTGTGCAAGTTTCCTGACACTGTAGCTAAAGCTGGCTATATGTATATGTATATGTGTATGATTCTACTCTCAGGTGTAGTTACTCTAACCTATAATATATTACATAAATAAACTTAACATATATACTCCTTTATCACTGTATGTATACTAATATACTAATTCTAAGATAATTTAATGCTAACCATATGAAAAATTTGTAAGGCAATATATAGTTTTTCGTACAATTTGCTAATACCTTCATATCTTTACAATTATAAAAAAACGAGTTAGTGGTTGTAGGTCCATTCTCATCCAACCGCTCTATTTTCTTAACTTCTTACCATTCTTTACTTTCCAACCGATCAGAGCAATTTTCTTCTATAGCACGATACTCTATACATTCAATGAGTTCCGTTGCAACGCACATGTACATAACTAGTTTGTACATAAAAAAGAAATATGTTTAAAAAATTATACATACCGCCTAAATGATTTTATATACTCATATGCTACACATACATACACTTCGTTCCATGAGATACTATCTACTTTGTGATATACGGCATACAGAGTAACAACACTAGGGAGTGTGTGTGTGTCTATATATATAGCATAATTAAATCACTCAGAAAAAGTTAACAGCTGTTATAATGCAATTTTAACCAACAATCGGAAGCCACAGTTATAAGCCAGATGGAGTGGGGCAAGAAAAATTATGCTATAATAGAATTACTATTTAAGTATACCAAAAGTTATAAATAACATTACTACAAAAAGAGTTATCCTGGACGTCTCATCACAGACGATTAGATGGGCCGTCTAACTTCACCACGATGAAAAGAACCATTTGTGATGACCTATTTATCCCCACCCCTCCCCTCCCTTCCTTGATGGTTAGACATGAAATTACGAAATTGTTGGATGGCTAGAGTTTCGTCCAAGTAAATTTCGTCTCCCTAAACTTGCATCGCCAGTGATATCACTACTACAGAAATGGTCATCACAAATGGTTCAAAACTGTCATCATAGATGGTTTCCGAACCGTTTGAATTTATGTGTTTGTGATAACAGGTGGTTATCACAGACGGTTTGCAAACCATTTGTGATAAGCTACAACACATACGGTTTTTTTCAATAAAATGATCTGTGATATATCATATTTCAGAGACGGTTCTTAAATATAGTCGTCTATGATATGTCAAATATCACAGACAACTAATAATAAAAATTGTCTGTGATATTACAGATACCATAGAGGTTCCTTAACAAAGCCATCTATGATATCTGAAATATCACAAACGACTAATACCAAAAACCGTCTATGATATGGTTTGTTGTTACAAATCGTCGTGATAGCTATTTTAATAGCTAAATTATTTTTTGTTTTTCAACTAGCCTCAAGAAATGCTAGCCATGCCCTCTGAAAACAAGCAAACAAATCACATATAGTTCACGACAATCGTTACACAGATCTCACAAATGAATTAAACAACTGAAGGAAGTATAACTGAATGAATTGTTTGACTAAGCACAATTGAGTGATTATAATTGTTTCAAATGTTTGAATATCTAATCATCACCGACGTGGAACTCTCCATTCTTGTGTATGACCCCCCAAGAATTCGGACAGCTGTTCTCGAACTTCAGCGAGTTTGTCAAGATCAAATGTATTTTCATCGAATTCCACGTGTTGTCGCTAACAGTGTTAAAGTCATTAGCATATGTATGTATGTATGTGTGTGTGTGTGTGTGTGTGTATATATATGCACGTGTGTGTGTGTATATAAATTGATAATTTGATAATCATGAAATATTTATTGACAGGTTGACAAACCTCTGGATTATTCATTTTAGCGTCTATGATTTTCTGCATATGACGGCAAATGTAGAATCCACATACGTTGCCGTATGCTACTGGTAGCACTGCAAAAATAGAATTACATACATAGCTATTGTCAGTTATAAAGGTATTATTACAAAGTGTGACATAGTAGAATTGTTGTGTTGTAGCGAGTACCAAAAATCGTGTCATGTATCACAGTGGGGCACTAGATTCCTTGTGTTTCCCTCCCTAGGCAATGTAAACTGAACAACCTACGTGATTCCCAAAAGTTAGTCTCGGCCATTGCAAACGAATGGAAGACTACAACAGAGTTATATATGGAGGAAATGAGTTTATCTGTTAATTATTTGCTGCACATGGGTGAAGTCGTGGTTGCTCTTAAGTAGGGAATCAAGATATATTACCTTGCTTCACTTTGGTACAATCTCAATCAGAATCTAGTGAGATCTAGTCATGTGTGTTGCCATAGTAATTAACCCTAAATTTATGTTGCGTGTAAAATACAAATAAAACTCGTATGGCAACTAATGATGCATTTACCCCTGGTTGAAGGGTATCAGGATGTACTCCTTGTCAGTGTGAGCAAACAATCCTTCGTTATGTATTTTTTGATGAAGGATGCATTTGTGTTGATGGATTGCTCAGAGACCAAGTGTGGGTGAGTATACCCACCAGTTGTCGCCGTCATCGGACTCATTGCATCATGAATCTACATATAAACAATGAGTTATGATATTTATCAGTATTACATGAAATTAGAACTTCATTGTATAGTATACTTAAAAGTGTCTAGTATCGTAAAAGTAAGCATCGAGTTCATCGAGGTTGAATAGTAAAAATAAGTCTTCAAAGGTCATGACGATGTAGCCCGTGTCATGGAGAAAATGTGCCTCTGTGTATCTCACGGTGAATCCATATTGCCGGTTTGGCTTCGTGTTGGGCATCTCCATGTACCAGGTATGCAAAGACCTGCAAGTCCAAGGCTAGGTAATTGTGACTCAGAGACCAACGATAGTCCGAGCTGGTACTTCCAGGATTCGAGAGGTGGCTTAGTCTTCTTTGGTTAGGCTTTAATGTCTTGCTTGCGATATATCTTCGGCGTCATCTCTATGGAAGCCGATGTGATGGACTTGTGAAGCGGAGCTTGAGGTGGAGTCATAGAGTGTTCTATTTGATAGGTATGGTTGTGTGGATATCGCGGCACGGAAGGGTCCAGGGTGATGTCCCTCTTGGGCCATTAGATGAACGTGTAGATGGCATCCCCTAGTGTCATGATTTCTGCGTTTGGGGGCCTCTACAGCTGGATGGCCCTGAAAGCGTTATTAATCTTGTCCACCTAAACATTCGCAAAATCAGTCCCTAGCTGGGCTCCGTGCACCAATATCCCTGGCAGGCATAGATATGAAAACCCCCATTCAACGTCAACGATAATGGATCCAACAACCTTGATTCTGAGCATGCACGACGTAGCCTCCTATATAATGGTACACGATGAGTTAAGGCGTCCACCAGGTCTATGTATGTAACATTCTAGATATGTACATTACTTGAATGTCGTTGATAGGTAAGTAGGCATTGCTATGTTCAGAAAGTGGCGTGGATGCACAGCTACTCTAATGTTGAGGGGGACTAGGTACCTCAATAACAGGGGTGGCTTGCGACTGTTTGCGGACTTTTCTCATTTCTTTCCACAATGCATCTATCTCTCCTCGAAGTGAGGTAGTTATGTTCTCAAGTTTTGCACCAAAATTCCGTTTGATACATTCTGCGCGCTCGGCATTGGATCTCTTACTCCTATACACTTTGGAGTCATTTGGGAATCTGTGCCACCATGATATGTAAACCCCTATGTCTCGCATGTGACCTGGGTGCTCCTTGTTTTCCAGGGCCGTGGACAGTATATCCCACTCCCTGACTGCTTGGAGGAGCCTTCGGAAGATTCGGTAGTCAATATTTGCTGTAAGAGGCAATCATGTTATTTTAGATACCATGAAGTTATGGACCTATTAACAGCTAGATAGTTTAACATATATTACCAAGCGTTGGGACACTTCCTTGTCTGTGGGGTTTCTAAAAGAGGTAATGTCCAAAGACGTGGTTGATGACCTCATTTTTAACTAGTTTTGGGCGTGCTCGTTTGTGATCCAACCAAATGGTGCGGAGGCCTCCAATCATATTGCGACCTCATCCTCTATCCTCCATTGCGGGATTTTACTTGCGTACCCAGCCGTGCCAAGTGTGTGGGGGTGAGTGTTTTGTGCTTAGAGAGCCTTGCGCGCCACACTTTCCTGTTGAAATTCAGTTGTTGTCTTCATCCACACAAAGGTTTCCTATGTTTCTGGTGACATGAAAGGATACCTCGTGAAGGGCGTGCGATCATTGGTCGCGTACTTCATGACAAGCATGCTCTTGAACATCTTCCACACTTTTCTCATCACAAGTAGCGCTTGTTGTCCACAACACACTTTTCTCTTCTCTCGTCAAACCTTTCCAGTTTGCTACGGTGATGCGGACCTATTGCCTTCCAATTATCCCACAGGTAGTCTAAAATGTTGCCACTGCTTTCTTTGGTTGTAGAGGGACCCCATCTAGAGAGACCATCGTGATGTCATTCGGCCCTCTAGCCTTTTCGATACTTCTCTGCCATGCCTAGTTACCCTGATTTTTGGAGCGTCAGTCACATTCAGCGACATCGATGATGACAACGATGATGTCATATCTTTTACCTGAAAAACCTAATTACAGTGACTTGTGAGTGTAAACATTGGCACATGGTTGATATTACAAGAAATTAGAACATTCGATGACGCATATTATTGCTACAAGATCTCTTTGCAATACTAACATCACAAATCACATAGCCTAGTGTCTCAGCTGTGAGGGGACATGCATTTCTCAATAATTACAAGACAAACATTAAAGCGTCTACACTTGTGCTTCAAATGATAGGAAGCAATGCTTCCTGTCATTTGAAGCACATGTGTATAGTATTATAATGTTCCTCTTGTACAACTACTATTCCGACTCCCAGTATTTCATGCCCTTTTTTTACTTAAACGAGCAGGACACCTATAGAAGTAAGGAGATGGGAGTTGGAGGAGGGGTTATGTATTTCAAAACAACTACAAGACGAATAATAAAGCACTACACACATGGGCTTGAAAAGGGTTGAAGCAAATTAATTTGCTTCAACCCTTTTGAAACCCAAGTGTATAGTGTTGTAATATTCCTTTTATACAACTACTACTCCAACTCACAGTGTTTTATGCCTTTTTTTAATTGAACCAGTAGCCCACCCATAGAAGTAAAAAAGAGCCAGAGGAGGGGAGACAAGAACATAGTGGAAGCCGAAGAAGAGCATGGACCACCGGACACCCAGAAGGCTGACCGTGAGGACGACATGAAGGCGACATATTTGGCAATGATAAAGGACCACCATCCATGTCTTCATCCATGTGAGGACTACACCAAGACTACCCCCAACAACTTTACCATTTCTAGCCTAACACAAGTAGGACCACAATTCCCCCCACATCCATTTTCCATTCCTTTTTGGGTTCCACATAAAAAAGACACTAACAGATATGGACGGAACTCCTGAACACACATAAAAAAGTCCATATCTGTTAGTGTCTTTTTTATGTGGAACCCAAAAAGGAATGGAAAATGGATGTGGGGGGAATTGTGGTCCTACTTGTGTTAGGCTAGAGGAGATTTAGGATCCATACCTTTGGGAGGAGAGGTGACGAGGAGGAGAGAACTCTGAACACACATTAATAGATATGGATGGGTCTATCACACATAAAGTAAAAAGTAGGATTTGGGATCTATACCTTCAGGAGGAGAGGTGACGGGGAAGACAGAACTCATGAACACACATTAATAGATATGGACGGATCTATCACACATGAGGTAAAAAAAAGTGGGATTTGAGATCCATACCTTCGTGAGGAGAGGCAGCGTCAGGACGAGCGACGATGGGAAGGAGAGGCGGCACCGGGAGGAGAGGCGGCATTAGGAAGAGAGGCGCCGGGACCACCACGCCAGGTGAGGAAGGAGAGGACAGAGACGTTGGGTTCTCCGGGGGTGGCTGTGAAGGTTGGGGGATGAGGGGATGGAGGGGTGCACGAGTGAGAAATAAGAGTGTAAAACCTAGCAAAGGACCTACTTATAGAAGAACTATCATAGACGATTCTATTAAATAACCGTTTGTGGTATTGATATCACAGACGATTCTATTATAGAACCATATGTGATATTACCATTACCATAGATTGTTCTATTGTAGTACCGTCTGTGATGTTATACATTATCACAGACGGTTCTATTATGGAACCGTCTGTGATTGTACTTATTGCAGACGGTTCTATTATGCTACATATATCACAGACGGTTTGTACCATCAAACTGCCTGTGATAGTTCCTTTTCTACACAACATATCAAATTTTTCGGCTAGTCTTAGGAAATGCTAGCCATGCCCTCTGAAAACAAGCAAGCAGATACAATTGCAGATGTGATTATTTCTAAATAAGTAAATCAACTACAATGGAAGAATTCCTTAACTACATTGGAATAATTTCCAAATAGGTGTTCATCGTGTGGGATCATTCTACTTGGCTATTTTCCTTTTAAATAAAGCTCTTCATAATAATCGACACACGTATAGCTTGCTTCATCCCTTGGTTCTTCCTCGAACCCGGCACCATCTCTGAATGGAGGCAACTCATCAAATTGATTGTACTCTTCCTCATCCATAACATTGTCAACTCCGACAATACTTCTTTTTCCATGAAAAACTACGTGACGCTTCTTATTTACCGAGTTGGTTACATAAAAAAACTTAAACAACTTGTCTCGTGAGTATAAATGGTTTATCTTTGTTTCCTACACATTCGAGGTTCAAAGTAGTGACGTCGTACTTATCAACCTTTACATCCTATGAGAGTTAGACCCAATGGCAACGAAGAGAGGGATTTTGAAAATTATATAATTGAGCTCCCAAATCTCCTCTATAAGCCCATAGTAGGAGCTTAGGGCAGCGGTACTGAACTGCTTACAGAATGCATCTATGCGGATTCTTGACCTTTATATCCTGATCTGTTGTATAAAATGTGTACCCATTAATGCCGTATCCTTGCCATGTTACAATTATAAATTTTGGTCCTCGTGCTAACCATTGCAGCATTTCACTTGCCAACGTTTTGTGGTGACGGTTTTAAACTGTCTGTGATGACCCTTCCTGTGGTAGTGTAAGTATAACAGGTTCGTTAAATGGTATATTGGAAGTGGGAGTATGGACTTTCGGGAGTACGAAAATGGTTCCATGCTTCTGGGAGTACGTACTCGCACTTCTCATATACCGCTTAAATAATGTTGTTATACCACTTTATTCGTTTGAGCATACGCTAATAATATTACTAGATACTCCAACTGGCCCCGCTCCATCCGGCTTATGGCTGCGGCTTTTGACTGTTGGTTGAAATTGCACTGTAATGACTGCTAACTTTTTATTAGTGATTCAATTAAAGAAAAATGAAGAAAAAATAAAATAAAAAACCAGTAGATCTCCACAGACAATGCAAAAAAGAGAAAAAACAAAAGAAAAAAAGTTCCAAAATTAAGAAGCCGACGCGTTCCAAGTGGCGTTTGGCGAGCGCGGCCTTTCCTTGAAAATTTTCATTGAAGTCAACTTTTATAGCATAATTTGTGTATATACTTGTTTTATATATGGAAAATGGCATATAGCAAAAATAAAGGGCTCTGATAAAATTTTTTAACCAAGGCATATTGGAATATCTTAGAATTATTATTTAAGTATACTGAAAAGTGATAAAGAGGTATAATATATTCGTTTGAGTAGTGTGTTAGAAGGTGAGAGTATGTACTCCTAAGAGTACGAAAAAGACCATTTTCCTATAGAGAGAGAGGAAAATACATTCTACTCCTGGGTGTAGTTACTTCCACTCATGATAAACCACATAAATGAATTAAAAATACTCTTTTATCATTTTAGATATACTCGTATACTAATTCTAAGATATTTCAATGTCAACATATGAAAAAATCACAAGGAAACATATAGTTTTTTGTCATATTTTGCTAATACCTTCATATTCATATAGAACAAGGAGCATATTCAACAAATTGTATGTACCATCTAGATGGTTTTATATAATAATATTCTACACATATATACCCTCTGTTGCACAAAATAATCCTTGATTTATGATATATGGCATAGAGATTTACTACACCCGAGAGTTATTTTACGTTCCAGCCAATCCCCCCGCCCCCAACTGAGCCCGTCCCCTGAGCGAACGTGTGCGGCTCGCCTGTCCCCACCCGCTCATGCCAGCTACGGAGTACAAACCCACGACCCACTTGCCCCATTCTTCTGCGGTTCATCTTAGTAGTAAATTGGTATGTATCTAGACGTAATTGTTGTGTCATTTTTTTTACTTTCGCATCATATGGCTAATATGCGCCACGACTAGGGCTGGCAAAAAAGCTCGGGCTCGTGAGCTCGGCTCGGGCTTGGCTCGGCTCGTAGAGGCTTGGTTCGGCTCGTAGATGAAACGAGCCGAGCCGAGCCAGCAAAAAAGCTCGGGATCTAAACGAGCCGAGCCCGAGCCAGCTCGCGAGCTGGCTCGCGAGCCAACTTGGCTCGGCCCATCCGATGGCCCGAGCGGGCGTGCGGCGATGCCTCCGTTAGTCCGTTCCCCACTTCCCCTTTTCTTCATTTCTCGGGCCTTCCGCCGCCAGCGCCTCTTCCTCTCCCCTTTTTCCACCGACGCTACGCCTCCCTGGCTCCCCCTCTCCCTCTGCTTCCTCTCGCGGTCGCGGGCCTCGCGCCCTCGCGGCTCTCTCTCTCCCTATGCCGCGCCGGCGCGCCGCCTCGGCTCCACCCTCTCTCTCCGCCTTCCGCAACGCCGCCGCTGCTCCCGAGTCCAGACTCCAGACTCCCCCGACCCCGAGGCCCCCGTCGCCCCGAGCCCCCGTCCCCCGACTCCCCCGTTCTTCCCCCATAGCCGCCGGCCGCCGCCCCGACTCCCCCGTTCTTCCCCCATAGCGGTCGGCGGCGGGGGAGGCGGAGTCGCCGAAAAAGATGAGGTCGGGGACGAAGGGCACGAGGCCGGCGGCGAGCAGCGAGTGGAGGAAGGGGGCTGCCGTCCTGCCGAGTCCCGACTCCCCCGACCACAGCCGACAGGGAAGCATTCGCGGCGGCGCCTCCTCATCCCATAGCTCCTCTCGGCGGCGGGTTTTGGTTCATGCTTCATGCTTATGGTTTCCAGTTCAATGTTGGCTATAATGGATAAATGTAGTACATGGATGGTGATTTGTGGGGTTTACCTTTACTGGTGATTGCGAGAAGGGTTAGGGTTTGGGGCTGGTGGTGGTGGTGGTCGCTTGCTTGCGGTGGGGTTGCCGTGCCTTCGTCCCGTTGGTTTCCCTCCCCTCGGTGGTTGTTGGCTCGCGAGCTGGCTCGAGCTGGCTCGAGCCGCATCACGAGCCGAACCGAGCCCACAAAAAAGCTTGATACCCTAACCAAGCCGAGCCGAACCGAGCCTCCATTCCACCAAGCTTTCACGAGCCGAGCCGAGCCGGCTCGTTGCCACCCCTAGCCACGACAGATGTGTCGGTAAACTCTAACGATACGTTAAGTAGATTCATCGGTAGTAAATTGGTATGAATCTGTTCGTGTGAATCACAGCGATATATAATTTGTTAATTCAATTAGCAGAAATAATCTTAATTACGTACTCAGTGCGCACCTAGGTAGCCTTAAAATAAAAAATTCGCAGCTTGACTTAGCGTTTTAATTTAACACCGTGGCACGTAGAACATTTTACTCGTAAAATTAAGGGACTAAAAAGTACTCATATCAAGTATGGATACAAGTGGATCCATTCGATCGATACGAGCAATCGCCCAGCTGGCCATTGAGGCAATTGGAGTGCTCTACTCTACTCTTGAGTTTAATTGGACTGCTTTCGTTTGACTAACCATTTCCACCGAACACAAGGGAGACAAGAGACACATGCACTGTTGCAACTTGCCATGCAAGATATTATTTGCTTCCCAAGTTAAGTCACATACTCCGAACTATAACGAAGTCCTTTCACTGAATTCACATAGTGAAGATGCTGACTAAATAAGCTAGAGAATAATGCCATGCATTGTACACTAGCTAGTTTCAGAACTTGCATTTGTCAGTGCTTGTACTGAATAATTTGCGGTTAGATACTAGATAGTAGTACTGAATATCTTGCAATTTTCATGGTATGCTTTCACCAACGAGCAGATATATGTAGAGATCAAATGTAGTGTGTGTATATACACACACGTGTGTGTAAGTAGTACTGTGCCACCTCTTAAAAAAATATGCAGCAATTTTAGTGTTACTGCTGTGCAGTTTTATGTGACCGAGATATTAAAAATATTCAGAAGGCTAAGAATTAATCAGCAAAGGAGCCAACACGTACTGTACTAGAATCCCATTGACCAAGGCAGATCCATCGAGGGCATGCATGCAGGGCAGCACCGATCGCTGTACTAGCACTACCCGTGCGCGCAATATTTTACGGGTACTGATAAATATCATCCGGATATTTTCTTTCGAACTATCATTCAGATTTATGACCGTTGGATTAGAGATCCAACAGTCACGAATTCTCCCTACCCCTCCAAAAAAAATCTCCCTCCTTCAAAAAACATCTCCCCCTCCAAAAAAAAAGATACCGTTGGATCTCTAATCCAACGGTCCGAAATTTAGATGATTGTTAGGAATAAAAAAATCCAAATGATATCTATACACACCCATATTTTACAGGGTCAACTGTTCAACTCCTCAGCCTCGCGAGTCGCGACGGATCGGCCATGGATTGCGGTAGGGGAGGGAGCTAGCTCTACGTGCATGGCATGCGTACGTTCTCCCCTTGCATCTTTATCCTTTACATCCCCTCCTCGTCCGAGTTAGCCCGCTCATTTCGGTTTGAACTTTTAATTTCTATCTTATTTTTTATTATTTCTAAATTTTATTTTTTTTGCTTTTAGTTTTTTTGAGTCTTTATATCGGTTCTTTTTTCGTATTCATTTGCATTGTCTGTGATAGACTAACATTTTTTCTATTTTTAATTTTTTTAAATTTAATTATGCTAAATAAGTCAGCATTAACTACAGTGTAATTTCAGCTAGCTATAGTAACAATAAAATTTCAGTTATAAATCACTTTTTTCAGCTCAAAAGAGCAACACCTTGGGCAGTAACGATCAACCTTGGGAGCTCCCCCTCTCCTACAGAATTCAGGGGGCCTAGGGCTGGATGCACATGGCGGGTCTGGATCCGAGAGAGGGAGAGATCGAACAAGCTGGCCCATGATCCAAGGAGCTAGCTCCAATACTCGATCATGATCACCGGCGCAAGATATCCAATCTCCTCCTAGCCTAGCCTTGCCTTGCCTGTAGTATCAAATTCTACTCGATCGCCGTAAACAAATGCTCCTATCCTTCGTTTGTGCGCTCGAGCTTGTGGTTTAGCGATGAGAATGAGATCGACCACATGGGACTCGCATCTAAATTCGTAGAATTGTGGAATTGAAGTCAAAATTAACTTCAGTTAACATAGTCCTGCAAAGTTATTGTTAGAAAACAGTTACTGTCAAAAGTAACAGTGCCCAATGTAGGGTGCCTTTACAAATAGACACCTTTGATGCCATCTTTTCATCATGTATATAATGGAATGTACAGATTCATAATCAAGTTAATGGAAACAATCTTTCCTCTCAATCATTTGTCATTCATTGTTTCCATTTACATTCAACACGTTATCAGCACGCACGCTCATCCATCCACACAAGTGAAAAACAGAGAAAGCATCAATAGTTCTCTCTACACTTGTCTCAATCCCTGGATGAACTGCCCGACGGTGAACTGCATGAAGACGAGAGCCAACGCGTGCACTCGCGGAGCCGGGAAGAACGCCAACGCCATTCCGACGGTTTCAATTCACATACAGTGAAACAAACAAGAAAAAACAGAGACGAGACAAGAACAAGGTATGGTCACTGTGAAAACAAAAACACATGCACCATGCAGACCGGCACCCCGAGCACCCGCGGCCGGTGGTTCGGCGCGCCCTCACGGCGTGGCCGGCGCAGCACCCGACGGTGCGTGGCGGTTTTTCCCAGCGCGCTAGGCGCGGCCCGGCGCGGCGATGCACGACGCGAGGCGCGGCAAGGCTCGTGCGGCGACTCCGAGACCGCAACGCCCGCGGCCGTGCGGCGGCGGCCCGCGCAGCGTGGTCGGCGCGGCCGGCGACGGCCGGCGGCGGCGCCAAAGTGGCGGCGGGCGAGCGCCGCGACATGGCGGCGCCCGGCGGCGCACGGCCGCCCAGAGGTCGGCGCGGCGCAGCCCGGCGGTGGCGCGCCCAACCCGGCCGAGGCGGCGACGCCGACGCGGCCCGACGTGGCGGCGCGCGCCCCGGCCGCGGCGGCGCTCGACGCGCCCATGCGGCCCGGCTCGGTGACACCGGCGGTGGCGGAGCGGCGCAGCCCACGGCGCGCGGCGTGACCTCCGACGGTGGCGCGCGGCGCCAAGAGCGCGGCGCGCGCAGACGCGGCGCGCGCGGCGTGGCGGCGTGGGGTGGCTCACGCCCGCGGCGGCGGCGGCCGCGACGGCGATCCTCACGGCCGGCGGCGCTAAGCCAAGGCGAGGCCGCCACGGCCGAGGCGCTCCATGGCGGCGGCGCTAGCGCAGCGCGCGCGCGGTTGCGCGCGGCGGCGCGGCGGCGGCGCGGCGTGGCCGACGAGGACCGAGGAGGCGCGGCGAAGACGACCCACCCCGCGGCCGGCGATGAGGCGGCGGTGGCCCGTGGCGGCGCGGTAATGCCCACGCGTGGCGGCGGCGTCGCTCAAGGGACGACGGCGGCGGCGGCGCCCATGGGCATGGTGGTTAGGGTTTGGGAGTTAGGGTTTCTCTAACTCCCTCCTTTTATATGGCAGCCCAAATATGGGCTTTTAGCCCATTAAATCCCACCATCTCCTCATGGGCCTAAAGGCGAATGGGCTTCACCAGTTGTTTAAAATTTACATTTCCCCTTAGATTTCATGTAAATACAGTACTTTTATGTTAAATAAATTTCTATTGTAAATATTTGCATTACAGTCCTTATGCTTATTTATAATTGTATCAATCGCTTTTACTTTTATAAATTAGCATTTCAATCCCTACAGATCTGAAAATTATGTAATTGTTCAAATAAATGTGCATGCACATTTCTATAACTTTACATATTTAGGATTATTTTATTGCAATTTATTTAAAATAGAATTATGACCATATTTAAATTTGCTATCTTTATAAATTTAAAATTTAAAATTCCCATTTAGTAAGTACCATTGTACTTAATAATTTGGAATTTTTGCAAAATATTATACCTACCATAAATATCATAAAATCACAATTTATGGCACTTAGCTTGTACGCTATGCCATACAATAAATTGGTGTTCACCACCAATATTGGGATTTATATTTATTATAAATATAACCACATGTTATATTTAATTTGGGTATATATTCCTTCGGATTACAATACTCATATTGTTTTCCACATATTTTGCATTTTATTACAACATTACCATATACATTAATTTACCTCATGTAAATTAATTATTTATGGTGTACTTTTTATGTAAGTTTTTAAATAGCTTACCATACAAGCACTTAATATTTTTTTATGCAAATGCCTTAGGTTGATTTTCTCTCGTTTTGGAATAACACAAAGTTTCTTAACTTTGATATTGGCCATACACAAGGTAGTACCATCGTACTACTGCGGGATTTATTCCTCAACGTGCGTACCCAGTATCAAGTTTTGAAACAATTTGGTCTACACTTTTGGGTAACTACCTTTATTTATTTTCAAATTGGCCATACACAAGGTAGTATCATAGTACTACTGTGGAATTTTCATCCTCAACGTATGCACCCAATTTGATTATAAATTATTCAAGGTCTACACCTAAGTGATTACCATGGTTCTTTTCACATTGGCCATACACAAGGTAGTACCAAAGTACTACTGTGGGATTATCATCCTCAAAGTGCGCACTCCAATGTTGAAAATGAATTAAATAAAGTTAACACCATTGGTGATTAACTATGTTATTCCACAATAGGAGAATGTCCATTTATGTATGTCAAGTTTACCTTGATTACTTGCATTTCGTATTACTTATTTAACATTGCCAAAGATTTTAACAAATCTGTGGTCCTACATATGTAGGCACAATGGCTGCTAAAGAGTTTGAGGCTCTCGCTCTTGACGGCCACAACTTTCCCACATGGGCGATGGATCTCAAAGTGAGTCTATCGTTGCGCGGAATGTACCAGGCAATTGCAGCCCCCCAAGAGGGTGTAGCTCCTTTGGCTGAGCCTCTCAAGTACAATGCCTTATTTATCATAAGAAACCACATCCATCCTGATCTCAAGGCTGAGTATCTGATGGAAGAAGACCCACGCGCTCGTGGCTTGCTCTTCAAACACGGTGATGAACAATGCAGAAGTCATCCTACTGAGGTCACAATGAGTGGAACCACCTTCGCATACGATTTTAAATCTGTGGGAGAGTTCAACCATGCTGTTCATATCGAACATATTTGGTATTGAAAATGAAGTTTGTATGTATTCTATATACTACTATAAGAATTTCATTAAATTCTTCTTTGTGTATATAGATTTTTGGAGTTAATCCAATGGAGGAGGAATTATGCCTTGTGGATAGTGGTACCACAAACTCTATACATAGGGACACAAAATATTTCCTAACTCTTACTAGGAGGAAAGGAAATGTTTTAACAATCGCTGGACGCGATGCAACGATAGTAGGCTCTGGTCGCGCCTCTATCACTCTCCCTATGGGTACACAATTAGAAATTGAGGATGCACTTTTGTATCCCGATTCAACACGTACCCTACTTAGTTATAGAGATATCCGTCAAAATGGTTTCCATGTTGAAACCCAAAATGACAACAAAGAGGAATATCTCCTCTTAACCAAAAATAACGGATATGGCAAACAAGTACTAGAGAAAATTCCATCTTTACACTCCGGATTGTACTATACATACATCAAACCATTTAACATATTGCGGACAAAGTAATTTTCCAAAACACTAACACATTCCAAACATGGCATGATCGTCTTGGCCATCCAGGCATTGGAATGATGAGGAAAATTATTAGCAATTCAATTGGTCATACATACCATAAAACAAAATTTTTGGACTCCTCAGATTTTGTGTGCACTTCTGTGTACACTCGAAAATTGATTTTAAGACCCTCTTATCTTAAAATCAGAGCTAAACCACTTAAATTCCTTGAACGCATTCAAGGAGATATATGTGGTCCTATACAACCATTGTGTGGACCGTTCATGTATTTCATGGTTCTCATTGACGCATCTACTAGATGATCACATGTGTGTCTTTATCCACACGAAACCATGCATTTGCTTGGTCAAATTATCCAATTACGAGCATATTATCCCGCATATCGAATTCAATCAATTCGAATGGACAATGTTGCTGAATTTTCATCCCATGCCTTCAATGACGATTGTATGGCTCTTGGGATACAAGTTCAACACTCTGTTCCATATGTTCATACACAAAATGGTTTAGCACAATCTCTTATCAAGAGAATCAAGCTCATTGCAAGACCATTATTACGCACTTGCAACTTACAATATCATGTTGGAGTTATGCGCTTTACATGTCACGACTTAATACAATTGCGTCCAACTGCTTATCATAGCACTTCCCCGCTACAATTAGTACGTGGAAATCCACCAGATATTTCCCATCTGCGAAAGTTCGGTTGCGATACATACGTACCGATCTCACCACCGCAGCGTACCTCAATGGGACCGCACAGGAAACTTGGGATCTATGTTGGGTATAAATCTCCGTCAATCATAAAATACCTCGAGCCCCTAACAGGGGACCTGTTTACGGCCCGGTACGCTGATTGCATATTCAATGAGGAACATTTCCCGGCATTAGGGGGAGATAACAAGTACCAAACTGAATGCCAGGAAATTAATTGGAATGTACAAGGCATTCCTGCCTCCGACCCACGTACCAGAGAGACTGAACTTCAAGTTCAGAAACTCATTCATTTGCAAAATATTACAAATAACTCGCGGATGCATTTATCGATTATAAGGGTGTCACAAAATCCTATAATCCTGCCAGAAATGTACTGAAAGAGTGGAGGTACCGCAAAATACCACTCAACTCCCAGTTCAAAATAAGAGGGGGAGAAGTACGGTACAAATGGCGGATACAGCTTCTAACAAGCGACAAAGGAAACAAAAGAATGTAAATGCAGATCAACCTCAAGTTGATAGACACCAAAGGATCCTTAAACCCAGATCAACAGTGCACTCAATTACTGATCCTGGGACATCGGAATACCCCGACTCAAATGTTTTGGGAAATAACATTGAGTCATCAGGGGTCCAAGAAATTTCCACTAACTATACTGATTCTGGAGAATCATACGATCGTAAGACTACAATTGTCGACATTTATTTCTCCACAACAATTGCAAACAACCTTCAAAATGATCCAGATCCCAAGACCATGGCAGAGTGCAAACAGCGCTCGGACTGGAATCAATGGAAGGATGCAATTCAAGAGGAGTTAGCCTCGCTAAAGAAAAGAGATGTATTCACCAATGTGATACATACACCTCCCAAAGTATTCCCTGTCGGTTTCAAATGGGTTTTCGTCCGCAAACGGAATGAAAACAATGAGGTGGTGAGACACAAAGCAAGGCTTGTAGCACAAGGGTTCACGCAGAGACCCGGCATTGATTTCAATGAAACTTATTCTCCAGTAATGAGTGGAATAACATTCCGATACTTAATCTCATTGGCAGTACAAAATCATCTATCTTTTCAGTTGATGGATGTAGTGACCGCATATCTTTATGGGTCACTTGATTCGGACATATACATGAAAGTTCCCGATGGAATTTCAATTCCAAATCCAAACGCAAATCGCAATATGTATTGTGTAAAATTAAACAAGTCTTTATATGGCTTGAAACAGTCGGGAAGAATTTGGTACAACCGACTAAGTGAGTTCCTAACCAAAAAGGGATACTCCAACAATGATGATTGCCCATGCGTGTTCATTAAAAGATCCTCGACAGGATTTTGCATTATATCTGTGTATGTTGATGATCTAAATATCATTGGTAACACACGGGATATAGATGAAGCACGTAATCATCTTATGACGGAATTTGAAATGAAGGATTTGGGTAAAACCAAATTTTGCTTAGGTATACAACTTGAGCACCTTCATACAGGCACCCTAGTGCATCAATCAGCCTATGTCCAGAAAATATTAGAGAAATTCAATATGGACAAAGCATATCCATCGAAAACCCCCATGGTTATTCGAACTCTCGACAGAGACAAAGATCCATTTAGACCCCGAGATGACAATGAAGAGCTATTGGGACCCGAGGTTCCATAACTCAGTGCCATCGGAGCGCTTATGTACCTTGCAAATTGCACCCGGCCGGATATCGCATTTGCAGTAAATCTACTTGCTAGATATAGCGCTGCTCCAACCAAAAGACATTGGGTAGGAGTGAAGAATATCCTTAGATATCTTCAAGGCACTAAAAATCTCGGTCTATTCTTCCAGAAGAATAAAAATATGGATTTAATAGGATATACAGATGCTGGCTATTTATCAGATCCCCAAAATGCCAGATCTCAAACAGGCTTTGTATTTTTACACGGTGGAACAGCCATCTCTTGAAAGTCTTCGAAACAGACTCTAGTGGCTACATCCACTAATCATTCTAAAATAATTGCATTATATGAAGCATCACGTGAATGTGTTTGGCTTCGCAGAATGATTAACCACATACAACAATCATGTGGTATAGGTGTTATCGCATCATCTACCATTATCTACGAAGATAATGCTGCTTGCGTTGTCCAAATGCAAACGGGTTACATAAAGAGCAATATCACAAAACATATTGCACCTAAATTATTTTACCCACATGAATTGCTAGAGAGTGGGGAAATAAATATTCTGCAAACTAAGTCTTGTGATAATCTCGCGGACTTATTCACTAAGTCATTACCAACTTCCACATTCCAAAAATGTGTTCATGGAATTGGTATGCGAAGACTACGTGATTTGCAGATATCAGGGGGAGAAATCTCCTAAGATTTAACCCGTTCAATATAAATATTGTACTCTTTTCCCTTTATGAGTTTTTCCTCTAAGGTTTCTCATTAAGGTTTTTAATGAGGCAATATGACAACGTAATCATAAATATATTATATCTCTATTTTCCCCACAGGGGTTTTTAAGGAGATATAATCATATATATGCCATATCAAATTTTCTCCTTAAATTTTCCCATTGGGTTTTAAAGGAGTTTTTCATGGCTTATCTACTCTATCGGTTTTCCTCATATTTTTCCCTACAGGGTTTTGGAGGAGTTTTTCCAAGATGATGAATCAAGGTGATCATATGAAGATACATTGGTCAAGGGGGAGTGTTAGAAAACAGTTACTGTCAAAAGTAATAGTGCCCAATGTAGGGTGCCTTTACAAATAGACACCTTTGATGCCACCTTTTCATCATGTATATAATGGAATGTACAGATTCATAATCAAGTTAATGAAAACAATCTTTCCTCTCAATCATTTGTCATTCACTGTTTCCATTTACATTCAACAGTTATCATCTGATGAAGTACTCCAATTTTTTATGCATGTGTAGATCCCATGCCACATCGATCCATGCATTGCTGCTCCACACGTACACACGGTGCCTTATCCTTGCGGCACACCTAATTAATGACGCCATTTAGTAGTATAATTCCCATTAGGAATAGTATATTATATAGGTATATATAATACTAAACGCTGACTAAATTCATTCTCCTAAATCCTTTACAGACATTTTCCAGCACCGGGGAGGATATATAATCTGGTGAAGGAAACAGAGCACATCAATTCGATTGGGATGGAGATGTTAATTAGTTCGGTTGATGTTGCGTTGCGTTATTCTGTGAGTCGTTCTCTTGCTAATAATGCTCATCGTGGAGTGATTTCTAAGGGTGTCTTTGACTTCGACGGATTCGATTACTTGCAACATAACGGTTCATTGCGGCTCACTGGAGGTTAATATGCAGCTTCAACTGCCCTGCAAATGGGCCGGCTCGAGGCTAAATCGGGCCATTAACTGGGCTAGTTGATGGCATCAACGACGAAGTAGCGTTAAAACTGTACTGAAGTGCCGACACTAAAGTTTGTCCCTGAAGGCCCACTCTTATTTTGTTTAATTTCACCAGGCTGAATTTTGCTGGTCTCCAAGGCTAGTACTGTGTTGCAGTTGGGCTCCCGCGACCCACTTCTGAAACAGATACATCTTGAATTTCATCGACAAGCTCAGCATTTATCAAGTTTCACCAGGATCAAGTTTCATCGCTAACATGAGCCCAAAGACTAGTACGGATTTATGTAATACTCACTTCATCAAAGTTTATAATATGTATTTTATTTTAGCATATAGACCAAAAAATATTAAAAATGATTAAATTACCCCTAATTATCATCTCTAAATGTTATATTCAATACATGCACCCCTAATTATTATCTCTAAATGTTATATTTAATACATGCATGTAGATAACGATAAAGCATAATATTTATTATGAGTATATATAGAGGAAATCTCATACTAATTTTACAATGAAACATGAAATATGCCCTACCTTTATCTTATAAATTAGATGGATGGAGTACTATCACTATTTCCCATGGCATTTTGGGCGTTATATTGTAGTCCAAGAATCCGCGTAGGAATAATATTAATTTCACAGCAACTTTATAGAAAATGCAGAGATTTGAGAAATCCCTACGCCCCAAACAAACCTAACAGACCAAAAGTATGCGAAATTATGAGTACTGGCACATCAAACACCGGCGTTGACCAGTTTTGGCCATCCTGACTAGGGATAGCAATGGGCATTGGCGGATCTACAGGTATGCGGGTGGGCCCCGGCATACCCTGTAGCGGTGGCCCGATGAAGTATGCAGTACATGCAGCAGCAGCGATCCATGACCCATACGACGATAATCTCGCCTCGTCACGCTGGCGGTGGCGATTGGCGATTCCTCAGCGGGACGCTGAGACGGACGTACAGACGGACGCGAGACGTGGATTCCTAGCGAGACGGACGCGAGACGTGGATTCCTAGCGAGACGGACGCGAGACGGATTCCGATTGGGCTATTGGCGATTGTCTTCCGATTGGCGATTCCTAGCGAACGCGGAGACGGACGTCGTTGCCGCAGATTTCACTCGCCGCCGCGACGCTGCGTGACGCCGACGCGCCGCTCGATCCTCAGCAGACGTCAGACGATCGCCTTCGCCTCGCCTGTCGCACGCGTTCACTTCGATCGTTCGCCGCCGCCGCATCAGTACTGCCGACTGCGCCGCATGACAGAATAAGTCAATAAATCGCATGAGATTGAGAGACGTCACTCGTCAGCCGAAATTAATCAGGTAATCATGCTGTGTTTTCCGATCTTATAAGCTAAATTGTTGCATAGTTGCATTACAAAAATTGTTGATAAGCACCATTAGAACTAGAAGTCCAAAATTGTTGACAGACCAATAGTCCTTTAGTTCTGGGAGTAGAAGAGATTCCGTCAAGTGTTCCAAAGATTGCAAAACTCAATGCCAAAACATACTTCTTCTGATAAGAAGTGCTACAAGAGAAGGACCTTTATTAACTCACAACACGCCCACTCCACTATTGTTGTTTTAGGTAAAACCATAAGAACATAGTCACAGATCTTGAAAATCTTGCATAATTGCATTACTTCTATAACAAAACATATGGCCAAGAAAAGTTCTGTATTCAAATTTCAAAATGATATATAATATTCTTTATTCTCTTGCAGGTCTGAGCAATTGTTTTTTGGAATTGTTCATTATGAAGAGAAGCGGAGACATTGCATCTCTTTTTCGAAACATGCACCAAGAAGGCGTGGTGCTACTTCAAATCCTACCCCATCTCCGGTTGAAACTGTGGTGGAAAAGCAAACTCAAGAGCAAGAGAGAGTAATTGATAAAATTGTGAATCCTATGCCCCCGCCCCCGCCACCACCACCGCCGCCAGTTTATGACATCAATCGCCTTCCGCATGATCCAGGTGATAGACAGCCCATTGAAAGTTATTCATTAATGATCAAGATGCAACCAAGAGCATATATTATTAAAGGTCCATTCCAACCTTATGCACATGATTTTCCAAAAAGAAAGATTGGAGATAGAGATCGTCAATTCAATTTTGTATGGTTTCATAAACATGAGGAGTGGCTTGAATATAGTATCAAGAAGGATTCTGTGTTTTGCTTTATATGCTACTTGTTTAAGAAGGGTACTGGGTCAGATAAATTTACTGTTGATGGCTGGAGAAATTGGAATATAGGAGAGAAAGCACTTCTCAAACATCTGGGTTCTAAGGCACATAATGCAGCTCAAGAGAGATACATTGGCTTTAAGAATCCCAAGGTAGCAATTGATTATCACATTGAGAAGTGGACTGATGAGGATCTTCGTCTTTACAAGAAAAGGTTGACTTATTCACTTAGATGTATCAAGTTTCTTTTGCATCAAGGATTGACATTTCGTGGACATGACGAAGGCGAAGAATCTAGCAACAGAGGGAACTTGATAATCGGTTTGACGAGATTAATATGGAGCTGCTCTCTTGTATGTCAGCATTCAATCCTTCCAACTCATTTGCTTCTTTTGATGCACAGAAGCTACGCAGACTGGCTGAATTCTACCCAAAGGAGTTCTCGAATAATTATTTGCTAAAACTTGAATTGCAACTTGATAATTATATCGATGACATGAGACAAAATGATAGCTTCAAAGGTCTAGACAATATTGTTGATCTTTCGATTAAGCTTGTTGAAACACGAGGCATAAAGTGTATGATATGGTTTACTTGCTTCTCAAATTGGTATTGCTTCTACCGGTGGCAACAGCAAGTGTTGAAAGGGTATTTTCTGCAATGGTTTTAGTGAAAACAAAGTTAAGAAACAAGATGAGTGATAGTCTTTTGGATGATTGTCTAGTCACTTTCATTGAGCGGGATATTTTCTTTGAAGTGGATGAAGATGATATAATCGAGACATTCATGTCCCTTAGAAAGCGTCGGCTAAAAAAGTCAGATAAGTAATATTGTAAGTCTCTTACTCTCTTTTATGCCTATATTTTGAACTATCAGTATGGCGTTTGAACTATTCATATTGTAATTTGTGGATGTTTTCAACTTAATCTTCAAATTTAGGACTTATCATGTTATTTAGTGCATATATGCCGAATTACGTTGCAAATTTTACAACTGTTACTGAATTGCCAAATGGTTTTACCGAATTGTATATGAAAATTTGTGGACGGCATACCCTTAGGTAAAATCCTGGATCCGCCACTGGCAATGGGTCTACTCCCTACCGGAAATACCTTCTATCTTCACTTCCTATTTAGCTATCGGGGGCTATTTTTCTTCCGTCCCTATCCCTATCCTCACCGGGGTTTTGGAGGGAATGGAGCCCATCAAGAATCTAAATTTTAATAACATTAAAAGTAATTTTAAATATTTATTATACGGTTGTGTAGAAATAAGTAAATTTATTAATATATAAGACGGTAGAATAACACTTAATGAGTTATATACCATATATTATACTAAAATATATTAGGCTCGAGATAAAATACCTATATTTTAGATACACAGAAATATCAATTTACGTATATATGAGTATATATCAAGAAATAGTGTAGATTGAGAATAAGGGAGGCATTCCCGTCCCCATCCTCAGATAACATAGCGGAGACAAAATCTACCCTATACCTATCCTAGAAGAATTCTCCATCGGTTACCAGGTGCTGAGGCCATTGCCGTCCCCAGATAATATAGCCAAGATAAAATCTACCCTATATCTATTCTCTAATTGAAGAATTCCCTACCGATTACTTGATGCTGAGGCCATTGACATCCCTAATCCTGACAGCGACGCACGCACTTTATATGAGCTAGCAAGTAGACTGGTCAGCCCTTTTCCAAGCTCAGGCAAGCTAGCCAACACGAGTAGCGAGTTTTTCTCATGCTCAATCAAACTCGGCGATGGCGAAAGGTCAATGCAGCGCGCGTCCTCACACGCACCATTACCCTATTAGCTGTACCGCTCGTTTCAGTTTCAATTTCAGCTTCTGATTTTTGATTTTTGATTTTTAATTTACTATTTTTTAATTTTATCTTTTTTTGGCTCTTTAGTTTTTTCTTTTCTTTTTTTCACGTATTTCTTCGTATTATCCGTAATGGGTAAACATGTCTTCTCTATTTTTAAATTTTTTAAATTTAATTGTGTCAAATAAACCATCATCTGCTACAATAAAAAATAAATCAATTATAATGAAAAAAATATAAGTTATCGTTAAACTAAGCACCATCTAATTTGCAGGACTGTTACCGTGCATGCATTCCAAACGAAGCAAAATTTAGGAAAGGGTAGAGGCAAAAGGTAAACGACGACGTCGGCGTTGGACAACCGCCAGGATCCTTGCACCACATGGAACGATTCGCCGTCCCCCCAAAGGCCCAAAGTCAACTCAAGCCGCCTTCTTAACTCTAAAGTGTAACTCCGGAATAATTCCTGTTTACCCACAAAAATGTAGTCAGTGGAGCATATAAAAGATTGCAATTAGTTAACATGATTATTTCCAGGGTTTCGTCTTAGAAAAAATTTCCATGTCAGACATGCAACCGAGAGGTCATCGATCTGATCAAATTATGGAAAATTCACAGATTAACACACATAAGAAGTAGTTCGCGGCTGGACTCGAACCGTGGCCTAGCCACGCAACACGTTAGGCACTAGTGACACATCAATTAGACTAGCAACATGTTGGTAAAACTCAGTTACTTAGCATTTCGGGTGCAACTTAGGATAGATCTAGATAGTCATACTACTATAAAAGAGACTATACTAGACAGTTACATCACAAACGATTTATATAGAATTTTCTGTACTGTAATTATCACAGATAATTTTACAATCGTGACCGTGTACCGTCTGTGATACGCAACTGTAACAGATGATTCATACGTATAACCGTCTGTGAATTATCACAGACGGTTATTGATACAAACCATCTGTGAACGTTTCATATCACAGACGGTTTGTGGTTGGAACCGTCTGGGATATGCCACGTTATTAAATAGCCAGCGTGGTCTCGATAGGTCTGTCTTCATTGCACTGTATTGAAGGAGACGACTGACTTTAGGGAGTTTGGCGAAAACATAACGCTTGTAGATCTAACTTGTAGATCGAATTGTTTTTGGTAACTAAAGATTAGTACTTACTTCTAATAACTTTTATGCCATATAACAGAGAGATGATAGCTAGGTTTAGAGTCTCCCAATTTTTGATAGTAGAGGTCATAAATATTAAATAAGACTGGAGAGTTCTACCTCGGTGATGATTAGATGTTAAAATATTTGATACAATTGTAATCACTTAATTGTGCTTAATCAAATAATTCATTCAAATATACATTAGTTGAGATCTTATAATGATTGTCGTGTGCTATATATGTGATCTGTTTGCTTGTTTTTAGAGGGCATGGTTAATATTTCCTGAACCTAACTGAAAAATAAGAAATAATATAGGTATTTAAATAGCTATCATAGACGATTTTTAGTATTAGCCATCTGTGATATATAAGATATTACAAACGGCTATGTCCGAGAACCGTCTATGATATGTCATATATCACAGGCGGTTTTTGATATTAGTCGTCTGTGATACTTGATATATCACAGATGACTATATTAAAGAATTGTCTGTGATACTTGATATATCATAGATAGTTTTTTTCGAAAAATTGTTTGTGTTGTAATTATCACAGACGGTTTGAGAGCTATTTGTGATAACCACCTATTATCGTAGACACATAAATTCAGACGGTTCAGAAATCATCCATAATGAATCTTTCTGTAGTAGTGTCAGGCTATAACATCAAGAATGTTATATAATACTATAAGATTCTTGGCTAGCAATTCAAACCCTTCTTTATCAATCGTCGGGGATCGGACGAGCTCCTTTGAATAATATTATCGTTGACATTATGTATGGATCCAGAGTGCAACACAGGAGAGAGACAAATATAAGGGTAATTAAGATCGAATGATTTGTGAAGCCATGAGACAGAACGTGCATGGTTAATTTGGGGGGAAGAGCATTCTTGTTCTGATGATCGATAACCATACTTAAATAGCAGGGACCGGGAGATGTCAGATGGTATCTGCCCCAAGATTTTTTTTAATTTTTTTAAGCTCAATCTACCCCTAGATTGGGCAAAACTATGGATCGAACTCGATCCTGATCGAGACTAACAATTTAGTCCAGCTGACAATTCGCGGTCCAACTAGATTCGGGTCTCAAGTTCCAACAGAAATTGAGCATTAATTATTATGTTATCGTTTTATAACATGGTTAACAATTTTTTCATATGGGTGCATATGTTTTCGTTTTCCTTTCGTTGCTATCGATCTTTTCATCATGAATTCACAAATAGAAAATTGCACAATATAAAGTTTATACTAATAATATGCATACCAAAAAGATATTTACTTTTCCTTCAAGAAGATGTTTAGTGTCACATCGATAAGAAAGATCATAGCCATTGAAAGATTCCGAAGACAGGCATGATTAAAAACTCAACATGACATATAGTAATATATCATATGTTCAGATCAGGTGAACGATAAAACAACTCAAAGAGTTAAGTGGTCAAGGCCTCAAGGGGCACCTAGTCCAAACTGCCGTGCGCACATATCTAGAGGTAGAACATGGCATGGCAGCAGGGTCAGAGATCCGAATAAACAACAGTTTTTTTGACGTCTGAATAAACAGCAGGGTTAACAGAGCAGAGCCAGCGCTAATCGCTAGGGCTTCTGACCGACTTGGTTATATTAATCCCAACATTTTCCAGGTCAACCATTCGAGCCTCCCCACTCTCCCAATCCATCCCCCGAAGTAGTTTCTTTGCGGAAAGAAACCTGAAGTTGTGTACATTTTGAGAACAGCCCTTGGTGATCTCCAAGAAAATTGGAACGAGGTCAAAGGACCATTGGCTAGCAGTCACTAAGAGCAAGTTCAATAATAGAGCCAAGTGTTTAAGTCAAGTTATAAGAGCCAAGTTATACAATAATTTATCTTCTATTTGTCTACAAAAGATTTTTTATTATTATGTGGTACCATGTCTCACATTCTCTTTCCTATTCCTCCTCACATACATTTATTATCTGAGCCCACCACTGCATAGGCTCCCGTGCCCAGCTTGTTGCTTGCATGAGAGCCAAGCTCTCATCTCTCTCCTCTCTTCTCTCCTCCACATCAGCAAAAATGCTGACTAGCTTGACTATAAGATCATTATTGGACTTGCTCTAATAGCTTGTGTGTGTGCTGCACTGCTTCTGCTGCTAGCCTTCTACTACTTCAAAGCAATGACTATTTTGTTCTTATTTGAGGAATTAAAAGTAGGGTATTTGCTCTTGCCGTTCCTTCAAAAATAAAAATAAAAGTAGGGTATTTGACGAGTGAGGAGGGAGCTAGTGCTAACTGCTAACAATGCAAACATATCATTTTCCAAGAGCGAGAAAGTTTGCTGTCAAGACAAGAGTAGCAGCATATTAGGTGGAATTGCAAAACATCTTTTTAGTGGAAACATCAAACATAGATAGATATGTAGTGTTTTAGGTTGAGTGGAAAAGATAGCGCTACATAAAGTTATGTGTTCTCCGGCAAGCAGGCATAGCTCCTACCTTTCCTAACAGTGTAATGAATCAGGAAACCGAGAGCAACAGCGATGAACATTTCTACTTTGGAACTCTTCAACCTAGAATGCTCAAAACACGTTGCTGCTCCAAAAAGAACTAACACACATAAAATGAAGAACTCCACGAATCCTAAAAGTTCAGGACTACAAACTTTCCAGAGGTTGACTTGCACCAAGCAATCGGCGTCATTAGAAACTTTCGAGATGTACCTGCAGTTTACCTTCGTGGAACCGCAGAAAAGGTGTACGCCAGACTAAACTACAACACCTAGTCAAAGTTCGTGGTTTTCAAACTCGATGAAAAGTCAGAAGAAACATCAACTAGACAACGCTAACGAACTCTCACCAAAGTCAACCAAAAGAAACGTAATTAAAAGGGACTAGGCTCCAAATTTCGGGAGTGTCTATGTATCATCCGGATATTTTCTTTTTAATTATCATCCAAATTATGACCCTTAGATTAGAGATCAAGAGGTCACTTATTTTTGAAGGGGTGATTTTTTTTCAATTGAGAGGGGTATAATTCAAAGGAGAGGGGAAGAATTCATGCTCATTGGATCTTTACGCCCTGATGAACTCGGCTTCGGCTTCTGACTTCTGGTTTATTTTTCACTATTCATAAGTTTCGTCTTTTTCTGAACTTTTGGCTTTTTGTTGAGCTTTTTTGCCGGTTCTTTTTTCCCGTATTTGTTTGTATTATACGTAATGGGCTAACATATTTTTATATTTTTAAAAAAATTTTAAATTTAATTATGTTAAATAAGTCCCTGTCATCTACAGTGCTTTTTTCAGCCAGCTACAGTGTTTTCAGCCATGAGCTTTTCAGCCGAACCGATCACCACCTTAATCAACAGTTTTAAATCTGGATGATAATTAAGAAAAAATATCTAGATGATGTTTAACAAAACCTATTTCGGAAACCAAAGGGCCTAAACAGTATGAGTAGCCCACCTCTGACCCAGCCGCGAGCGACGAAAAAACGAACGCAGCGTGATGCATGTGAACACCACTAAGAAACGGGCGAATCCCCGCGCTATAAATTAAACGGCGACTTGCAAACGCACACCGCCATCTTATATATTCTGCCCACCGCCGGCCGCTCGTAACAACCCGCCGCGCATTTCGTCGGACGCGTGTAGTACGTGCTTCTTCCGGATGGCAGCAACGGCGGCGAGAGCGCCCGCCGAGGTGCCGTCCTACTTCCTCTGCCCCATTTCGCTGCAGCTCATGCGCGACCCCGTCACGCTCCCCACCGGCATCTCCTACGAACGCGCCGCCATCTCCCGCTGGCTCGCCGCGCCCGCCGCCCGCCGCACCTGCCCCGTCACGCGCCAGCCGCTCGCGCCGGAGCTCCAGCTCACGCCCAACCACACCCTCCGCCGCCTCATCGGCTCCTGGCTCGCGTCCCTCTCCCCCGGCTCGGTGGTCGACGAGGAAGTGGCCGCCTTGCGGTCCGTGTCGCGCGACGAGCTCGCGTCGCTCCTGTCCGACGCCGCCGCGGCCCAGGTCGGCGCGTTGAAGAAGCTGCGGGAGCTGGTCGCCGAGTGCGAGGACAACAGGGCAATACTGGAGTCCCAGGACGGTGTGTTCGACGTGTTGTCTCGTGTCTTAACCTGTGGTACTGCTTGTTCGATGGCGCGTGAGGAGTGTTGGGAATAATCCCACATTGGTTGTGGAAGAGGAGAAAGCACAATTTATAAGTGTGGGGGAGCCCCCACCCATTGGACTAGTCTTTTGGGGGGAGAAGGCCCAGTACCACTTATAAGGTTGTTGCTCCGTTGCTCCGTGGGCTTGGTTGTGTTCCGCCCATGTGGACCTGTGGCCCGGGGAGTAAAAACCCGGCTGGACCTAGGTATGCGGCCAGGTCCAGATCGCTGGACCTAGGTATGCGGCCAGGTCCAGATCTAACATTTGGTATCAGAGCCTAGGTGCCTAACACCTCCTTGGACCTCATGGTTGTAGATGTGTCCAACCAATGTGTGAGGAGGAGATTGTTGGGAATAATCCCACATTGGTTGTGGAAGAGGAGAAAGCACAATTTATAAGTGTGGGGGAGCCCCCACCCATTGGACTAGTCTTTTGGGGAGAAGGCCCAGCACCACTTATAAGGTTGTTGCTCCGTTGCTCGTGGGCTTGGTTGTGTCCGCCCATGTGGACTCGTGGCCCGGGAGTAAAACCGGCTGGACCTAGGTATGCGCCGGTCGGATCGCTGGACCTAGGTATGCGGCCAGGTCCAGATGCCGTCGGGGTCCTCGCGTCGCTCCGGATCCCGGAACAGGAGCTCGTCGACGTCGTGTCCAGGCACGGCAACCTGGCGGAGTCCCTCACGGCCGTGCTCCGCTCGTCGAACTTGCAGTCGCGGGCGCAAGCCGTGTTGCTCGTGAGGTCCCTCACGGACGCGGCCGTGCCGGCCTGGGTGATCGGGCCGAATCAGGAGCTTCTTGCCGAGGTAGTCCGCGTGGTCCGCGACCGCCTCTCGACGCGGGCGACCAAGGCGTCGCTCCACGCGCTCGCCGCGCTCTGCCCGTACGGCCGGAACCGCGTCAAGATCGTCAGCGCTGGCGCGGTGCCGACGCTCGTGGAGCTGCTGCTGGACGCGCCCGAGAGGCGCGTGTGCGAGCTCGCGCTGGCCGTGCTGGACCGGCTGTGCATGTGCGCCGAGTGTTGGAAATAATCTTGACATTTGTTAGTGTTTTATTAGTTTGAACCATGTAAACGTTGTCACGTACAAGTAGTATGTGAATGTGTACGTCTTGCATGGCTGCATGTAGGGAGGAATTAGTCTGTGCATGCTAGTTAGTTTGTTGGCCGAGTCATGCGCGCGCAGAGCGGATCGTGGCAAACGAGTCATACGCGCACAGTCTGGATCGTGGCAGAGTAGTGGGCTGTTAACGCAGAGATGCATGCAAGTATGAGTTCTTTTAAATATCCCTGTACCCGTATGTTTGAGTGGAGTGAATAAAAAGAGAGAAAAACTACTGATGCTAAGCAGTTGCAGCACATATCAGAGTTTCCGTGTGTTCTTTCTTCTGTGTTTATCTCCCCCCATCACATGTGTGTACGTAGTGTGATCTCCTCCCATCACAGAAAGGCGTAGAGTGTTGAGTACCAAGAGTTGAGTTGTCTGTGTTTATTTCTTCCTCAGTTGTATCCATTTCTTCTCGCGTGTGTATCGTTTTTGCTTGTTTATTTTTTCTGGGCTAACAATTGGTATCAGAGCTTGTGTTTGTGTACATCTTCATCCATGTCGTCTTCGAGCCCGCCGAGAAACGCCACCGCCGACGGGGCGTTCGTAAGACCGGCGATGGAGCGCGCGGCGGCGGCGCGCGCGAGGCAGCATCTCCTCCCGTATCCCATGCTCACGAGGAGCAACTACACGACGTGGGCCGTGAAGATGAAGGTGTTCATGCGCGCCAAGGCGTGTGGAACGCAATCGTAGATGAAGAGGTGAACGAGCGGCAAGATCAAATGGCGCCGCAGCAATCTTCCTCGCGGTGCCGGAAGACGTCCGCTGCTCCTAGCTGAGAAGGAGACCGCAAAGGAGGCCCGAACACCTTGAAGGTAATGCATCTCGGTGCCGATCGCGTCAAGGAGGCGCGTGTACAAAACCTCAAAAGCGAGTTTGAGAACTTGCGCATGAGGGACACCGAAGCATTGATGACTTCGCGATGAGGTTGACGACAATCATCGGCAAGATTCGAGGTCTAGGCGAAAAGATGGAGGAGTCCTACATCGTGCGGAAATTTCTTCGTGCAGTGCCTAAGAAGTTCTCTCCCGTCGTCACCACGATTGAGCAATTCGGTGACATAAAAAATATGTCGATCGAAGAGCTAATCGGGCGCTGAAGACGCAGGAAGAGGAGAACGTCGCTACGGCAACAACGACGAGACGAGGAGCACTTGCGACTGGCGCAGAGTGGGAGGCCCGATCGTCGAAGCGTGAAGGTGAAGGCTCCTCAGGTGGTTTTGGTGGCGGCGGTGGACGTCCATACCGACGAGTTGACAAGGCAAAAGTAAGGTGTTTTAATTGTAACGATTATGGACACTTTGCTTCAGAATGTAAGAAGCCCAACAAGAGGGAGAAAGCGCAGGCATATCTCATCGAGGCGGATGCCGACGAAGAACCGGCGCTACTTTGAGGCTTGCGAGAAGGTACTCAAATAAACGAAGTCAAGATTAGGGAATTTGTTGGAAATAATCTTGACATTTGTTAGTGTTTTATTAGTTTGAACCATGTAAACGTTGTCACGCATAAGTAGTATGTGAATGTGTACGTCTTGCATGGCTGCATGTAGGAGGAATTAGTCGTGCATGCTAGTTAGTTTGTTGGCCGAGTCATGCGCGCAGAGAGCGGATCGTGGCAAACGAGTCATACGCGCACGATACGGATCGTGGCGAGTAGTGGGTCTGTTAACGCAGAGATGCATGCAAGTATGAGTTCTTTAAATATCCCTGCACTGTATGTTTGAGTGGAGTGAATAAAAGAGAGAAAACTACGATGCTAGCGCTTGCACATATCGAGTTTCCGTGTGTTCTTTCTTTCGTGTTTATCTCCCCATCACATGTGTGTACGTAGTGTGATCTCCTCCCATCACGTAAAGGCGTAGAGTGTTGAGTACCAAGAGTTGAGTTGTGCGTGTTTATTTCTTCCTCGTTGTATCCATTTCTTCTCGCGTGTGTATCGTTTTGCTTGTTTATTTTTCAGGCTAACACCGAGGGCCGCGCCGAGCTCGTGGCACGCGGCGGCGTGGCGTGGTGGGCAGAAGGTACCGCTCGTGTCGAGTCGGCGGAGCGCGCGCGCTGCGGTGCGGTCCGTGGCGCGGCACGCGGCGACGCCCGCCGTGCTGCAGGAGATGGCGCAGGCCGGCGCCGTGGGCAAGCTGTGCCTGGCGTTGCGGTCGGAGCAGTGCGGGGTGAAGACCAAGGAGAAGGCGCACGAAGTGCTCAAGCTGCACTCCAGGGTCTGGAGGAGCTCACCGTGTTTATCTCCCAACTTTTTGGCGCTCTACCCATCATGATGAAGAAGGCTTCCTCCTGTAATCCTGTTCATCAGCATGCAGCTGTTGATTCATTATCTCTTTTTTTGCCAATTTTTCGTTTAATTTACTTGATCCGGAGGGCATTGGATTGTACCTACAGAAGAGAGAGATGCATCGGAAATGAGCTTTTTTGGCTGCTCACTAATTATTTTGTTAAAGAGACATAATTTTATTAGAGGGGTTCTAAGGCTAACATGAACATTAGGTTTAACCCTAGGTCAAAACATGAATACCTAGCATAGATTCTAAGAGCGGAAACATCAACATACCCGAACTCAAAGAGGCCATAGAGTTGGTGCGGATGTAGAGGTGGTCGGCTGGCGTCGGTGAAGCAGAGGTGGCTGGTGCTCCGTTGTAGATGTCAACGGGGACGAAGAGGGCTCCGGCCTTCGTTCACCTTTAGCGTGCTGATTAGATCGGGTCTGTGCGGGACTTAGTGGCCTAGAGCAACAGTAAACCCTAAACCGCCGAGTCCCTTGATTTTATATGGCGCTAGGTGACCGGAACCAAAACCAAACGAGGTTGGTTGCCGTCTTCGATCAAGGCGCGAGGTGGAGGCATAACCTCCCTGAAATCTCGGGGTTGTTAACCGAGATCAACCCAACATTCTCCCCTTTGATCGTAAGGCTAACATCATAAGCCCATTCTCAATAAAACAGCATACCAAGGTAATGTGTTGCATGGTCAATGAAGTGCCATACAACCCAAGTACCTATAGTGTACTATTCCACCTTGAAATGGATATTTATTATACTTAATGGGAGTTAGTTTGCTTTAAGGTCCTTTTATCCAGAATCAGAGGCTTTCCAATAAACCCATGCTGGCAACATGATCACGAAAGATATTGGGTGGTAAGCCTTTAGTAAGCGGATCCGCAAGCATTAACTTAGTACTAATATGCTTGATACTAATGGTTTGATCCTGGATTCTATCTTTCACAACATGATACTTAATGTCAATGTGTTTGGCAGCACCACTTGACTTGTTGTTATTTGCATAAAAGACTGTGGGTTTGTTATCGCAGTATAAGGTGAGTGGTTTAGAGATGCTGTCTACCACTCTAAGTCCCGAAATAAAGTTCTTATGCCATAAAGCCTGCTCGGTAGGCTCATAACATGTCACAAACTCAGCTTGCATCGTTGAAGATGTCGTAAGGGTTTGTTTGGAGCTTTTCCATGAGATAGCTCCTCCAGCGAGTGTGAAGATATAACCTGACGTGGATTTCTTAGTATCAACACATCCCGCAAAATCTGAATATGAATAACCAACAACTAAGGCTATTAGAATTCTTATATGTTAGCATGAAATGTTTAGTAGCTTGCATATAGCGCAAAGCTTTATTAACGGCCTTCCAGTGGTCCGGTCCTGGATTTGACTAATATCTGCCAAGCATCCTGGTTACAAAAGCTAAATCAGGGCGCGTGCATACTTGAGCATACATTATGCTTCTGACAGCTGAAGCATAAGGAACCGACTTCATCTGATCAATTTCATATTGGTTCCTTGGACATTGAAATATCCCAAATTTATCGCCCTTAACAATAGGAGTGGGCGAACCAGAGCACTTATGCATATTGTATCTCTTCAGTACTCTGCCAATGTATGCCTTCTGAGATAAACCTAATATTCCTTTGGACCTATCTCGGTGAATCTCAATACCAAGAACATAACAGGCATCACCAAGATCCTTCATATCAAACTTAAATGAAAAAATCTCTTGGTGTCAAACAGCATATCCTTATCGCTGCTGGCCAATAAGATATCATCCATATAAAGTACTAAAATGGTGAATTTACTCCCCCTTGAACTTAACATATATGCAGTTATCAACTTCATTTTTCTTAAAACTAAAACTTCTTGTGATCTTATCAAATTTGAGGTGCCACTGTCTCGACGCTTGTTTTAAACCATAAATGGATTTCTTAAGTCACATCCCATATACTCCTTGCCTTCCACGACAAAACCTTCCGGTTGAGCCATGTAAACATTCTCTTGCAAGTCGCCATTAAGAAATACCGTCTTAACATCCATTTGATGCAGCTCTAAATCATAATGAGTTACAAGTGCCATAACAATTCTGAATGAATCTTTAGTGGAGACAGGAGAAAAGGTGTCATTATAGTCAATCCCCTCTCTTTGTGAGAAGCCTTTTGCTACAAGTCTTACTTTGAACCTTTCGATATTTGCCTTAGAGTCATGCTTGGTTTTGTAGACCCATTTACAGCCTACTATTTTGACTCCGTTAGGAATTTCTACTAAGTCCTATACATCACTAGTGCTCATAGACTTTAGTTAATCCTTCATGGCTTCAAACCATTTAGAAGAATTTTCACTCATCATGGCATCTTTATAAGAGGTGGGATCATCTACCTTCCCTATATCATTAATATCCTCATTCATATAAACAACATAATCATTTGGGATGGCAGATCTTCTCTCCCGCTGTAATCTTCTAATAGGTTCATTAGTTATTAAAGGAGACTGTTGAGGCTTATCATTAGATGTAACATTAGGAATTTCAAAGACCTCAGCAGTGGGTGCAACAACAGTATTCTCTACTGGAGGTGCAACCACTTGAGACACAGGAATAAAGGTCTCTGGGATGAGCGGTGAAGGAACATAAACCCGCTTCTCCTCAAGATCTATTTTCCTGGGCTCTAGGTCCTCGTTATTCTCTAAGAACACAGCGTGCTTTGTTTCTACAAACTTAGTTATCCTATCAGGACAATAAAAATGATACTCTTTGGATCTCTCAGGGTACCAATAAAATGACAACTTACTGTCTTAGGGTCTAATTTCCCAATATGTGGATTAAATATCTTAGCTTCTGCACGACAACCCCACACTCGTAAATATTTCGTACTCGGTTTCCTCCCATCCATAATTCATAAGGCGTTTTAGATACTGATTTACTGGAAACCCGATTAAGAATATGTGCGGTTGTCTTTAGTGCTTCCATCCACAAGCCAATTGGTAAACAAGAATGGCTAAGCATGCTCCATACCATATTCATAAGTGTACGGTTGCGTCTTTCAGCTACCCCATTCTACTGAGGTTCACCCGGCATAGAATATTGGGCAACGATGTCAATTTCCTGAAGGAACTTAGCGAAAGGGCCAAGAATTTGCCCATAAGAGGCATGTCTTCCATAGTATTCTCCCCCATGATCCAATCCTACCACTTTAATTCTTAGGTTGTGCTGATTTTCAACTTTAACCTTAAATATCTTAAATTTGTCATGTGATTCAGATCGGTCTTTAATGGAAAAGATATAACCATAACGGGAGAAATCATCAGTGAATGTGATGAATGAATCAAAACCATCCACTGATGTCACAAGAAAAGGACCACAAATGTCAGTATGGATTAATTCTAGGAGTCCTGTGCTGCGAGTGGCTCACTTCTTTATTTGCTTAACATATTTTCCTTTAATGCAATCAATGCAGTGGTCTGAGCCAGAGAAATCTAATGGGTGGAGAATTTCTTCTTTAATGAGACGCTCCATTCTCCCCCTCGAAATGTGGCCTAAACGACAGTGCCACAATTTCGAAGAAGTCTCGTCATTCTTTTTACGCTTAGCATCACACACATTCAAAGATACAGAAAATTCATTAATGGAAAGCATATAGAGCTTGTCTTGTCTAAAAGCAAGACCACATCATTTGAATTAAACGTAATAATGCATTTATTGTCACCAAAAATACATTTGAAACCATCGTCGTCCAATAAAGAAACCGAAATCAAATTCCTCCTGATGGAAGAAACATAAATTACATTATTAAGACGAAGCATGAAGTCGCTATCTAAGACTAATGAAATAGATCCAACTAATTCTACTTCGGCTTCCTTTCCATCCGTGACTCTAAGACTTCGCTCCCCCTTTCTTATTGTTTTCGCGGTAAGGAATCCCTGTAAAGAGTTGGTAACGTGTACAGTTGCACCTGAGTCAATCCACGAAGAATTAAGAGAGAAATCAGCATAAAAGGTTTCATCAATGAACGTTGTTGTATCATTACCCTTTTTTGCAAGTCAATTTAGAAAACCAACATAATCCTTCTGGAAATGCCCTGACTACTTGCAGAAGTGACATTCCCCCCTTTAGGTGCTCCAGCGGGAGCAACATGGGGCTTAGGTGCATTGTGCACTTTAGGCCCCGACTTATCTGAATTAGGGAAGAACTGCAGCTTTTTCTTGGATTTGAAGTCCCCTTGGAACTTCCTTTTGTTAGAGCTACCAACTTGAAGCGCAAAATCCTTCTTTTCTGTTCTTATTATTTCTTCCTCCTGGACACACATGGCGATTAAATCGCTCATACTCCTTTTTCTTTCTGAGTATTGTAATTAATCTTAAATGTTGTGTACTTAGAAGGGAGAGAAGTCATGATGAAATGGACTAGGAAACCATCAGATATCTCCATGTCCATGCCCTTGAGCTTTTCTGCCATATCGGTTATCATCATGATATGTTCTCTTATGCTGCCGGATCCATCATACTTAGTGGTTAAGAGCCTCTGAATCAAAGTACTGACATAAACTTTACTGGAGCCTTTGAATTTCTCCTCTATTGAAGCCAAATACACCTTAGCATTTTCGGAATCGGGATTACTCCCCTGATCCCGACTGAGATAGAGGTCTTTATAATCATTAGTGATAGACAGTTAGACCGCTCCTATTTCTCAGCATTAGCTTCATAAGTTTTTTTCTCATCATAATTTTCCTCACCTTCGGTGGGGGGGAATGGAAACGGCTACTCTTAAAGCATAATCAAGGTCCAAACTCCAAAGACAACATGAATTCTTTCTTTCCATGTGGAAAAATTGATCCCCGTGAGCTGCTCAATATTGTCAATTGTGGCGGCAACATTTGAAGCATTTATTGCTGAATATCAAAATACAGGGCAAAAATTAGAAATAACATAAAATATATATATTGCATGCAATTAACCCTACGTTGGTCTGATTAATAACATGCAAAACTACAGTTTTAATTCATATCACCGTTGGGCACAAAATGAAAAAGAACTTAACAATTTTACATGGCGACACATTATTACAATCAACGTTGGTCAGAATGTAATTATGTGCATACATAATGCCAAAATAGAGCGTAAAAATCTCTAATTAAAATATCTCATTGGTTCAATTTTAATCAGAGATAAAACATAATAATATATTAATGATACATTGTAATTTGGGCCACTGAAAATAATTTAAAAAACAATGCACGAAAGGTAGACTAAAGCAAAAAAATACACTGAAAAAGAAAAAATGGCAGTATTTTAGCCGGCCCCTAAGCAAAACCGGCCCAAAACACTGTGCGGCCCAAAAAATCGCGCAGCCGAAAATCCCACGCGCAGCCCAAAAATCGCACACGGCTGAAAAAAATTCGCACGGCCCAATTACGCGTGCGCGGCGCACAAACACCAGCTCGGCCGAAAATCTTCACGCATGCGTGGCCCAGTTAACGCGTGCGGCCCATTAATCCTGCGCGGTCCAACAGAACACGCGCGCGGCCCATCAATGCGCGTCTCGCGCGCGCGCCATCGGATTTTGATCCGACGGCCGAGAACCACAGCCCGCATAGAATCGACCGTCAGATCAAATCGTGCGGTCGAGCACGCGCCGCAGTCGGGATAAAATCCCCCAAACCATAACCCTAGCATCATTTCATCCTTTTCACCGTGAAAAACACGGAGCGGCGACGGCAAGACGCGCTGAGCGGCCGCTGCAGCCGACGGCGGCGCGCCCCGCACCCTCCTCACCAACAGGCGTGCGGCGATCGAGGTTGCAGCGCGCCGCCGAGTGGGGCTACGGCTGCGCCCATGACTGGGGTTTGGCCGGAGATCCAAAAAACGTGAGTTTTCCGCCGCCAATCTAAATTTGTATTCGGGTTTTAAGGTTCAGGTAGAGGGATTTTTGGGGATTTTCAACAGGACTTTGCTAGAGTTTCATAGATCCCCTCCTTCTAATTTCTAAACCGAGACATTAATCTTAGATCCAAGCCTCTAGATCTAAGTTCGGGAGGTGCTAATTGGGGTTCAAGGTGAGCTAGGGTGGCTCTGATACTAAATATTAGAGGGGTTCTAAGGCTAACATGAACATTAGGTTTAACCCTAGGTCAAAACATGAACACCTAGCATAGATCCTAAGAGCGGAAGCGTCAACATACCCGAACTCGGAGAGGCCATAGAGTTGGTGCGGATGTAGAGGTGGTCGGCCTGCGTCGGTGAAGCAGAGGTGGCCGGTGCTCGGTTGTAGATGCTGATGGGGACGAAGAGGGCTCCGACCTTCGTTCACCTTTAGCGCGCTGATTAGATCGGTCTGTACAGGACTTAGTGGCCTAGAGCAACAGTAAACCCTAAACTGCCGAGTCCCCAGATTTTATATGGTGCTAGGTGATCGGGACCGAAACCAAACGAGGTTGGTTGCCGCCTTCGATCAAGGCGCGAGGTAGAGGCATGACCTCTGTTAGCCGAGATCAACCCAACAAATTTTGTTTGCCATTTTTCGTGTTTTTTCTGGTTTACGCATGTTAAATTTCACACAGAACTACGGTTTCAAACGGCGAGGCTGTTTGGTTGACGCCCCCAGTGAGCCAAGCCAAAATTTTGGCATAGCCAAAATCAGGCAAAGCCAAAATTTGGCAAAAGTAGAGTTTGCAACCAAGCTAAATTTTGGTCGTGCCAAAATTTTGGCGTGCAAATTCCTCACCTTTGGATTGCCCTCATGCGACGTTAGATTTCTTTAGCATTACCAAATTTCGTTGGGTGTTACCAAATATTGGTAGCAAACCAAGCAGTGGGCAATTTTCGTTTCCATTAGCAACCTTTGGTTTGGTTAGGGTAGTAAACCAAACAGGCTCGCTAGCATATTCCAGTCCGGCGCCTGAGTTGTGCAAGGATCTTGGATTCAAGGACCAATAGTTGTGACATGCGTGATCCGCGAACACATCTGCGAAGGAACTCGATGGATCCAACCTGAGTGGCAGTTGAACGTGCCAAGCAAATGCTTATCCCCACTTGAAAGTTCAGTTCTCCGGTTGAGTACTTGACTTTATGGTTAGCAACCTCTTAGTATTATAACATCTAGTAATACCATGACATCTATTCACCACAATGAACCAAGTCAGATGCCTACTCCATTGTCCATACACATTTAATCAGCATGATCTTGCAAAAATCACTTAAACACACGTATTAATCTCAGGTTCAAAATATACACACCAAAGTCACATTCTCCGTATTCAGTTAAAACAGTTAAGGCACTTCGGTGGTACTTGCTGAACATGGGAAAAACGCCGAACTGCAAATACACCAGATACACAGGGGCACACAACCAATGGGCCCTAGTAGAGCAATTTGGCTACATAACATATGAGATTTTCATCACAATTAACAACACTGGTATTACAAAAGCAGAAAGACCTGCTGCTATCCTAATTCTAATGATATACTACACTTAGTCACTTCTGGAGCCTGCCTAGAACAATAGTTTGCCACACTAAGGCTTCTCCCACAAGTTACAAAGACTGGCTGCAAGCTAGTTTAAGGTTAGAAGAACCACATGACTGTATCTCCGCCTTGATCAACAACACGTCGTGTTAACAATGGAGACAACAGCATACATGTCTCAGCATGATAACAACATACATGTCTGAGCATGATACCTGATCAGCTGCATCCATGGTCAGCCGAAGCAACGCGAAGGAGCAAAGGTCATGGCAGGTGACGGTTTACCCACTCACAGCGCTCCATTTGCCGAAGTACGGTGGTGCATTGGTGTCACAACTACAGGTTTCTCTAACTGCTTGTGAGTCACAAGCAGTTAGAGAAACCTGTGGCTGGAATTGACGATGGATAGAAACTATTGTGTTGCAAGCTAACGTTAACACCTGCTGGCAACGTAGAGCTTCCAGTGCTAGGTTCCAGAAGATGAACAAGTGCAAGAAATATTTCCATCCGAGTTACATCCTTGTTTGCCTGTACAAATTTACAACTTTTTAGTAAACTATTTGTCCGGTGTACCCCACACCACTTGCAGTTCCACAATCAAGCTATACTAGAATAAGAATATAAGATTTCCCCCAACGGTTTTGGCTGCAACATTCATAGCACTGTCTTAAGACAAAATAGTAAGTCGAAGAGACAAGGCAGATTTATTACCTCAACAGTAAAGCGTGCCCAAATCTTATCTTTACGAACTTCCATCACACCCTTAAAGATAGTCAACCCCAAACCTCTAATTTGATCAGCTATTTCCAAGAAGATTCCTCTCTCTTTACAAAGCATCTGAGCAAATTACGATGTGTTTGTATCATCTCTCGACTCTAGGAAGTAGACAGAACTAACAAAAAAAAGAAAGAATAGTGGCAACTACCTCCACAAGCATTTGACGGGGTGGGCTGAGATCCTCTACTATGATTGGACATGTCATGGATTGTGTACCAACCTCAAAAGCCCATGTTGCGCCACCCTCAAAATTATCTTTCAAGAGCAAGCCTCCCTCCTTACTAATTATCTGCATGTATGAAACAAATTTCACATCGATGATATTACTGCCTTTTAAGTATCAAATATTAATCAATAGGTATTCCTAGTTTAGAACAACATTTTGAACATATTCAGGAGTAAAATAACTTCAATTGCAAAATCTGACAAAATGAAATACAGTAAGGAGGTTTTACTTTTTTACCTATCTATACATCTGAGTTCAATTGAATTGTACTTGATTAATGTAGATCTGTTATCTTTCATCTCTGCACTAGCAAGCACTTAGTTGAAGAAATGTTAATTAGTTAATTGTAGCTGTTTGTGGTGATTGCTAGTCTGTCCATTTGTAATTCACTACTACATGTGCTGCTGTGTATTTCCATAGTTTGGATCTAATAGACGTTTTTGCTGTTCTTCTGAGAAAGCCTATGGGCTTAATTGCAGAAGTAAACCCAGAATTTTATATTTCAGCAATCTATCCAAGGAAAAAGAAACTAATAGGTTGCAGCATCCTTTTAAAACTTATGGTAAAAAGGGTTTCAACAAAGTTAAACAAAAAAGGGGTCAGTTTTGACTTTTGACCTGTTGACAGTTAAAACTGGCCTCTTTATTGTTAAACTTTGGCTTCAAAATAACTTCCTATCAAATTTAATTATTAACTGCAGGTTGCAAAAAAGGCTTGAGTAAATATGTGCTAACAGCTTCTGCAGAAATTAGCTGATGCTGTTTTCTGAAAGTCTAGCTCTAGTAGATCCGCAAAAGGCTCTAGGAGATTTGCTCACAGCCAGTGTGATGTCTCTCTTTTATAGTAGATCTACTGATCATGTGCTGTCTCCTTCCTTGTCTTATTTGTGACAATTCCTTGGTCTCCAAAGTGAATGTGGACCCTCCAAGCTCACATCTCACATTTACTACATATGTTTACAGATGTTTTTTTTACACTATGCCAAAATTTGCTTACTCACATCCAATCTCAGTAGTAGAAAACTGATGCAAAAAAATTAAACAAAAAAAATGATTACTGCTTGAACCAAGTCAAATTCTACAACTTGTTTGAAACTTTGAATCTAGAGCTTGTCTAAGTTCAGCCTGAGCAGATTAATCATCAAAACACACAAAAAGCTACTTCATCATCTTAACCCAACACTGGAATAAGAAATAAGTAGTTTTATGTTAATTGCTGAAAATATCTTCTTACATGTATTAAAATTTCGATGCTGTTTCTCATTAACAGATATTCCTTGTGCATGTGAGCAGTAGATACCGTGCTGATGAATTGAAACTAACTGGGTACTAACATAAACATACCTTTGGCTCCCCAGATTCCTTCAACTTATCAGCATGCTTTGCAACACTTTGCAAGAAAAGCATATGCTTAATGGTTTTCTCCAGTAAAGCATCAATGCTACACTGCTTAAACAAACAGAAATGTAAGTACTGAAATTAAAAGGATAAAAATTTGCATAGGTTTCATGTAAAAGTCAAGGACTCAATGTAGATCTCTCTGAGTTGAGAGATGTTACCTTTGAGCTGTTAGGTACTATTTCACGAAGTTCCTTTATACGGTCTTGAATCATTTGGCGATCTTTGGGCCTCGGTCTTGGGTGCTCCCCTGGTCTAGGTCTCTTCCTGTTTGATTTACCAATCTCATTAATCCTTTTACACTGTCCAGCTGAAAGACTATCAGATGTTTGTCCAGCCGAAAGACTTTCGGATGCCACACACTGGCTGTTTTCAACCCAGAGCCTTATTTGTGATTTGTAAACTTGCTGTCTTTGAGAGCATCCTTCGGATTTATCTATACCAGAAGAGGAACTCCCGAAACTCGCAGCAGGTACTTCAGTTTTAACTGATATGGGAGAAACACCGGGCAAATTGCACAAGAGTTGCCCTGATGATGATCCTGTGGTATGTGGATGACAACTAGAATGAAATGATAGACTGTCAATGTTTGCCACTGAAGTGCTACAAGAAACACTGGTGTCCAAATTCTGCTTGCGCCCTGTGCTCATCTTTGAGACTATTGCATCCAAGAGCTGGTCTGGATCTGATTCTGTGATCAATCCAGTGAAATCATCATTCGTACCTCCAATTAAAGACTTAACCGCTTGCTCTGAACCATAGGACATTGATTCAGGAGTGTTCACTTCCCTACCATTCAACCCCCTTGGCTTCTGCTGAAGCTTTAGTACATCAAACAAATCATTCCCCCCAGTCAGCTGTAAAGGTATTGGAGATGCCAGAAGCTCAGGCAAGTCACTGGAAGTGGCAGTATTCCTGCTTTCTAAAGAACAAAAGCTGTTCTCTCCAGAGACAACATTTTGAGAAGTCTCACCGTGAAGAGCATTTGAATTGCTGGAGACAGTACCCTGAAGAGTGCCAAGATGTGATTGAAAGCAGTTTGAATATCGGGAAGAGTCAATGAATGGGGCAGCTGAACTTGCAAAAGAATCAACCTCATGCGTTGTATTATCTGCAATGGACATTGTCTGAAACTTTCTGTTCACAGATGTAGCATTACTTGTCTGAAAATCTAATGAACGATCCTGACTCGTCACAGCATCCATTTTATTGAGAATACATGTTTCACCAGTACAACCTGAAGCAGCAGTGTTACCTTTTGTTATTTCCATGCCCCCTTTCAAGCAAGAACCATGTTGTTCTATGCTTAGATACTTCCTTCTGCCTGAAATGGCGATGTTGGATTCTTTGAGGGAGCTAGAAACATGTGGAAATGCAACATGTGATGCTTCAGAATATGAATAATTATTTTTCAGTTGTACCGTTGACTTATTGCCCTCTGATTGACTGTTCAAAAGAAAGGTGGATGTATGGTCTGATTGAACCAGTGGTTGGAAGAAATCACAGCGTGATGCTCGGGTCACTGGGCGACAGAAAGTAGGTCCAGCATAGAACTGTTGTACAGAGTGGAATGGCTGAATCATAGAGGCTGGTGACATTTGATGCCTGAAGTGGTGACTAATCCTGTCATCATTTGGAGAAGAAGTGTTTACACTACCAGGAAGGTCTCTCAGATGTGAAGAGTTAGGCACATCAAGTGAATTGCGAACGATAGTCTTCATAATAGGATCTTGTAAGAAGGGATCATGTGGAACAACAGCAGTTGAACTACCCAGCTGCCCAAACAAAGATCTGACATGATTTATCAATGCTGCTTCCTCCATAACCTGTAGATAGATAGCACATCATTGAAACCACTGAATATCGCATTGAGTAAAAAGGACAAAGTAGCAGCAGAATCCAAAACTTGTTGTTTGTTTCTGGTAGTTCAGAAGTGCCAACTATCTAGAGGAAATTGCATCCATAATTTAATGTTTACTCAGGATAAAAAAATTATGGAGACACAGTTCAATTATAACGGAACCTCTTGAAAACTGGCAAGAGAACGATTCAGGTCTGCAATTACAGCAGAAGTAGATACAAAAAATAGTAAGGCTCTAAGATGAATCAGAACACTATGTCCTACTCGGCAATTCCGGATATACATATCATAATGAAAATCGTAAGTCCTGAACCTCGTAATAAAAGAAGGGTTTTTCTCTTTAGGGAAGGGTGAGCTTAGTTGGATCAACGATGATAGTGCCGAAGCGGGAACACTATTACAAGATTGATATTCATGGCACTTGCACAAAAACAAAATGAACAGTGTACTTACCATTTTCGTCGAGCCAAGCTGAATAACACCTTGTGGAAGGACAGGTATCACTGCAACTGTCTGTTAAGGAGCAAACATCCTTAGATTAACACAAAGAATGAGGAATGTGATCTTAAATTTTAGTAAAGTATGAAAGAAACAGCAGCCAGACCTGTATTCCTGCACAAAACTGGTCCTTCATCTCCAATAATACCTGCATGAAGATGGTAGTAGAGAGTTATAACAATTGAAACCAAGCTCGCTTGCTTCCGCAAAAAAGAAATGCAAATAGAGTTGGTAAAACAAGCTGCATGATCTCACAAGCAAATTAACAGTGGCCTCTACAATGGAATCGTGAAAACTCCACAAACTGGCACCTCATTCGGAACAGTGCGAACCGTTGTCACCATTTCTGCTAATAGTCCAATACAAAATGTCTGTAATAACTAATTTATGAATCGGTCTGCGCTACAAGTCCTGAACGTAACTTCTGCCGCTTGCAGTAATTAAGGCCTATATACACTCCAAATTTGAGCTCAGATATCAGAATTCACAGTTCAGCTTGCCCTACACCAACTATTAGAAGAATATCATAAGCAATCACCTCATCTGCTTCCCCCCAGTCATCAAGACTGTCGTGAAGGATCCACCGGTGCGCCCCCGTCAGCGCCGCCTGACCAATCACCCTGCCCACCCACAGCAATAGCTCAAACGAAATCACACTTCTATCTCATAGCATCGCAAAACCAAACCCAAAGCGCTACAAATCCAAAAGGAAACCCAAATTACCCTTCTCCCACGGCGTGGACCTGATGCACCATGGCCTTGTGCACGAGCGCGTCCACCCTGTCGTGGCCGTGGCCCGCGGCGCCCTCGGGCGCGTGCCCCTCGCCGCCGCGTCCGCCGCCGCTCCGCAGCGCGGCAGCCTTCTCCTTGAGTAGCAAGTCCATGGCCTCGAAGCCGGAGATCGCCGGCGAGCCGGCTGCCCGCTCGCAGTGCCCATCCCCCCACAGCAATTGCCTGCCGCACAGAGCCAACAACGAAATCCCAACTCCTCAGAGCACCCCCCACAGAAAAGGACCACTTGCTTGCGGAAGCGGCAGGAGCAATTAATGGCATTTATTGCAGTCCCAGGGGAAAAAGTGCATCTTTTTTTCCTGCCAAGTCCAGAGTACTAGCAGCTGTACTACTAGTAGCGAGCTGAGCTGTAGGAGAAATTACGCGGACGAGACGAGATCATGAGAGTGCTCACAGTTGCTGGGAGTCGGCGGCGCGGGTGGCTCTCCAGAAGACGGCGTAGGACCAGCCGACGTCGGCGCAGAGGCGGCGGAGGGAGTCGCGCAGCGGGCTGGCGCCGGCCATGGGATCTGGCTCGCGCCGCTCGTTTGCCGGAACCCTAGGTCTTGGTTGGGCCGCGCGGATGGCTAGGGGGCACGGTGGGAAGGCATGGACGGAATCCGAGGAGAGTGGGAGTGGGGGATTGGTGTGCCTGCTGGTGCCCGTGTTGGGAATTTTTAGTAGTAGGAGAGGAGGGAGGCGCCGTGGTGGGCGGTGTGCGTATACTGTAGAGTAGGGCGAGGAGATGGGAGAGGACGGGCCATCGCCATCATTCCCTCCACCAGGGGCATTCTCGTCACATACACGTGTTCAAGGTTTTTCCATCTACCTTTCTGGTTTGGATGACGAGACGCTAAGGTCTGAAAATAGGCAAATACTTTCGTATTAGGGCCCGCTTGTTCATAAAGTGGGTTTTTTATGACTTTTAAATTTTAGGTGTTTGTGAGAGAAATTATGAAAAAAAAAGTTATATGAGATTTTGGCCGATACAATTAGAGTCAGTACAGTGTCTATTACAATTAACTTGTAGACCATACCTTAAAAAGACGTACCATTTGAAAGTTAGTTATTATAGCAAAATGCAAAAGCCAAAAGCAAGCAGCTGATTCAAACCCACCCTTTAAACTTTGTTATACTTTTAAGTTAGACAAGTTTAATCGAGATAGATATCTATTTGATGATTCATTTTCTGCTACGTAAGCTCTACGCGCCCGTAACTTCAAAAATTGTGGCAAGATTCTATTTCACTAGCTAAAGTGTGACTCTAACTTTGATGACTTAATCTTTTGCAAGTTCAGAAAAGAATTATGGGCCTGTTTTTTACTTATGGCTTTTAGCCGCGGCTTGTAGTTTTGGGCTATTCGTACAAGAGATTACAAAGTAATAGAAACTCACGTGCGATTTTTGCCAATATAAACGAAGTCGGTATAGTATATATACTACAATTAATTAGTAGACCTCATCTTAACAAGACATTCCATTTAAAAGCTAGTTACTATAGAAAAGTCAAAAGTAGAAGCCAAAAGCTGAAAATCTTTGGCAATCTTATTATATAAACCAAACAAACCCTAAATCCATTGCATTTGTGTAATATTTAACAATGCTAAAATCTAAAAACAGACTTGTCCTCGGCAGTAATTTCTAGACGATGTTAGATGACGTTTTGCACAAGCGCAATATGTCGGTCAGAGGCGTGATGCGGTCCAGATACCGTATACTAATTCTTCACATGTTTCTTTTAGTCCTTGTACACAGATTGAGGACACCGACATGCATGCGTATAGGGAGGTGCTACTACATGAGCGGCAGTTTGGCGTGCACCATGTACATGTAACAAGTTTCGCATGTGCGCGTGTGACGTTATTTGTGTTCAGGTGGAGGCCGCCAACACAAGATCAACTCTGTCTATGTTTTCACGTATGATCAAGTCTCAAATCAATTCGTTTACTTGAATGCCAATCCTTCCAAGTTGTATTCTTATGTCTACCAGTTAAGGCTGGAGATAAACATGCAACAAATCTGGATCCTAGAAAATATTTGCTGTTATTTGAAGGTCAAAATACAAGGAAAGGAACGGGTCAAGATCAGGAGTTCAAACCCAGGGCCGTACCGGTAAAAATGTAAAATTTAGGGCCTTGTACCAAACTATAAAATGAGATACTTTCCCTTGATAAATAGGATTATAGTAATTATCAATTCTACATACATATCTTACGTACATAGTAATGAGAAATATTAAGAATCGTACATATTCTTTTATAATTATCAATCCATAGCACTTCTGAAGCTAAGTTAAATCCTCTATTATACGAAAGATAGTTTTTTTATAAGAATCATATGAAGGATAATTATAGTTCATATAATGATATGGACAGTAGAATTCTTCAATGTCCTCGAGAAAAATAATTCAAATTAGAAAAAAAGGATTCAAATTGAAGAAAAAGATTAAATTACCTAGGAGTTGTCGACTCAGCGCATCGTCCTCGCTCCGCACTTCTCGATCGATGTCCATCTGCGTTTCGTTCAGTGCTAATAATCCATCACGAAAGTTAACGGCGTGGGCTTGAATTGATCCCCTAGCTAGGCCTAGCTGGTAGCAGATCGCATGCACCTGGTGGCGAACTAATGATGGAGTGATGGCCTACAGCTGGTGGATCCATCAGAATTTGGGGCCCCTGGAAATTGGGGGCCCTGTTCCCTTGCACCGCTCGCACGCCCCTCGGCACGGCCCTGTTCAAACCCTATAGATTATTTCCAACGGAAGGAATTCTTGTGTGCATGCCAGGGACAGTAGAGTTGAGTCAGTTTGCACATTAATTATTTGGGTAATGCTTCTGATTATACATCTAATGCCACAGAGAACATCGTACGCTCCAACTTATAGGCCCACACCCACGTCTTGATGCAACCGATTGCTCGTATGGGCCACAGGTTAGACTTTGTTCATAGCTTATTTAAAACAAACGAATGGTTAACTCCTCTCTACCAAACAAGCTCACACAGAAGTCACACCCATCTTCTCTGTCCCCCTAGCTCCTTCTCAAGTTCGCCGATGCCCAAAGCTCGTAAGCGTTTGAAGCTCGCCAGTGGGAGCACACACGCTTACACCACACTTCTTCCTGCCAATCTCCCCTCCCCCTAATCAATTGCGCCATGCTACCATTAATCGTCGCTGTTGATGATTTCATTGTTGATGGCCACCACCCATCTTCTCTTGACACGGGAGTTCTATTTCCGTCACTAATTTCATCTCTACCACCACCGGTGAGTTTCCTCCAAAATCTTAGGGGCTTTTCATACCTCTTTCTAATTTTGTTGTTGTAACTGGTCTTGGTTGTTGCAGCAAATGCTTAATTTCTATTGTTACAGTAGTTGTTCTCGGTTGCTGCAGCAAGCCTATTGTTTTAGTAATAGTTTAGTTTTATTCACATTGATCTATTGTTCTAGTGTTCTTTTTTGTTGCATTAGGTATTTTCAAATGTTACAACTATCATTTTCAAATGTTACAGTGTTGTAAGGTTCTAAAATTTTTTGTTTTGTAATTCTGATCTTGTTTTAGCGCTTTGTAAAATCAATATTTATGGTATCATGCATTTTGTGAGAAGATGATATTTTTCAATTTTTCTCGATTTTATCCAATGTTATTATGTATTTTGTTGCATACGGGAATTATAATTGTTGCACAAGTAGTTTACCGATGTTACACCGGAACGAATGATCGGAAGTCCCCCCACCGTACATCCGGACACTAGTAATCCCCTAATTATTTTACTAGTCTAAAAGACGTTAGGCTAATTAATTAGATGAGTCCAAATTATTTAGATGCTTGGTATCGTGTTGAGTTAGAATATAGTCGGTTTAGCTTTGGCTGAAAGCAGGTGAGGCTATAAAAGCTATCGCATTGCACCCATATATGGGAGAATATCGATTATGAATTGAGTTTATGCCGGATAGCTTTAGGGGTGAATCCTTGTGTGCGTGTGTCCTATGTGAAATTTGTGTGTGTGCTAAGTCGAAGAATAACCTAGTTCTTTGGTTTTCACCAAGTGGTTGTGCTCATCTTCACAGTTCAATCTATCCAGATTGGAGGGTGAAGTTCTTTTTGTGTGGTTTTGCATCTGCTAAACAGATTGTAGTACCACACTAGTTATTGTTTAGATTAGGAGCTATATATCTACTGTTGTTCTTCATAGTGAAAGATTGGATCACCCTTCGCTTATTGATCTCATCGCGAGGTTCGATCTGTATCAAAACGCCACTATGTCAACTAATTGTAAAGTAGAAGTAACTTTTAATTTCGATGGAAATGGATATGCACAGTAAGGGAGCAACCATGGCAAGATTGAAAAGTAATTAGCAACAATGGGCGATGAATGAAGGTTCTAAGGCGAGAAAGTTGTCAATTGTGTATGGTGGGTAACCTATGAAGAACAAGAGGGGCTGAGACTAGAAAGGGTCGATTATTTTTAAAAAAAACACACACATGGGTTAGTAGTTCAGAAAAAAATGTAAATTTGATAAACAAACAATCTTTCTATCGTAGAAAGAGTAAGCCTGATTCCCTATGTATATCATGATTTCTAATAAGCTGCGAAGACAGAATACATGACACTGGTTTTCACATATATCCACAGCAATGCCACTGTAGCTCCTAAAAGGTCCTTTTTAGTACTTCATTGTATTATCTTCCCGCATATTCTTTTGGCCGTTCTACCAGTCCTGTACGTAAGGCTGACCGTGCCAGAGAATGTTGCGGTGTTAAGATCTGCGGATTAGCTATTTAGTTAGCGCCTAGGCCGCAGATTAGGTGTTGCAGTTAACAATTCTTGATCAGCAGTAGCCTCCGTTTCTTTTGAGGACGGCGCAGCCCTTTTTAAATTACTCCTGATGCTAATCTGAACTCTGAACTCCACTGTTTGCGACTAATCAAATTTTGGCTCAGTTACCGATGGTTTGGTCTAGGCATCTCTAATAGTGTTATTTTAGTTATTTTTTAACTATATTAAATCAATAAAATGCTATATGGAGAAAAGTGGAGGTGAAAAAAATAATGTGATGTCTCTTATATAAAAAGTGACCTAAGTCTGCAAACCAACGCAAATAACGAGAGAGTATAATGCAGTAAGTTATGGTAAAATTAGTATAAATTAGTTAGATAAATGATTTACTGTAAGAGAAGTTGTCTCTAATATTATCTTTAGATACGATGAAAAACTTCAAGAAAATCTTAAAAGACAGATTGTACATGTCTTTAACCGTAGCTTAGGAGCATGGATCGGTGTCTGGGTGGGATTACTGCCGATGAACATGGCTGATTGTTTGGGTTTAATTGTTTAAAGGGGACAGGATTCGAGTAATTTACTGATGTGACAGTATAATTGAGACTTTTATTATGATTTCATTTGCCTGTCTCCTTGGGACAAACCACGGGGCTAGCCTAATCTATGCCTAATGCCTTGGAGGTGCAACTATGTTACCATGCCAGTTTGAACAACGAATGAATTTTCCACGACACGGTGGTAGAATGGTAAGCAGTGGCAGAGATAGGAGTATTGTGACGGGGTTCGTTTCGACCATGAGATGATAAAATTTCCCAGCTAATGTTAGGCGTGGGCCTCGCCCTATAGATACTTTAGACAGCCTCTCTCTAGCCCATTGCGTTGGACCAGGGCCGAGCTAGTTGTCCGGCAAGCAATCCTGTTTACTGTTTAGCTCGTGAGTAGTACTCCCGTTGAAAAATATAAGATGTACTTTGATTTCGTATCAGAATTAGAGTTTTTGTCATATATATAGCGTTTTTTCAATACGTATTTATAGAAATAATCGCATGCGATCGATATTGATAAAAATAACACTTCGTCGTTCACATCGGATGGCGCGCCAACGATTGACACGTGGCGCTGCGATCCGGCCAAAGAGACGACGGTGGCTCGCCATCTGCCCACAAAATGGCAGGTGATTAATTACCTGGGTAATTTTATGTTATTGAATTTGTAAATATAGCAAATGAGCTCAAAAAATTACGACATTTTTTTGTGAAGTTTCCCGAGGCATCGTGGTATGCTGTATAATTTTTTAAGGCTATTTGCTACCTCTAAAAATTCTTAGAATGACACATAATTAACTAGGTGATTAAGCAGTTATGCATCGCTCTAAGATTTTTTTTTAAATTATGGAATTTTTTATGAAGCTTTCTAATGTAGTGTGCTATGTTTTATAATTTTTATGTGATTTTTTGCACCACTTTGCTACCTCTAAAAATTATTTGAGCGATGCAAAATTAAACAGGTGATTAAACACTAATGGCCAGGGCTAATGGCCTACTGCCCAGCCACTGTGCGGTAGGCCTGGTGCTGCACAGTGACCGAACAACAGGGCATTAGCCCTTGGCACTATAATCACCCGTTTAATTACGTGCCACTCAAATATTTTTGAGAGGTAGCAAAGTAGTGTGAAAAATTACGTAAAAATTACACAACATAGCACACTGTGTTAGAAAGCTCCATAAAACATTTTGTAATTTTTCATGATCATTTTTTACCTCTAAAAATTCTTGGAGTGACGCATAACTGCTTAACCGCCTGTTAATTATTCGTCGTTCTAATAATTTTTAGAAATAGCAAATAGCCTTGAAAAATTTCAAAAAAATTATACAACGTACCATGCTACCTTGGGAAGCTCCATAAACAATGTCATAATTTTTTTGAGCTCATTTTTTATATTTACAAATTCAAAAAATTATAACGTAAAATTACGCAAGTAATCAAGCCTGCAGCTTAATCATCTGTCATTTGTGGGTAAATGGCAGGCCACCTGTTATCTGCTGGCCAAACAGCAGGCACCACGTGTCGACTGTTGGGCGCTGTCGTTCGATGACTCGACGACAAAAGCGTTATTTTTGTCATATCACTCGCATACGGCTATTTCTATAAATACGAGTTAAAAAGGCGCTAGATATGGCAAAAACTCTAAGAATTAAGATGGTGGTGAAATAAAAAAGATACAGTGAAAATAATATAAGTACCTTTTATAAGTATTTTAAAAAGATAAGTAAGGATATTTTATATGAATAGTAATAAGTAAAAGCACATGATTGAGAGAGTAAATAGAGGTCACTCCGGATAAGTTGAACCGAGGTGCACAGCTCTGACCTGTCACTCTGTCCGTACAGTCTGTTTGCTACGAATTTTGGACGTTTTTGGCACTGTTGCTACCCGAAATTCCGGAAATAGCCTCTTCGGAAACGAAATTCCAACTCTAGCCCCCATCTGACCGCACCATTTAACGGCGTCGCGACACGTGTCCAGTGGTGCGGCCGGGGAGCGCACCACACCTGAGTGGTGCGGTCCCCGACCGCACCACACTCCCGCCGTCTGCCACGTATATGGTGCGGTGCCGCACCGCACCACTCGCCTAATGGTGCGGCACCACACCGCACCACTGCGCGTCTGCATGAGGGTTTTTGCACGGGAGATTTTAATTTATACGCATTTGTAAAGTTATTTTTTTAAATAAAAATTTATGTGTATATGTGAAATAATGTGTGAAAATATAAATTTGAAGTGGAGTCCACTTTACTGCTTGTGTAATTAGTTGTGCAATTTTGAAAATTAAAAATATTGGTTGGTAGAGTACGAACGAAATTTGTGTGAAGTAATGATTAGTGTTTTTGTGATTTTCATATATTGCTGACCGTGAAAAATGTGTTCAACTGACAATAACAAATTTCGATCATGGTATGTTGTTTTATTGGAAGCAATTTAAAGAAAATTTTTTTGAGCACAAATGTGATATGAACAATTGGAGGAAATGAAGGAAAGTGATATTGAACACGTATGATTATAAGTTTTGTTAATTTTGTAGTTGTGAATCAGAAAAAAAAATTGAAAAAATTGTAAAACAAGTTTATGTTGATTATATGTTGTAGATGCATAAAAAATTTCGGTAAAATTTTTTTAGGAACGATTGTTCGTAGAACGATCGATATATAAAGTGGTAAGTGACTTTTAGGGTTTGATATGTTTTAAGGGTTTGCAGTCCGCGTGATGTTTGTATGTTTTGTCAATTTTGTAGTTATAAATCTGCGTAAAAATCGATAAAGTTACAATAGAAGTTTATGTTCAATGTAAGTTGTAGATGCATAAAAAATTTGGTAAACTTTTTAGGAACGATTGGTAGTAGAACGGTCGATACATAAAGTGGTAAGTGAATTTTAGGGTTTGGTCTGTTGTTAGGGTTTGCAATCTCCGTGATTGTTTTCAGTTTTGGCAATTTTGTAGTTATAAACTGGATAAAAATCAGATAAAGTTGTAATAAAAGATTACGTTCATTGTAAGTTGTAGATGCATAAAAAATTTTGGTAAATTTTTTTAGGAAAGATTGACCATAGAACGGTCGATACATAAAGTGGTAAGTGATATTTTGTAGGTGAGGACCGCTATGTTAATATTGTTAAATGAGGTGCTACGTGAATCATGGAATGCGAAAATACGAGATATTAAACTTCATAATACAGTTGGGAGTAATATGCCGCGTAGATTTTTATTACATGCATAACATATAGCATGATATGCGACTAACCCACCCAACTGCTCGTACGACCGTGAAGTGCTCCCAAGACCAGTACTGTAGGAGCACATAGCACGCCGCCAAGACCGGCTCGCTGGCCTCAGTACGCTGACATGCATCACACAAGCCTCGGTACGTGGCACTAAGGACTGCAGATCCACTTAAAATGTAGTTATAATCCACTTAACAAACAGCAAGATTACTGGTTACAACATCAGTACAAAAACTATTCACATAAAATATAAATTACAGTACTCTACAACTACAAATATTTTATCAAAAAAAATTGCAATATACTACGACCACAAATAACTACAAATATTTTACATTACAACAACATTACTTCATTTCTTAACATAAAATATAGAATACAACACGATAATTACATAAAATATAGACATATTGAGATCGTGTACGCTAATTACAGGCTAATCACTATAATACCATCTTAAACGCATGGAGATGATATTTACCTTTTCTTGAAGCTCACGAGAGGATCTACAACTTTCACAATTGCGAGAACTTCAGATACCTTCCAAAATTACTCCAAATCCCGTGTTTGTGTTCTTCTTTCCTTCAGTATGAGCGCCCTTTCTTGCTCCCTCTCTGGCTGCTTCTCTGTCTAGACTCTAGAGCAAATGCAAATGCACTGGAGCCTTCGAAAGCCATGCCACCCTCTTCCTTTTATCGCGAGAAAAAAACGGTCACATGCACAGAATGAAGTAGGGGCCGGTTCTCATGTATATACACGTGTTACAATCCTGCAGAAGAACATGCAATAGCAGCAGCACGGGAGCTACTTCCAACGAAAAAAGCTAGTAACACGTGGGAATCCTGCGGCTTTTGGCGACGGACGGACGCAGCATGTGGTGCGGTCGGCACCGCACCACCCGCCAAATGGTGCGCTACCCGCCGCACCACTGCCTCTGATGTGACCGCGGGAGTGTGGTGCGGTCGGGACCGCACCACTCAGGTGTGGTGCGCTCCCCGGCCGCACCACTGGACACGTGTCGCGACGCCGTTAAATGGTGCGGTCAGATGGGGGCTAGAGTTGGAATTTCGTTTCCGAAGAGGCTATTTCCGGAATTTCGAGTAGCAACAGTGCCAAAAACGTCCAAAATTCGGTTGCTACCACCCTGTGGCTCGGATGGGAGCACCCTCCTGCAACCTCACCCGTGCCTCCAGTTGAGCTTCAGACCCTGTTTCGAATTCTCTTATTCATGTGCTCCATCCGTACCATAACACTAAAACCACTTAATTTTTCAGCAATAAAATAGAGTGTATAATAGAAATATTTTAAAAACTAAATCTTTAACCTTCGTAATGGATTTATACTGTGGAATGATATTTCTCAAGAAGAGACTTACTATATTACAAGACGGAGGGAGAGCAATTAAATTATTTTATCTAAAGTTCATGAGTTTTAAAAATAGCGCGTCCTTACCGGTGCTTCGGAGAGAAGAAATGGTTTACACTTTACAGGCTACACCTTGTCGTCAAGCTTAAACCATTACTTTATTTCCCATTATTAATCGTAGTGTGGTACACGCAGCACGCTGACACCACATCATCCGTGACGCAATCTAGACTCTGATATATTGATCCATTCCGTTTTTATATGTTCACTGCCTTCCTATTCGGGGAAATTTAACTATTTGTCACTTTTAAGAATGTCATCTATTTAAATATCGTCTTCTTCGTTGCAATTAATAATTTGCCACTCTTAATATGTGGTTGACTAATTTTTTACCACTTTCGAGCCCACAAAGCGCCAAATCATGCCATGTCACGGAGGCGCAGCGCGGCGTGGCACGGCGGGAGGCGCGCGAGCACGAGCGCGCGGCGGCGCGAGCGTGGCGGCGAGGCGCTGCGCCGCCACGAAGCAGCGGCGGCGCGGGCGGAGCGCCTCCCGAGCTGCCGAGCGCCTCCGTGCCCCATTTCCCCTACCACCTCCTCTGCAGCAGGCGCCCTCCGGCAGGCTCCGCCGCCAGCGTCACCCGATGGTTCTCGGGACTCCCTGGGTCCCTCTTTGCATTCACCGCCACCCTCTACCTCTCCTCCCCCGCCTAATTGGCTTCTCTCTCCCTGCAGGCCGCCGGCGAGCCATCTCTTCACCAACTCCGGCGCCAAGGCTTCACGGTGACCCGCCGCACCCCGAGCCAATTGCTCGCGCCTGGAGCACCGCCCGGCCACCACGAAGACATTCCCCACCTCACCGGGCTCCGTATCCCTCTCCGGCAAGCCAGCACCGTGCCCCGGCCCGCGCCACCGCCGGCTCCCGATGCCAGCCCGCCACGGTTACTCTCCGGACCTGCCAACGCCTCCGGTGAGCTCCCCTTGGCCCACTAATGCTCATGTTCCCCCTACTCCTCTCCTTTCCCCTCCGGCCGCCGCCGCCATTGACGGCCTCCCGCCGTGCCTCCCGCTGCACACGCCGCGCGCGCCGCGCCGCGCGCCTCCTCGCGCCTGCGCCTCCGTGACATGGCATGATTTAACGCTTCGTGGGCTCGAAAGTGGCAAAAAAATTAGTCAATCACATCTTAAGAGTGGCAAATTGTTAATTGCAACGAGGAAGATGACATTTGAATAAGTGACATTCTTAAGAGTGGCAAATAGTTAAATTTCCCTCCTATTTGAGCATCCGATGTATGGTCAGCAAATACGGAGAGTTCAAACTCGAAAGTGTGCAGATATCAGTGATCAACAGCAACCATCTCCTCTTCCGATCTCGTCGGAAAATTCTGCGCTCGCTTTGCCAGTGTGAATTTGAGAGATGGACACCAACAGCGGCGGCATGCACGTAGTGATGCTGCCATGGCTGGCCTTCGGCCACATCCCCCCCTTTGCCGAGTTCGCCAAGCGCGTAGCTCGGCAGGGCCACCGGGTCACCCTCCTCTCCACGCCTAGAAACACCCGCCGCCTCATCGACATCCCTCCCAGCCTCGCCGGCCTCGTCCGTGTCGTGGACATACCCCTGCCGCGCGTCGAGCGCCTGCCGGAGCACGCCGAGGCGACCATCGACCTCCCCTCCGACGACCTCCGCCCGTACATGCGCCGGGCCTACGACGCCGCCTTCGACGGCGAGCTGTCGCGGCTGCTGCAGGAGCCGGGGCTGTCGAGGCCACACTGGGTCCTCGCCGACTACGCGGCGTACTGGGCGCCGGCGACCGCGGCGAGGTACGGCGTGCCGTGCGCGTTCCTCAGCCTGTTCAGCGCCGCGGCGCTCAGCTTCTTCGGCCCCGCGGAGGCGCTCATGGGCCGCGGGAAGTACGCCAAGACGGAGCCGGGGCACCTCACCGCCGTCCCCGACTACGTCCCCTTCCCGACCACCGTCGCGTACCGCGGCTACGAGGCGCGCGAGTTGTTCGAGCCGGGCCTGCTCCCGGACGACTCCGGCGTGTCGGAGGGCTACAGGTTCGGCAAGTCCATCGAAGGGTGCCAGCTTGTGGGCATCAGGAGCAGCAGGGAGTTCGAGCCGGAGTGGCTGCAGCTGCTCGGCGAGCTCTACCAGAAGCCGGTGATCCCCGTAGGGCTGTTCTCGCCACCGCCACCACAAGACGTCGCGGGCCACGAGGCAACAATGCGTTGGCTGGACAGACAAGCACCAAACTCCGTCGTGTACGCGGCCTTCGGCAGTGAGGTGAAGCTGACGAGCGCACAGCTGCAAAGAATCGCACTCGGCCTGGAGGCGTCCGGGCTGCCGTTCATCTGGGCATTCAGGGCGCCGGCGGAAACCGACACCGGCGACGGCACAGACGGGTTGCCGGAAGGCTTCGAGGAGCGGGTCAACGGCCGCGGAGTCGTCTGCCGCGGCTGGGTGCCTCAGGTCAGGTTCCTGGCCCATGGATCGGTCGGAGGGTTCTTGACGCACGCTGGTTGGAACTCCATCGTCGAGGGCCTCGCCCACGGCGTCAGGCTGGTCATGCTGCCGGTGATGTTCGAGCAGGGCCTCAATGCCAGGCACCTTGTGGACAAGAAGATCGGCGTCGAAGTGGCGCGGGACGAACAGGACGGCTCATTCGCGGCCAGAGACATCGCTGCCGCTCTGAGGAGGGTCATGACGGGCGACGAAGGCGCGGAGTTCGGGGCTAAGGTCAAGGAGCTCGCCAAAGTATTTGGAGACGAAGAGGTGAATGATCAGTGCGTGCGAGATTTTCTCAGGCGCTTGTCGCAATACAGCAGGCAGCAAGAAGGATAGCATCTCAGTACTAGTACCATTTCAGGATTCTACACTCCTACTTACTAAGGAAAGAACGAAAGAAAATGAAAATGTGTCGTGCCATTTCAGGTGCGGTGTAATAGCAAATCTATGCTTTCAAGACAAATAAAGACAGGCAACGCAATGTGCAAATTAGGCATTGTTAGTGAAGGTTTGTATTTCAGCAGCTTGTTGTCTTTTTGCCCCATCCATCAACAGCTTTATGTTCTTCGCGACTATCACCGCATGCCTCTGTGCGAAGTACCCTTGCTTGAGCTCCTGCCAACAAGAAATTTTACGAGGATCAGTACCATGTTTTTCTTTCTACAGCCGCAAGCACATCATTTAGCAAATAGATTTGTCAGCATTGAAATCACATACGGGCTATCTGTTGGATATATGAGGAAGTTCCACCACATAAATGGAAGTTAAGGATGACTTACAGCAACATCAGTGATATCACCGGCAGCAAAAATATTACTTTGGCCTTTCAGTCTCGGATTTGCATCAACCATCAATCTTCCATCACAATCCAAGTAATCTCTCAGCTCAGAATCTCTAATCCATGATGAACTCAGTGGACTGTCGAGGCAAGAGAAGTAGCAATCGGCTGTTATCTCTACCCCAGATGAAGTTCTATAGAGCCTGTCTCCCTCTGACATGGACTCTAGATCGACTGACTCATTCAAAATTACTTCGACATTCTTTGATCTCAGCCAACGCACTGCCTTGCCGCCAGCTTTTTGGCCAAAAGATTCTAACAATCTTGGTCTGTCATGAACCAAGTCACTCTCTTGTCTGGATAATTCACAGCTATTTCATCAGCAAGTTCAACACCTGATGGCCCACCCCCAACAATAAGAATAGACCCAGTATGTTTTATCTCCATGTGATCTGGAAATGTAAGTGAGATCAGACACACAAGAGCTAACAATATCTTTTGCAAAGAACCAGTCATATCCAGCAAACATTCCCTATGTCAAATGTACAGCAGCAGTGACACACTTAAAAAGAGTATAGAATAAATATAGCTAGCATGACATGTCGATATATGCGATCCTGAGCTATTGCTAGACAAGTCCATTTGAAAAATACGAGGAATTGATAGTGATTTTTAGAAACATGCTTGTTACTGCAAATGAATCAAAATGTAAGAATGGTTATGTAAACAGATTCAGTTCTGCCAACAAGTTCTATAAGTTCATTTTTTCTGATGAGTGGAATCTACATGTTATAATTTTGTTTGGTTGTCCAAAACAATTGTCATGTGCATGTAAATGATACACATCGATAGACAAGAGAAACTTATGAAAACAAAGAATCAATTTGAGGAAAGTGGTAGCTTGCCTTCCTGAAACTGTTCTAGCCTGTCTCCTTTTTTGAGGACGCTGATTTGCATGACCTGTGGCTATGACAAGGTATTTGTATTCCACCAAACGACCCTCTGCTGTTATCACGGCCTCTTCACTTACATCAGCAGCAGAGGCTGTAATAACTTGACCGCTCACTAAGTAATCAGTGTGGTTAATTAATGACTTCGCAGCAACAGATGGCTCCACCTTTGATCTTAAATTAGTCCATGTAATTTCAAAGTATTCCTTCCTAAAATCAAGCAAAACAAAGATGTGTAAGGACTTTTAAGATGAAGAAAGTAAAACTTGGGGTTATGCTGGCATTCTCTTCTTCAAATATGTCAAATAAGATGATACCTTATGTGGTGACTAAAAAACTAGTCTATTCACAATTCTGTAAAGCCAGGCAGCCAGCAAGTAAACAAAGTATGCTCACAGAGGAACACAGTTGAATTCAGGTAGGAGTGTGTGCATGTGTCTGGAGTGGGTGACAAATTCTGATGTGAAAATGCTCCTTCAATCAATTCATTTTTAAAAAAAATTCTTTATAACTACTTTTCTATATACTGTGAGCATCCGAGTGACGGATCACAAATATTCAAAGGCGAATCATAAAGTTCATTTTGCCGTCAATACAGAAGGAGTGTACTGAAGATCTACATCAAGTCACTGAGGTGCTTCGCATTGAAATCACATCAAAGAAAAAGAAAAATCAATGCTCAGGACTTAAGGTCACTATCCAGAGCACATAAAGATAACATTTTTCCTTCATGGTCAGAATTCTAAATAGTTGAGATTTAGATACATATTGGTGAGAAAAATAAACAGATAAGCAAACCAATTCTTCTTTAACAAGTGAAAAGATCATTCAACGATTCCATAAGATATCTCATGCTCTCGTGGAATTATAGTTTGGCAGAACTAATGTAATCGATTTATCTGAATATCTGGCATTAATGAATGAAAGAAATTCAACATTGAATGATCCGCGTAAAAGCCATACGCAATGTGCACGATCCTATCAAGCATGCCACACTTATGACACGAGCACAACAACAACGCATCTGATTCCTAGCGGCAATTTTGGGGATAGATTTTGGAGGTGGCATCAGCAAATCCAAAATCAGAATCGAACAGGCGTGCAACTAATGGAAGGCTTTTATGCGGAGAAAATTAGCGACCCAAATTTTGGATGGAATGCTTGGACGCTTACAGGTCGATGAGGGCGACTTCGGCGTGGTTCTGAAGGGAATTAGCGAGGATATGATAAAGATATTGTGTTGAAATACTGTTAATATATCAGTTATTTAGTGTAAGTTCCGTACGAGTTGAACTTGCACCTAGAATGATAAGATTCATCTTCGCACAGTTGATGAATAGACTATGCCTTGAATTTACAGCTTTTCGTGATCAGTTTTCACTTGAAATCTCAACTAGTATTAGACTGTCAATGAACCACACCTAAACGGAGCAATAGATGGTCATGCTACCTTATCTGCTTATGAGCTTTCTAGAGAATGCCCCCTTCTCGTGAATTGCGACCACACAATTAAGCTCAAGTAAGTGTATTTTTTTAGATATCCTGCAAGCTAATACATTTTCCTCATTTGGACAACAAAATACATTAAGGCTTTATGCCAACCTTCTATACAGTCGAAAGTACATTATTTATTAGGACATAGGTATAATAAATATGTACTCTCATCTACCTTTAGTAATTAGTACAAAAATATAAGGCTCAAGGTCTAGTCCAATCTAACCCAAGTTTGACCCAATAAAGAAGGGTCCAAAGTTGACCTAATCCACTTATAATTTTGGATCAGCCTGATTCATAAGCCTAAACAGACCCAACCCCATTAGCAACCCTAGCCAAAACACTGGCCTTTGGCCATGTCACTAGCGCACGTGACAAAACCGATCTAACCAGATGCCACGCAAGGAAAACCACTATCCAAAACTGTTGTTGGGGTCAAGTAATCTGGTTGTACAACATTTTAAATAGCCAGTTTTTTACTTAGAAGGTTAAGTGGCCGCACCCATATCCTTCGTAGGTCATATTGATTTTTTTTTTGTTTTGAACTCGGCAAAGCAGATCAATTTGTCATGCAATGCTACACTGTCACATTTAGGGTCCCTAGCTGAATGTCCGTGCGTTGCTACGGATTTTTAAAATTTATCATACTACATGTTTTAAAACTCTCAGGCGGAAAAATTTTTAGAATACGCATACAAACATGTTCTAAAAGTTTTAAATTCGTCAAGTAAGTCGGAAGCCGTTGATCACACATCGTGGTCATAAGTCGGAAGACATTGACCACACCTCGTAGTCGTAAGTTGGGAGCTCTCAAGCACACCTCATCATTGTAAGTCAGAAACTATCGACCATCGCGCATGGTCATAGGTCGAGAGCGGTTGACCATCGCTGGTGGTCGTAAGTTGGCAGCGATCGACGATCAATAATGGTTCTAAATCGGGAGCCTTCGATAATGGCTCATAGTCGTACATCGGAAGCTGACAACCATCGTTCGTGGTCGTAAGTCGAAAGCTATCAAGGATACCTCATGGTCGTAAGTCGGAACACATCGACTAGCACTCGTGGTCATAAATCGGAAGACATTGACTGCACCTTGTGGTCGTAAGTTAGAAGTCGTCGACCATCGCGCGTGATCGTAGGTCGGGAGCGGTCGACCATCGCTGGTGGTCATACGTTGGCAGGTCTCTGGTGCACTTGTGCCTTGTTGCCCGACTGTCGGTGCCAGCCTGCTCTGTCCCGACTTCGACCATGGCCCTTTGACGTCAACCACGGCCCCCTTCGACCATGGCCCCCTTCGACCACAGCCCTGACTTCGACCACGGTGTCGACTTTGACCATGGCCTCGACTTCGACCACAACCTCGACTTCAACCACTACCACCTTAAACTTCGACCACTACCCCCTTTGACTTCGACCACTGCCCTCTTCAACCACTGTCCCCTTCGACCACGACCCTTCGACGTCGACCACTTCTCCCTTCGATCACGACCCCTTTTGACCACGGCTTCGACTTCGACCAATGCTCGTGGTCGTAAGTCAGAAGACATCAGCCACATCTCGTGGTCGTAAGTCAGAACACATCGACTAGCACTCGTGGTCGTAAATTAGAAGCCATCGATCACATCTTATGGTCAAAAGCATGTTACAATCTATGGAGAGTATGAGACCTTGTGGGTCTTGCTATCGAGGGTGAGGATCTTGATCTCAAGTGTGACTTGGGGTAGGCGACAGGGATGTCCAACTGGAGGGGAAACTTGTAGCGGCGGAGGTTGTGGATGAACTAGCAAGTGCCCTCCGAGTTGGCACTACGACTACGAGCATGACTGCTACGACCACGTCTACGGGCATTATGACTATGACCATGACCGCGACTTCAACCACTGCCCCCTTTGACTTCGAGCATTGCCCACTTTGATTTCGACCACTGCCCCCTTTAACCACTGTCCCCTTCGACCACGGCCCTTCAACGTCGACCACTTCCCTCTTTGACCACGGATTCGACGACGACCACGAATCTTCGACTTCGACCACTGCCCCCCTCGACCACTATCCCCTTTGACAACGGCCCTTCGACGACCACGGCCCTTCGACATCAACTACTTTCCCCTTCGACCACCACTCTCTTTGACCGCTGTCTCCTTTGACCATGACTCTTCGATGTCAACCACTTCCCCTTTCGATCACGACCCTCTTTGACCACAGATTCAACGAGGACCACAAATCTTCGACTTTGACCACTGCCCCCCTTGACCACTGTCCACTTCGATCACGGCCCTTCGATGACCACAACCCTTCAACGCCGACCACTTCCCCCTTTGACCACGGCCTCCTTCGACCACAGTTTCGACTTCGACAAATAATTTTCGACTTTGACCACGGATCTTCGACTTCGACCACTGCCCCTTTGACCACGACCCCCTTCGACCATGGATCTTCGACTTCAAACACGTATCTGCGATTTTGACCACTACCCCCTTCGACCACTACCCCCTTTGACCACAGCCCTTTGACGACCACGGCTCTTCGATGTCAACTACTTCCCCTTTCGACTACCACTCTCTCTGACCACTATCCCCTTTGATCACGACCCTTCGACGTCAACCACTTCCCCTTTCGACCACGACCCCTTTCGACCATGGATCTTCGACTTCGACCACGGCCCTTCGATGACTATGACCCTTCGACGTTGACCACCTCTCTTTTTTACCACCATCCCCTTCGACCACGGTCCTTTGACGTCGACCACTGTCCCCTTCGACCACGGCCTTTCAATGTCGACCACGACTTCGACTTCGACCACTGTCCCCTTCGACAACCACATCCCTTCGACGTCGACCACTTCCCTCTTTGACCATCGACCCCTTCGACCACAACATCGACTTTGACCACGGATCTTTGACTTCAGCCACATCGCCTCAACCACACCCCCTTGACCATAGCCGCGACGTCGACCACAGCCCCCTTCGACCATGTCCTCAACGTCGACCATAGCAGCCTTTGACCACGGCCCTTCGACTTCAGCCACTGCCTCTTCGACCATAGCTTGAACTTCAGCCACGACTCTTCAATTTCGACCACGGCCCTTCGACTTCGACCACGATCAACTTTGTCTATGGCCCTTCGACTTCAACCACTACCTCCTTCAACCACTGTTCCCTTCAACCACGGTTTGGACTTCGACCATGACTCTTCAACTTCGATCACAGCCCTTCGACTTCGACCGCGGACCGACTTCGTCTACGGTCCTTCAACTTCAACCATTGCCTCCTTCGACCACTGTCCCCTTCGACCACGACTTGGACTTCAACCACGGCTCTTTGACTTCGACCACAGCCCTTCGACTTCGACTACCGCCCCTTCGACCACGGCTCGACCACGGATCTTCGACTTCGACCACGGACCCCTCCAACCAAGGCTTTGACTTCGGCCATGGCCCCTCGACCATGGCCCCTATTCGACCACAACATCAACTTCGACGACCAGCTTGAGAGACCAAAATCGCCAGATAGTGCAACGGGCTCCGAGCAAAGAGCAAGAGGCGGTACAGAAACTCACCGGGCGAACGACCACTGGGCAGTGGTGGCAGGGGAGAGCCACGTGGGCGGGCGTAGTAAGAGGAAGCCGTCACCATCACCGAGTGCCATTCTTTCTGATTCACCGGCCGCTGTCGCCAAGAGTCATTCTCTCCGATCCACCGGTCGTTGTCACCGAGCGTCATGCTGCTGGTTGGAGGGGCGATGGGAGATGGAATTGGTGGTGGCGCCCTGGGGAAAGTTGGAGGACTGCAACCAGACGTTGCCGTGCGGGGTTGCAGGAGGTGGAGGTAGGGAGGCAGCGGCGGGTAGATGGGGAGAGAAGGCGGTGGGCAAATGCGTTGGGGTGGAGGCGATGGGGATGCGACGCTGCTAGGGAAAGTTGGGGATTGATCGTAACGCCCGCTTCGTGGGCGCGACGGACACGGCATTCGTAACTATCCAAGCATGAAGCAGTTATGGAGTGTCGCGTAAGAGTATACCATCGCATGCTTACAACAAAAGTCCAGCATATACTTGACATAAGGATTAACATCCGTGGTTTTTGGGCGTGCAAGCCCAAAGCATATTTACATTACAAAAAGCCTTCCAGAATCCGCCTGAGCGCGGCCGAGACCTACAGCCAAGGGTCCTCGTCGAAGAAAAGGTCCTCCGGGACTTCTTCAACGGGGAGACCTTCTCCTTCGCCTTGATCCTCTAAAGATTAGATTTAGCAAGCCGTGAGCCAACCAACCGCTCAGCCAATCCCAAAGGGATCTTAACTTACTACATGCACGGAACTTCAAGGAAGGGAATATATTTGGTTTATTATCTTTCGGTGGATGCGCTTTATTTGCAATCATTTTAATAAGACGGACTCAAAACTTACTTCTTAAGATCTCGGGGTTTTCAACAAGAGTTCATTAACCAACCTAAACAAGTTAAATGTTTACAAAACTACTTAAGCTTTCTTGCTGGAATCACCCAAGTGACACGGCTCAATAACCGGAGCACGGCGTATTCGAATACCATTTATTTGACTCTCGCGAGTTTGCTCGCCTTTACCCACACGATCCCTTAACTCCCGCTAAAGAGTTAAGAAAGCCGTGTCTTGTCACCGCTCGACTCTTTATATAGGCTCTACCCGGTAGAATTCACTAAGTCCGCTCGCTCACACACACACACACAAAGAAAAGAAAACGGTGCCGCTCGAGTGAACTCTACCGTTGTTAGGCACCCAATCACGGCTTGCCTAACCTCACCGCTAAACCTCCTCCACCGCCACACTGCAGAGTTTCAATCGAGTTGAGCGGCTACTAGACAAGTGTTGACAAGTCAACTCCCGTGGTTTGAGCGGTTCTATGACATTTGCTCAAGATAAGGGTTTTAGTCCTTAATTTCACATGGTCCGCAACCTCACAGGCCCGCGACCCAACCTAGGGTAAGCGGTGGCTTAAACCGCCTAGCGGCGCACCTCAACCCCACTTACCCTACTCCAATCCTAGGGTAAGAGATGGGCGAAACCGCCTCACGGCGCACCACAATCCCTTACCCTACCTTGTGCCCGCAATCACTCTCCGCCTAGGGCACGGTGTCCCATTCCACCCTACCCTAGAGTCGGGTTTGCAAATTCTATTGGCCCAGACCACACCTTATCAAGACAAGACTTTGCATGAAGATAATAATCTACAGCTATCTAGATTAATGATAATTAATTCTAGGGTTTCAAAGGCATGGCTACAAATTAAACATGGCATTTAACGGTGATAGGATTAACTACATAACAAGCCATTCTAAACATTTTATTTTATTTCAAACTAACATTTCACAATTAACATAATGCAAATAGCATATTAACATATATGAACAACATGGGTTTCAATATGATCAAAGGATTTGGGACTTGCAGTCAATCCGAATGATTTCGCTAGCTCGAACGAAGAATCTCCGGCCCCGAGGTCGCAAGCTGAACTTCCGGAGTCTCCGACACTAGCGCAAACATACAAAACAAATTAAATCCAGCTTGAGACTAATCAAGCGAGGAAAAATAAACTATTTGAAAAGGAGTAAATTGCATAAACACCCCAAATGGATTTTTAGGAATTTATGTGGGGAGGATCTGTGGAAATGGAGTTCACCAGAGGGTCTGGGATAATATTTGGAGCAAAGTGGTGAAGTTTGGGAATTTTTGGGATTTTCTGTGATTTTCTAGGATTTATTTGAGTTTTCTGGAATATTGGAAATTGGAAAATCCGGGGAAATTCAAATACACAGCATCGGGCCGGTCCGGTCGCTACAAAGGCGCCCGACCAAAGGGTTTGAAGCGCGCGCGATGGGAGCGAGCGGCGGAGGGAGGCGCGCCACCGCGCAGCGCCCACGAAGCGCGGATGGGCGACGCGCGTCCCGCGCGTGCGGCCGGACGCGGCGGCGGCGGCACGCGCGGTGATCCGACGGACGAGGGGTGACGTCTTTACGGGATCGGACGGTGGGACTTAAGGAGGCGGCGAACCGTGCAGAGGATCCAACGGCGGTTAAACGGCAACGAGCGGATCCGGCGGCGAGAGAGGGGCCACGCCATCGTCTTCTACCTCGGCGCGCGCGCGGCGCGAGGGACGAGACGGCGGCGTCCTCGCTCCGCCACGGCGAAGGGTCCCGACGGCAAAGAAGGGTACCACCGGTAGGTCTGAGTGAGAGAGTCCATTTTGGGGCTCGAGGTGCGGGACCAACGGGATGGCAGGGGAGAGAAGGGGTGATTCGGTCCGTCCGCGGTGGAGGTCACCGACGGCGAGAGAGGTCAATCGGGGCGCTACACCATCCGGGAGTTGGAGGCTTACATTGGAGGTGGCGGTGGGAGCGGGAGGCGCGAGGTGAGCGGCCACGGGAGGGGTGCGACGGCCGGGAGGAGCCGACGGCGGCGTTCCACGGCGAGTACGGCCAGGGGACCCACCAACAGATCGGACACGGAGGGGATGCTGCAGGCGAAAGCAATTGAGGAATAAGGGAGGGGAGCGGAAGATCCGCTTTACGGGTTGCTTGCGCGAGGGGCGACGACGCGGAGCCTCGGCGTGCGGGGCTCCAATTGGCGGCTCTGGGGAGGCGGGGAGTAGTGGGAGCGAACGGGGTACTGGGGCGCTCGGGAAGCAAAGGAGTGAGGGGAGCGGAGGGGGTATTTGTACCCGGGCGGAGGAGAGGAGTCTTCGGGAGAAGGCAACGGAGGGCGCGGAGTCAGCAGAATGACGGGAGTTGGGGGCGCTCCTCGCGCGACGGGCGGTGACCGAGCCGAGCGGCGTAATGGCGAGGTGACAAGACGGCCGAGGGTGGCGCTGCGCGCATGGGAGGGGAGTGCGTCGCGCGTGGAGGGGACGGCGGGCGCGCAGTGGGGTCGACGCAGCTGGCGCCGCGTGGCGCGGAGTCTCGCGGCGATCGGGACAGCAGCGGGGCGAGAGCGAGCCGCGGCGAGGGGCGTCCGCGCGAGGAGGAGGGAGCGCGCCAGCGGGGCCAGCGCAGAGGGGCGGCGTGGCGCGGAGCGCCACGATTTGGACCGTGGCGGTCGGCGCGCGGCGAGGCGAATCGAGGCGGCGCTGCTCGCGCGAGGCGCAGCGCAGCGCGCGCGGCGCGAGGAAAGCGGAGGAGCGGCGCCACGAGAGGAGGAGGAGACGTCCGCGGAGGGGCCGAGGAATGGAGAAAGCGGAAAGAAGCGGGCGCCGAGAGAAAAGAAGACGCCGCCCAAAGGAAAGGCGGGAGGGAAACTTTCCCAAAAGGAAAGTTTCGAAATTCACCTAAAACCGGCAAAAATTCACAAATTTTGGATTTTGAAATTTTGGGGCTTTTCAACCTACCCCTTAAAAGAATCTCGACCCGAGATTAACTTGGTCCGAGGAGTAAGTTGGGAAATCCCATTGCAAGTCGATTCGTTCCCAAGTGGACTCATCCTCGTGTGATTCTTCCACCGCACTCTGCAAAATCGATATTCTTGTTTCGATTTGCCTCTCGATGTTTCAAGTATTTGTAGTGGTTCTTGAGATACGTGCGATCATCCCGCAATTCAATATCGACAATGGCACTTCATCCGTTGGTTGACGTAGACACTTTCAAGTCGAGATACGTGGAACACATTGTGCATTCTTGACAAGTTGGGTGGGAGCCGCACTTGATAAGCTACTTCCCAACTCTTCCGATAATCTGAAACGGTCCCACGTATCTTGGTGCTAGTTTGCCTTTAACTTGAAATCTCTTAATTATTTTGAATGGAGTGACTTTGATGTAGACGAAATCTCCAACTTCAAAACTCAAATCCTTCCTGCGGTTGTCCGCATAGCTCTTCTGTCGGTCTTGTGCCATTTTGAGTCTGTCTCTGACAATTCTAACATGTTCTTCTGTGTCTTGAACAATCTGAGGGCCAATAAGTTGTCGCTCTCCTGTTTCTGTCCAATTTAGAGGGGTTCTGCATTTTCTGCCATAAAGTGCTTCAAACGGGGCCATTTGGATACTAGCTTGGTAGCTATTGTTGTATGAGAATTGGGCGAATGGTAAGCAAGTATTCCAGGCTGCACCATACACAATAGCACAAGCTCTCAACATATCTTCTAAAATCTGATTTGTTCTCTCTGTCTCATCCATCCGTCTGGGGTGATAGGCTGAACTGAAATTCAAATCGTGCCCATTGCTTCATGTAATTTCTCCCGAACTTAGATGTAAATTGTGCTCCTCTATCCGACACAATTTTCTTTGGAACTCCATGTAGAGTTACAATTCGGTCAAGTATAACTCGGCAAGTTTATCTTTCCCATACGCTTGCTTGATCGGGAGGAAGTGAGCCACTTTGGTCAATCTATCGACAATGACCCAAATAGCATCATATCCTCACGAGTCTTGGGAAGTCGAAGAATAAAATCCATGCCGATCATTGTCCCATTTCCATTCGGGTATTGGCGAGGTTGCAACAATCCCGATGGTTTCTGGTGGTCTATCTTGATCTGCCGCGCACATCACATTTAGCTACATACTCGCCACTTCCTTCTTCATCCGGTTCCACCAATACTTCTTCTTGAGATCTTGGTACATCTTAGTACCTCTGGGTGAATTGAGAATTGGGACGAATGGGCTTCGGACAATATTAATTCCCTTAACTCTTTCTTGTCGGGTATGCAATAGCGACCAAGGTGAGGATTCCATGCTCGCTCATCGTATACTCGAGGAGTCTCTTTCTTCAATATCCTTTTTCAGTTTTGAATCTCTTCATCTTCATCTTGTGCCGCTTTAACTGATCCACAAGAATGGTTGAATTTCTAATCTTTGTTTCTTCACCTTGTTACGTGATCACCAAGTTGATCGTATATGTCCCTTTGCAGTCGCGGATACTACGATTTGCTAGTTTTGCTTGGACGAGCCTTGCGCTAAGGGCGTCGGCAACTACATTGGCCTTGCCGGGTGATCGAAGATCAACATCATAATCCTTTATCGCCCACCATCTGCGCTGTCTCATGTTTAATTCGGCTGTGTAAATAGGTACTTTAGGCTCTTGTGATCGTAAAATATCTCACATCGATTCCCAGCCAGGTAGTGCCGCCAAATTTTTAGTGCATGCACTCATGGTGCTAGTTCTAAATCGTGTGTGGGATAATTCTCCTCATGCGGCCTCAATTGTCTTGAGGCATAGCGACAACCTTCCGTCTTGCATAAGTACACATCCCAAACCTTGCTTTGAAGCATCACAATAAACACGGAATTCCTTTTCGATTAGGCAAAATCGGGCGGGCGTGGTTGTCAATTTGGTCTTTAACATCTGAAAACCTTCTTCACATGCATCGGTCCATGTGAATGGCTTGTCCTTCTTCAATAGCTGAGTGAGTGGTCGAGAAATTTCGAGAAGCCTTCAATGAATCGCGATAATAGCCCGCCAATCCAAGGAAACTCCTTACTTGACCACGGTCTTGGGTTGTTTCCATTCCATAATCGCAAATATCTTTTCTGGTCGACCTTTACTCCATCTTGAGATATGATGTGACCCAAGAAAGCCACTTCTTTAGCCAAAAGCGCACTTGTCAAACTTTGCATATAGCCGATGTTCCCTCAGTCTTGACAATACCATGTGCAAATGTTGTCTGTGCTCTTCTTCACTCTTGGAATATATCAGGATGTCATCAATGAAGACAATCACAAATCGATCCAATTGGTCCATATGCACCAGGTTCATAAGATTCATGAAATATGCTGGCGCATTGGTTAGACCAAATGGCACGACCGTGAATTCAAATAATCCATATCCGTGATGAAAGTCGTCTTCTCTCGATCTTGCTCTCGGATTTTAAGGCGATGATAACCCGAGCGCAGATCGATCTTGAAAACACTTTGGCACCCTTGAGTTGATCAAAGCGGTCATCAATGCGGGAGAGGATACTTGTTTTTGATGGTGACGAGATTCAAGCCTCGGTAATCAACACACATCCTTAATTCTCCATTCTTCTTTTCACAAATAAGATGAGGTGACCACATGAAGTACTTGGTCGAATGAATTCCTTCCTTGGAGTTCATCTAGTCGCTTCTTCAATTCTTTCACTCACTAGTGACATTCTATCTTGATGTTTGGCAATTGGCTTGGTACTGTATCAATTCAATAGCAAGTTCCACTTGTCGTCGGGAGGTCTTCTGGTAATTCTTAGGAAAGACATCTGGATACTCTTGTACCATCTGGTACTTGATTAGGTGTGGCTGCTATCATGTTGATCATACGCTTCTTAGCATCTTTTAATACTTCTCGATCTGTCTCTACTATCACTTTCGACCTTCGCACTGACCAATGACACTGCCTTGATCTCACGATCTACCTTGCCTTTGTTCTTGGCCAACCAGTTCATGCCCAAAATGGCATCTAATCCTGTCATATCTAGTTGCAACAAATCTGCTCTAAAATCTACCCCTTGGATTTTTATACTGAGTCCCGCACACCCATTGTGGGACTCCATTCTAACCCCAGGGGTCTCAACCACATAGGGTCTTGGTAAAGCAACGAAGGCAATTGATTTCTTGAAGCAAAACTCTTCAAACAAATGAATGTGTTGCACCAGGATCAAACAAAATCAACGCAGTATGGAGTTGATTGGAAACATACCAGCAATGATGTCGCTAGCCCTGCGCGTCCTCTGCCGACACGTGGTTCACCCTTGCATAGAAGGTGGATGCAGCACGGCCTCTGCCTCTACTTCCGACGTGAAATTGGTGTGCTTACCGAGACCGGGTCCAGTGCTTTGATCTGTAGATATCCTCCTTGGGAGTGCTAGGGCTTGATCTGCGTCTTGTTTTCTTGCGGTTGCTGATTTTGGACTTGCGGTCTTGCCGCATCGGATGGCAAGTTCCTTCTAGGACATTGGTCTCTATAGTGTCCAACTTCTCCGCAGGTGAAAACAAGCATTGGATCTCTTTGGGCAGCTACTAGCAAGATGATTTCCACCGCGGTGGGACACTTGGCGCTAGTGGCAAAGGAGAATTATATTGCTGTGATTGGCGGGATCGAGTCCTCGGTAACCTCACTGGCGGCGGGAGGATTGGGATCGATATGAGGCGATCCCGATGTCCCGATTCGTTGAGCATTTTGTGAAGAGGATTGGGATTTGTGTACTTGCCTTACGCTTCCTATAGTCCTCCATTTCTCCTCTAGCTTCTTACGAGGTGATTAAAGTTATTCACCATGTCATGTAAATCTCGGAACTTCGAGTGAAATATGAAATTTGAGAGCCGCTGTAATCCATCTGAATCTATTCATCTTCTTGTCTTATTTGTCAACATCTTTAGGGCAAACTCGACAAATGGTTGAACTGATGTAAGTACTCCATAGCGGTGCGTCCTCCTTGCTTAAGCGCAAGAAATTCTCGGCGCTTAGCCTCCATGGCGCTATCTCTGGTATGTGTGCCTTGCGGAAGGCCTTTGAAAAGTCCTCCCAACTAATGTCTACGCTCGTAGGGTGCGTTGGTAGTTAATCCACCACGTGGGCGCGGCACCGCAATCGATGGGATGCGTACAACACCTTCTCTTGGTCATCGCATCGAGTGTTTGAAGCTTTCTCTCCACGTCCACAAGCCAATCCTCGGCTACCGTAGGGTCGTGGAGTGGAGAAGACCGGTGGGCGTGTTTTAAAAATCGCCCATCGGGTGGAAATTTGAGAACCATCCCGAGGAGCATTACTCCCACTAGGAACACTGGAGGATCGGGTTGCCATCTGTTCGAGAAGCTGAGCTTGTTGATCTAACACTTTCAAGATATTCTGCTCTCCTTGATATCGATTCTTTTCTAACATTTCAATAACCTTTGCAAGTGTGTTACAGTGGTGGCGGTGCACCGCCCACTGGTTCGACCCGTCGCCTCGCTCCATCATTTATTGGGAACTTGAGGTTAGATTTGCAATGGTTTTACAATTAAGAGGTAAGTAAGACTTTGAATTTCAAGATAAGTATAGGTGAGCAGGGTAAGTGCGAGAGTGAAAGGGGACGGAAGAAAGCTTTGAACACCTGTAAGGAAATCACGATAATTTAGACAAGCAACATCAAGGATTAATTAACATAAGTTCCACAATAAAGCAAGCGTGCTTGAGACCACTTAGGGTTCGAGTGTGCACTTGCATTACATACCAAAAGTACAGCTATTACAAAGGGTCGGGGCTACCACTAGCGTCAGGCGTCTACTCCTCCTGTCCCCCAGTCTTTGGGAGGGCAAGCGGGCCGGGCGGGAAAGGCACGGTATCTCACCGTGGTCATCGGCGGCGCCGCGCCTAGATCGCACCGTGGAGCACGAGGATCTGGGCGCTCGGCTCCTCACCGCTATCCACGGCCTCGATCTCCTCAAAGCAGCGAGAGAGGCTCAGCCGCTGAACACGCTCTCGAGCCTCCCGAGCTGCTCCTGGAACCTCTGGACTCGGCGGCGCGCTGCCGTAGCGAACGATTTCTTTGTGCCCAAAGGGCGGCGATGCCCGCGAGGCGGGATCGTCATCCTCACGAATCGAGGCACGGCCAGCCTCGGCGGCGGCTTTGTGGCACCGTGTCGAAGGAGTGAAGGAGAACTCAAGGCGTAGTAGTCGCAAGTAGAACGCAGCCTTCGGGCGCGTCTGAATGCGTCGTCTCGGTCCATCCTCCCGGCGACGAACTGCGCTCTGGTCGGGGCGGATAGGCGGTGTAAGGACCACCCACGCCTTCCACTCGTGAGCTGCTCCCACGGAGTGCGGCTCATCGCACTAACACTTGGGCTGCGGTGCTCCTCGAACCAAGGTACCTCCTCATCTCCCAAAGCTTGTATGGCCATCCTCCATACGGTCAGTCGGGAGAAAACATAGTGCACCATCTGCGGAAACGGAATTTTGAAGTTAGACAAGTAAAGCAATAAACACTTTGCATAAAATAAAACTTAAGCAAGATTAGACTAAGATAGAAAAGGTAGCACAAGAGAGAAAAAGACAGCAATAATACTTATGTTTTTCAGTAAACCCTTTTTACAACTTAAATTAAATTTTGCGATAAAATCGCTTCCTAGATCGCTTTAGGTCTCAACCTACGGTCAAAGAGTGGCTCGATACCACTTCTTACGCGCCCGTTTCTGTGGGGCGCGTCACGACACTGACATTCGTAACTATCCAAGCATGAGCAGTTATGGAGTGTCGCGCAAGAGTATACCATCGCATGCTTACAACAAAAGTCCAGCATATACTTGACATAAGGATTAACATCCGTGGTTTTTCTGGGCGTGCAAGCCCAAAGCATATTTACATTACAAAAGCCTTCGAGAATCCGCTGAGCGCGCCGAGACCTCTGACCAAGGGTCCTCGTCGAAGAAAAGGTCCTCGGGACTTCTTCAGCGGGAGACCTTCTCCTTCGCCTTGATCCTCTAAAGATTAGATTTAGCAAGCCGTGAGCCAACCAACCGGCTCAAGAAATCCCAAAGGGATCTTAACTTACTACATGCACGGAACTTCAAGGAAGGGAATATATTTGGTTTATTATCTTTCAGTGGATGCAGTTTTATTTGCAATCATTTTAATAAGACGGACTCAAAACTTACTTCTTAAGATCTCAGGGGTTTTCAACAAGAGTTCATTAACCAACCTAAACAAGTTAAATGTTTACAAAACTACTTAAGCTTTGCTGCTGGAATCACCCAAGTGACACAGCTCCAATAACCGGGAGCACGGCGTATTCGAATACCATTTATTTGACTCTGCAGAGTTTGCTCAGCTTTACCCACACGATCCCTTAACTCCCGCTAAAGAGTTAAGAAAGCCAGTCTTGTCCTTTGCTCGACTCTTTATATAGGCTCTACAGGTAGAATTCACTCAGTCCAGCTCGCCACACACACACACACAAAGAAAAGAAAACGGTGCCGCTCGAGTGAACTCTACCGTTGTTAGGCACCCAATCACGGCTTGCCTAACCTCACCGCTAAACCTCCTCCACCGCCACACTGCGAGTTTCAATCGAGTTGAGCGGCTACTAGACAAGTGTTGACAAGTCAACTCGTGGTTTGAGCGGGTTCTATGACATTTGCTCGGCATAAGGGTTTTAGTCCTTAATTTCACATGGTCCGCAACCTCACGGGCCCGCGACCCAACCTAGGGTAGCGGTGGCGAAACCGTCTAGCGGCGCACCTCAACCCCACTTACCCTACTCCAATCCTAGGGTAAGAGATGGGGAAACCGTCTCACGGCGCACCACAATCCCCTTACCCTACCTTGTGCCCGCAATCACTCTCGCTCTAGGGCACGGTGTCCCATTCCACCCTACCCTAGAGTCGGGTTTGCAAATTCTATTGGCCATGACCACACCTTATCAAGTACAAGACTTTGCATGAAGATAATAATCTCTGATTATCTAGATTAATGAGATAATTAATTCTAGGGTTTCAAAGGCATGGCTACAAATTAAACATGGCATTTAACGGTGATAGGATTAACTACATAACAAGCCATTCTAAACATTTTATTTTATTTCAAACTAACATTTCACAATTAACATAATGCAAATAGCATATTAACATATATGAGCAGCATGGGTTTCAATATGATCAAAGGATTTGGGACTTTAGTCAATCCGAATGATTTCGCTAGCTCGAGCGAAGAATCTCACGGCTCCGAGGCTGCAATCGAACTTCCGAGTCTCAGACACTAGCGCAAACATACAAAACAAATTAAATCCAGCTTGAGACTAATCAAGCGAGGAAAAATAAACTATTTGAAAAGGAGTAAATTGCATAAACACCCCAAATGGATTTTTAGGAATTTATGTGGGAGGATCTGTGGAAATGGAGTTCACGGAGGGTGCAGGATAATATTTGGAGCAAAGCGGTGAAGTTTGGGAATTTTGGGATTTTCTGTGATTTTCTAGGATTTATTTGAGTTTTCGAATATTGGAAATTGGAAAATCCGGAAATTCAAATACACAAGATCGGGCGGTCAGTCGCTCTGAGGCGCCCGACCCAAGGGTTTGAACGCGCGCTAGGGAGCGAAGCGGGCGAGAGGCGCGGCCAGCTGCGCCCACGCCAGCGGCGGATGGGCGACACGCGTCCCGCGGTGCGGCGAGATGCGGCGCGGCGAAGCGCGCGCGGTGATCCGAGCGGACGAGGTGGCGTCTTTACGAGATCGGGACGGTGAGGACTTAAGGAGGCGCGAACCGCATGAGGATCAACGGCGGTTAAACGGCAACGGCGGATCGGCGGAGGAGGCCACGCCGCCGTCTTCTACCTCGGCCGCCGCGCGCAGCCGAGGGACGAGACGGCGGCGTCCTCGCTCCGACCACGGCGAAGGGTCCCGACGGCAAAGAAGGGTACCACCGGTAGGTGCAGTGAGAGGAGTCCATTTTGGGGCTCGGAGGTGCGAGGACCAACGGGGATGGCGGGGAGAGAAGGGGGTGATTCGGTCCGTCCGCGGTGGAGGGGTCACCGAAGCGAGAGAGGTCAATCGGGCGCTACACCATCCGGGAGTTGGAGGCTTACATTGGAGGTGGCGGTGGGAGCCGGGAGGCGGCGAGGTGAGCTGGCCACGGGAGGGTGCGACGGCGGGAGGAGCCGGCGGCGGCGTTCCACGGCGAGCACAGCCAGGGGACCCACCAACAGATCAGCACACGGAGGGGATGCTCGGGCGAAAGCAATTGAGGAATAAGGAGGGGAGCGGAAGATCCGCTTACGGGTTCTTGCGCGAGGAGAGCGGCGGCGGAGCCTCGGGGCGTGAGGCTCCAATTGGCGGCTTCGAGGAGGCGGGGAGTAGTGGGAGCGAGCGGGGTGCTGGGGCGCTCGGGAAGCAAAGGAGTGAGGGGAGCGGAAGGGGTATTTGTACCGGGCGAGGGAGAGGAGTCTTCGGGAGAAGGCAACGGAGGGCGCGGAGTCAACAGGAATGACGGGAGTTGGGGAGCGTCTCCTCCGCGCAGACGGGCGTGGCCGGAGCCGAGCGGCCGTAATGGCGAGGGTGACAGACGGCCGAGGGTGGCGCCGCGGCATGGGAGGGGTGCGCCGCCGCGGTGGAGGGGACGGCGGGGCGCGCAGTGGGTCGACGCAGAGCCGGGCGCCGCGTGGCGCGAGTCTCGCGGCGGTCGGGACAGGGCGGCGGGCGAGGGGAGCGCGGCGAGGGGCGGGCGTCGCGCGAGGAGGAGGGAGCGGCCGCACAGCGGGGCCAGCGCAGAAGGGCGGCGACGCGTGGCGGGAGCGCCACGTTTCGGACCGTGGCGGTCGGGCGGCGCGCGGCGAGGCGAATCCGAGGCGGCGCTGGCTCGCGAGGCGCGCGGCCAGAGCGCGCGCGCGCTGAGGAAAGCGGGAGGAGCGGGCGCCACGGGAGGGAGGAGGAGACGTCCGCGGGAGGGGCGAGGAATGGAGAAGGCGGAAAGAAGCGGGCGCCGAGAGAAAAGAAGACGCCGCCCGTAAAGGAAAGCGGAGCTGGGAAACTTTCCCAAAAGGAAAGTTTCGAAATTCACCTAAAAACCGGCAAAATTCACAAATTTTGGATTTTGAAATTTGGGGCTTTTCAACCTACCCCTTAAAGAATCTCGACCCGAGATTAACTTGGTCGAGGAGTAAGTTGGGGAAATCCATTGCAAGTCGATTCGTTCCCAAGTGGACTCATCCTCGTGTGATTCTTCCACCGCACTCTGCAAAATCGATATTCTTGTTTACGATTTGCCTCTCGATGTTTCAAGTATTTGTAGTGGTTCTTGACATCGTGCGGTCATCCCGCAATTCAATATCGACAATGGCACTTCATCCGTTGGTTGGCGTAGACACTTTGAAGGCGAGATACGTGGAACACATTGTGCATTCTTGACAAGTTGGGTGGGAGCTGCACTTGATAAGCTACTTCCCCAACTCTTCCGATAATCAAAGCGGTCCCACGTATCTTGGTGCTAGTTTGCCTTTAACTTGAAATCTCTTAATTATTTTGAATGGGTGACTTTGATGTAGGCGAAATCTCCAACTTCAAAACTCAAATCCTTCTGCGGTTGTCCGCATAGCTCTTCTGTCGGTCTTGTGCCATTTTGAGTCTGTCTCGACAATTCTAACATGTTCTTACGTGTCTTGAACAATCGAGGCCAATAAGTTGTCGCTCTCTGTTTACATCCAATTTAGAGGGGTTGCATTTTACGCCATAAAGTGCTTCAAGCGGGGCCATTTGGATACTAGCTTGGTAGCTATTGTTGTATGAGAATTGGGCGAATGGTAAGCAAGTATTCAGCTGCACCATACACAATAGCACAAGCTCTCAACATATCTTCTAAAATCTGATTTGTTCTCTCTGTGCATCCATCCATCCGTCGGGGTGATAGGTGAATCGAAATTCAAATCGGTGCCCATTGCTTCATGTAATTTCTCCCGAACTTAGATGTAAATTGTGCTCCTCTATCCGACACAATTTTCTTTGGAACTCCATGTAGAGTTACAATGCGGTCAAGTATAACTCAGCAAGTTTATCTTTCCCATCGTTTGCTTGATCGGAGGAAGTGAGCCACTTTGGTCAATCTATCGACAATGACCCAAATAGCATCATATCCTCACGAGTCTTGGGAAGTCGATAATAAAATCCATGCCGATACTGTCCCATTTCCATTCGGGTATTGGCAGAGGTTGCAACAATCCCGATGGTTTCTGGTGGTCTATCTTGATCTGCTTGCAGACATCACATTTAGCTACATACTCTGCCACTTCCTTCTTCATCTGGTTCCACCAATACTTCTTCTTGGATCTTGGTACATCTTAGTACCTCTGGGTGAATTGAGAATTGGGGCGAATGGGCTTGGACAATATTAATTCCCTTAACTCTTTCTTGTCGGGTATGCAATAGCGACCACGGAAGGTGAGGATTCCATGCTCGTCTATCGTATACTCTGAGGAGTCTCTTTCTTCAATATCCTTTTTCAGTTTTTGAATCTCTTCATCTTCATCTTGTCTTTGCTTTGTCGATCCATCAAGTAATGGTTGAATTTCTAATCTTTGTTTCTTCACCTTGTTCTGTGATCACCAAGTTCAGTCGTATTATGTCCCTTTGCAATTCTGGCGGATACTCTGATTTGCTAGTTTTGCTTGGGCGAGCCTTGCGACTAAGGCGTCGGCAACTACATTGGCCTTGCCGGTGATCGAAGATCAACATCATAATCCTTTATCGTTCCGACCATCCGCGCTGTCTCATGTTTAATTAAATTTGTGTAAATAGGTACTTTAGGCTCTTGTGATCGAAAATATCTCACATCGATTCCCACAGTAGTGCCGCCAAATTTTTAGTGCATGCACTACGGTGCTAGTTCTAAATCGTGTGTGGGATAATTCTCCTCATGCGCCTCAATTGTCTTGAGGCATAGCGACAACCTTCCGTCTTGCATAAGTACACATCCCAAACCTTGCTTTGAAGCATCACAATAAACACAGAATTCCTTTTCGGATTAGGCAAAATCAGACAGGCGTGGTTGTCAATTTGGTCTTTAACATCGAAAACCTTCTTCACATGCATCGGTCCATGTGAATGGCATCCTTCTTCAATAGCTGAGTGAGTGGTCGAGAAATTTTCGAGAAGCCTTCAATGAATCGCGATAATAGCCCGCCAATCCAAGGAAACTCCTTACTTGACCACGGTCTTGGGTTGTTTCCATTCCATAGCTCGCAGATATCTTTTAGGTCGACCTTTACTCCATCTTGAGATATGATGTGACCCAAGAAAGCCACTTCTTTTAGCCAAAAGCGCACTTGTCAAACTTTGCATATAGTGATGTTCCCTCGGTCTTGACAATACCATGTGCAAATGTTATGCGTGCTCTTCTTCACTCTTGGAATATATCGGGATGTCATCAATGAAGACAATCACAAATCGATCAATTGGTCCATATGCACCAGTTCATAAGATTCATGAAATATCTTTGGCGCATTGGTTAGACCAAATAACACGGCAAGTAATTCAAATAATCCATATCCGTGATGAAAGTCTTCTCTCGATCTTGCTCTCGGATTTTAAGTCGATGATAACCCGAGCGCAGGTCGATCTTGGAAAACACTTTGGCACCCTTGAGTTGATCAAGCGGTCATCAGTGCGGGAGAGGATACTTGTTTTGATGGTGTGACATTCAAGCCTCATTAATCAACACACATCCTTAATTCTCCATTCTTCTTTTTCACAAATAAGATAAGGGTGACCATGATGAAGTACTTGGTCGAATGAATTCCTTCCTTGGAGTTCATCTATTTGCTTCTTCAATTCTTTCAGCTCACTAGTGACATTCTATCTTGATGTTTGGCAATTGGCTTGGTACGGTATCAATTCAATAGCAAGTTCCACTTATCTGTCGGAGGTCTTCTGGTAATTCTTAGGAAAGACATCTGGATACTCTTGTACCATCGGTACTTGATTAGGTGTGGCTGCTATCATGTTGATCATACGCTTCTTAGCATCTTTTAATACTTCTCGATCTGTCTCTACTATCACTTTCGACCTTGAAATTGACCAATGACATTATCTTGATCTCACAGTCTACCTTGCCTTTGTTCTTGGCCAACCAGTTCATGCCCAAAATGGCATCTAATCCTGTCATATCTAGTTGCAACAAATCTGCTCTAAAATCTACCCCTTGGATTTTTATACTGAGTCCCGCACACCCATTGTGGGACTCCATTCTAACCCCAGGGGTCTCAACCACATAGGGTCTTGGTAAAGCAACAGAAGGCAATTGATTTCTTGAAGCAAAACTCTTCGAAACAAATGAATGTGTTGCACCAGGATCAAACAAAATCAACGCAGGTATGGAGTTGATTGGAAACATACAGACAATGATGTCGCTAGCCTGCGCGCGTCCTCTGCCGACACGTGGTTCACCCTTGCATAGAAGGTGGATGCAGTGCGGCCTCTGCCTCGACTTCTTGACGTGAAATTGGTGTCTTGTGGAGGACTGGGTCCAGTGCTTTGATCTGTAGATATCCTCCCTTGGGAGTGCTAGGGCTTATCTGCGTCTTGTTTTCTTGCGGTTGCTGATTTTGGACTTGCGGTCTTGCCGCATCGGATGGCAAGTTCCTTCTAGGACATTGGTCTCTATAGTGTCCAACTTCTCCGCGGTGAAAACAAGCATTGGATCTCTTTGGGCAGCTACTAGCAAGATGATTTCCACGCGGTGGGACATGGCGCTAGTGGCAAAGGAGAATTATCTTCTTTGTGATTGGCGGATCGAGTCCTCGGTAACCTCTGGCGGCGGGAGGATTGGGATCGATATGAGGCGATCCGATGTCCGATTCGTTGAGCATTTTGTGAAGAGGATTGGGATTTGTGTACGCCTTACGCTTCCTATAGTCCTCCATTTCTCCTCTAGCTTCTTACGAGGTGATTAAGTCATTCACCATGTCATGTAAATCCTGGAACTTGAGCTGAAATATGAAATTTGAGACTGCGTAATCGATCCTGAATCTATTCATCTTCTTGTCTTATTTGTCAACATCTTCAGGGCAAACTGGACAAATGGTTGAACTGATGTAAGTACTCCATAACGGTCGTCCTCCTTGCTTAAGCGCAAGAAATTCTCGGCGCTTAGCCTCCATGGCGCTATCTCGGTATGTGTGCCTTGCGGAAGGCCTTTGAAAAGTCCTCCCAACTAATGTCTCGCTGCGTAGGGTGCGTTGGTAGTTAATCCACCACGTGTTCGGCACCACCTGCCCGATGGGATCGTACAACACCTTCTCTTGGTCATCGACGAGTGTTTGAAGCTTTCTCTCACGTCCACAAGCCAATCCTCGACCACCGTAGGGTCGGAGGTGGAGAAGACCGGTGGGCGTGTTTGTAAAAATCGCCCATCGGGTGGAAATTTGAGAACCATCCCGAGGAGCATTACTCCCACTAGGAACACTTTGGAGGATCGGGTTGCCATCTGTTCGAGAAGTGAGCTTGCCGATCTAACACTTTCAAGATATTACGCTCTCCTTGATATCGATTCTTTTCTAACATTTCAATAACCTTTGCAAGTGTGTTGCGCCTGGTGGCGGTGCACCACCCATTGGTCTCGACCGTGCGCCTCTTGCTCCATCATTTATTGGGAACTTGAGGTTAGATTTGCGCGGTTTTACAATTAAGAGCGGTAAGTAAGACTTTGAATTTCAAGGTAAGTATAGGGTGAGCAGGGTAAGTGCGAGAGTGAAAGGGGACAAGAAAGCTTTGAACACCTGGAAGGAAATGCGATAATTTAGACAAGCAACATCAGGATTAATTAACATAAGTTCCACAATAAAGCAAGCGATGCATGAGACCACTTAGGGTTCGAGTGTGCACTTGCATTACATACCAAAAGTACAGCTATTACAAAAGGGTGAGCTACCACTAGCGTCTGGCGTCTACTCCTCCTGTCCCAGTCTTTGGGAGGCAAGCGAGGCTGCCGGGCGGGCAGACACGGTACTCTCCGTGGTCATCGGCGGCGCTGCGCCTAGAGCTGCACCGTGGAGCACGAGGCTGGGCGCTCGGCTCCTCACCGCTATCCACGGCCTCGATCTCCTCAAAGCAGCGAGAGAGGCTGCAGCCGCCGAACTGCTCTCGAGCCTCCCGAGCTGCTCCTGGAACCTCTGGACTCGGCGGCGGCGCTGCCGTCGTGTGAACGATCTGCTGTGCCCAAAGGGCGGCGATGCCGCGAGGCGAGATCGTCATCCTCACCGGCGAGGCACGGCCGGGCCTCGGCGGACGCTTTGTGGCACCAGTCGAAGAGTGAAGGAGAACTCAAGGCGTAGTAGTCTCGCAAGTAGAACGCAGCCTTACGGGCGCGTCTGGCTGCGTCGTCTCGGTCCATCCTCTGGCGGCGAACCTGCGCTCTGGTGGGGCGGATAGGCGGTGTAAGGACCACCGCCTTCCACTCGTGAGCTGCTCCCCACGGTGCGGCTCACCGCACGAACTCTTGGTGCAGTGCTCCCTCGAACCAAGGTACCTCCTCATCTCCCAAAGCTTGTATGGCCATCCCTCCATACGGTCAGTCGGGAGAAAACATAGTGCACCATCGCGGAAGCGGAATTTTGAAGTTAGACAAGTAAAGCAATAAACACTTTGCATAAAATAAAACTTAAGCAAGATTAGACTAAGATAGAAAAGGTAGCACAAGAGAGGAAAAAGACAGCAATAATACTTATGTTTTTCAGTAAACCCTTTTACAACTTAAATTAAATTTTGCGATAAAATCGCTTCCTAGATCGCTTTAGGTCTCAACCTACGGTCAAAGAGGCGCTCGATACCACTTCTTATGCGCCCCGTTTCGTGGGCGCTACTGACACTGACATTCGTAACTATCCAAGCATGAGCGATTATGGAGTGTCGCGCAAGAGTATACCATCGCATGCTTACAACAAAAGTCCAGCATATACTTGACATAAGGATTAACATCCGGGGTTTTACTGTGGGCGTGCAAGCCCAAAGCATATTTACATTACAAAAAGCCTTCGAGAATCCGCTGGAGCGGCCGAGACCTCTGACCAAGGGTCCTCGTCGAAGAAAAGGTCCTCGGGACTTCTTCAACGGGAGACCTTCTCCTTCGCCTTGATCCTCTAAAGATTAGATTTAGCAAGCCGTGAGCCAACCAACCGGCTCAGCAAATCCCAAAGGATCTTAACTTACTACATGCACGGAACTTCAAGGAAGGAATATATTTGGTTTATTATCTTTCGGTGGATGCAGTTTTATTTGCAATCATTTTAATAAGACGGACTCAAAACTTACTTCTTAAGATCTCGGGGTTTTCAACAAGAGTTCATTAACCAACCTAAACAAGTTAAATGTTTACAAAACTACTTAAGCTTTCTTCTTTGGAATCACCCAAGTGACACGGCTCAATAGCAGGAGCACGCGTATTCGAATACCATTTATTTGACTCTGCAGAGTTTGCTCGACTTTACCACACGATCCCTTAACTCCCGCTAAAGAGTTAAGAAAGCCAGTCTTGTCCTTTGCTCGGCTCTTTATATAGGCTCTACAGGTAGAATTCACTCAGTCCAGCTCGCTCACACACACACACAAAGAAAAGCGGTGCCGCTCGAGTGAACTCTACCGTTGTTAGGCACCCAATCACGGCTTGCCTAACCTCTTTGCTAAACCTCCTCCACCGCCACACTGCGAGTTTCAATCGAGTTGGCGACTACTAGACAAGTGTTGACAAGTCAACTCACGTGGTTTGGCGGGTTCTATGACATTTGCTCAAGCATAAGGGTTTTAGTCCTTAATTTCACATGGTCGCAACCTCACCAGGCCGCGACCCAACCTAGGGTAGCGGTGGGCGCGCCGTCTAGCGGCGCACCTCAACCCCACTTACCCTACTCCAATCCTAGGGTAAGAGATGGCGAAACCGTCTCACGGCGCACCACAATCCCCTTACCTACCTTGTGCGCAATCACTCTCCGCTCTAGGGCACGGTGTCCCATTCCACCCTACCCTAGAGTCGGGTTTGCAAATTCTATTGGCATGACCACGGCCTTTATCAGTACAAGACTTTGCATGAAGATAATAATCTCTGATTATCTAGATTAATGAGATAATTAATTCTAGGGTTTCAAAGGCATGGCTACAAATTAAACATGGCATTTAACGGTGATAGGATTAACTACATAACAAGCCATTCTAAACATTTTATTTTATTTCAAACTAACATTTCACAATTAACATAATGCAAATAGCATATTAACATATATGAGCGACATGGGTTTCAATATGATCAAAGGATTTGGGACTTTCAGTCAATCAGAATGATTTCGCTAGCTCGAGCGAAGAATCTCACGGCTCCGAGGTTGCAATCGAACTTCCGAGTCTCAGACACTAGCGCAAACATACAAAACAAATTAAATCCAGCTTGAGACTAATCAAGCGAGGAAAAATAAACTATTTGAAAAGGAGTAAATTGCATAAACACCCCAAATGGATTTTAGGAATTTATGTGGGGAGGATCTGTGGAAATGGAGTTCACAGAGGGTCTGGGATAATATTTGGAGCAAAGTGGTGAAGTTTGGGAATTTTGGGATTTTCTGTGATTTTCTAGGATTTATTTGAGTTTTCGGAATATTGGAAATTGGAAAATCCGGGAAATTCAAATACACAGCATCGGGCGGTCCGGTCGCTCTGATGCGGCCCGACCAAGGGTTTGAAGCAGCGCAGGAAGCGAGAGCGGGCGGGAGGCCGCGCCAGCCGCGCAGCGCCCACGAGGCGGATGGGCGACACGCGTCCCGCGATCGCGGCGAGATCGCTGGCGGCGTGCGACGCGGGTGATCCGACGGACGAGGTAGCGTCTTTACGAGATCGGGCGGCTGAGGACTTAGGGAGGCGCGGCCGTCGGAGAGGATCAACGGGCGGTTAAGCGGCAACGAGCGGATCCGAAGCGCGAGAGAGGCCACGCCATCGTCTTCTACCTCGGCCGCGCTTGCGGCGAGGGCGAGACGGCGGCGTCCTCGCTCTCCGACCACGCGAAGGGTCCCGGCGGCAAAGAAAGGTACCACCGGGTAGGTCGAGTGAGAGAGTCCATTTGGGGCTCGGAGGTGCGAGGACCAACGGGATGGCGGGGAGAGAAGAGGGTGATTCGGTCCGTCCGCGGTGGAGAGTCACCAGCGGCGAGAGAGGTCAATCGGGCGGCTACACCATCCGGGAGTTGGAGGCTTACATTGGAGGTGGCGGTGGGAGCGGGAGGCGGCGAGGTGAGTGGCCACGGGAGGGTGCGGCGGCCGGGGAGGAGCCGGCGGCGGCGTTCACGGCGAGTGTGCAGCCAGGGACCCACCGAGATCGGACACGGAGGATGCTGCGGGCGAAAGCAATTGAGGAATAAGGAGGAGCGGAAGATCCGCTTTACGGGTTGCCGCGCGAGGAGGCAGCGGCGGAGCCTCGGCGGCGGGGCTCCAATTGGCGGCTTCGGGAGGCGGGGTAGTGGGAGCGGCAGCGAAGTGCTGGGGCGCTCGGGAAGCAAAGGTGAGGGGAGCGGAAGGGGTATTTGTACCGGGCGGAGGGAGAGGAGTCGCCGGGAGAAGGCAACGGGAGGCGCGGAGTCAGCAGAATGACGGGAGTTGGGAGCGTCTCCTCCGCGCGACAGAGGCGTGGCCGGAGCCGAGCGGCCGTAATGGCGAGTGGCAACCGGCCGAGGGTGGCGCTGCGGCATGGGAGGAGTGCGTCGCGTGGTGGAGGAGGCGGGATCGCGCAGTGGGGTCGGACGCAGAGCCTGGCGCCGCGTGGCGCGCGAGTCTCTGCGGCGGTCGGGGCAGCCTTGGCGAGAGCGGAGCCGCGGCGAGGCGGGCGTCCGCGCGAGCGAGAGGAGGCAGCAGCCGCAAAGCGGGCAGCGCGAAGAAGGCGGCGGCGCGTGCGCGAGGCGCCCAGTTTCGGACCGTGGCGGTCGAAGCGGCGCGCGGCGAGGCGAATCCGGCGCCTGTGTCGCGAGGCGCACAATGCAGCGTGCGCAGCGCGAGAAAGCGAGAGGAGGCGGGCGCCGTGAGGAGGAGGAGACGTCCGCGGGAGGCCGAGGAATGGAGAAGGCGGAAAAAAGCGGGCGGAGAGAGAAAGAAGACGCCCGCCCAGAAGGAAAGCGAGAGGGGAAACTTTCCCAAAAGGAAAGTTTCGAAATTCACCAAAAACCGGCAAAAATTCACAAATTTTTGGATTTTGAAATTTTGGGGCTTTCGGTGACCAGACTGCCATGCCACGGGAAGGAATTGGTGGCGATCTTTGAGGAGGAGGCGTGGCACGAGTGTTCGGGGGAGAGAAGAAGACGACGGTTTCGGGAGGTAGAGTGGTTGCGGGGGGCGGAGGATACGGGGGAAGAGAAGAGGAGGAGCGCGGCCCATGTGTCGGCACGATCTTTCTTACGAGAAGTGGAAAAACTACTTACATATAGATCTGAACGGCTGATCTTTGATTAGACGGCTGAGAAGAGAGAAGGAAGAACGGACTAACGATCATCAACTCATATTTTTAAGGAGTAAAAGATAGTATTGAATAACTGGATTGGTTAAGGCCGTGTACGCAAAAGCATGAAGATGGGCTACATCTGAGTACATGACTGCTCAGCAAATATGGTGCGTGCAAAAAGATGTTCCGGCTAAGTGCGTACCTAACTGCCGCTGGCCGATAGCAACAAATCGAGGATAAGCGAAGGCGCGCGCCGAAAGCCATCGCTGCTGCTGATTTCCTATTCCGAGCGGCCGTGGACCACCGCGCACCGCACGTTTCTTGGCGCTCCTCCAGTCGACGCCATGACCGGTGGCGGTTCGCGATGAGTTGGCCCGATCACGAGCGCTACCTACGATAGGGAATACGGGTCGACCGATGTGGGCTGGGCACCAAGCCGTGCGGCCGGCCGCTGGTCATACTCCTTAGCACTATGGATTGAAGTATCTAAAACCCGATCTATTCCGAAGTCCGAACCTGTCCAACGCCTCTTGGCTTTGGATCTTAGGGGGGAAATGAGACCGGCCACCACGCGACGTGCCGCGCGGCTCTGCCTCTGCGTCCATCCTGGCAATGCCCTGGGTTGCCCCTGGCCGTGGACTCGGCGCACATGGCGCCCACACGTCACAGCCTGGCGCCAATGAGTTCCCGCTGTGAGGCTTGGCTCCAAGTTGGCTCGCTACACATGTGTTCGTCTTCCAGCTGGGGCACATGAGACGGAGATGCTCCTCTGACCAGCAGCTACGCAGGGCCAGCGACGCTTGACCAGGTGCCTCTGTCCCCTACCCAGTAGTACTACCATATATAGTGCCATGTACTTTGTGCATCATTGCTCACTCGCTGCATGGACTACTTCACCAAGCTGTGGTGCAAACCAGGGTTAAGTGTTGTTTGGTTGAAATAAGCTGTTTTATGATTAAAATTACACTGTAGCTGGTTGAAATTATACTACAACTGATGGTGGCTTATTTAGCGGAACTAAATTTTAAAAATAGAAAAAACATGTTAGCTCATCACGAACAATGCAAATGAATACGAAAAAAAGAATCGGCAAAAAAGATCAAAAAACTAAAAAGCCAGAAAAAGATAAAATTTAGAAATAGTGAAAATAAATCAGAAACCAAAAGATCAAGCTGAAATAAGTGGGTAGTATTCTGATATCAAAATGGCAACTTACAAAAGATTCAGGTATCATCTCTTGCCCAATTTTTTTTAAAAAAAAAGAAAAAACGATTTAGGCATCTTGCTTTTCTCTTGACGCCAATGGTACACCAACCGTCAGATAGGGTTGCTTGTACAAGTGCTCAATTCACAAACTAGCAAGTTGTAGGTAATAATGAAGATATGAAAAAAAAAAGATGAAGCCTTGGTATACTACGAACTGTACGGGGATGTGGTTAGTTTTTGGTGAAATTTTTGTACAGATAACTTTTTTTTATTCGGAAATACAGAAATATACCCGCGGTTTCATTTTTTACAAAAATAGCCTCGAGTCGCCCAATGGGGAAGCGACTCGAGAATTTCGCCCACCCGAAGAGCGACATTTAAGGAATCTGCGAACCGTTGGGCGAATCGTGCTGTCGCTTTGTCGTTGGGCGACTTAATATAAGTCATCAGACGGTTGGGCGGATCGCAGAATGATCGCCAACGCTAGGCGACTGAGGGAGTTAAGGCGGCTGCGGTAGGCTCCACTACCAACCACCTTTTCACTTATTGAGCAAACACATTCAGCGCCGAGAGAAGAGGAAGAAGGAAAAGAAACAAGGGGGAGAAGAGAGGAAGGAGGGGAAGAAGAGGAGAAGGAGGGAAGAAGAGGAGAAGGAGAGGAGGAGGAGGAAGAAGAGGAGAAGGAGAGGAGGAGGTGAGTGAGGAAGGAGGAGTAGAAGCTATTCCATCAATTTGGATCCAGGTATTTTTTTGATTATGTTGTATTTGCATTATTATTTATATGAAATGTTGGTGTTAATAAAAATTATAGATGTAGAATAATTAGTACCGTGTTAGTATGGAAATATTATTATAGAAAATGTTTGGTATGCAATTTGTAGTATGGTATAGGAAGTTTAGTATTGTGCGATATTATTTGACATGTCGCAAAATTGAAATATATATGCAGGCCGACATCATCAATGTCCACTACATTGAAAGTGTATTACGGAGCTAGAACCATTCGTGAAGGTCCGAATGGTGTGGATTTGAGCGATTTTCCATAAGTCACTCTTATACTTAGGATGCGAGAATGCTCGAATGGGAGATGTGCGGCTTTGGTGACCGGAGTTTTTCGTTGAACCCCGAGGTGTCAAACGTCGTCGTGCAAGGGCTTTGGAGCCGGTCTCCCACGGACATCGGATGGGAGTTGAAGACATTAGTGCGCTCGCCACATGGAAGGGCTTTGTGCTAGGTGCGGCGTCGTGGATACGAGTGTGTCTTTGCTTGTGCAAGCGTGCTCGGCACAAGCGGTGAGAAGCTCGTACAACGGCCGTTGTTGTGGGAGGTGCTAGCGGCTCGGGCGGCCGCATGTTGGCGGACATGATGAAGTTGCTCGTCATGAAGCCGATGCGGTACATGAAGGAGAGTTCTGACCGTCAAGCCATAGAGAGCCAATGGGCAAGCCGATGAAGGAGAGTATAATGAGTACATTGTGCGGCAGATGGACTCGATGACGAAGGGCATGGGATGAAGAGAAAGGCGTAGAGGGCGGCGCGAGGGCGATTCCGATGAGGATGAAGTTCCTATCCCCAGAATGGAACCGGTTTAATGCGGAGGGTCTTTCCGCACATGATGAGCATGAATCACAATGGGAGTATCATGAGGCAGAGGTTGGTTGCATGCTATGTTTCTTGACGAGGAAGCGCTGCAGATGCCATCAAGCTTTGGGCCCTTTCAATGCGGCGGACATTTCGCGTCGTCAAATCAAGCGGGGAGCGATTACCTTTGTGGCGTGCGGCGACCCGGTTGCCCTCGGCGGTGCGCGCAGTAAACCTAAGTATGAGACTCATTGGATTGTGTCCAAGGTTGAGCCGCACTCCTGCATTCTAAACATCGTCTTGTCGGACATCGTAACTGACGTCCGGTTTATTGCCAATGTCATGTATGGGAGATAGTGCGGAAGAAGGACATGGCGACCACGCATATTGTGGTAGCTATTGAGAATAAATTCAAGTATAAGATTAGCTACGCGAAGGCGTGGCGGGCCAAGCAGAAGGCATTGGAAAAACGTTTTGGCACTTTCGAGGCGGCGTACGACAACCTTCCTCGTATGCTCAATGTCCTGCAGGAAAGGAACCCGAGCACGTACATCGCCCTCCACGAGAAGCCGTCCATTAGTCCGCCAGGGTATGCGGTGTTGCAGAGAGCAATGTTTGCATTTGGTGCTAGCATCGAAGCATTCAGGCACATGCTGCCAGTGATCTCAATTGACGGGACCTTCTTGACGAGCAAATACAAGGCAGATCCCGACGGTCATAGGCGTTGGCGGTAACAATCAAATATTACCGCCATTGCATTTGTGGAGAGTGAGAATTACGAGAGTGTTGTGGTTTCTCGACATGTGAGGGTGGGGTTGTAGCCACTCGGGCCGGTGTGTGCGTAATCCATGATCGCCACGCCGGTATTATCAAGGCAATAAGAAAACTTCAAGAAGACCCCGAGGAGCCCTTTCCTTGGCGGACATGAGAGCCGGTGGTGCGATCGTCACTTAGCGACAAACTTTTTCAAGCAATTCCTAAACAATCTTTGATGAAGCTATTCAAGAGGTGGCTAGGCGAGAACCAACAGAGGAAATTTGATGCTTTGTGGAGGTTGTTGGATGAGCACACTAGGAAGAACGTCGAAGAGAGGAGCAAGGGCCGGTCACTCTGGGCGGCACAACCACAATGCTTGCCGCCAATCGATGCGCCTAACCCAAGTGGTCCAAGAAGAAGGAGCTCACGAAACATCGGTGCTGCCGCGCGGTGGATCGAGGGGAACCGTTGGAGAAGTGGTCATTGTTGCACGACACGGATGGCGCAAGGTGCGGAATAATGACAACTAACCTTGCCGAAGTGTACAATTGGGTTCTAAGGGTCTCGTTCTCGGCCCCTTGTCGCCATCGTGGAAGGTGTTCTTCACAAGACAATCCGGTGACTTGAGGAGAGGCATGCAGTGCCGCACAAAGGGTCGATTGCACGGTGCGAGTCATGGGCAATAGGGAGCATCGTTTTGAGGTGATACTCCGTGATAGAGCGATTTGGGACGGCTCGTTCACTTGTTACCCACGAGGTATGTCTTGCAGATCATGGAAATGAACCTAGTTGCGTGCAACAAGCTTAAGTTGTTACACAAACCATGCTCTCATGTCCTCATTGCATGCGGGACCGTGGGTATGGATCCTTCGAACTTCATGTCCGAGTTCTTGTTTAAGGAGAGTGCTGCAGGTTTGGTGTGGGGAGCTCAGGGTTGGGGTGGTGGGAAACTTCGCCACTTTGGACATTGCATCGAGGACACGGGTTCGGATGTTAACATGTTGAAGGGTGGATCGCGACAGAGCCGACGTATTAGGAATGACATGGATGAATCACAAGTGGAACACCGGTGCGTTGTGGTCGATGCGGTCGGGAGGGCACACAGACTAGGCGATGCAATGCATGTCCTAATCGATAGTTACATGACTTTTCAGTAATGTAGTTGGTTATGTACTTATTTAGTACATGTATTTCTTTGTTTGTTAAAATGAGATATTTTTGTGGCTCGTGCACAAGACAATCAATTCATGACATGCTTAACAACATTGCACATTATTTTGATCGACCCTCGTACATACTACGGTACAACCATACACATGGTTGCTTATATGCCAAATGAGCCTCGTGGCACCCACATGGAGAATCTTTGAAGTGGGCGCCTCGGACGGGGTGGCCATCGTGGTAGTGGCACGCATATATGCAACTTGGGTTTGCACAAGAACATGTCGGATCGTCACGAGCTTCCTATGTTGACAACCTACTCGTTTCCCCTCTCGCGTTGCATCATTGGCGGAGCTCATTGTTCTCCTCATTGAGAGTCTCCATTCGGTACTCCAAGTCCATTATTCGGTCCCATAAAGTACCCACATAACGGTCAATATACCGTTCATGAGGAGGGTCGATCCAGCGGGAGAAGTCGCATTTCGCCATCTGCGAAAAAGGATAGTAAACATGGAGGGTCCATAAGCAATAAAAAAATGTACTATTAGTAATTTGTACCCCGGAGCGTGGGCATCTGAATAAACGGCGCCCGCCATCGTTCGGCCCTTCCAGGACCTGCACGACCACGTACTCATTGTGTATCGCATTTCGCCACGCCAGTTTGCAGACGCCGGCTTGGTACCAAGCGCATGCGTGGACCGAACATCTCCTCCTTTCCAAGGAAGGTCTTCCTTCGGTGACCCATATCCGACTGGCCCCTCATCTTCCGCCATGGTATGTTCCACCACGAAATAGAAGGTACTTCTTTGTTCGATTTACACTGGGTTTTCTGGCTACAACTTCATGGGACCTCAACCGTGCTATTTATATCGAATGGCGGGACAAAGAGGATGCTTTGCCCAGAGACATGACAAAAGCGCTCGGCTTTACTCGGTGAGATGACAACACATGCCGACTTTACGCGGTGATATGACAAAATGGGGCGCTTTGCTCGGTCGATTACAACACATGCGGCTAAGCGCCTACATAAAGGCTACGATCTGAAAAGCCTTCATAGGGACATTTATTGCTACCACGAATCACGAGGATAATCCGGGCACTGTCGCTCTGAGAAACCAACAAAATAGGGCGAGGTGTAGCCTTTACGGTGAGTGTTCACGTCATAGGCATGTATCCTTTCGGTGAGTTTTCATGTCACCTTTGCTTGTTGTTTGAGAAATACGACTACGAGCTCTGAAAAGCCTACATAGGGACATTTATTGCTAAGCGGAATCTGGCGAAAATATTCATCGACCTCCTCGAGCAAGAGCGCGCGTGAGTGGACCAAATCCGTCGAAGGGCAAGGAGGATGAGCGCAAAGGAGGCGGGAGCGATTAAGTCTGCGTAAAGGAGGCGGGAGCGATTAAGTCTGCGTAGCGACCATCAAGCGTCGGGAGGAAGAGCTTCAAGCTCGTGAGGCGCTCTCAAGACCAAGAGTGGCCGGAACAAGGATGCGTGAGCCACCTTCAAGCGCGATAACAAGGGGAAACAACCACGCTACACCCAAGAGACCAAATGTAATAGACCCAGCAAGTTTAATTCCCTAAAGCGATCTTGCCGGAGTTGCTCTTGGTCGCATATCATGCTATATGTTGTGCATGTAATAACAATGTACGCGGCATGTTACTCCCAACTGTATTATGAAGTTTATTTCTATTGACATAAGCTTATTATCTAGCATGTTCGCACTCAATGATTCAGATAGCAAGTCATACAGGTTCTCTCAGTAAACTATTTCTCAGCAACATCAAAATATCACTTACCACTCTATGTATCTATCGTTCTACGGTCAATCATTTTAAAAAATATTTGAATTTTTTGTGCATCTACAACATACAATGCACATAAACTTTTATTACAACTATACGATTTTCTCTGTTTCAAACTACAAAATTGCCAAAACTATACAAATTTGAGGGTGAATGAAGTTGCCTACCTCTTTGGCGTTGCATTACAAGTCGCCCAACTATTGGGCGACTTCGTTAAATCGCCCAGTGAGGAAGCGACTCCCTGATGTCGCTTTCCCGTGAAGCGACATAGCTTCTTGTCGCTCTTCGGGTGGGCGAAATTCTCGAGTCACTTCCCCATTGGGCGACTCGAGACTATTTTTTGTAAAAAATGAAATCGCGGGTATATTTCTGTATTTCCGAATAAAAAAAGGTTATCCGTACAAAAAATTCAGTTTTTGGTTGGCACCGTGGTCTTTAGCTAACTATAAGAGATGGCCAAGGTCCATCCTTATCAGTAATTATTTGAGCTCGATGGCATGGTCTTATAACCAGCATCATATATATATATATTTATATATATATATATATATATATATATATATATATATATATATATATATATATATATATATATATATATATATATATATATATATATATATATATATATTTATATAGAGAGAGACACACACAACACGAATATCATAAAGTATGCTTAAGTACTACACGCGTTGCGATTAAAGGACTTCGCTTTTCCGTTTGGATAAAAAAAGTACTCACACTAAACTTAGTGTCCGGAGGCCTATCGACATGATGGCTCTGTGGACTTGAAAACTTTGTTGGAGCCATAATGGTGTCTCACATCTCTGTTGAAGTTTAGCACAATATTTATAGACCCCTTTACACCTTGCTGTGGTTAAGGATGGTAAAAAGGCTCAAGACTCATAAGCTGGCTTGGTTTATTATAGGCTCGGTTCGATTTGGCTTGTAGTATAAATAAGTCGAGTTAAGTTAGAATTTTAGCTCAGCTAGCTAATGAGCCAAGCCTGAGCTGGCTCGTTAGGCTTGGTCGTCCGATACATATGCATGTGAGATATACAAAGCTAAGGGTGGTAAATGCTTGGTAAAACTTGTTTTTAAAATTTTATTTGCTATGCCACTTCTCATAGTATTGCAAGATAATGACCACCTTGCTCATATCTGTACCAAATGCAAAACTAGGTAGTAATGATCAACTAACCATATTTGTTGTGTTGCTAGATTATTGGACCGGTAGTAACTGCCAAGACATAATAAACAACAATAGGAGTTACCAGCTTTTAGTAGCATTTTCTGTTATGTATGAAATAAAACCATCATTGATTAATCAACTCATTAGTCATTGCCTTTTGCTTGTTAGTCATTGTGTAATTTGATTTTTTCTATTGTTTAATTGAGAGAATTAGTATTCCTACTGAGCCTAACGAGCTAAGTTCGAGCCTGCTACCAAGTTGAGCTGAGCTACCTTTCTAGCTCGTTAGTTTAACGAGCCAAGCCGAGCTGAGCCTCCTCGCTAACGAGCTTTATTGAGCCGAGCCGGCTCGATATCCACCCCTAGCTGTGGTCCTTAGCCCTTACCTTCCAACGGGGATCAAGAGTACTTAAGTAGTCAATGAGTGAGTTTTTTTAGTTTATGGTTTTATAATTTTTGCTTTAAAATTTTAAATTTTGATTGTTTATGAGAGAAAATATAAAAGAAAAAAAACTCACATGCGCTGATATAGATAACATCAGAACATTATCTATTGTAATTAATCTATAAATTTCACATTAAAAATATTCTTTTTAAAAGCTTGCTAATTTAAAAAAAACTAAAGCAAAAAATCCGGTCGATGCCATTTTGGCCCTGTTCTTTTCAGCTTCTAAAAGCTGCTTTTCAGTTTTTCTACAGTAACTAATTTTTAAATGGAGTATTTTTTTCAAGATAGGATCTACTAGTTAATTATAGTACATACTTTACTGACTTTATTTATATCAGCAAAAACTGCACGTGAATTTCTGTTACTTTATAATCTCCCATACAAACAGCTTAAAAATCACAAACCGTAATCAAGAATCACATACCAGCAAAAAAGGACACGCCCTTCTTCTCCCTCTCTTTGATGCTTCACATCAAGCTATCTAGTTTCAAATCTACTGTGACCAAATGTCTCATACTGACATGCGGCGCAGCTCTGTACTGTATGACTGCATCACCTTATCCACTGCGTCCATCTTGAACTTAAATCTGATCGACAACCTATCAGACATGACCCACACCCTGCACATGCTGCATCACTACCTGCAAATGGCCCCTCAAAATTAAATGGTCCCACTTGTCACGCATCAGATTGCAGGTTGTAGTTTCTGCCAGTATGTGTGAGTGATGCAGCTGATCTAGGAACTACTCAATTCATCCTTCGGAATTTAAATAACTTGATTGGCACAGTTCTTAAACTCCTTAGACTGTGATCATTTTAGCTTTAGTTTTTAGCTTCCGGTTTATTTTTCACTATTCATAAATTTCGTCTTTTTCTGAACTTTTAGCTTTTTGTTGAGCTTTTTTGCCAGTTCTTTTTTCCCGTATTTGTTTGTATTATACGTAATAGGCTAACATATTTTTATTTTTTTTAAATTTAATTATGCTAAATAAGCCTCTATCAGTTACAATATTTTTTTAACCAGCTACAATATTTTTAACTAGCAACAATGCTTTTCAGCCATAAGCCATAAAAAAAACCCCAAATTATCACCACGAGTCACTGCTAATCACCAGCAAGCCCCTGGATCTGCGGTCTGTGCTCAAGATTCAAAGAATTGTATCATGGCATATCCCAGTGTTCCTGTACTTGTTTACTGCGGTTCTAGCTGACTAGCTCTGCTCTCCGGCGTCAGTGTGGCACCGGTGAGCGGTCACTGTTGAGGACGGCGCAGTGCCCAGCAATTGCCATAAAAAAAGACAGGTCCTTTTCTAACCATTCAATGGGTGTTTTTCGGCTGTTTATAAATTTTAGCTAAATTTTATTAATTTAATAAATAATAATTATTAAGAAAACCGTTGAAAAGATAGAAAAGACCAATACCGCTGCACTTACTACCTTATTAGAAGGCTCAGCTCACTAACCCGTAGAAAATGGGATCATTATTTATTAACCTACAACAAACCAGGTTTATGGATAACTTTGGGTGATGCCAGTTGAATAAACCAACTGTGCCTTGTGAAAAGGCAGAAAAGAACTGGTGAGTTATACAGTTGAACTATAGTTTAGTTTAGCCATGTAGCATTTGAATCATTGGTTCTGTTTGTTTCCCCATCTTCTTCGGCCATCACATTGCTCGGACGGCTGAAAGCCTGCAACCATCGTAATTTGATGATTGATGGGCGTGTTTCGCAACAATGGCTGCCTGGCTATCTCAAAAGTAAGGACGGTTAGTTCTGTTAAGTATTTGACTTGGGCGTGTCTTGCAGCCACGGGGAAAAACAGAAATTGCTATGGGGTTCATTGGCGCTGCGATTTGAAATTCTCTACGGATTAAACAATGAGCTGGCATCGACGGAAAACAAGTACCACTAGCTCTACAAGTAAACGATTAGCATTTGTGTATGCATTTGAACCAAAAAAAAAAGTTTCTTTAGGAACAGTGAATTCATAGGGCAGACCCAACCATTTGTCATTATCACCAAGGGAGTTTGATGCATCACCTCACCAATTGTTTTAGATGCACTCTTACCATTATTAGTAGAATCTCTTTTTTTCTTGATTATAACAGGATTATGTCTATCTATTGCCTTTGGAGCGCTAAAGTATTATTGGACTGTTCCATTCCACATACCCAAAAGTTCAAATTTAGGCTCTGCTTATTTCGGTTTGAGCTTCTGGCTTATTTTTCATTATTCCTAAATTTCATCTTTTTCTAGCTTTTTGGCTTTCTTGAGCTTTTTTGCTGGTTATTTTTTTCCCGTATTCATTTGCATTGTTCGTGATGTGCTAATCTTTTTCTATTTTATTTTTTTTAAATTTAGTTACGCCAAATAAGTCACCATCAGCTACAGTGTAATTTTAGCCAGTTACAGTGCAATTTCAGCTATAAGCAAGCTTATTTCAGCCCAATCAAGTGGCACCTTAGTGTCCTGCTACTTTAGTGTCAATGAATGCAAGTTGTCAAAACCTACAAATATTTGTGTATCATAAAATTATGAGCAGTTCATTTACAAATTTGTAGCATTTATTGACAAACTAGCCAACTAGCTTGCACAATTGCGCAATTTCCATATAAACATAGTTTATTTTATTTTATCGTGCAGGATTTCCTTTTCGACAATTACTGACGAGAATTTGTTTCATATATAACAGTGGTCCCAGTTTGTTTCGTTGTAGAATTCGCCGTCATACTATCAAATCAAGGTCCGATCGAGGCCTAACTTCTTGGATGAAGTAGAGTCGTTCCCATGAAGCAAAAGCATCACACACGAACCTAATAATAGGATAACGCCGATGCGCACCTGCTAGCGCGTTAGGAGAAACGCGCGATGCCGTGACCCGAGTCTTCGCTCTTCCCCTCCTCTCCTTCTACCTTCCTTGCCGGTGCTTGCTCCTCTTTCTCGTCCTCCCTTCCATAGAGACAAGCTACCCTCTCTTCACCATAGCTTCTCCGGTGACAACAACCACCGCGGCGAGATTTAGGCATAGGGTTTCCTTGGGTTTGAGGATCGGCTCACGGTGCCCCCCTCCTCAACTGTAGAGGGAGGGGCGGTGGGTGACGGTGGCACCACCGGCCGTGGGCTCGGAGGAGGGTGGTGGGTAGTGGTGGGTGGCACAGCAAGTAACTAAATATTATGTTGGGTGGGGTAGGGCTGGCAGCGGTGTGGCAAGGGCGCCGCTAGCTGTCGGTGGTGGAAGCGGGGGTAGGGGAGGGGCGGAGGAACACGGAGCTCATGAAGGAAAAAGAGGGAGCTTAGTGGTGCTAGTGGCTACGGTGGGGGCAGTTTGCCAGGCGGGGGCGGGGGGTGGGATGGAGGTGCATGGGGCTCGTCGGTCCTAACCTCGTGAGGAAGAAGAAGAGGTGAGGGAAGAAGTTGGCTACGATGGACGTGCATGGGGAAGAAAGGCAGAAGGGAGGGAGTGCTCGCTAGTGGCATCCTAAAATGACGATAGCATATCTGATGAACATGGGTTATTTATGGACATATGCACATACATGATCACAACCATCTGTTCCAAAATCGATGAGCGAGATCGAGATGGGTTCTCCCACCTCCCCACTTATGGCGCTTTTGCGAATATCCCCCTGAGACTTTTCTAGCCAACTTGTCCTCGTCTCCTTCCATCTAGTGCCTCCCCTCCCCTCCGACGGCTCGCCCTCCTCCATCCACACTTCCCCTCCCCTCCGACGGTTGGCGCCTCCACTCCCTTTCCCTTTGGCGCCTCCCCTCCCCCTCCCCCTCCCCTCCCGTGGCTCCCCCTCCATCCTCGCCAGCGCCTCCCTCTCCCCCTTCCCATATGGCTGCTCCCGCCCCCCTCCGATGGCTCCCCCTCCTTCCTCGGTCGATGCCTCCCCCTTCCCTCCCTCAGCTCCCCTTCCTCTATCGGTGCCTCCCCCTACCCTTCCCTTCTGGTGGCTCCCCTACCCTCTGGAGGCTGGTGCCTCCCCCTCCCCGACCATGCACTAATTTGACCACGGCGCTTCGACCACCAAAGGCACCGATGGAGCGAGAGCTACCAGAGGGAAGGGGTAGGCGGGACGCCGATGGAGGAGGGGAGCCATGGGAGGGGAGGGGGAGGGGGAGATGCAGATGGGGAGCCGCGAGAGGGGAGGGGGAGGGGAAGGTGCCGATGAAGGAGGATAGAGAGAGGAAAGAGGAAAGGCAGCGATGAAAGAGGATGGGGCGCCGCTAGGAGGGAGGAGGAGGGGAGGTGCGAATGGAGGAGGGCAGCCGCCGGAAGCGCTATATGGGGAAGAGCAGAGGAGGAGGCGCGCCAGGAATAGAGATGGGGAGAACTGAGGAGCAGAGGATGGAAACAGGGGGGCCAAAATGCAAATTTGCGTAAGTGGGAAAGGGAGCGCCCATTAGCATCTCGTCCGTGTATTTTGGATCAGATGGCCGAGATTAGGTTTGTCCATATATGTATAGATAAGAGTTTGTTCATGAGATATGTTCTCTAAAAGTGACTCCCCCAAAATATGCTTGGCTCAACGCAACAAGCAAGACCCAGGATATCATCGGGCACATGGAACAGTCAAAATATGCTTGATTGGCAAGCAAGATGAAGGATATTATCAAGCACACGGAATATGGTGATGTGACAGTCCAACATAAACAATAAAGGTCTGGTTATTTTTGCCTTCTACCTTTTGGCTTTTCCAAAAGATGAAAAAAATCAAGCGATTTTTTTAAACAAATTCTCTAGACGGCTTCTCGAATATAAAATCCTGTGTGTTGCTCGTGTCGGTGTTTTCACCGTTCACTGCCCTGAAAATGACAAATAAACACTATCAACTATAGCTAAAAAAGTATTAACCACAGCCTAAAATAACAACCTTATAGCAAAGTGGCGGTCGAGCACCATGTTCTTAATTGTTTTGGATCGCAGTTTGCCGGTTCAATTCGTTAGTCATCGGATTGGACCATACCCTGATTCTCCGAACTAGAATTGACTGTTTGTAACTTCTAGTCAGAAATATTAGCAGCTGGATTAGCTAGCACCCAGTGCTGGGAGCATCCATTAATTGCAAAACCATGTCGCATGTGACGAATATGATCCCGACTATAGATATTACTAGCCTCATAGGCGCGGCGCTGGGTGCATCCATTAATTGCAAAACCATCTCGCATGTGACGAATATGATCCCGACTATAGATATTACTAGCCTCATAGGCGCGGCGTCACGCCGCGCCAGCCACCGTGTGTACCAAAGTAAAAGAGGCGATAATTCGTGAGGGGTTTTCTAAAAAAACCGAGGGCGCATGTGTATTTTCGGAAAAGTTAAAGCGTTTTTCCGTAAAAATCGAGGGCACATGTGTATTTTCGAAAAAGTCAAAGGTCTTTTTGGTAAAAAAGCGAGGACCTGTACGTAAGTAAACGAGGATCCATACGTAATTTAGAAAACCGTGGGGGCTATCCTACAAAGTGGAGGGGCTAAAAAAACTGGCAAGGACCTTTCCGCGAGGAAAAAGGACCTTTATGTAATTGCCAGAAAATACAGGAACTTTTTTGCAAAACTGCTCCCCCGACCGTACGCGAATTTTGCCGCCACGCGCCGGCCGAGGGAGCGGTGGGGGCGACGTGGAGGGGCTCGGCGGCCGGGAACTCCGCGGGGAGTATGAATGGTATGATAAGTGGAAACCGGCAATTAGGTGTGGAATCGGGAAACACTCTCAGTTTAGACATCAATAGAAATTTCGAAAAAAAAAGATAATGATTTGGATGATCAATACAGGATGACGAATGTTTTGTGCGTGCTACCAAGTTCGTAGTCGCTACGGAACAGCAATTGACAATTAGTTCTTGCAGAAATGTAATTGTTTTTCATCGAAATGGTAGGATGCACAGGATATTCCCGTCATTAGCAACGACAGCTATTACAGAAAGCGTGCGTGCCCCGTTAGACCCTGTCTGGAATGGAGGAATTTCAAAAGAATTTTATAGATTTTATACTACTTTTTAAAAACTTATGTAAAATTCCTTTGGAGTAAGGAATTTGAGTATAGAGCTGTCCAATGCGTTGGACCTTGGTGTGCCGGCAGTTCATCACTGTTGCCCAACTTAAGCATTGCACGACTCATCTAGCTTGGGTTGTGCCGACACGGCCCGTACACGGCACGGCCCGGTAGTGACCGTGGGCCGGGTAGGCACGACACGGCACGTCCCAGCGGGGCTCCAACAGGTGTAAATGGGCCGTGCCAGCACGACCTGTGAAAAATAGCCTTTTACCTTTTTACCGTTGGGGGTAAAAAAATCCAAAAATAGAAAAATTAAAAAATGTCGAGTTTCCCCCCTATAAATAGGGGCCATTCGACATTCATTCTCCACACCTCAAACCTCACTCTCATATCTCTGTTTAGCTATGAAAAATTTAGTTGTGTTTGTGCAAATTTGGCAAAATTAGTGAGAAATTTGTGCGACATTCAGAAAATTGAAAAAACTTCGAAGAATCTTCGAAGAGCTACATAAAAGGTAATAGACTACTAGTGCAACCTTATTTCAATCTTTTACTATTATTTGTTGATTCAATAGTAAGTTAACTGTATTTTACTATATGAATTTACAGTTGATTCAATGAAGAACTACGATTTCCTACTCCGAATTCGGCCTCACGATGGAGAATATGCAATCCTTTCAAGAGGCACATCCATCCATGAGAGGTGGACATCCACAACAAATTGTACAGCCAGAAGAAAAGTCGTTGGGTCTATTTTCTGCTGGCTCAACGAGTGCATCCACTAGTCAGAGCACGGATGCAAAAAGAACAAGAGCTACTACATCGGGAGTCTGGAATGCTTTCGACAAAAAGTTCAAGACCGACGATGATGGGAATCGGTAAGGTAATCTATTTATAAAATTTGTGGTAACGAATTGTCTACAAAATCTTCAGGTGGGACGGGCCACCTGCAACGGCATGCTGCAAGCTGCAAAAGAAGGCAAGGAATACAAATACGTTAGATACAGATGTAATACAAGCTCGATGGCTCGGTACGTACTTGGGAGTACAACTCGGAGGTAGCTCGGAAATTTCTTTATAGATTAATTACTTCTTAAGATTTACCTTTAACTTTTGGTGAGTTTGATGTTTTTCAAAAATATATTAGGATTGCTCATAACCCTAGATTTATTGTTGTATCTAGGAAAACTATAACTAGAGATTTAATTAAATATTATAATCAACTATATATAATATATATTTCATAGGAAAATTACTTTTACTCCGGTGTAATTACACCCACCTCTAATATACCACCTAAACAAACTTGAAATACTCCTTTATCACTTTAGGTATACTCATATACTAATTATAAGATACTCCAACGTGAACTACACGAAAAAATTGTAAGAAGTCCATATTTTTAGCGTATTTTATAAATACCTTTATATACGTAAATGTCAAAAAAATATGCATACCACCTCTGAAATTTTGTTCATACCACCTATATGGTCTTAAATACTCGTATACTACACGTACATACTCTCCATTACGCGAGATACTACCTATGTTGTGAGATCGACATAGGGTGTAATTACACCGGGAGTAGAAAAGAGGTTTCCATATTTCATATATATAAAAACTAGAAGTGCGAGTAATTTAGACCCAAGAAATATTTCATACTTGTATATTCTCTGTTGCTTTGACATCATACGTATGGAGTGGTAGGGTTAGGGAGGATTATATTAATGTTGTTGCTCATTATGTTAATGATAATTGGGTAATAAAAAAATTATAAGATTTAAATTAATTAATGTTGCACATACTGCTGAAAATATTGTAGAATGCATTATTAAAGTTGTATAAGATTTTGGCCTCACTGATAAGATTTTTCTATAACTTTCGATAATGCAGTTGCAAAAACTAAGACTATGAAAATTCTTATTCATTTATTTAATACTTATGCACAAGCTTTCTTACTGCATCAACGTTGTGCTTGCATATTATTAATCTTATTGTTAAATTTGGTTTAAAAAGATTAAATGCTTATCTTGATTCTTTTAGAGATATAATTTCACATATTAATCATTCTAACCAATGAATAGCCACATATGAGAGCTTTTGCGTAGCAATGAACGTCCGTCCTAGAAAATTTGGCTTAGCCATGCCTGTTAGATGGAACTCTACTTACCTTATGTTTAAACATATATTACCATATAAGAGCACCTTATTTGTCTTCCTTCACACATAAGTTCATCAATCTCGTAGCTCCTCCAGTAGAACTCAAGTTAGAGACTCCGAACTTACTGAGGCCGATTGGGTTGTTGGTGAAAAAATATTTTCTTTTTTAGAACTTTTTCATGAAGCTACACTTTATATTTCTAGAGTATACTACCCTATCTCTCCTATAATTTTTCATAACATTATTGAAATTGTCACTTACTTAAAAGCTTTTGAAAATGATTTTATTATTAGGGGATGCTATAGTTACCATGAAAACTAAGTTTTAAAATATTAGAGGGAAATTCCTATTTTATATGCACTCGCCTTTATTTTGGATCTTGTGGCCAAGCTCCAAGGGTTTACAAATGTATTACAACTTTTAAGTGATGCTACTGGTTTAGATTATTGTACATACTATAGGTAAGGATAAATTATATGAGGTATACGAGAAATACAAATATAAGTTTGGGTCCATGCATTTGGAAAGACCCTCGATAGCCCTTAGCACCTTTGTGGTGACTATGCATTGGGGTATGATTTTTGGTTCTTCCTTTAGAGATTCTTAAGGTTCTCATGTAGATACACATCGGTTAGGAGGAGGAAGACGGCAAAGCACCGAAGACCTATCAAGGTATCTCAATAGTGATAGCGTCAGCTTCTAGTAAGAGTTGAATATCCTCTCAAGGTGGCAAACTTAGAAAGTAACATATCTAGTGGTATACATATTAGCACGGGATGTTTGGTGTTCTTGTCTCTACGGTCTCCTTGGAGTTGGCCTTCAATCTATCTAGAAGAATAATCGAGGAGCGGCAAACAAGTCTATCGAACAAATTGGTCGAAATCCTTCCGACTGTCATAGACTGGGAACAAACTGAATCAAGACTCTAATATACTGCAGGGAATAAAGACTTAGAAGAATCTTTTGAGAATTTATATCTAGAAAGCAATGAATAGGATTTCCAATATTTTTCTTCAGATGTAGTTACTAGTGAGTTTTATAGGTTGCACTCTTTTTTCTTTACCAAGATTTCTTAAGTTGGCTTTTTATTTGGTAAAATTTTTAACGGTACATCCAGTTAATAAAGCTCATTATATCATTAACAATAATTATTTTGATGATTAATAACGTCTATAATTTTCTATAATTTTTCTGTAACTTTTTCTTAATTATCTGAATTTCTTCTTTTTCTTGATTTAACAGGCCAACTGTGTCAACATGACCCGTTAAAATCTAACTGTGCCCGTATCAGTACATACAGTCATAGACTCTACCTAGGCTCGGATCTGGGCCATAAGCTAATAAGGCACGACCCGTTTATTTATACCTGGACCGGACCCACGCCGTTCTGGCTAGGCCCGTCCACTCGACAGCACTATTTGAGTACGCTACTAGTCGTCCCTTAATTTAATCACAACAACTAATCTCTCCACACATCACTGTTAAACTGCTCCTCCCACTGCCCCCATTTGGCGATTTATAAATAACCAAAAGCACACCAGAAAACAAAAGAGAAGCCAGAGCAACACCGAAAAACCAAATCAAAATCCCAAAAGGAGGCGAGGCACCACCACTAGCCTAGCAGCCGAGGCCGCGAGGCGACGAGGGCTCAGGTGCGGGAGAGCAGAGGCGTTGGCGCTGCGACGCGACGCGACGCGACGCCGCCCCACCCCGCCCCTCCGGAGGCGGCGCCGGTGGATTCGGCTGGAACCGGGGCTCACCCGCCCTGGAGCGGCGTGGCGTCGCCGGAGCTCTCCGCCCCTAGCCAATGTCGGTGGAGAGAGCCGCGGTAAGGTCCCTGTCTCGGCCAGTGGCGGTTGGTGGGAACTGCGTAGTACAGTTGCGAAGCTTCTCACTTTTTCTGCGAGGAATGGCTACTCTTTTCCTGTGCGTAGTACAGTCGCTAAACTGCGGCCATGGATACGTGTGGCTAGATGTTTCGAGTGGATTTGTGTGTTTAATTTTTAATTATTCTCGTGTGGGTAAATTGGGTGTTTAGGGTTCTATTGTATGGAACATGAGTAGGTTTTCTCCAAATTTGAGTGCAAAGCGTGCACTAATGCCGCGTGATTTATGACTGTCTTTTATGCTTCTACAGAAATCGCCAAGGACGTGGAGCTGATCGGAGCTGCGGCGTCTAGAAGAGATGTGAGGATTTGGATATCAGGGACTAAAATCAAGGCTAAAATTTTGCAATTGTGTGTTGCTACTGGAAAGTTGTAATGCAGCAGTTGTGTTGAGAGATTGGGAACCATGGAGTCACGGATGGATCAATACGAGGTAATGGAGCAGATTGGCCGTGGCGCCTTTGGCGCTGCCATCCTCGTGAACCACAAGACCGAGAAGAAAAAGTATGACGCACGTTGCTTCTATTTAGTTGTGGATTCTGTTTCCCCTTAAGGTAGCTGGTTGACAGCTGATGGGTTTGCAGGTATGTGCTGAAGAAAATACGGCTCGCGAGGCAGACGGAGCGCTGCCGCAAGTCTGCTCATCAAGAGGTCAGTGAAGCATGAGAACTCACTAGGCTTTATTCGTTCAACGGTTAGCACTGCCTTGAGGAATTGATAGACGAAAGGAAAATTGCAGATGGCCCTTATTGCTCGCCTGCAGCATCCTTACATTGTTGAATTCAAGGAGGCATGGGTTGAGAAGGTTTGTTCTCTAGGAACATGCAACCGCATGTGCCTTCTGTTTTGTTTTATCTTTTCCTAGCTTACTGTGTGAATTACTACAGGGCTGCTACGTTTGCATTGTGACAGGATATTGTGAAGGCGGTGATATGTGAGTGTAATTTAAGGGTTGCGATGTTAGTTTTTTTCTGTTGCCTTTCTGTTGACTGTTTTGTCTCACTATGCCCTTCTGTGACAGGGCTGAATTGATGAAGAAAGCAAATGGGACATACTTTCCAGAGGAGGTAATCATGGCTTTTTCTAGTCCTTTTGTTTCATGCTCTGGGAAAATAATGTGCAAAAGTGCGCTAACTGCTGTGAACAATCCTCAGAAACTGCTGAAATGGTTTGCTCAATTGGCACTGGCTGTTGACTACTTGCATTCAAACTTTGTTTTGCACCGGGACCTCAAGGTAAGTGACGAAGAATAGTGATGCTGTCATTTAGTTCATCAAGCAGCCCTTAATGTTGTGTCCTTGTCCTTTTTGCAGTGCTCGAATATATTTCTCACAAAATATCAGGACATTCGTCTTGGTTAGTGTCCCGTGTTTATGCAAATAATTCTGTGTTTTATTCCATCTGTATTTTGCAGTGCTTCATTTCCTGCAGTTTAAATATCTCTAGTTTACTTGCAGGGGATTTTGGCCTGGCTAAGACTTTAAAGGCAGATGATTTAGCCTCTTCGGTAAACTTCTCCCTTATTTGCTTCATCCTCTATTGCTTTCTGTTTTGAAATCTTGCATGGAAAGCCACATATTGATTAATCCTTATATTTTCTAATAGTATATCACTGTGTTAGCATAATGCCTTTTCTGTTCTGAGAATCTTATGTTTTGGTATGATGCTTTTTTAGGTTGTGGGAACACCAAATTACATGTGCCCAGAGCTGCTTGCAGACATTCCTTACGGATTCAAGTCAGACATATGGTCTCTTGGTAATATTCCCTTATTTTTATGGGGATGCTTAGAGAAATTAATGCTAAATAGCTAGTTTTAACCGATATATGTATGTACAGGATGTTGTATGTATGAGATGGCTGCACATCGACCTGCTTTCAAGGCTTTTGTGAGTTCTTATCAGCTTCCTTAAATAACTGTAATTACCTAACAGTAGTTTCTAGCCAGAGATGGTTTACTTCTTATCAGCTCATATTCCTTCGATCACTATAATGATCTGCCCATGGATGCTTGAATGTAAATACTGGTGCATGTCCCATTTCTAATCAATGCTACATAGCTTGTATGCAGAAAGTTCCTAATGGCTGCCCTAGTAGAAGGATAAGATTGTCTATTGCACTTAGAAATAGGTATGTAGGTTGCTATGAAAGAACAAAGAGAAGATAAAAACATCAATTACACTTTCTAGTGACATTATCAGTAGTCACAATGCGTACAAACTATGTGGTTTCCAGACTGTTACGTTAGCAGGGAAATAGTGATAATAGGCACCTTCCATTGAGAGGCTGTGGCATTAGCATCTCCACTGAATAATTCGTTTTTCCACTTCTATTCGTTTCATTTAAGTAAGCTCAAACAATCACTTGACAACAAAAGAACATTGAACGCTTCATTCTGTGGTGCTATTCTGAATTCTGGGTAGAAGTTGGGCATTATCTTAGCAATAATGACTTTTGCATAGCTTCTTCTCCCTCCTCCTCCCTTTATATTTGTGCATGTGCACTTTTCATGCACGTGCCATGTGAAACATTATGTAAGACAAGGACGAGTTTCTTTTCCAGGTTCATAGCATACTGGATCAGAGTTCTTCATGATCCATCCAGTAACGTCATTTCTGTGTTATGAATATTGTGTGTATTGATATGAGACCCAAAGGGTCATATATATAGGAGAGTACAAGAGGATATACCATATAGAGATAAGACATATATGGAATAGAATACAAACTCTATATTCTAATACAACTCTATCTCTAATACCCTTAACACCCCCCCCCCCACAAATGCAAGGCGTATGCAATAGCATTGCATTTGAAAAAAGGGGTAATACTAAAACAAGAAATACCCGACATCCGAGTTGTGATAAAGTCGTCGTTGCGTGCAGTCGTTGAATAAACTGTCAAATCAAACCGAAGAGGAATAGATAGAAGCATGGCGACACGATCGAAGCTCGAGGCGGCAGGCGCGCGTGCACAAGCATAGCGGAGGCGCGGTGCGTAAGAAGCGCGACGGCCTTAACGGGCGGCTCAAAGAGAAGCGGCGGCATCATAAAGACTTCTACGATCTGCGGCTCAAGGATAAGAGCGGCATTCTTTGCCATGCAAAAGAAAATTCCTACATTTCTATGATGACAATAAATTTGTGGACTCGCACGCGGCAGCGAACTAAAAATTAAAGACTACGGTTTGGATGGGCCTAGCGGAAGACTCACGAAAAATAACCAAGACCGACTAAAAGAAATCGATTGCGAGAAAATCCCACTCCTCAAAACCCCTTCTCTCTCTCTCTCAAAACCCCTCCTCACACGCGCGAAGAAAATCAAAAGCCTCCTCCCGTCTCTCTCTCGCCCCTTCCTCTGCTGAAATCAAAGCTCCATCGTCTCCTCCCTCCCGTCTCTCTCGCGAGCACGAGAGAAGAGGCGCGCGGCCGGAGGGACCGGGAGGCGCGCGGCGGATGGGACCGAAAGGCGCGCGGGCGCGAGGCGGGCTGAGGCGCGGCTGGCCGGCTGCCGTGTGAAAGGCCGGCGCGGTGAGTCGTCGCGGCGCGGCGGCAAGGATCCAAGCGGCGAGGCGGAGTGGCAGCGGCGGCAGGCGGCGGCCGGCGGCGACCTCGGCCTCAGCGGAATCGGCGGCAAGCGGCGGGAGACGACACGAGGCACTGAGAAGGCAACGCCGAAGCGACGGCAGTCGAGAGCCGTGGCGAAGAGGCATGGCGTCGGTGCGGAGAGCATCGGATCCCGGCCGAGGCGGCGGATCCGGCGCGGGCGAACGAGCCGTGAGGCGAGGTGGATCGCGGAGGCGGGCACGGCGAGTCGTCGGCGGCGCGCGGCAGGATCCAGCGGTGGGGCTTGATCCGGAGACGGCGACCAGAGGCGGCGGCGGCGCGCGTCGTCGAAATCCGAGAGTGGCGTCGAAGGCACCGGAGATGACAGCGACTAGAGCCGGCGTCGGCAGCTTTAGGCGGGTAGCAGGCGGGCGGCACCGGGGGCGAGATCTAGCGATGGCGCGGCGCCTGGAGTAGAAGGTTACGATACCATGTTATGAATATTGTGTGTATTGATATGAGACCCAAAGGGTCATATATATAGGAGAGTACAAGAGGATATGCCATATAGAGATAAGACATATATGGAATAGAATACAAACTCTATATCCTAATACAACTCTATCTCTAATACCCTTAACATTCTGAACTTATGCGAATGATGTAGATCTTATGTCTCCTGGACTTTCAAAATGTTTTTGAAAAGGTCTACTACTCTCTCCTTTGTTTGAATATCTTGCTTTTAAGCATATCCATATGTACCTAAAGTAATTCAAACTGAGGTTTTGTTTGGAAACAATGGTGATAATTAGTACTTTCTCTGCATGTGATTTTGTCGAATTGCTGGACTGTGGTTCATTTTTTTAAAATAAAATAAAATGTTCATATTCGTTCATATCATTACCAATGTGATGGTGTTATTGGTTTCAAAATTTGAAATTTTCATTTATGCTTATATTTGCTCCTTTGTTTCAGGATATGGCTGGACTGATAAGTAAGATAAATCGCTCCTCCATTGGCCCTTTGCCTACTTGCTATTCGCCATCTATGTGAGTGCATCTGCATGGTATACATAAGGATAAATTCCTTATATGCCATTAGAAATTCTCAGAATCCGCTATATGCCATACATCCCTTGTGTCATTGACAAGTGGACTCCTACATGTTAGTGACACAATGAGTGGCAAATAAGGATACTTGTATATTGGTCATATATATAAATTTTGCTTCCCTTATCTTTCTTGTTTAAAAAAATTTCACAATCTTTTTCATTGTCATAATCATTATTGTAATGTTATGTAACATTTTTATCCATTTCAAACCTACAATTTAGTTCTTAGATACGCTGTCTTTCAACTTCTTCAGAGCCAAGTGAAGTCTGGTAGCAGATGCAGCTATTTTTGTCCCTTTTATTGTCATATTGTGATGAGCTTCCTAGTCTATGACTAGTTAAAACGGTCCCTTTTTTGCTGTTGAATGCAGGAAAACACTTATCAAAAGCATGTTGAGGAAGAGTCCTGAACATCGGCCTACTGTAAGCTACTGTGCACATAAAAACCTCCCTGCGATACCTGTTTGTCGCATTGAGTTGATTCTGACAGTTTTTGTTACACTTTGTAAATAGGCATCCGAGATTCTGAAAAATCCATACCTGCAGCCTTATGTTAATCAATACCACCCATTTGCTGATATATCGCATCCCATGCGATCACCGGAGAAACCCATTGCCAGTTCACACAGCAGTCAGAAAAGCATGTCAGGAAGCCAGTGTAGTAGCATTTCTGGCACTGGCAGTGATATGGACAGTATACAATCAAGTGAAAGAAACACATCAGGACTAGCTTCAAGTTCCAACAACACCATCATTGATACTGAAGGTGCTGAAGCTACTGATCATGCATTGGTTAAAAAATATTCAAGACCTCATGATCATAAAAGCCTTAAGGACACTGCTGGTCCTAAACTGGAGAGACAAGACTCATCTAAATCCATGCATGTCGATCAACATCCAATATACGAGAGTAAGCAGCCAAAAATCATCAAGAAGATACTAACAACTCTAAGAGAGGAGAGCAAGCTTAGGGAAAACAATTCACCTGTGAGAGCTAGCCGTGTAAAGCTACATTCACCTAGCCAAAGAGATCGCTTGTCTGATGATTCAAAGCATAACAGTGACATTTCCTCCAGTTCAAAGTCTAGTGAATCAGCAAAGGTCACCTGCGAACCTGTGAAACGGATACAAGTAGCCCCTCCCCTGAAGCATTTGGTGAGGATCAATCTTTTTCTTGTGCCAAACCCACTGTCTTTGTGTTGCTAATTTTTATTCTGGTACTGTCTTGCAGTCACCTATTGTTGAACATTCTCCAAAGGTTACAATTAAAGCAGATGATCTGCAGCAGCTAGACCCTGCCAAGCAGACCATGGAAGATGTTGATGCAACTGCAGGAAAGGCTAAGAACAGGACACCAGCCAGTTTTACTAGACGCCCTAGTTTTCCCCCTCGTAGACAAGTGGGAGCAGAGAGTCCACAAAACAGTGGGAGAAAACGAGCTCACAATAAGGTCATCACGGAGCGTGCAAAAAGTCCTTGTCGACCTGTCCATGGTCCAAATAATTCTCTAATTGAGCTTCAAGATGTTCTAATGGCTCCTCCAAGTCCTCTGGGAGGTATTCAAATGAAAATGGGCAATTCACGGGCGAAATCTGCTCCACCTAGGGCTGTAGCAACCAAGGAAGACAACAGTGCCTGCTCCAGTTCCACAATTGGTTATGCTGACAATATCGAGCAGGCTGAAGAATCTGAACCTGATTCACTAACTTACTTGGTTTCATCTTGCAAATGCTCGATCCCTGATAGCACCATACAAAAGCATGACCTAACAGCTCTACCAAGTTCAGAGCTCAACACCACCAATTTGCAGAAGAGTATGGCTAGTAATGATGATACTAGCCTAAGCTCAGCCTTGGCCCCATCTTTTGATATCACTGAGCAAGAGTTTATTTCCAAGGATGATGTGCCCTGCAGTAACGTGGGGCAGAGCACTGTCACTGTACAGAGTGACGAGGATAAGTTCACAGTTCAAGAACTGCTTTCAGCAGTACCAGATATTGCTCCTTTTGTTTCAACAACAAAAAACATTGCACTAGACAAAGGATCCACTCCTATCCAGCCGCCATCAGAGAAATCATCGGCTCCTCATTTGAACCCTCCAATTGGGGATGTCATACATGTCATAAGACATAGCAGTTTCCGTGTCAGTGGTGAGCAGGCAGTAAGAGAGAGTAATGAGGGAGTGCAAAGCACAGAAGTTGGCAAATCTCTCAACGTGATAAGAGAAGAGGTGGATGTGAGAAGCATCCCGACGAACCTTATACCTTCCGGACTTCTTGATTCTGCTATTGCAAAGCCCAACGTTTCAGAAGCTAATACTATCAGTCTGAAACCAGCCAGTTCAGATGTGGTAAAATTGCTCACTATCCCAGAAGTAAGTTCTACTTCTCCTGAAACCAACAATGTGTTTAAGGAGGAGGCAACCTCAACAAAGGAAACATTAGATGTCAAGTCCTTCAGGCAGCGAGCCGAGGCTCTCGAAGGGCTCTTGGAGCTTTCTGCCGATCTACTGCAACACAATAGGCTGGAGGAGCTTGCGGTTGTTCTAAAGCCGTTTGGGAAGGATAAGGTGTCCCCCCGAGAAACGGCAATCTGGTTGGCCAAAAGTTTTAAAGGGATGATGAATGACGAAGCAAGTCGCAGTTCAACGTGAGTGCTCATAATCTTGACCCTTTTTTTTTTCTTTTTGTGCTTTGAATTTCCAAAGGTTGTAATTTGACCACATCACGCTCCTTCACATCGTGTTGTTTATTGGTCCCGTATTTGCATTTGGATAGTTTTCCATTCTTTACAGCACATTTTGTAAATAGCCCAGACTTGTGAACAGAAATAAGACATGCCAAGGATGATGTAAAAAAATTACATAATCAAGCTAACTGAAGGACCACTTTGATCCAATATTTCTTTGTCTGTGTTTGTGAAACTCACCCGAATTCTACAGAATGTGTTCATGTTTGCTGTCAGTACAATCTGTTTGTCGGCAACCCGTATTCATCCCACATATTAAGCATTGTAATAACACTACATACTTATCCAGTCAGCAGATTTTAGCATCAGACAAACACAACTCTTTGTGTCCAGGCAGAAGCTGCATCGCATGCTCTGTCATTTCTCACGACTGAAACCGCAGAACTGTCATCCTACAAGGATACGAGTCTTTATTGCAAGAAGTGATGCTCATTCTGTTATGACTTCTTATTGTTCCATCCCTTCGATGACACCATCTGGTCTTCGTTGTATTGCCGCTACGAGCCTCGAAGATTTCGTTAGTGTCTTGTGTTAACACGTTATCACATCGTATGAAACAAAAGCCATCCTCTTTATCTATCCATTGGGATTTGCTATCGTCCGACGAACGCTTCACTCCTACAGCTACGCCCATCTTATTTTATCGATCCACGTCACCAATTAAAAACAAACGACTAATTCCAATCTTTGTCTCACACTTGCATCAACTCCATGCCCTTCTTCTCTTTGCTACTCTCTCCCTCACAGATCTCTCACCGAACATCACCATCACCAACCTCACGGATCTCTCTCTCATAGACTCGGTGCATAAGCAACAACCTCTTGCCCGTGAGCCTTGCCAGGATCCTTGTAAGTGCCACTTCAACCTCTTTCGGTGAGCTCTACTACTTGTCACCATCCAAGGAGCAAGGGGCGCGGTTCAAAGGACACACACTGCGATGTTTAGCCAGGTTGCGGGCTCTGCTGCCTTCAAGGGCTCAAGGCTTTCGACCCGGGGAGCCCTGCCCAGACTACGCCAACTCTGCTCAGCCCCCTGCCTGCCTGCCGCATTGGCTTTCACATAGGTTTAGGCCCCATTCAAAATGGGTTTGCTGATGGTTTTTTGTTGCGGTCGTTAGCTTTTGGCTGAAATGGGCACTGTAACGGCAATTAGCTTTTTGCTAAGGCATCCATTATACTATTAAAGTAGAAGCAAAAGAAGCCATTATATTCACTCTTAAATGGTAGAAATTACCATGTTAATAAGAGAAAAATAGAAAGATCTAAATAGTCGATCTTGGTGAGTCCAGATTATAATGGTTTATTTTTTTTAAAAAAAAGTCTATGTCAAATACAATTTAGAAAAACTGAAATTCAGAATAAAATAAAATAAAATTAGCAATTTGATTGAGTTCCTAAGTAAATCGTTAAATAAATGTAATTCAGAATAAAAAATAAAATAAAATTAGCAGTTTGATTTCGATACAAATTACAAATTAAAATTCTTAAATAACTGTAATTCGGAATAAAATTAGCAGTTTGGATTTGTATACGAATTCAAACAATAATAACTAAAATTCAGAATGAAATATAAAATAAATTAGAAATTTGATTTTTGATACGAATTCTAAAGTAAAATCCCTAAATAAGTGTAATTTGGAATAAATTAAAATTAGGAATTTGATTTCTATACGAATTCCTAAGTAAAATCACTAAATAAATATAATTTAGAATAATAAAATAAATCTAGAAATTTGATTTTTCTAAACAACTGTATTTTGGAATAGAATTAAAGAAAATTTAGCAATTAGATTTCTCTTCGAATTTCCACAAAAATAATTGAAATTTGGAATAAAAAATAAAAGAAATTTTGTAATTCGATTTTCATACGAATTCTAAAGTAAAATATCTAGACAACTAAAATTCAGAATAAATTAAATAAAGCTAGCAATTTGATAGGTATACAAACTCCAATAAAAAATAAGTAAAATTTTGAATAAAAATGAAATTTATAACGAGGATAGCACTAATGGTGTTGGAAAATATCACAAAAAGTGCAATAGCATCGATCTGCCCTGCAAGAACACATTGATCCGTGGGAAGCAAAGAGCTGAGGTGGCAATGGTAGAGATGAGGATAATGTTGTGTTGCTCACCTTAGTTGTTCAACAAAGATAATGTTATATTACTCGCAGAAGCCATTGAAGAAAAAGGTCAGAGTCGAGTCGTTCGACAAAGACAATATCATGCTGCTCGCAGGAGCTGTTGAAGGATCTATGGCCAAAAAAGCTCAATGATGGGGAAGCCATGGCAAAGAGGAGATGAAACTTTGCATTGAAGTCTAGCTATTGATGATACGAGGCCATCCGGTAGCTAGGAGAGTGCCATTGATGATGAAGGGCATGGTGTCACCAGCGATGGCGAGAATGTTCTCTATATTGTTAGATAACGATTAAAGTAAACATGCTGACATCAGTGAAAATTGGAGGCCACTACGGTTAGCGAGGACGCCATAGCATTGAGTTGACCAAGGATGAAAAAAAGGAACAACCAATATGGAAGAAGAGGACATTGAGCACGTACAACATCATGCATATGTATATACATGCATACATCCGTACAAAGCATGGATGTATAGAAGTAGAAGAGCAAAGGGCTCAGGTTCGAGATGACGCGGTTGTAGGACATAGACTTGGGGCCACCGAAGAGAGCATGATAGGTGTTTCTGACAGGGATCGGCGATGGTTGTATATGTATGTGTGTTTGATGTTGCAACGGTCAGCTTTAAGCAATAACTGAAGAGAAGGAGAAGATAACTATGAGGTAGAGTATTGCATTGGAAGGGGTAGTAACTCGAGAGGATCGATCAAAAATGGCTTGCTGTTGAAGGTTGAAGTATAAAAGCTGTGGTGATGAGAAGAGATAGAAGACACACGGTTTGGTGAGGTAGCCAACCACCGTATGAGGGAAGATAAGATCAATGTATGCGTGAGCAAGACACTAATGTACTGCACATATAATTAATATATTACTTGAGATTAAACAAATAGACATGTGCTGCATACATTTTGAAAAAGAGTAACTAACGGAGAAATAACAGGGGCATATAGCTATATAATCTATGCATAATGGATAGTTGTTATGTTTGTAAGAACCTTAACAACTTATTATGCTCAGTGATTTTCTTTCATGAAAGATCATGCTCCAATTACATTCTTCAAGCTGTATTTTCCTTCAAGCTTAAAATATTTTATGATATCTTAAAAATTAAAATAGCCAATAAGATACGTAAATATATTCTCAAGAATCTAAGTTATATCAATTGATATTACAAACTTTAAAACAAATTTAGCCACACAAATACGCGATCCACCTTGCTAGTTCAATTAAAGAAAAATGGAGAAAATGGATAACAAATAGTTATATCTTCACAGGTAATGCAAAGAAAAAAGAAGAGAAAAAACCACGTTAAAAAGCTAACATGTTCAAAATGACTTCTAAAATTTACAAGCCAGAAGCCGTTTTAAACGAGGCCTTAGGATTTTCCAAAAAGCTACACACACACACACATACATACATACATACATACATACATACATACATACATACATACATACATACATACATACATACATACATACATACATACATACATACATACATACATACATACATACATACATACATACATACATACATACATACATACATACATACATACATACATACATACATATATGGACATATCTAGTGCAAATGGTGTATTCAGTCCTAACATGTAAACGCCAATGTGGGCCATTGGATCCTCGTCGGGCGACCAGGATCAAGGCGAATGGAATCCCTTAGCTCACTTATGCAATTTTCCGAAACCTTCTGTGCGGCAATGCTTTCTTGCGAACAGTACACCTGAGCCATCCCCCGGCGCCACCCTGCCCCGTCCTCCCCGGGCGCCGCCCCATTGCCGCCCTCGGCCTCCATCTATCACCGGCGCTGCCCACCCGCCTCCCTCGACCCCCTCCGGCCTCCCTCGGCGTTGCCCCTGGCCCCCCTCAGCTTCCTTCGGCGCCGCCCCCTCCTCCATCGCGCCTCTCCCTTCCCAACCACGCACTGCTTCAACCACGGTGGCTTCGACCACGACGGCTTCGACCATGTTGGCTTCGATTACGGTGGTTTTGACCATGGTGATTTCGACCACGACGGCTTCGACAACGGAGATTTTGACCACATCGGCTTCGACCATGATAGTTTAGACCACGGCGATTTCGACCACGGTGGCTTCGGCCATAGTGGCTTCGACCACGACGCTTGGTCGAAGCCACCGTGGTCGGGGAGGCGCTAGCCGCCAGAGGGGAGGGGGAGGCGCTGGGGGAGGCCGGAGGGGGCAGTGCTAGGGGAGACTGTGGGGGCGACGCTGGGGGTGGGGGTAGCGAGCGGTGCCAAAGGGAGGCTAGAGGGGGCAACGCCGGGGGAAGCACCAGTGAGGTTGGGGGGCAGCGCTGGGGGAGGCCGGAGAGGGCAGTGCCGGGGAGGGAGTCGGGGGTAGGCACCGGGGGAGGAGCTCGAGGAGGGGCGGCGCTCGGGGAGGGAGGAGCAAACTCTTATGAGTTGTGACTGAAGGCAAAGGAGCGGCGGAGGGTTTCTTGCAAATAAGCATAAGTCATCCGGTGGTATCCACCCGCTTGGATCATGTCCATCCGGTTGGGATCCAACGGTTCTGAGCGTTTGTTATCATGTTAGCACCCAAATAAACATTAGCACTAAATATGTTCCACACATACAGACGCAACATCATTTTTGGGCTCTTCTGGTACACACAAGTTTATGCTTACAAAATAAGGAGCTCCCACGTAATTTTTCTTGTCAGAAAGAAAGAAAGAGCTCCCAGGTATTTGACCAGTCCCAGTGGAAAGAACATTGCAACAACGATGTGTACAGTGGTGGTGAAAACATGTACGGCTCAAGTTTTGATACGCGCGTTGACGTTCAAAGATATTATAACAATACAGATAGTGGAGCTAATACACAACCGAAGCCATCTGTCCAGGTTTCGCTTATTTCAGCTTGAGTTTCTGGCTTCTGTTTTATTTTTTACTATTTAATAATTTTGTCTTTTTCTGGTTTTTTAGCTTTTTTGTCAGTTCTTTTTCCCGTATTCGTTTGTACTGTCCATGACAGGCTAATTTGTTTTTTATTTTTAAATTTAATTACACTAAATAAGTCACCGTCAGCTACAGTGTTTTTTAAGTCAGCTACAGTGCTTTTGAGCTATAAGCCACTCAAAATAAACCCTTTTAAGCAGGGCCGCAAAGTTTCTGTTAAGAAACCTAGGCCTGGGCCAGCAGCCCAGGGCCCATGGTGGGCACCTCATTGTAGTCTATAAATAGGGACCTATACCCCCTCATTATGTACACATGAATGAAAGCAATAAAGAAAGACCATGAGTTCTCTCCATCTCTCTGTGTGTTCAATCTATTCTTCTGTGATTCTGTGATTGATTCGTTCTTGTTCTAAACAAAGGAATCGCTCGGACTGGTCGCCAGCGACGGTTCCTCAACACGTTATCAGCACGACTTCGCTCTGGTGAACGAGATAATCATCGAAGCACAGATAGAATTTTCTAGATCGCTTTTGAATCTGTATTTTCTTTTCGCGTTCTAGATTGAATCTCTACAGTGCAAATCCGCCCCAATCTACCGTGAGTAGACTTGCAGTCGCCGGCACAATGCCGATCGGTAGATTGTGAAACGGGGTAGATGTTGATTGCACTGTATGTTAGAATGATGCAAATCCGCCCTAAATCTACCGCGAGCAGATCTGAAATCGCCGGCACAATGTCGATCGGTGGATTGAGAAGCGGGGTAGATGTTGATTGCATCGCAGATTGGAAACAAAAATATGCATTATCTTTCCTGTTAATTTTCTGCAGTCATTGCACGAAATAAAATCTTGCATCCCTCTGTTTGGATCTTGCATGGCTATTGCATAAAAGAAAAAAAACACTGCCGATTGCGCCAGCATGCGCCGGCCACCGGCTAGAAGCCGCCATGGAGACCGAGGCGTCGCCGGCCAGTAGCCGGCACCGCCGCCTGAAACCACCACTGGGCTTGCCGACCGCACCCCGTATGGCGCCAATGGCACCTTCACCAAAGCGCCGCCCGTAGCAGCGCCGCCCTTGCGCCGCGATCGTCTTCACGCGCGCGCCGCCGCCGCTTCGGCCTCCGCGCCACCCGCCGTCGGCGCGCTCCTCGCCGGCTCGCGGTGGCCGCCCACCGTGTCGCGCGCAGCGCGCGCGCGCCGCCCGCCGCCGCGCCTGTCCCGCGCCGCCGCGCGCGCTTCGCTGCCCGAACGCCGCGCCCGCACGCCGCGTCGCGCACGCCGCCACCCGCCTCGCGCGCCGCACCTTGCGGCGCACTGCGACGCGCCACGCCGCTTACGGCCCGCCTCGCTGCGCCGGCCGCCTCGGCTCCGCGCCGGCCAACGATCCGTGCTCGGCCCTCGATCCGTCGCCGCTCCCGGCATGCGCCGCCGACCTCACCGATGCCCTCCGGCCTCTCCACTGCGCCCCGCATGGCGCTGCTCCCGCGCGCCCGCTTGGACCGCCGCCCGCACCGCTTTGATCGGGCCCGTCGCCTGCGCTTCACACGGTCCCGCCGCCGACACCACAAGGAAGTAGGCAGGGAAACCCTACCAAGGGGAGGATAAGGCGCTCGGGTGGGCCGGCTTAGGGATGGGCCGAATCAAGGCCGAAAGCGGTGGGCCAGTCGGAAAAGAAAAAAATGGGGTAGGGAGGCCCAAATCGGATGGGGGTGGCACATTTTCAGAAAAGGCCCCAAAAGTCGTAGAAATTACCGAAAAGCCCTAAAACTTGCATTTAAGTCCAGAATTTTGCAGAAAAGGCCTCGTAGTTTCAAAATTACGTATACGCACTCAAATTTATGAGTGGGTCCAGAATTTTGCAGAAAACCCCTCGGTAAATCAGGAAATTGTGTAAATTTTTCTCTGAACTAAAAATTTGCATATAAACCCTCTGGAATTGTAGAATCCGCTGAAATTTAATATTTTAGCATAAAAGGGCCTCGGAAAGGCAAATTTTGCATTATTTTTTAGTATTTGAAGCTTATTTATTTATGCCATTATTATTCTCTGTATTTTCTGTATTTATTTACTGTTTTGGTTAATTGTAATTACTAAAAATTGCTTTTAATCACTGAAATTAGCAGTAAAATTATAGAAAATTATGAAACATTGCGAGAACCTATTGTACCATTTATTTACCCGCAGTAAATTATTCCGTGCATGTTTACCAGAAGTGAACTTATATACACATTTAGATGACTGGAATCACAAACCGGGAGTTCGAGGAGCAGACCAGAATGGCCAAAACTATCTGACATAGACATCCGATGTCGAGATTGTGCTTGGAGCCAGGAAGCTCTGCGCTACTATTAGGATTGGCGGACTGAATGACGCTCAACCCACACCTGAGGAAAATGATCAGGCACTTCACTTTCTCAGGCATGGCAAAGAAAAGCGCGCTAGCACTCTAGATCGCACTCAAGAAGCGGTTTAAGAGGCTAAAGTACACCATTCTTCCTCAAGCAGAGCGAGAGTGGATTAGACTGAGGTTTGCTGATTTTAAGACGGTCGGGGAATACAATTCTGCCTTGCACAGGATTTGTACTAGTCTTCAACTCTGTGGCAAGCAGATCACAGATGAGCAGAAGACTGAGAAGACCCTGTCCACCTTTCACCCCAATGCCGTACAATCCGCCCGCAACTATCGTCAAGACGGCTACAAAGAGTACGCCGAATTGATTGATATGATGCAGGTTGCGGAGGCTCAGGACGAACTTCTCCGCAAGAATTACGTCACTCAGCCACCAGGCAGCTCCGCTGACCGTGAAGCCAACGCTGGGAGCCACAAGGTGCGAAAGCACTTGATGAAGAGAATGGAGAAGAATGGGTAAGGCCGCAGCCCAGAAAGGCAAATTAGATGCTCCACGTGAGAATAAGGCTATCAAGCCAAAGCGGGATGGCGAAGGGCAACATGAAGCCCACTTTGCATCGGCTGAGGGGGAGAGTTCGGAGTAACTGCCTGCACTGGTGAAGGTTGAAACCATCACGACAGCAGCACTCCCTCTCGATCTAGAAGCAACAAACGCCATGATTTCTCTTGAAAAGAATGTCAACCCCGAGAAAATAGCAGAAGAAGTCTAGTGCACTGAATGCATTTCGACTTTAATTGTCATTTATTTTGTGTGGGAGAATATGTTAGAATTTGCATGGATGGTACTTAAGAATTGTTATTTTCTCGTAATGGTTGGATGATATTTGAAGAATTCATTCATTTATTCAGTTTGTGATGGCATGATATATTCTGATATTGGAGTATTTTATCTATGTGTTGATTGCCTTCTCATGCATGTTAATAAAATACCCTATATTAGAACACGTGTAGCGCTCTATGAAGGAAGTGTGCTTAACTACCAGCGGCACAACGCATCATCTTAGGAGAGACTAAGTTTTCAGTCGATTCGTAAGAGCACTGGCAGCCTTACGACAATCGCTAGAAGCGATGCATGTAAAACTGGTTCAGGAAGAGCCACAATGGGCACAACTTTGGTCATTGAAGAAGCCTTATTGTACCCAGAATCGACTAGAACTCTCCTAAATTTTAAGAATATTCGTGCAAATGGTTTCCACGTTGAGATTGAAGAAGGGTACGGTAAAGAATACCTGCTCATTACGAAGCACGAAGAGAATGGAAAAAGGGTATTAGAAAAACTTCCTTCACTAGAAACTGGGCTATGTTATACCAGCATTAAGGCGCCTGCAGCGTACAATCTACTATCTCTGGCATGACAGATTAAGCCACCCAGGTCTTAGGATGATGAGAAACATAATAAATAACTTGCATGGGCATAATATTAATGTGAAGAATTTTTCGAATCATGAAGATTTTGTGTGCCCTGCATGTGCCACCGGGAAACTAATTACTAAACCTCCACTATGAAATTGAAGGATGAAGTCTCTATATTCCTGGAACGCATCCAGGAGACATATGCGGTCTCATTCAGCCCGTCTCCGGGCCGTTTAAGTATTTCATGGTGCTCATTGACGCTTCTTCGAAGTGGTCACATGTGGGCTTGCTGTCCACAAGAAACCATGCCTTTGCAAAATTGATCTCGTAGATCATTCGCATCAGAAATGTGTTCCCTGATCATCACATTAAGTCCATCAGAATGGACAACGCCAGAGAATTTACTTCGAAGGCATTTGATGATTATTGTATGGTAATGGGAATTGCAGTTGAGCATTCGGTACAGCATGTCCATACCCAGAATGGTTTGGTAGAGGCTTTAATTAAAAGAATTAAATTTATTGCCCGACCCTCTTGCATAATTGTAATTTGTCAGCTACATGTTGGGGACACGCAGTCCTACATGCAGCGAATCTCATCAACCTTACACTTTCGGCCTACAACATCCATTCACCTATGCAACTAGCGCAAGGGTCACCACCGAAAATTCCCCAACATTAGGGGGAGGAAATCAATCCTTTGATGAAGAATGTCGGAAAATTACATGGCAAGCCACGGAAATCCATGCAGATGACCCGCGTACTAGTGAAGTCCAGAAGACATTACATGGCAAGCCACGGGAATCCATGTAGATGACCCGCGCATTAGTGAAGCAAAGAGAAGTTCAGAAGATAAGAGAAGTCCAGAAGACAATTGATTTGCAAGCATTAGCAAATCAGCTGCCTGATCACTTTATTGATTTGAAGAGCGTGACTAAGTCGCATGTGCCTGCACGCACTGCACCGGAGAGGGTTGAAATACCAAATAAAGCAGAATGTATTCCTAATCTCGTCCAGAGGCCTCAAAAAAATAAAAAAGAGGACGAGAACTCCGGTTCCTCGAATCCTTAGTAACCGGGGACGCCTGGTGAAGAAGGATAAGAAGGACTTACCACAACCGATCACTGAAGTCCCTCAAAATGAGAAGGGGAGCCAGTTGAGACCTGGCACAAGTATGACACCCTCAGAAAAGGGCATACCGGATCTGAATATCACCATCGGCATGGATGTGTGCGCACACATCGGAGCCGAAAAACTAAAGGGACTTGCCACCGCAATTGAAAGAAGCGATGCGCAAGGTAAAGCTCCAGCAGAAGCAATCGCTCCAGAAGAAGCAACTCGTGAAGAAATAGCTATAAATTATATACACACGGGAGAGTCCCTTAATAGGACAACAGCTAATATCGATATCTACTTCATAAAGAAAATTGTCACCAACATCGATCTTGATCCCGAGCCTGCATCGCTCGCTGAATGTAAGAAAAGATCAGATTGAGAAGATTGGAAGAAGGCAATAGCAACTGAATTGCTATCTCTGAACAAAAGAGAGGTGTTTGGGCCCGTATGCCGCACGCCTCTCCATATACACCCCGTTGGGCACAAGTGGGTATTTGTTCGAAAGAGAAATAAAAGAAATGAAGTAGTGAGATACAAAGCAAGGCTAGTAGCCCAAGGTTTCACTCAACGTCTTGGAGTTGATTATAAAGAAACCTACTCCCCGGTCATGAGTGGAATTACCTTTAGATATTTGATCTCAATGGCAGTAAACTTAAACTTAGAAATGAAATTGATGGATGTTGTGACTGCATACCTTTACGGTAACTTGGATTCGGAGATTTGTATGAAAGTTCCTGAAGAAATACCTCTCCCGAACCTAGACAGAGCAAATAGAAATCTGTACAGTGTGAAACTTAGAAAGTCATTGTATGGACTGAAACAATCTGGAAGAATGTGGTATAATCGCTTGAGCGACTTTCTCTGCAAGAAAGGCTACACGAACAATGAAGACTGTCCTTGTGTATGGCGATCCCAGAATGAATTCTGTATAATCTCTGTGAATGTAGATGATCTGAACATCATCGGGACAGCCGAAGACATAAAAGAAGCAAGCTCCTACTTGGAGTCAGAATTTGAAATGAAAGATTTGGGCAAGACCAAGCTTTGCTTAGGCCTGCAGCTTGAGCATGTCCCTAAAGGAGTCTTGGTACATCAGTCGACCTACACCCGGAAGGTGCTTGAAAGATTTGGCTTCGAGAAGGCATTTCCCTCAAAAGTACCAATGATCAGGAGGTCTTTACAGCAAGAAAAATATCCTTTCCGACCTAGGGAAGAGGGGGAGGAAGTCCTGGGACCAGAATTCCCATACTTGAGTGCAGTGGGAGCACTCATGTACTTAGCAAACTGCACTAGACCGGACATAGCATTTGCCGTGAACCTGTTAGCAAGGTACAGTGCAGACTCCACCAAAAGGCATTGGTAGGACATAAAGAACATCTTCCGATACCTCCAAGGAATGGAGGACCTTGGATTGTTTTACAGAAATAATCAAGATCTGAACTTGACTGACTATGCAGATGCTGGGTACCTGTTAAACTTGCATACCGCAAGGTCACAAACAGGCTATGTATTTTCTGTGTGGTTGAACTGCAATTTCCTGGAAATCGTCTGAGTAAAGCCTTGTAGCTACTTCGACGAACCATTCAGAAATTATAGCACTGTATGAAGCCGCACGAATGTGCGCTTGGTTCCGATGAATGGTTCACCACATCCAGTAGTTATGTGAAATGAACATTGTGCAAACCTCCACAATTATCCATGAAGATAATGCAGCCTGCGTTGCACAAGTGCAGACAGACTATGTAAGCATATCAACCCCAAGTTCATCTATGCTCATAAATTGCAAAGATGGACAAGATTAAAGTACTGCACACTAAGTCATGTAGACTTGTTCACTAAGTCACTTCTCGCATGTAGCTTTGAAAGGTGCGTGTGAGGGATTGGAATGATGAAACTTAGAGAAGTGCAGAATTCAGGGGGAGAATTCTCTAAAGCCCGTTATTAAATCTTGATCATGAAGATTAAGTACACAAAGGAATAAAGTCCTGAAGACCAAATGAAATTGGGTGAATTGTACTCTTTTTCCCTTGACGAGTTTTCCATGAAGTTTCCGACCAAGGTTTTTAATGAGGCAATTCGTGCATCGCAACATCACATGTATCATGTGCTCTGTTTTTATGGAGTTTTAGTGAGGTATGAACGTGTCGGATGAGTGCCCAAGGGGGAGTGTTAAAAAACCTGGGCCTTAACCAGCAACCCAGGGTCCATGGTGGGCACCTTATTGTAGTCTATAAATAGGGACCTATACCCCCCTCATTATGTACACATAAATGAAAGCAATTAAGAAAGACCAGGAGTTCTCTCTATCTCTCTGTCTGTGACAGAAGAATCACTCGGACTGGTCGCCAGCGACGGTTCCTCGACGGTTTCGACTGATATCAGCCAGTAGCGTCTGCCGACCTGACCGTGAAATCGTCTCCGCTTTCGTTGTTAGTTAACACGACTTTTCAACACAGGAAACGTATGCAACAGGCAACAGCGATCATTTTGCCGCGCGAAACTGCGACTCCTCTCCGAAAGCAAACGCGTCAAGAACTTGGAAAATTGCGACGCGCTTCCAAATTAACCTCCCGTTCCCTCTTCCACATCCTTCTTTTTCATCCCGTGACTGCATATAAATATCACCAGCTGCGTGATTGTTCATCGATCACCTTCTCTAGGAAAAGAATTGGTTACGCACATACGTACTAAGCCACGACCAAATTCATGGCGGCCTACGAGAAGCAGCATCCGCAGCCGCAGCTCAACGGCGCCTACTACGGCCCGCCGATTCCGCCGCAGCCCCCGCAGCCGGCATACTACGGTCCCCGCGCGCCCACGCCGGAGCGGTCCGCGCTGTTTGTTCTGCTTCCTCTTCAAGGTCGTCGCATTCATCGTCATCGCGCTCGGTACCGCCTCCCTCGTCCTCTGGCAGTCTGGCTCATCTTCCGCCCGAGCACCGTCAAGGCCTACGCGGACTCCGCCGCGCTGTCGCGCTTCGACCTCGTCGGCGGACCCAGGGGGCGCGGCGGCGAACTCCTCCAGTACAACCTCACCGTCAACATCCGCTTGCGCAACCCGAACCGCTTCGGCATCCACTACGACAACGCCGAGGCGCATGCGTCCTACGACGGTGAGCGGTTCGGCTTCTTCCCCGTGCAGCCGTTCTACCTGGACAGCAAGAGCGACGGCAAGATCACGGCCACGTTGAGCGGCTCGTCGGCCATCGACGACGACGACGACGCGGAGCGCACGTACCAGAGGGAGAAGAGCGAGGGGTTCTACTTCGTGAGGGTGAGGGTGTACGCTGACCTAGACTTCAAGGTCAGGGTCTTCAACATACACGATCGCAAGAGTAAGATCAGCTGCATGCTGCGGCTGCCGGTGCCTAACGCGAACTCGACCGCGACGACGACGCTCGGGACGAGGTGCGACGTGGACTTTTGATCTTCTCACCGATCGAACACACGGGTATGATTTGCCGCCGGCCGGGGATGACAACGTTTAATTTATTTGTTGTACTGGTAGTCTGAATGTGTCATTCGAGACCGCCGTGTAGATTCTTCTGTTTTGATGTATATAAGCATGAATAAATCGTTATCGTGAGCTCGTTGGTTGTACTGTGATCATGCGATTGGCTTCACAAATAATGCTCGTCTAGTCTGTACGTACTACGCCGCATTTTAGTTGCTCCTTGCCATTCAGACAATGGATCCCGCTTATTTCGGTTTGAGTTTTTAATTTGTGATTTATTTTTTACTATTCCTAAATTTCGTCTTTTTTGACGTTTTAGCTTTTTTGTTGATTCTTTTTTTCCGTATTTGTTTCGATTCTTTTAGATCAGTGGGCTTTTGGTAAATCTCCTGTCACACACAGCTCGGTTCCATAGGAGTAGGCTAGAGACCAGACCAATAGGGATGTAGCTAAACATACAATTACAGTCCATTGTCAGGATGTCCCAGTGGGTCGGTACAATACGGCCCAACACCTGAAGCCCACCCCTTCGCCGGCGGCGAGGCCTTCCGTTCGCTTATTCTCTGCTCCCCCCTACTCCTCCCTCTCCCCTTCCATCTCTTCTCTGCGTGTGTCAAATTTTCAGATCTAAGGTTCCCTCTCTTCCACAGATCTACTCCGGTGACCTCCTCTCTTCTCTCCTCCGTGCCTCTCCTTCCTGCTCCTCGTCACCTCCTTATTTCCCGTTCTTCTCCCTAATGTTGGCCAACATTCAGACCTGGAGCACTTGCTTCTCGTTTTGGACTCCTCTTCTTCCTCCACTCCGGCCCCCACAACCAGGGCCAACGAGCACAGGCTACTTGTGCATCTCTTAGCTATCCTCTTTCGGTGGCACCATGTCACCAACGAGGTTTCGTCGCTTCCCCCATTTTGTGTTGAAGTGCTATGTGTGAACATTTTATGGGCTTCTGTTCTATGATGGCGATGGCAGCAGGTTCGCAGGGTTGGCGGACGGCAGCAAGGGCTCGTCGGCTTGGTTCAAGTCAACGAGAAGAGGTGCTTAAGGCCATGATGAGTGGTGTATTGCTATGCACAAGCGTCGGTGAACGACCATAGCAGCCACGGGAGGGCCGACGAGCTGCACGGTGTGGTGGAAGCCATGGAGCCAACAACCAATGTGCGTATATATGCTTTGTAATCCTTAGAATTGCGCTTTGTCAATTAATGGGAAATGGTTCAGGTGGCGAAGCTCTCCCTTATACGGCCTGAAAAAAGGCCCACTGAGGGTCTGATTGTGCTGTAAGAAGCTAATATGAACATCCGATTTTTCAAAGTCTTCACTTCTCTCATTTTCATCTTACTTTAGAGGTAAGGTATATAAAACCCTAGAAGACGAATATAGGACTCGAGAGGAAGACTCAGAGGACGAATATGGAAGCCCAGAGAACGAATATAGGACCCGAGAGGACGAATATGGAACTCTAGAGGAAGACTCAGAAGACTAATATGGGAGCCCGGAGGAAGGCTCAGAGGACGAATATGGGACATTAGAGGAAGTCACAAGTGCATCATGTATCTTATTCCTCTCACTCTCGTGTTACACATGCATCTCTCCCTCACTTTCTTACCGCTCGCGTTCTACTTGTAAAAATCACTTCTTTCAGTTATATTATTTATTTTCAGTTAAAATCTATCAGCTGCAACCAATATAAACAGGCCAGGAGAATGTGACCTAGCTCAACCTCAGGCCTTATGTAGATGTATGTATAGCAACAATGGCCCAATTTGACTCTGTATTAACCAACCCAGTAGCAGGGGTGAGAGTGGTCCGAGTCGGTCCGACTTGGACCTGCCTCATGCGACACTGTGCCCCGTCTCACGGGTTGACCTGCTGTCTGCAACATGCACGTTTGCTTCCTATGCTAAGCCTTATGCCTGTAATGTGGTAGTGTCATGGCGGACTTGGCGGTGGGTGGCCTCGGCGTCATACCACCACACAATCCAAGCGGTGCTGCGGGAGACGGCTGGCCCTCACGTAGTGATGCACGAGCATTGCAACGACCGCGTACTAGTCATGCTGCTCACGATCACCGACATCGTCCCCAGGAACAGGGTCACCTATTGAAATCTCCTCACCAATCTCTCTTCCTTTTCTTTCTTTCTTCCTTATCGCTTCTTCCACCAAGAGCTATTCTTCGTCATCTTTTCCTATGTTCCACCAGATCTCACTGGCCACGCCTCCCTGGTGCCACCTTGTAGGGTGCCATGCCTCCCTAGCGCCTCCTCGCCGCCGTAGACAAGGAAGGAGATGGGGGTGAGAATCAGGGGCGGAGCCACATCCCGGGCAGAGTAGGCTTCAGCTCAGGGTGTGAAAAATATCTAGTGTTCAGCCTAGTTAAATTCAGTTCAGCCTAGGTAACATTTTCATGGTCCAGTCCAGATAGCCTAAATCATTCTACCACTAAGCCTGGAGTGTAACCAAATCCTAGCCCCGCCACTGGTGAAAATCAAAGGTGGGATCACGAGATGCCGCCATCGCCACCATTGGCTGGAGACTCGATTGGGTTGGTGTTATAGTGGGGTCGAAAGGGGAGAAGGAGAGATGGTGTTGAGGGCTTCTGTGCGTAGAGGCAAAGTAGCGCAGGTGTAGGGGTGCAGTCGCATGAAGATAGAGGCGGAGTGGGGCAAGTGGCCTGAGAGGCGTAAGTTCGGGTCAACCCTAGGGTTGATGGGGTCATCACTTCTATTGGACTTCCTAATTTTGGAGCCGGTCCACTACCTTTGGTGCCGGATTTAGGGACGGGCCATGTGGGTAAACCAGTCGAACTAGACCCCTTGCATCCCTACGCAGAATGACGGTGTAGTAACTTCGAAATATACTACTACTCCCTATGGATCACCACAGTATCGACTACTCCAAAAATCGGCTTCTTTGATAAGCTGGTGGAGAAAGTGTTGGATTAATTGGGATTGGCCCATTTTAATTTAGCAATTAATCAAATGAAATTCCTAGGCCCACAACTAATGCTAGGTAGAAAATTGTTTAGTCCCATATGGAGAATTGAATGGGAGTTACACCACTTTAAAAGTTGGAACGTGGTAACCCCCTTGTGGAATTGGAGAGAGCCAATACACGCGCGCGCTCGCTCGCTCGCTCGCCGCGCCGCGCGGTGCGGTGCGGTGCGTTGCGTGTGTGCGTGTGCGTGTGCGTGTGCGTGTGCGTGTGCGGTCGGATTTGGTGGCGGATTAATCTGGCCACATCGCGCCGCATTTGAGAACGGCCGAAGAGGAAGTCAACGGCGGCGGCAATGCTGGGGATGGGGTGGCCGGGCTCATGGTCGTCACCTTATGGAGCTGCGTTCTGTGCAGGAGACGAAGAGGGGGAGGGAAGGGAGAGAGTGAGAGAAGGAAGCGGAGTGACCTCTGTGAAACCATTCGATATAAACTCTTGCTTCGTACATATATATAGTATCTATACCTTTATTCTTTTTCGTAAGATATATAAAAGAATGGGAAAAAACCGAATATGAGAGGAACTACCATGCATGTCATGAATCAACAACCGGCGATTCAAGGGAGACTTTATCCTCAAATATTTGAAAGGATAACACGAAATCTTCGATTCCAAAGGTAACATGTAGAACATAGGTCCTCTGTTCGTACGAATTAAGGACAACATTTTGTCAGCCTCTATCGGTACTTTATGCATGCAAATTTCCTCCTACATATAACATTGTTCTATTGAAAAGTAAAACTTTTGTCCAATGTACTTGTAGCTTAGGGGAGTGTGATTATTTTTCTATATGTGCCGTAAAGTCAAGATCTCCTGGTACAAACCAGTAGTAATGAAATATCATATAAAAGAAAAGAATTCAGCTAGGGAACAATTGTTTATTTTTATCTCATTTTTAAATTTATTTTAACTACTAACCCCACATCAATTTTATTTCTAAATATGACCCTTTTAGATATACCACCACCCAGAGCATGGTAAGACAATACTACCACGCCATGGGTCAAGTCTAGCTAAATCGCATTCTTGCCACGCCATATATGGTGGTATGGCTAAACAACACTACTATACTACTAGTGGTGCAGTGGCGGAATTTAGCCATACCATATGGTGACTAACATGACAGTATTGTCTTGCCACATCAAAAAAGTCAAAATTGGAAATAAAATTGACCAGAGGTTTGTTGGATTAATTGGGATTGGCCCATTTTAATTTAGCAATTAATCAAATGAAATTCCTAGGCCCACAACTAATGCTAGGTAGAAAATTGTTTAGTCCCATATGGAGAATTGAATGGGAGTTACACCACTTTAAAAGTTGGAACGTGGTAACCCCCTTGTGGAATTGGAGAGAGCCAATACACGCGCGCGCTCGCTCGCTCGCTCGCCTCGCCGCGCCGCGCGGTGCGGTGCGGTGCGGTGCGTGTGTGCGTGTGCGTGTGCGTGTGCGGGCGCGTTTTTCTTTATCTATTCGAAAATCGAAACGCATTGACTCGCTGGCAGTAACGGTGCAGTTACCAGTGGATTATGGCTGCGGTTACTTTCGAGTAATGGGTGCAGTTACTGGTGACTAATGGCGGCAGTTACTGGTCTCTTCATTTTTTGCTGTTACAAGAGAACAGAGCATAAGAAGACTCTCCTCTCCATACGAAAGAACAGTTTTCTCTCCCTCTGTTTTTGTTGCTGCTCTCTGCAATCTCCGATCCAGAACCTTGCGCGCACAAGTTTCTGGGTGAGTAGGCCTCCGGGACTTTGTCCGTTTGTGTACCTGCTCGGGTAGGCGGGCGATCAAGTTTTTGGGGAGCGCATCGGCGCGACTACTCAATCTGCGACGTCTACTTCCTGGTGGTCAACCGTTCGCGCGACTGCACTGCAAACATCTTCCTGCATCAAGCTTCGTCCTGCATCACGCCTTGATCGACTACATCGAATAGGCCATCATGTCAACTGATGGTAACGGCGCCTCCGGTGTCTCCGACCGCCCCGCCCGAGGTATAAATCTAAAACTTTTCGGTGTACTTGTTTCATGCGCTATGAATATGTTAATAGATGTTTCTGTTAGCTTGTTCGTTAGCGAATATGAATACATCGTTGATAGATCACTTGTACATGTTTATGTCATGTTTTATATGCTGAATTTCTGGATTAAAATATGCCGAAAATTGACTAGATTTCCAACAATCCAAAAACTTGATAGGTCTTTTTCGGTAGTTGGCTTTGCTGCGTCGCTTAAACCGCACCCTCCGTTTGATGGTTCCAATTTTAAGAGATGGCGCACGCGCAATCATGTGGTTTCTTGCCATGGAATGTTTTCATGTTGCACAAGGAAAGCCCGCTGAGCCTCTGTCTGATGAGGATGAACGCAAGTTCAATGTAGCGGATAACTTTTTTCGAGGTGCACTTGTCAACATACTGGCGGATAACATTGTGGATGTGTACATGCATTTGCCTACGGGCAAAGATATGTGGAATGCACTTGAGGCCAAGTTCGGAGTTTCCGATCTTGTGATGAGTGTATGTCATGGAGCATTCTATGACTACAAGATGGTCGATGACCGTTACGTAGTAGAGCAAGCTCATGAGATTCAGCGCCGCAAAGGAGCTTGAGAACAATAAGTGCGAGTTCCGGACAAGTTTGTGGTGGCGGTATTATCGCCAAGTTACCACCCTCTTGGTCGGATTTTGCTACTTCTCTAAAGCACAAGAGGCAGGAGTTGGTGTTACGATCTCATTGGCACTCTTGGTGTTGAAGAGAAGGCGAGGGCAAAAGATACTCGTGGCAAGAAAGTTGCTCTGCTGAGGGAGGTTCTAGCGCCAATTTGGTGCAGAAGAAGAATCCTCAGGCTTTCCACAACAAAAAGAAAAATAAGCCTTTTGTCAAGCCCAAGGCTACCACCGAGTTTAAGAAGAAAGGCAAAGGAAAGGGCAGTTTGCTTTGTGTGCGGTGATTCGGCCATTGGGCTAAGGATTGTCCGGATCGCAAGGATAAGCGAAGAAGTCCGCCAACATGGTTATTAGTGACGCTGGAGGAACTTGAGTGCGGTAATTATTTACCTACAGTTCTTTCTGTTTGTCAATCACCTGAGTGGTGGGTTGACACTGGTGCTAATATTCATGTTTGTGCTGATATTTCCTTGTTTTCATCTTATCAGGTCGGTCGAGGTTGCTCCTTGTTGATGGGGAACGGATCGCATGCAGCTGTTCATGGTGTTGGTACGGTCGATCTGAAGTTTACTTCGGGAAAGATCGTGCAGCTGAAGAACGTGCAGCATGTTCCCTCCATAAAGAAAAATCTCGTCAGCGGATCTCTACTGTGTAGAGATGGTTTTAGGCTTGCATTTGAGTCCAATAAATGTGTCGTGTCTAAGTATGGAACATTTGTTGGTAAAGGCTATGAGAGCGGAGGCTTGTTCCGTTTTTCTTTGATGGATTCCTATAATAAATTTGTGAACCATGTGTGTAACGATGATGATGAATCTAATGTTTGGCATTCACGACTTTGTCATGTTAATTTTGGGTGTATGACGCGCTTAGCTAATATGAGTTTAATCCCGAAATTCACTTTGGTCAAAGGTTCTAAGTGTCATGCGTGTGTTCAATCGAAACAACCTCGCAAGCCTCACAAGGCAGAAAAGAGGCGAGGAATGTGGCACGTTAGAACTCATTCATTCCGATTTGTGCGAGATGAATGGCGTGTTGACTAAAGGTGGGAAGAAATATTTCATGACGCTTATAGATGATTGCACTAGATTTTGCTATGTGTACTTATTGAAAACAAAAGATGAAGCGTTGAATTACTTTAAGATCTATAAAGTGAGGTAGAAAACCAACTTGAGAGGAAAATCAAGCGGGTAAGGTCGATCGTGGGGAGAGTATTTTTCAAATGAGTTTACTTTATTCTGCGAGGAACATGGAATTATTTATGAGAGGACGCCTCCTATTCTCCCGAATCAAACGGGGTTGCCGAAAGAAAGAACCGCACTCTAATCGATTTGGTTAACGCCATGTTAGACAACTGCGGGACTTTCTAAGGAATGGTGGGGTGAGGCTATATTGACCGCGTGTCATGTCTGAATAGAGTTCCTACAAAGAACAAAGAAATAACACCATTCGAGGAATGGGAAAAGAAAAAGTCGACTCTCTCATATTTGCGCACTGGGATGTTTGGCCAAAGTTAATGTGCCAATTATCAAGAAGCGTAAACTTGGACCAAAACCGTAGATTGTGTATTTCTTGGTTATGCTATGCACAGCGTGGGTTATAGGTTCTTAATTATAAAAGCTGAGTACGACATGCGTGTTGGTACAATCATAGAGTCCAGAGATGCTATATTTTTGAGAATGAATTTCCTATGAAATGTGATGTACCTAGCTCATCTAGTCAAGAACCTATAATTTCCCTTGATTCTTTTATGCCGATAGAACATGTTGAGGAAACGCCTGTGGAAAATCCTGAGGAGGATAACAATGAAGTTACTCGAAAGAGTAAGAGACAGAGGACTGCAAAGTCTTTTGGTGATGATTTCATTGTATACCTCGTGGATGACACTCCAAGAACCATTGAAGAGGCATATTCTTCTCTTGACGCTGACTATTGGAAGGAAGCAATATGGAGTGAGATGGACTCTATTATGTCTAATGGAACTTGGGAGGTCGTTGACCGTCCTTATGGGTGTAAACCTGTAGGATGTAAATGGATTTTCAAGAAAAAGCTTAGGCCTGATGGTACAATTGAAAAGTACAAGGCAAGGCTTGTGGCCAAGGGTTATACCCAGAAAGAAGGCGAGGACTTCTTTGATACTTATTCACTGTTGCCGATGACCACAATTCGAGTACTACTTGCCCCGGCTGCCTCTCATGGTCTTCGTTCATCAAATGGGCGTTAAGACAGCTTTCCTAAATGGAGAGTTGGAGGAGGAGATTTATATGGATCAACCAGATGGGTTTGTGGTACAAGGTCAAGAAGGAAAGATGTGCAAGTTGTTAAAGTCTTTGTATGGCCTAAAGCAAGCACCTAAGCAATGGCATGAGAAGTTCGACAAAACTTTGACATCTGCTGGCTTTGTTGTGAATGAAGCTGACAAATGTGTGTACTATCGCTCTGGTGGGGGAGAAGGAGTGATCTTGTGCTTGTATGTTGATGACATACTGATTTTTGGGACCAACCTCAATGTGATTGAGGAGGTCAAGGACTTTCTGTCCAAGAATTTTGAGATGAAAGATTTGGGAGTGGGTGATGTGATTCTTAACATTAAGCTCCGAGAGAAGGTGATGGTGGGGTTACACTCGTGCAATCCCACTATGTGGATAAGGTCTTGAGTCGCTTTGGTTATAGTGATTGCAAACTGCTTCTACTCCTTATGATCCTAGTGTGTTATTGAGGAAAAACGAGAAGAATAACAAGGGATCAATTGAGATACTCTCGGATCATTGGCTCATTGATGTATTTAGCTAGTGCTACGAGGCCCGACATCTCGCTTGTCGTGAGCAAGCTAAGCGGTTTGTTTCAAACCGGAGATGATCATTGGCGTGCTCTTGAGAGAGTGATGCGCTATCTAAAGGCAAGCGTGAGCTATGGCATTCACTATCTTTGGGTACCCAAAGGTCTTGGAGGGATATAGTGATTCAAACTGGATCTCGATCTTGATGAGATAAAAGCCACGAGTGGATATGTGTTCACACTTGGAGGTGGTGCTGTTTCTCGGAAGTCTTGCAAGCGGACCATCTTAACGAGGTCAACAATGGAAGCAGAACTCACGGCGTTAGATACCGCCATCGTTGAGGCCGAGTGGCCGTGAACTCCTTATGGATCTGCCGGTGGTTGAAAAACCGATACGGCTATCCCGATGATTTGTGATAATCGATTGTAATTATCAAGGTGAACAGTTCTAAGGACAACATGAAGTCATCTAGGCATGTTAAGAGGCGGTTGAAGTCCGCGAAAGCTGAAAAACTCGAGTTATAGCATGGACTATGTCGCACAGCTAAGAATCTGCGGACCAATTTACAAAGGGTTTATCACGTAATGTGATAGATAGTGCATCGAGTGAGATGGGCACGAGACCCACATGAGTCATACCACGTGGTAACTTTGTTCTATGTGATCGGAGATCCGTGAAGTAGGATGGTGAAACAAGTGTTGGTTGATGGGAGGAGAGACCTTTACAAGGCTCATTTCTTGATGATGCGCTTCTCTTCTATTCAGTATGGCAGGTTGGTTTTTACCTTAATGTGATCCAAGTGGCTTTTTAAAGCGAGAGATGTCGGCCTACAGGACATCTTAGAAAGAACACACCTATATGAGTTCGATTGTTGGTCACGATCTATGAGATTTGGGTGATCTCTAGATACTCATGAATAGGCATGGAGTATGACTTATACGCTCCAACTGAGAGGGGATGCTTTAGGCGACCTAGTACTAGTAAAGGAATTGGGTAAAGTTTGTTCGCACAAAGCTGTCAATTCAAGGCTTAGTCCATTGTTCATTGTGGATGAGTGTAACTACTTTCCTAGGTGGATGTTCAACTTACGGTCTCCATCGAAACACTGGTATATCAAACAACGAGAATCGAGAGCATTTCTCGTGTGCCTTGAAATTTGGTGGGGATTGTTGGATTAATTGGGATTGGCCCATTTTAATTTAGCAATTAATCAAATGAAATTCCTAGGCCCACAACTAATGCTAGGTAGAAAATTGTTTAGTCCCATATGGAGAATTGAATGGGAGTTACACCACTTTAAAAGTTGGAGCGTGGTAACCCCTTGTGGAATTGGAGAGAGCCAATACACGCGCGCGCGCTCTTCCTTCGCTTTCGCCGCGCCGCGCGCGTGCGGTGCGGTGCGGTGCGGTGCGTGCGTGTGTGCGTCTGCGCGCGTAGGCGTGTCGGTGCGGCGCGTTTTCTTTATCTATTCGAAAATCGAAACGCATTGACTCGCTGGCAGTAACGGTGCAGTTACCAGTGGATTATGGCTGCGGTTACTTTCGAGTAATGGGTGCAGTTACTGGTCTCTTCATTTTTTGCTGTTACAAGAGAACAGAGCATAAGAAGACTCTCCTCTCCATACGAAAGAACGTTTTCTCTCCTCTGCTTTTGTTGTTGCTGCTCTGCAATCTCCGATCCGAACCTTGCGCGCACAAGTTTCTGGGTGAGTAGGCCTCCGGGACTTCGTCCGTTTGTGTACCTGCTCGGGTAGGCGGGCGATCAAGTTTTTGGGGAGCGCATCGGCGCGACTACTCAATCTGCGACGTCTACTTCCTGGTGGTCAACCGTTCGCGCGACTGCACTGCAAACATCTTCCTGCATCAAGCTTCGTCCTGCATCACGCCTTGATCGACTACATCGAATAGGCCATCATGTCAACTGATGGTAACGGCGCCTCCGGTGTCTCCGGCACTGGCCCCGCCCGAGGGTATAAATCTAAAACTTTTCTGGTGTACTTGTTTCTGTGCGCTATGAATATGTTAATAGATGTTTCTGTTAGCTTGTTCGTTAGCGAATATGAATACATCGTTGATAGATCACTTGTACATGTTTATGTCATGTTTTATATGCTGAATTTCTGGATTAAAATATGCCGAAAATTGACTAGATTTCCAACAGAAAGAAGGTTAATTTTGGGCCCTGTCTCGGACCATAGAATTTGGTACAAATTGTATAGAAGACGGAAGTTTATTCTTTCTGGACGTGGTGTTTCCGACAAAATTTATGTGAAAAACCTGCATTTAAAATAGGGCACAAAACCTACCATCCAAAAGAATCCCCAATCTTTATAGTACTCCATTCTCTGCGTTACGCTGCCAACGGGCAACTGGGCAGAGGGAGCTCACCTCACCTGGTCAAAACATGGCATGATCTTAACGTAAACCGTTTGCGTGTAATCGGATTACAGCCTAAAATACCGGATCCAAACACCATCGAAAGTTCTTAAAGCTGAAAACCAACACCAGTTCGTCAAACCACAGAGTCAACGTACACCGCCGGTCCGCCTATTCTTCTTGGGCGCACTTTTCAACGGGACACATCGATCACCAATTCACCATTCACCAACGCGCTCGTTCGTTGCCCGCTTGTCCCTTGCAAGTGCCAGCCGCAAATCGATCGATCAACACGTCGACACCACCACCTTAACCTCCTCAGTCCAAGATCGCGTGCACCACTTGCTCAAACAATGAGTGGATTTTTTAGACGGCAGCTTATGATTTAAAATTTTATAGTTTGATTATTTGTGAGAGGTAGTGTGTATAGAAGAATAGTCTTATGTGATTTTGATCGGTATATTTGAACTTAGTACTTTTTTATACAATCTTTTTGTTGACCTCGTCTTAAAAAACTTACCGTTTAAATACTAATTAGTGTAGTCTGTATAAGCATAAGTTAGCGGAAAGTGATACCAAAACCAGTCAATAGCCACCCCAGTTTCATGCCAAAATCCCACGCAAAATCGCCACTTTGTTTTATCCAATTCTCCACCTTAGCTATCTGAACGCACGTATATCCTGCTCAATGTGAGCACAAGATAGGCCACCTCGACCCAGGCAATACATGTTTGGGCTGAAAAAAGTGAATTTAGGTGAAAATCGGTTCTCTTGGTTATTCTGATGAAAACATAAATCGACCAAAATATCAGGCCTATTTAGAAAATTTTCTAGCCTAATCAGCCCCGATTTCTTCCGTCCTACCCCATCCTCCAATCGACTCCAAGGTTTTCCTAAGTCATTTTCCCATCGCTGATTCCTCGAGGCAATGTTGGGTGCCGGGGGTGGCGGGGGCGGCGTTGGCACAGGGGAAGGGGGAGGTGGTGGTGGCAAGGAAGGTACCGTCGACAAGGGAGGTGGCCATGGCATGAATGCAGTCGCTACGGAGATTTCGCTGTAATTTAGAAATTTTTTAGTATACTTGTATTTTTTGAATTCAATACATATTTTTGAATATTGTAATCAATTTTTTTTGAAACACTCAAAATTTTCAAATTTTCGGATTTCTCAAAAGGGTCACTGCCTCGACCAACCCTGCTACAACCCGTCCATCCCCCCAAGTAAGGCTGTAAAAAAAGCTCGAAGCTTATGAGTTACTCGAGCCCGGCTCGTTTTAAACTTGATTTGAGCTCGACTCGAACTTTAAACAAGCTCGCGAGCTTCACTGAGCCGATCTTGAATAGTTCGTGAGTCTCAATTTGAACTTAAATAGTGATGTATATTAACTCTTACCAAGCTTACTTGAGCCGAATTCGAGCTTTTCTTATTATCGAAAATTAGTACATGTTTGAATTATTTTAACTATTATCGGGCTTACTCGAGCCGAGTTCGAACTCGAAATTTCTTATTGTTGAAAATTAGTGTATAATAAATTATTTTAATTGTTATCGAGTTTTAACGAGCTGAGTTCGAGCCTACTCGAGCTTAGACTGAGCTAAGCTCGAGTCTAAATTCAGACTTAGATCTTAACTTAAGTTTAGCTTGAGTTTCTATCGAGCTTAAGACTGAAAGGATAGACTGGTTTGAGTTTAACTCGTTTACAGTCCTGCTCTCGAAAACCTGCTGCCGTGGGCCGCCGCCCCGCGCAGCTGGCGCCTCTTAACTGTCGCCGACCCGTACGCCCTCTTCTTCGGGGCCTTCCGCGTGCTCATCGCCGTCAGCGTCGTGGCGCTGGTGCTCTGGCTCGTGTTCCAGCCCAGCAGCCACAAGGCCTACGTCGACTCCGCCGCGCTCACCCGCTTCGACCTCGGCAACGGCACGCATCTGAACTACAACCTCACCGTGGACGTGAGCATCCGCAACCCGAACCGGAGGCAGGCCGTCCTGTACCGGCGCCTGGAGGCGGTGGCGCTCTACAACGGCGAGCGGTTTGGGTACGTGGACTTCCCGCAGGCGCGGCAGGAGCGGAAGAGCACGATGGAGATACGGCCAAGCTTCCAGGGCCAGGGAGTCCTCGTCGGCGCGGCGGCGACGGCGTTCGGGAGGGAGAAGGTGGAGGGGTTCTTTAACATCAACGTTAAGCTCCACAAGAGGGTGCTTGAAGGTGATTGTCGTGAACAGCATCGAGTACAGGCCGGACGTGTGGATTGCTACATCAGGGTTCCCGACCCGAGCAACGCGACGGCGGTGGCGCAGGGTTCACGCCGACGACTCTCGTGATTGAACTGCGTCGGCGCAGAGTGGAGAGTATTTCTTTCCATTTGCCGATTTGGCCGGTTTTAGTTTATGTTGTTCTTTTACATGATCTCGGTACATATGTTGGTTGTACAAACTTTGGATTGGACCTTCTGTACATGTTGAGACGAAAGGTAGAAGCATATTAATTTGTGGATTTGCTACACAACTTTCAGATGAAAACGTTTAGGATTTCAGTCGAGTTTCTCATCGTTGGATTTGCTCCACCATTCATGCGTTGCCACTCACAATGTGGGTTCTTGGCAATTCAACAGATATCGAAGCGTCAACCGATAAAAATGCCTAACTGAATTTCAAGAATAGTGTTTTCTTATCCAAGAGAGAGAAGAGGAAGACAGGAGGGAGGGGGAGACGGTTCCGCGACGAGTTCCAAGCTGCACTACAAAGTACTTTCCGATGGATTGCCATTGTCATGTTTGGGTGGAAAGCAAATTTTCTTGAGGCTCCTCCCCAGATACTGCCACGTACTCCCCAAAAGTCCGGAGGCAGCATCTAGGAGACGGTCCTATAGCATTTTTTTTTTCCCGTTTGGGTGGCTGTGGCTGGCGCACTATGTTTGACTTGGGGTCTATACGCATCTATCGATGTATTCACTACTTAAAAAAAGTGAATATTAAACGTCATATCATCACAAACAGTTAATTAAAATCATCAGTATTAAATATATTATAGATGATTTTGATCTAGACACTGGCTATATTGCTGCCAGTACTAAAAACCGTTTGTCAAGACGTAATATCACAAACGGCTTAGTGTGAAAACTGTCTGTGAAGTATCACAGACGATTATTAACAAGAACTATCTGTGATATTACCAAATATCACAAACGAATTTTTTTGAACCGTCTATGATATTTCACGGACAGTTTGTATTAAAAATCGTCTGTGATAATTTTATTATATTAATTGCAGACCGTTATTGACCCTCACAGATCTGTCTCACAGCTCTACTGCATTAAGGAGGTAGGGTTTTGACGCCATTTGGTGAAAGGAGACCACAAATTTGGCAAGACTGATTGTAGATCCATTAAATTAGTTCCTATTGTATTATATTTTAGATCTAGCTTTTGGTGAAAGGAGAATTGAAAATGGTTTAGATCTAGCTAGCTTGATGTATAGAAGATTGTTTACATCTAGTATGGTTTAGGATTTAGCCAATTCATAGTCTATTTCTACTTAATTCAATTCAATTAATTATTCTTACTACATATAGCTACTTTAGATCATATATCTAATATACTAATTAATTAATTCAATATTTAATACTAAATTATTAAATGTGTAACGTAGAACCGTAGTTGGATGTACACTGGGAACCATACGAGTGAAGAGTACATTAATGGCATGTCTGCTTTTATAAGAGCTGCCGAGGAGGATATGTTGAATAAGAATGTGGAATATATGTATTGTCCATGCATTGACTGCGCAAATTGAAGATGTTTAAGAACCGAGTGCAGATTAAAACACACTTGATTTGAAGCGGTTTCAAAAAGGGGTATACACGTTGGACTAGTCATGGTGAAGAGCAGATTACACAAGAAGTTAGTAATAATGGCATCATCGACAAACTCAATGATATGCCGCCAGATGATGTCGATTGTGATTCTGATTCGAAGAAGCTACATGATGACAATCTGGATCAAACGCTTCGCGGTGCAGAAGGGAACTGTAATGAGAGAGAGTATTTGTCATTTCAGGGCTTGATGGAGGAAGGAGGACGAGTAGGCAATCCTGCAGGAGGCCTTCCCGCCAATTGTCAAGATCTCTGATGAGCGCGCTCGAAACTGGATAAAAGCAAGGTCATCTACTGTGTCATCAGGGCCATCTCCTTTTGAAACCCCACAGATGAGGAAGTATTCCACCGCCTTGTAAGATATTGAACTACCTAGTTTGTAATTGCTACATAGCTTCACAAGAAGTGAAATGACATATCGGGATCTTATAGGAAGTGTTGTGTAGAATCTTTCAAGGCTCATTCTAGGCAATCAGGGGAGAGATATACTCTCTTCGGCCCTGAAAAACAAGGAGCACCTGGGTCATACGAGAGGCCCTGGTTTTTATGTTCCTTGGAAACATGGTTTCTCATATGACTTTGAAGCGTACTGGAGTAGGAAGAGAGCCAAAGCTGAGCGCGAGGCACGGCTACAAAAGGAGATTAGGGTATCCCTTAGAGAGGAGATCACTGACGCTGTCAGAAATGAGATGCAAAGTTATAGAAAAAATTAGTCGGATGCCGCTGCCACTCCTATGCTAGCCAGCTCCCCAACTGTCGGAGTAGCTGCACGTCCAACCTTAACTTGGAAAGCAAGCACAGATTTCCTGTCGTTGATATCCTGGTGTGACATCCCAAATTTTTGCTAAAATAAAAAATAAATAAAAATTGGTTAAAATAAAATTTAAATTAAAATAAGTATTTTGTGCCTAAAGTTTGAAGTTGGATTTGCCTTGAATTTCTGTTTTTGAAAAAGCTGGATTTGAAAAGCATTTTCAGAAAAACCTAAAATTATTAAAATAAAATGATATTTTGATTTTGTATAAAAATTCTATGTCAAATTAAATGTTTGAAGATTATTTGGAGTTATTTGGCTTTTATTTGGTTTCCTGGATTTTTCTGAGTTTGAAAATGTATTTTTAAAATTAAAAAGTATTTTAAAGTATGAAAATTAAATACCAACATTAGTTGGAAATATTTTTTAAGTTAAAAATGTCTCCAGAAGGTTCTAGAAATTTTTTTGGAATTTTTGGAGGTCATTTGGTATTTTTCTAAGGCTAAATGAATTTCCTAGGCTTTTATGAAAATCCAAAATCAATTTCCAAAAATTAATTTCCTCTCCCCTCCCCTCCGGCCGCCACGTGGACGACCGGATTGTGTCCACGTCGCCGCATCTCCACCGCTGCTCAACCCCGCCTTCCTCCCCTCCTCGCCTGCCACCTGTCCGGCCCCGATGTGGCCACGCCACCCCGCTCGGCTCGGATCCTCCCCGTCCGCCCGCGCTCCTCCGTCGCCTTCTGATCGCCATCCGACGCCCGCGCGTCTCCCTCACCTCCCGCTTCCACCGACATCCTGGCCCCACCTGTCGGCGCGTCTCCCCCTCTCTCTCTCGTCTCGCCGCCGCCGCGCGCGCCTCTCGCTGGGCCCGGCCCCACCTGTCAGCTCCGTCTTCCCCGCGCCCCCATCTTCCCCCGCAAGCGCCGCCGCCTCCCTCAACAGCCCCCGCCCTATCCGGCCACCTCCCCCTCTCTCCCGCGCACTTCGCCCTCCTCCTTCGTGCGCCGCACGCCCCGCACGCCCGCACGACCCACACGACCCGCTCGCGCCTAACGCCCACACCCCCATCTTTGGCCGCAACCGCCACCACGACCCCGCCCCCTCCGGCGAGCGATTAGCGCCGCCCCTCCCCTACCCGAGCCTATTTAAGGCCCTCCCCCGACTTCGCCCTTCCTCGCTCCACCTCCCCCTCCACTCCCCGTGCCCTCTTGTGCACCGGAGCAGCCCCGCGCCGTGCGCGCCAGCTCGCCGCGCCGCCAACACCGGCGAAATTCCGGCCGCTCGCTCGTGCGCGTCGGCCGAGCGTTGCCGGCCGCGCGCCACCTCGACCCGTTAGCCGCCGCGGCTCGGCGCGCCGGCAAGGCCGGCTGGTGACCAGCGCGCGCGCCGCCCGCTCCGCCTTCTCCGTGTCGCCGACAACACCGCCGAGCTCCCGTCTCTCTCTCTCTCTCGGCCCCTCGCCGGCGGCGTGAAGCCGCCGATCGCCGGCGTGGCCGTGGCTCCGCGCCTCCTCTGTCCGGCCAGCCACGTCAGCCTGCGTGGCAGGTGACGCGGCGCCACGTCCTCGGCCACGTCGGCCTCCCGCTCCCCGTCAGCGCCACGCCAGCCTGGCCCCGCCACCCGTGCCACCTCACCTTCCCCTGTCCTCTATGGGCTCGGTCCATGGACCGAGGGCCCACTGTCAGCCCCTCCCCTCTCTTTTCCCGTAGAAAAATAAATCGGCCAAAAATAGAAATCCCTGGCTGACGCAATGCTGACGCCATAAATTCCTTTTTCAGTAGAAAAATAATTCCAGAAATCCTTCTTTTTCTTTTTCCCTGATTTTAATCTTCCCGAAGCTCGTTCTCCTTCGTCTTAACTCCGATTTGGCCCATTCAAATTTTTAAATTCATTAAAAATTCCCCTCTATCCATTTCTAGACTCAATTCAAATATTTGAAGTTAATTTGAATTTAATTTGAGTTTATTTGAATTTGGTAGGTTATTTTCACGTGTAGACTTCGACGATTCGGGAGATTTCTTCGACGAAGATTCAAGCCAATTTGAAGAGCAAGGCAAGTCACCCTCCTTGATCATGTTGATCCCAGTTTTCAAAATAAAATTATGTTGATTTAAATTATGTTGCATGCATATTTTTTATTCAGCGTATTTCAATTCAGTTTTAAATTTAGTTATTGCCTACTTGTTAATCCCTCCTTTGAATTTGAAATCCTCAATACCTTGTCACCCTAGATTCAAACTCTAGTTAATACATTAGTGTTGGCTAGAGAGTTTATTCAAATGCTTAGCCCTGCGAAGTTATATTATTTATTTTTGGGATACTCTTTTCACATAAAATGATGACCCTTTTTACATAAAATGATATGTACTCTTGACTTTGGTGAGTCAAGGAGGTTTATGTAATATTTTGAAAACAAAATATAAAACTGGTTTAGACTTGGGCAATTGGTTAGAATGGTGGGTGCAGGCATGCCCTGTTGGTTGGAGCCGCAGTGGTTGATTGTCGTGCACGGGGGTATGTGGTTGGGCTGAGTCGATTAAGGACCGAGTGCGTGAGCTCTTGTTGCAAAGCCTAATCGTACTACCACATGGTGGTATGGGACGACCACTGGTGAATAATTTGTGAAGTCCCAACTTTGAGCCGAGTTGTAGGTTGAAAGTGGCGTGGTTGGTGCCATGTGAAGTCTCACTTGGCGGCGTGGTTAAGCCATGAGAAGTCTCGTCTAGGCTCAAGAGGGGTCCGTGCCGTGGATTTCTTCTTGGGTGAAATCTTAGAGTTGGCTCGACCGGGTTGAAGGCTTTTGCATTGTAAAGGCCTTGTCACGACTCCTCGCCGCACACCTAAGGAAGTGTGTAACCGGTGGCAATATGGGATGATCGTGTCTTGTGGGTAAAGCTGTACAACCTCTGCGAGTGTATAATCTATCTGGATAGTTGTGCCCACGGTCATGGGCATCTTGAGTAAAAGTTTTCATGGATTAGACTTTGTTTTTTCAAAAATGTTTTTGAAAACCTTGCGGATGGATGGAATCCGTGAGAGACTGAAATCTGGTGAATGGATGGAATTCATCGAGTTGCGCGATGGCGTGTGGATGGATGGAATCCATACGTGAGCTTTTGGAAAAGATGGCCGGGTGGGATGCCCGTGGATAGGTTGGTGTATGGTGAGCTGCCTTGCGGTATTATTTTCAATTACAAGTATTGTTTTTACTTCTTGTATTAAATTCTGCGATTTCAATCTATCTATTGTATTTCTTAAATCTTTGTTTTATGCAAACTAACCCTATAAGCCTTCCTTTGAAGCCTTTATCATTATGGTGCATTTTCCCGAGTGACTTGCGGAGTACAAGTTTGTACTCACGTTGCTTTTTCCACGAGAGAAGGAAGGCGTCAACTACGGTGAAGATATGAGCGAATAGGCGCGTCTTCATGCCGTTTGCTGTGGCGAGCTCGATGGGCTTCTTCCGCTTCGGTTTTTCTTCCGCTGCTTATTACTTAATTTTGGCTTATGTTGTACGCTGTGTGCACTAGCTGATCCTGGACTAGTGCGATTTACACAGAGGATCCAGGAGTCGTTGCTCCGGGTTCCGACACCTGGTCATAATTATTATCTTTGGAGTGCTCAATCCATTGATAGGCCTATTGGACTAGTTAATTTGTGTCGTTATATTGGTGGCTACAAAGTGCAAAATCCAAGTGAGATATGCCTCTGTTGCCCTGTATGCTGATTAGGTCCAGGTGTATCCATTCGGTGCTAGGGTTTTGGTGCACAGTGTAACTCTAGCACCAGATTTCACAAAAGTGAATGTGGATAGTGTTTATGCCAATTTTGATGTTATCTCGCTGTAGATGCCCCCAATCGACAAGGTTATGACTCTAAGGAAAGATATTGGAACATTCATCCAGCAGTCCAAGAGAAACATATGCCTGGAGGTTCCTTCGACTTCGATCACTACCCCTTCGACCATGGCCCTTCGATTTCGATCACTGCCCCTTCGACCACAGCTTCGACTTCGAGCACTGATCTTCGACTTTGGCCACAGGCCCATTCGACTATGGCTTCGATTTTGACCATGGTCCCGCGAACATGGCCCCCTTCGACCATGACATCGACTTCGACGACCAGCTTGATAGACCAAAATTACAAGATAGCACAACGGCCTCCGAGCGAAGAGCAGGAGGAGGTAGAGAGGCTCATCGGGTGAGCGACCGCTGGGCGATGGCGGCGGGGGGAGAGCCACGTAGGCGGGCATAGGAAGAGAAAGTCGCCGCCGCCATCATCGAGTGCCCTTCTCTATGATCCACCAGTTGTTGTTGCCGAGCGCTCTTCTCTCCGATCCACCAGCCGCTGTCACCGAGCATCGTGCCACTGGTTGGAGGGGCGATGTGGGATGGAATTGGTGGCGGTGCCGAGGAGGAGGAGGCGCAGAACAAGGGTTCGGGGGAGAGAAGGAGGCGGCGGTTGTGGGAAGTGGAGGTGGGGAGGCGGCGGCGGGTAGATGGGGAGAGGAGGCGGCGGGCAAATGCATTGGGGAGGCGGTGACAGGGAGATGCGGTGCTGTTGGGGAAGTTAGGGGATTGCGACCAGACATTGCAGCGTGGGGAAGAAATTGGTGGTGGCACCGAAGAGGAGGAGGTGTGGCACGAGGGTTTAGGGGAGAGAAGGGGCCGACGGTTGCGGAGGTGGAGGTGGGGAGGCGGCGACGAGCAGATGGCGAGAGGAGGCGGTGGGCGAATGCGTTGGGGAGGCGGCGACTGGGGGATGCGGCGCTACTGGGGGAAGTTGGAGGGTTGCAACCAGACGTTGCCGCTCGGGGAAGGAATTGGTTGTGACACTGAGGAGGAGGAGGAGGCGTGGCACGAGGGTTCAGGGGAGTGAAGGAGACGGCGGTTGCAAGAGATGAAGTGGTTGCGGGAGGCGAAGGATGCGGGGGAAGAGAAGAAGAGGAGCGTGGCCCACGCGTCGCCCTAACCTTTTCTACGAGGAGCGAAAGATCTACTTACATGCAGATCTGGACGGCTGAAAAAAGAGGAGAGAGAACGAACAAACGACCACCAAATCATATTTTTAAGTAGTAGAGATATATATATATATATTATAATATTATTTCGTTATGTTTACAAATGGGTTATTATAAATAACACGGTCGAAATATTTGTACTGAGGACCGTGAAAACAGAAATGTTGAAAAACCACGTGTGGTTAGTGACAGAGGAAGTAGCTAATTATTAGCAATCTATTAATGCATGCTCCATCCAGTTACAAATCCACATCATTTAAGACATCGGTTCTTAAAACGTAACTTGGCCATTAATTTATATTATAATATATTAGTAAAATATAATAAAATTATAATATTATAAAAGTATACTTTTAGATATATATAATCTTTATGTATTTAATTTAAATATTTAAAAATATATTGATGATTAAAGTTTTGAGAATTTGACTGTACATATTACAAAACAATCGTATATTTGTGACTCGACAGAGTAGCTTAAACAATAAGCAACTATGTATCTTTTAATTTATAGGTGCGTTTTGCAAGGCACTATACATGCAATCCACTATCTAATCCTGCTTGACTAATTGTTCGTAAATCACGAATCGCAACTAACAACAGAAAGAAAAGCAAGTCTTAGCTTTGCAGCGCGCTGGTTGCCATCTGGAGAGACGCCATCCGGGCGTCTCTTAGGTCCGGCGACGCCGCCGGAGTCGTGATCGGCGTTGTACCCTTCTCCGTCCCCTCATCTATCGTGGACAGGCTCCTGGTGGGGCCCCCAAACATCTTCTTCCACCTCTCTAGCTCGAATGCGTCTGGCTCCTGATCTTCCGCCACCTCGCCGCCCCGCGGCGCCCATCGCCGGTTCCTGTCCAAGGACGGTCTGACGACCCGGCACTGGTTCTTGTCCTGGAAACAGACGCCGAACAGGACGAAGCGGCGGCTGGACGCGACGGCCTCGCGGCGCTGCCACCACCGCTGAACAAGAACGACGGCGAGTAGAACAAGCAACACGACAAAGAGGCCGCCTGTAAGCGCGACGGCGAGCACCATGCCGTTGACCCCCTCCATTTATTCGCTCCCCTGTTAATCTCCAGCAACGATTTGTGTCGCCCGGCCTTCCTCGCTTTGCGATTATTAGAAGTAAGCGCAGCGAGTTAACGGAAGCTGTGCAAGAGTTGTACTCTACGATGGCAACTGTTCAGAAGTGCCAGGAAGCAAGTCTTTGCCGGTCGTTCTACTCCTAAGCTGCTAACGACAGTACTGAAAACTGCAGGTGTATTTGTATCTTCGGAGAACGCAGTTGTGGTAACCGGTCAACCTAGCTAGGTGTCTCGATCGAGAACGCTGTCGCATGTACCTGCCGTCGAGTTCAGATTAGCAGCAGTACTAGAACTAGTAGTACAAGTCAAGTGAGAAATTTCAGTATCTTCTAGAGCTCATCCCATCTTCTGCCTGTCTCCACATTAACCGCGCAAATTCAGTCCTGGCCAAACCCACGTTGTGGCATTACCTGCTCAATTCTCTGCGACCAGTCAAAATGAAAGAGCACGCTTGATTAGTAGTCGAATCCGAAGTGCGCTCTTTTCATGTTGGCCCAGCCGGAATGTTTTAAAACCGGTCTGCAAAGTTACATGGGAAAACGCGTGACAACTCCTCAGCCAGACGGCAAGCAAAGTACTGTGGTGGGCCGTTTCGAAATTTCAAGAGGCAGGAGCCCATCATTTCTTGACACAGGCCCATTAAGATGCCTCCACGACTCTACGTGCCTCTATTTACATTACTCCTGTCTAGTCTAGTTATACACTGAGTAGAGTATACCCATGTCAATACTGACAGATCGTAGACTCGTAGTACTGGCGCCCATCTAGTGGTCTGGAAGGCGATTAACCCGATCCAGCCTTAATTATGGTTTAATTAGCGGACTTGCATGTGAAAACAAGCTGGGGGCATAGACATACAGTCCAAAACCATTTCAGCGTTTTGAGGTGAACCTGTGTACTGGAGTACTCCAGTCCACAGAACCACAGGTAGACACAAATTGAATGCGATCACGTTGGAGTGCACGGCCGATCGATCGAGCTAGCTGCTCCCCTATACATGGAGCTGGACACACTCGTCATTTGAAATGTCAAAACTACAGGTGCATAGTGTGCATTCAGATTCAAAAGATTAATCCACCTATGGATCAACCAGTGTAGGAGGCGAGCAATCAATTAAGATTGCTTTTAAAAACTCCCTATGGCGAGATGTGTTGAATTCTCCGTTTGGGCAGTGCATTGGGATCAATTAGACAGGTCTTTAAACCTGACACGCTCGTCTTTAAACCCATGCACCGTGCTCCCCGGCCGGTCGGTTTGAATAGCTAGGGCATCGAGCTCCGCAACCGACAACTCCATAAATCAACCACCCGCTCGAGATCAAGCGGCCAGTGAAACCTTACCGTACGATCGATGTCGATGCACTGGCAAATGGAGGCTTCTGTTCAATTCTATGTTCTATTCCACACACACCCTTCTGTGAACCTTCCCAAGCATGCGCATTGCCTCGACGACTGGAGCTTCGGGAAGATCCGATCATCTTTGACTTCTCTCAAATGGCGCACTCGCTCGCTATACTCCTAGCTGTTGGCTTATGACTTGATTAATTATACAATGGTTTAGTTAAAATGTACTAGTAATTCTCTCTAAATTTATAACACGTATTTTCTCTTATCATATAGATCAAGAAGGTAATAAAAATGATTATATTACCCCTAATTGTTATCTCTAAATGCTATATTTAATATACATATATATAATAATAAATAAAGCTATATATTTATGAACAAAGTTATTTAAAAATGTGGCATATGAACTTAGATGGAGTGACAAGTAACTGAGATCGGAGTAGCTGGCAAATTTGTCTGTATGTGGGAATGATTAGAGCAAGTATAATAAGAGGCTGTTAGTAGACTATATGCTGAGGTGGAGGAGAGAGAAGAGAGATGAGCTATAAGTTTACAGCCAGCTGAAGCACAAGAACCAAGAAATTTTGTGAGAGAAAGAGGTGGGTCAGAGCAGGTACAATAAGGCTTAGTCAGCAGGCTATAGCAAATATAATATCAACAAAATTTTACGTGGCAGAGAGAGAAAGGAAGAGAGAGAAGGAAGCTGACTACTAAATTACAGCTAGCTATAGCACGTAAAAATATGCATTTCACTCTCTTACACGTGGGGCCAAATAGTTATTGTAATAGCTACCTTATTGTATGAACTATTTTTTTGAAGGCTATAAATGAAATGGACAAGTGTTATGGCCACTAGTTGGCTATACTATTGTACTTGCTCTCATACAGTCTTCAGCTGGCTGTAAACTACTATATGAATAGGTTGATAAGTGGGCTGTAAATGTTCATACAATCAGCTGAAGGCTGTATTATTAGCTTTGCTCTTAGCGATTCTCTTGCAGCTACGGCAGCATCTTAGAGCAAGGCTAATAATCTGACCTTCAACTGTCAGTATGGACACTTCTGACTCACTTATCACCCATTCATATAGTAGTTTGACCAGTGAAGGTGTATGACCCACCCCTTTCTCTCACAAAGTTTCTTGATTCTTGTGCTTCAGCTGGCTGTAAACTTACAACCCACTTCTCTTCTCTCTCCTCCTCTCTCTCCTCCACCTCAGCATATAGCCTACTAACAGCCTCTTAGAGCAAGTTTAATAAGGCTGACTGTGCTAGTTATAAGGGAATCCATGTCAGCATAGTCCTATGTGGAGGGAAGAGAAAAGGAGAGAGAGAGCCAAGCCGGCTCCCATGCAAGAGCCAGGCTATAGCACAGGAAAAGAGATGTTATCTATGCATGTACCAATAGAACTAACTGCTATACCCATGCATGTATTAAATTATCAATACCTATGTATGTATTAAATGATTGAGAGCTCTTGTGGAGATAACTTATAGCCAGCTTATTGTATGAGTTAGCTGCATTATTATCTTTTGATGATATGGAAATGTATTAGAGGTAGCAGCTATCTATACTATTAAACTTGCTCTTATTATACTTGCTCTTAGGGCGTCCGCAATGGTAATAGCTAGTACTAGCTATATAGTCAGCTGACGTGGAGGTGAGAGACAAAAGCAAAGACTATTTTATACTGTTGGACCTACATGCTCCTCTCTCATGTTCTTGGACTACGTGAAATAGATCAGCTATTTGCTCGTCGCTAGTGACTACTCTCTCTCCTACTTTTTCCTTGCCACATCAGATCTAGCTAACTAAATAGCCAAGCTGTTGGAGACGCCCTTAGCGCATGTGAGCATGATGAGGTTATTGGTACGTGTGTAGTATCTCGTTGGCTCCCCTTTTCTTAATTTTCAGCAAAAGGGGGCCAGAACTGCATGCACATGAAAGAGAGGGCGTGAACAGTCCAAGGTTGCTGCAGCTTCTTTCGGCCATGGAAAGGAGGAAAAAGCTAAGTGACTTCGCTGTTCAGATGCATATGCAACATGGCGCGTGCATGCGTGCATTCTCGGCAAGTCTAGCTAGCTAGTAGGCTATAGCTAGGCCGCACTAGAGCGTGCAGTTCTATGACACATAAGTTTCCTCAAAGTGCGCACTCTACTAGTACTATGAGATGTGCACCCCATCAATGTTGTATATCGTGTTCGAGATCTCTCCCTCCTTTCTCTCATTGTTTTTAAAGAAAAAATGATTTCTCTCATTTATATGTAGACTGTAGGAGTACTTAATACTGGACGTGCATCGCATGCCGTCCATATATATATCAATGAGTTTTGTGTTGGAGATGTACTGCTTGGCATTATGAGCACTGCTTTCTCTGAAGATACGTTCAGAAGAAAGGAAATGTGAGGGAGAAACAAATCTACTCTAAAAAAAGTGTACTACTGTAAAAAAAATGAAGTATCACCGGGTGGCAAAAAAGCTCGTTACGGATGTTCGTTGATTCAATTCAAAATTGATTTAATTATAGTTATTAATTAGTTAAACATTGAAATGATTGGATTTTAAATAAATTTGAAATTTGCTCTAGCTCGACTCGTCAACTCATTTCTAAAAATACTTCTAAATTATACATAAAATAATATTAAATCAAACTATACTAATTTTAAAAAAAACTTATTAAGACGAGAACTTAGCTTAATATCCACTAATCCACGACTTATATACACGAGACCATGAATGCATCCACAAATTTTTGGTGCAGATCAACTGCGTGTGGTTCTTCAATTCATTTGACTGAACATATGCATGCATAGTGTAGTATCCATGGGAAGATCTTGGATTCAGTTTTCTTCACCGTTTCATTAGTTTTCGTTTCGGCTCGATCCTAGAGTTTTTACTCGTCTATCTACTGACCGTACTATTGAAGCAATCTATACGTCCCACTCATTTCGACTTAAACTTTTGGCTTCTGATTTATTTTTCATTATTTATAAATTTCGTTTTTTAAACTTCTGGCTTTTTTGAACTTTTTTTACTAGTTTTTCCCGTATTCGTTTGTGTTATCCGTGATGAGCTAACATATTTTTAATTTTTTTTAAATTTAATTATACCAAATAAATCACCTTCAGCTATAATGTAATTTCAATCAATTACAGTACAATTCCAGTTATAAACCATTACTTTTCAATCCAACGGAACGGGCGCATAGTTTGGTCTAGCATGGCCAGCTTCTCCTCGCATGAACGGTTAGTCAACTCCAACAGCGGACTTCCGTCCTATTACTAACCGTGACATTTTTTTACTCCCCAGCCACACCATCTCCCCTACGCTCCCTGCTCAGAATTTACAACCCAAAGTTAACCAGCCCCCCCCCCCCACCCCCCACCCCGGTCCAGTCACACCAGCCATATATGCATGCCTACCAGCTCGCGTGCGATTCCCCCAGGATCCAATCTTTCACCCATGCACACACCTTGTATACATGAGCTGATGAGCACATCTGTCTCTCACACCTTTCCTTGCACTGTCTCAACTTATTTTATCCGCGCAATTCCCCTACACATCTAGTTATCCCCTTCACATGCTCTCCCTCCTCAGTCCGCACTGTTCATGTCACTCTTTACTCGACATTTTGTGGGGCCACCGGCTTAAAAGTCCTGACTTAGGTTATTGATTTTTTATGCAAATATCCTGTAGCGGTGGTTAGTTTTTTAAAGTTAACATAAAAATAATAATAAAGACAAAAAAAATAAAAAATCTTTATATCATCACGGAGAACTCAAAGGAATGAAGAAAAAATAAAAAGTCCAAAAAATCAAAATGTTAAAATTAAAAATCAATAAGTTCTAAATAAATTTTGATATCTGAAAGATAAAAGTTAGAAGCGAAAGCCGTATCTCCTTAATCGTTTCCCACGTCCTCCCCCACTAATATATAATATTAGCACTACCTCCTCCTCCCGCTCCAAGCTCCAAGAACTCACTCTCCGAGCAGAGCTCACACATAACATATCCATCTCGCTCTGGCCTTGGCTAGGCTCTGTGTTTGAGGGCAAGCAGAGTAGATACACACTAGCTGTCATCCATGTCGGGCAGGTCGTCCAGGACCAGGAGAGGTAGCTTTTGGCTGCGGCAGCCGCCGGTGGTGGACATCGGCTGCAACTGCCGCCGGCCGAAGTTGTTCTCACTCTTCTCCTCGTCCTCCTTGTCGTTCCGCGGCGCGGGCAAGCCCAAGTCCCCCAACGCCTCCTCCACGTCAACGACCACGGCGTTCACGGCCACCACCGCTGGCGGCCGCAGCGGCACCACGGTCACCTCCACCGACTCGGCCTCGTGGGGCCCCGCCTCGTTCACCACCAACTCGCTGTACGAGGAGCCGGCGCGTCATCAGGAGCAGGAGCAGGAGCAGGAGACGAGGCGGCGGCGAAGGCAGCGCCGTCGTCGCAGGCGTGCCGCCGCGCGGGGCGGCGGCGGCCACGAGCAGCTGCAGCAGGAGGAGCACGAGTCAGTGCACGGGCGCGTAACGCGGGAGAGCGTGGCGGTGGCGGTGGAGTCGGCGGAGCCGTACGAGGACTTCCGGGAGTCGATGGTGCAGATGGTGATGGAGAAGGAGATCTACGCGTGGGACGACCTTAACGACCTCCTCCACCAGTTCCTCTCCCTCAACTCGCCGCGCCACCACCCCCTCATCCTCCACGCCTTCGCCGACCTCTGGACTCGCAACGGCCTCTTCTCCCCTCCCTCCCCATGCCAGTTCTAGGCTTCTGGCTGATCAATCGACCGACACGACACCGCCACGGCGCCATGCACGTACGCATGCATATCATACTACTACCTGTTAACCACTAGTGTTGATTACTGTAACCTGATCATTAGTTTGTTAACTAGCTACCTGGAGTGCGCACTTCATGACCGGGAGGTTATTAATGGAGATCCCGGTGAGATATGATACATTCTAATCGTCTTCACCTTAAGCTAAGCTGAAAGGCTATATATGTGCATGATTAGCGGCTCCTCCTGCTGCTTCTTGATGTAATGCCATGTCATGTCATGTAACGATGTGCGCGTGTGGCGCCGTGGTGGTGTAATGATATACTTGTGTTGCTACTCGCTAGCTAGAGATCGAGTGTAGCTATAGCTAGGGCTGCATGGATCACTGCTCACTGACACTGGAGTTTAGTACTGCTTTTGTTGCGATTCGTTTGCTCACCGTCCTGTCCATGTACTCCATCCAAGTATCCAACCCTTTTCGTTTCGTGTGGAACAAAGCTGTGTGTTAACGCGATCGATGCGAGCCGTGGCCTGGAGTGCAAAACCTGCTGTGGTGCTGCATGTTTCCCTGTGGGGCTTCATTGGCTTGATGTGTTTCGCTGTGGGGACGAACTGACGCAGTGCCGTAGGCTGCACCGCTGTTGCGTCGGGTGAAGATTGAGGTAGAAAGCGCGCGCGCCTGCTACTCAACGGCTGGATCTTGCCTTTCACTGCATTGTGTGGGCTTGATTGCTTCGGGCCTTAGGCCTCATCAAAGGTCACCGAAACTACAGCAGTACTTCCTACTTCCTCTGGCCCGCAATATAAGTCTTTATTTTTAGAAAACATTATCCTATAATATAAGTTTATTGTGAAAATTAAAAGTGCAGTTATTATAATATTTTCACTACATACCTCTACTTTAATAATGAAAAAATAAATGATTATTTATAGTATACCATTTAATAGAGATATGCACAGTTCAATAATAGTAACTTTTTAAATTTTAATATCTTTTTGATTAGTATGTATAATGAACTTTGAACTTATATTATGGGATAGAGAAAATAGTAGCAACTTGCTCGTTTACACGTATTAATCATTTAATTGGCATGAAGCTTTTACTGGTCCTGTCTTAAACGTTTACATGCACGGCGAGGAGGTGGCGCATGCAGTGAATGTGCAATTGGATGCTGTTTCTGTTGCGTCCTCGTTAAGATAGCACTGTGCGTGCATGCTAGAGCCAGCCATGCATGGATAGATCGAGTCAGGGTTAAGTTGCTAGCTAGCGATCGATCGACGATCAATACAGGGGGGCGCTGATTTATTGTGCTACAGTAAACTTGAAGTTGCACTGACATGCATGCACATGCAATCGCATGATCATATTCATGGCCATGCTGGCATCTACAAATTAATATATCGTGCCGCCAAATGCTTTCAAGTATGCTTCAAATTCAAGCAAGCAGATGAGATTGATTCATTATACAATGAAACCCGGAAAACTTGGAATTTCTTGTTAGCGGTCATGCTTCTCTTTACCTCCTTTGCCACTGTTGGAAAGAAAATGTGTAATGAGGGATCATGTGAGAAGGTTCAGGATACTGTTATGATTAACCATTATCAAGTTTGTGGAGCTAGAATTTAAATTTCGCAAAGTTTACATTTTGTTAGGTTTGTTGTCACTCAAACCAATTTGATCGTTGGCTTCTTGTCAATCAGACCGCTGATATGTTGCCAGTTAGATCGCTGGCCTATATATTCGGTGTTTTGTTGCCGGTTGTGTTTTTCTAGAACAAGTGTTTTGCACTGGGTGTGACTATTCTGACCGGCCCCTAGTTGGCGATGAGATTGGCCAAAAAATTGGTTCTGTGTTTTTGAAAAATTGGGTTTTGGATGAATGAACTATGTTTGATCAATGCATTTAAATTGCTTGAAGAATGTTTTAGCTAATATGGGTCAAATTGTGAAGAACTTATATCCGAAAATAATTTTATTATCTTTAGATGTGCAGGAAAGCTTTGGAGTCAACCGTGTTCAACGGCGAGGATCAAGACTACCCTTATGAAGGAACCAAGCCCCAGAACGATCATCGATGCTAGGTGAAACGGTTCAACTCAAGTATGACACAAGAAAGGCACGAAATATTGAAGGGAAGATTTGAGCGAAGGGTTGCACCAAGCGGTTTGATCGGTCCAAGTGAGGCATGATTTGTTGGAATTGTCGATCCAAGTGCGTGGTTCGGTGGAACCGAAACGGGAGTGACTTGCCAATGCGTGGCAAGCCATTGGTGAACATACACGTGGCGAGCATGGTAATTGTTTGCATTGAAAGATGAAGATCAGGTCATGATGAGGGTATTTTATAATTTACAAATACCAAAAATTACGTTGGATCAAATCCGCGATGCTTGGAAAAGCGGTTTAGGTCAATGAGATACTGGAAGATCGAGTGGGTCAAAATCTAAAGACTTAGTGAATTTAGGCACATGTGCTTTGAAAAGCATGTTTGAGTTAAATGTGTGAGTAAAACCTATGTTATGTGGTGTTAACGGATTTTTCCAAATTATGCTAGTGGATAGTATCTATTAAGATTAGATATAGGCTGGTTGCCTTATATATTTAACAAGTTGATATTAAGACTTGCAAGCTAACCTTATGTTCTAGGGATAGGGTTAGAGAAGAGTGAGCATTATGGTGTGTTTTCTTGTCCTCTAAGTGAAGTGGCTATAAAACATTTATCCTCAAATAACAATTTATCAATTTTGTTTATCACTCATTGTTTCTCCTTGTTTTGGTTGATTTGCTCTGTTCTTGTTAGTTTTGCTCTCTTCTCTCCCCTTCTTGATCTTGTAATATGCCAATGACGTGTAAGTGATGCAGATGACTCATGGAGATTAAATCACATCCATCTAGGCATCAGGTCTTGAAGGATTTCAAAGTTGCCATGTTTTACTAGGTTTTGGTCTCATCTTGAAGTTTCTTAATCTCAAGGTTTTTGCTTCAAATCCTTGGGAGATTTTGCTTGCTATGACATGTGAAAGTACGTCTAGAGCCATCTTGGCCATCATCTACCTACGAGCAAGTCATACCTTGAGTTTTCAATTTTTATCCGATTTTGGTGCAACTTTGCTTATTTTTGAGAAATTTCTAAACTTTGACAAAGATTCAAGTGACCCTTGGATAGAATAGATTTCTGAGACCCTAAGTGCGAAGGCAAACATATCTTTTTCTTTGTCATAGCTTTTTTAATTTGCCATACGATTTACATGCTTAAAGAACCTTTTTAGCACAGTAGACCGATTGGACCGCGGTGGGACCACTCCCCAACGTGTACATAGAAGTCAAAACTCACCGTATACGTTAATACATGTGGTAAAATGAGGTTTAGCAACCCGGTGGTATCAAATACTCTGTTTGTCGTTATTTGGCCGATTCAACCATATATTCAGCGAAGTGAACCGTAAACTACCACTTACTGTACTCTACCCAGTACTCCTATGAAGTTTATCTCACAACCTAACCAACAGATTTCCGTTTCCATTTTCATTTCAAGTTTGGAACAAGCAACATAGTATACGGTTAGTTTTTTTTGTTTTTTAACAGAGAACATCGTAGAGTACATACAGTTCGCAGTCGACCCGTACTCCGGGCACGGTAAAACCAGCGCGCCAGCCGGTGAAACGCGCGCCTAACAACTATCAAGGCCGACGACGCGACGATGCAGCTATCGCATGCATGCCGCGGCACGCACAGGCTGGGCCGCGGCTGCCGCAAATGAATGCCGAGTCGTCCGCATTAGCCAGCCCGGCCGGCTTTCGCAGGTGGGGGCTCTTCCCAGGAGTTCGTGACCCTGACACCGTCAGTGCGCGCAGCGCAGTCCAGTGGGCGCTACCTAGCAGGGTGAAAACGGGTCGGGTTATTCCCGACCGATACGGCACCGAATCCGACTAGTACCGAATCCGAAGAAAAAAATATGGGTTAGGATATGGTAACAGCAATATCCGTCCGAATCCGAATATCTGTCCGAATCCGATACGTTTTCAAGTTTGATTTCAGGTTTGTGCTACTATTTGACGTTTCATTTTCTTTTGCAATGGTAAAATAAAATCTTCCACATCAGCTATTAAATAGTAACATCAAGTCAGTGCATCCTACTTCATTTACTGCACTGTATGCATTCCTTACAAATAAGTAGGGGTGCAAACGAATTAGGTTAATCCCGACCGATCTGGCACCGAATCCGATTGGTACCGAATCCGATGGATACCGAATCCGGAGAAAAAAAATATAGGTTAAAATATGGTAACAACAATATCCGTCCGAATCTGACCCGTTTTCACCCCTAACCTAACTGCGTGCCCAGCGCCCGTTTTTGTCCGGGCAAGGCTTTTCAAGTTGAGCATCCCGGAACCGGCAAGGCTCTTCGGCTGCGACGTTTTTGTCCGGGCCGCAGCGACAGCTAGCTTAACCTATAGCCAAGCCCGGCCGCGCGGCGAGGCAAGGTAACGCGTCCACTAATGCTGACGCGGTCTCAAAAAGGGGTCACGGGGAGGTGCTTTTGCCCCGGCCGTACGCGAGCGGCGAGCCACACACCGGCGGCCGCCCACGCACGCACGCCGGGTCATTATGGAAGAGCGAGTCGCCCGTGCCGTTGAGGTGTCTGGCCGGCTACGGCTGCATGTGTGTTGTGTGTACATGTAGGATGATCATTGGATCACTGATCCCGATTCGCGCGGTCCTGTGACTTGCGAGCAATCGGCGCCGCGCGTGATCCACGCGCGTCCAAAGCATCATAAATGGGCTGTGTCATTCAAACGAAGTGAACGTATAGGGCAATCTATTTAAATAGCCCTGGCAAAGTCATTGTACTACAACTGATGGTCAATCTATACAGTTGCACGTACCACTAGCAATGTTTAATTATTTCTTGTCTTTAAATACTCCCCTGCGTATAACATGTTTGCCGATCAACTCTGTTGTTACCAGTAGCGATTTTAGCGAAGGAAGACTGTAAACAGTACGAAGCAACTTTCTCGTTTTTTTTAAAAAATTACTCCTACATAACTACTGCTAGTACTTAAAAACACACACAAAAAAGAGAGAGAACATTGTTAGATTTTTTGTGCACTCCTTGCTTGCCTTTCTTTGTTAAACCTGCTTAAGCCTTTGTTTCGACTAGTCTGCGTAACTACCGCGTTACATAATCTCGCATAAGAATTGAGAGAACTTTTGCTGCTCTTCTACGCCTTAAGAAAACTATACGTGGAAGCTTTGCAACGGCAAGTCCGATTACCTTCAGCGCGCTCCACAGTCTCCACTGCATTGCGAACCAGAAAAAAAAAATGTTCCTCCGATTAGCTTCGGAAAAAAAATCGCCATGGCAGAGTATTCCACTCATTGCAAGTCTAGTGCTCTCATCTCATGGAATGCTTGGGGACACTGTAGAGAGCTCACCCGTGGCCGTGAGTGGGATCCCACAGCGGACAATTTAGACAATTTTAGGAATAAAAACCAAGTTATTTAGATTTAAAACTAGAGAGAACAAGCTCTTCAAAGTTTTAACCAAGATGAAATTTGTAAAAATCCAAAATCTCTGATAGGTGGGGTCAGTCAGGAATTTCTTCTTTTTTAATTATTTTTCTTAAGAAAACATTTAGTGACTGATAGGTAGAGTCTAGCCAGTTTTAATTTCCTTTCTAATTATTTTCATTCAAAAAAATAGGAGAGACTAACAGGTGGGGCCACGGTCCATGTGAACTAGGTTCGCGCAGGAGTCTACGGGCAGTGGGACCGTGTGTCTGAGGTAGTAGTCTACGGACTGGGCCTACCCAGTAGTTTAAGGGCACAGGGTCCACATGACAGCCACTCATACATTAAACCAGGAGTTAATTAGGTTTTATAATCATGTCAGACCCACATGTCATGCTCCCAAATAATAGTTTTAGACTAACTAAACTACCGTGTGGGGCCCACTAGTTAGTGACCCAATGTCGTCTTCTACCTTGCTCAGAGAAGAGGATGGCCATGGTGGCTCGGGTCGAGCTTGACGCCAGCGAGGAAGGGCAGGATGTCTCTTCTACCCCACAAAATGGGTTGTGAAGATCAAGTCAACCATGATGGTAGTGATGGCAAGACAGGAGAGGATCTGAGGCGGCAGCACGATGGTGAGAATAGCAACGATGCTACTATGCCAAAGGGCGAATGTGCTACGGTGCCAAAAACCAAAATTTTGCACGAGCGCTAGTATCTACAGGTCACGATGATGATCGGGGTGTACTTGGTGCTAGGGTTGCGGTGTTGAGCCAAGCTCTCCATGGTGGTCAGAGGGGATGCGACGAGGGGCTACAGCACGGTGGTGCTATGGGCTCCTAGGCGCTATGATGGCTGTCCTACCAAGTTTGCAACATAAAGAATTGCACTAGGATGGAAGAACACACCGTGGCACAAAGCAGAGAGGGAGATTGCTGGCGGTGGTAAGGGTGGAGTGCTCCAGGTCGACAACAGGGAAGACAGAGGCGTTTTGACAAATTTGGTACATGGCAAGGAAAAAAAGAAAGGGCGTGTTAGCACGAGGAGGTCAAGGCCAAGGACATGATGGCCAAGGTCAAAGCTCACCAGAGCGACGGGGATGGGGCGACAAGGTCAACAGCGGCACTGCGCACAGCAACGACATTGAGGCTTCGGTCTTCCTAAGGCCAAACAAGCATAGAGAGGTGAGCACGAGGTAAAGGAAGACAAGATGAACACAAATATCATGATAGCGCCTAGCCCGTTGGGAACTTACCAGACGGCGAGGAATCGATCGGCGAGACTCTCGGCCAAACTTGGGAAGAAAATTAAATTCTTTTCTCTCCAAGGGTGAAAGAGTCACATGAGCTAAGGGGAAAAGAAGAGTGTGTTTGGGCGACGGTTTTGACCCGCTCGGGGTGGCTTAAATAGAGGGTAGAAGAGTGAGGGGGCACGGCGCCATGGTGTGGCTTCAGGTGCATAGGGAGAGCAAGTGCGAGAGCGAGAGAGTGACGATGGGATGAGATCGCTGCGATGTGGTGAAGTCGTGGTGGTGTAATGCTCAAGGCAACAGGCTCTCAAAGTCTCCTCTGATGCACGCGAGCGCACGTAGAGAGAGAGAAAGAGAGATCGAGAGATGGCAGAGAGCGAGCTGGCGTGGAGGAGGAAGAAGCACAGTGCTTCGGCATTGACAGGTGGGACTGAGGCCACATGATAGCGATAGCGAGAGGGAAAGAGAGAAGGATCTAGGCTAGGTTGCGGGCGAGCAAGCGAGCGAACGCGTGCTGGCACAGGTCGACGAGGCCACGAGGAAGAAAAGAGAAGGGGAGAAGAGAGCGGGCCGGTGGGGAAGGAAAGAAAGGGGCCGGTGGGGAAGGAAAGGAAGGACGGGCTAGGCCGGCGGGTGGAATTTGGCCTGAGGTGAAGGACAGAAAGGAATTGATTTAAACTTTTATTCGGGTCTAATTTGGTTTTGAATTGGAATTCTATAGGGTATTTGCATACATAAATTTTTGGTAAATTTTGTTTGCACACCATTAACTTTTATAAATTTTAAATTTGTTTGTTGGGCCAAGGAAATTATTTAAAAATTTAATCTCAAGCATGGACTTAGGAAAAATTTAGGAAATGCACAAAAAAAAGAGGAAAAATTTAGGAAATGCACAAAAAAATAAAATTCATAAAAATTATGCATATTTTATTTTAAAACAAATTTAGGCAGTTACACCCAACGACGTGCAAGTATCCGTGCTGCGCTTTCGCAAGACGGAAGTACGAAGCAAAGCAGGCCGGCGAAAGGGCAGGTGACATCTACAGACCAGTAGCGGGTGATGCTATCAAAACAGGTTAGGCACAGGAGATTGGTGGTACACGGCCTGACAGGAGATCGATCGGTGAGTCAGCGATGCGATGCGCGCCGAACCGCCGAGCTGAGCCGAGCTCTGTGCCCATTGCCCGTGGGCCATTGGCGGATCTACAGGGTATGCCGGGTGGGCCCCGGCATACCCTGTAGCGGTGGGCCCCAGTGAAGTACAGCTGTACAGGCAGCAGTCCATGACCCATACGACGTATAATCTCGTCTCGTCACGTACAGCGGTGGGCGATTGGCGATTCCTCAGCGGGACGCCGAGACGGACGTACAGACGGACGCGAGACGTGGATTCCTAGCGAGACGGACGCGAGACGTGGATTCCTAGCGAGACGGACGCGAGACGGATTCCGATTGGGCTATTGGCGATTGTCTTCCGATTGGCGATTCCTAGCGAGACGCGGAGACGGACGTGCCGTCGCGATTTCGCCTGCCTTTGCGCGACGCGTGGCGGACGCCGCGCGCTCGATCCTCGCAGACGCCGACGATCGCCGCCTGCGCGTCGCCGCGCGTTCACTTCGATCGTTCGCCGCGCGCGATCGATCGCCGATCGCGCGCGCATGACAGAATAAGTCAATAAATCGCATGAGATTGAGAGACGTCACTCGTCAGCCGAAATTAATCAGGTAATCATGCTGTGTTTTCCGATCTTATAAGCTAAATTGTTGCATAGTTGCATTACAAAAATTGTTGATAAGCACCATTAGAACTAGAAGTCCAAAATTGTTGACAGACCAATAGTCCTTTAGTTCTGGGAGTAGAAGAGATTCCGTCAAGTGTTCCAGCATTGCAAAACTCAATGCCAAAACATACTTCTTGCTGATAAGAAGTGCTACAAGAGAAGGACCTTTATTAACTCACAACACGCCCACTCCAGCTATTGTTGTTTTAGGTAAAACCATAAGAACATAGTCACAGATCTTGAAAATCTTGCATAATTGCATTACTTCTATAACAAAAACATATGGCCAAGAAAAGTTCTGGTATTCAAATTTCAAAATGATATATAATATTCTTTATTCTCTTGCAGGGCCGGAGCAATTGTTTTTTTTAGAATTGTTCAGTTATGAAGAGAAGCGGAGACATTGCATCTCTTTTTCAGAAACATGCAGCCAAGAAGGCGGCGGCTGCTACTTCAAATCCTACCCCATCTCCGGTTGAAACTGTGGTGGAAAAGCAAACTCAAGAGCAAGAGAGAGTAATTGATAAAATTGTGAATCCTATGCCCCCACCCCCGCCACCGCCACCACCACCGCCGCCAGTTTATGACATCAATCGCCTTCCGCATGATCCAGGTGATAGACAGCCCATTGAAAGTTATTCTGTTAATGATCAAGATGCAATTCGAAGAGCATATATTATTAAAGGTCCATTCCAACCTTATGCACATGATTTTCCAAAAGAAAGATTGGAGATAGAGATCGTCAATTCAATTTTGTATGGTTTCATAAACATGAGGAGTGGCTTGAATATAGTATCAAGAAGGATTCGTGTTTTGCTTTATATGCTACTTGTTTAAGAAGGGTGCTGGGTCGATAAATTTATGTTGATGGTGGAGAAATTGGAATATAGGAGAGAAAGCACTTCTCAAACATCGGGTTCTAAGGCACATAATGCACTCAAGAGAGATACATTGGCTTTAAGAATCCCAAGGTAGCAATTGATTATCACATTGAGAAGTGGGTGATGAGGATCTTCGTCTTTACAAGAAAAGGTTGACTTATTCACTTAGATGTATCAAGTTTCTTTTGCATCAAGGATTGGCATTTCGTGGACATGACGAAGGCGAAGAATCTAGCAACAGAGGGAACTTGATAATCGGTTTGACGAGATTAATATGGAGCTGCTCTCTTGTATGTCAGCATTCAATCCTTCCAACTCATTTGCTTCTTTTGATGCACAGAAGCTACGCAGACTGGCTGAATTCTACCCAAAGGAGTTCTCGAATAATTATTTGCTAAAACTTGAATTGCAACTTGATAATTATATCGATGACATGAGACAAAATGATAGCTTCAAAGGTCTAGACAATATTGTTGATCTTTCAGTTAAGCTTGTTGAAACACAGAGGCATAAAGTGTATGATATGGTTTACTTGCTTCTCAAATTGGTATTGCTTCTACCGGTGGCAACAGCAAGTGTTGAAAGGGTATTTTCTGCAATGGTTTTAGTGAAAACAAAGTTAAGAAACAAGATGAGTGATAGTCTTTTGGATGATTGTCTAGTCACTTTCATTGAGCGGAATATTTTCTTTGAAGTGGATGAAGATGATATAATCGAGACATTCATGTCCCTTAGAAAGCGTCGGCTAAAAAAGTCAGATAAGTAATATTGTAAGTCTCTTACTCTCTTTTATGCCTATATTTTGAACTATCAGTATGGCGTTTGAACTATTCATATTGTAATTTGTGGATGTTTTCAACTTAATCTTCGAATTTAGGACTTATCATGTTATTTAGTGCATATATGCCGAATTACTTTGCAAATTTTACAACTGTTACTGAATTGCCAAATGGTTTTACCGAATTGTATATGAAAATTTGTGGACGGCATACCCTTAGGTAAAATCCTGGATCCGCCACTGCCGTGGGCTCAGGACAATTTTAAGCCGAGCTCTGTGCCTATTGTCCGTGGGCTAGCGACAATTTTAAGGCACCGGGCCAGATCGTTGCGCCCATACAGATGTTTGCCCTCAGCCTTAGCCCGGGCGTCCGGGCCTTGGTTGCACTTGCCTCTCGGCCGCTTTCCACTCCAGTAGCCGAGAACTGGAGATGAGATTACCAAACTGACACTATGGGATACGGCGTATGGACCAGCGACCAGAAAAGTACAGCCGGCAAGCTGGCGAGCGTTGACGCCGGCGGCTCAACAGCGGCTGCTGAGTTGTGAATTTGTGATTGCACAGCGTGGGCCATTTCAGAGGGTACAAGGCAAACGTCACACGTTTGAAAAATTTTGCAAAGGCGTCACGTCTGCTGAGTTCTTCCTTCTTGCTTATTTTGTGTTTATGTGTGTTGCAGATGGAAATAGTTGTTGGTTCCCCAAGCAGGACTACTTCCAGACAATTATGGAGCAGTACTCCTACGTAGCAGCAACCAGCAAGAGTTACTGTCTAGTCTGTGTTAGCATCTAAAGTGGCACACTGACACCTCCCTTGGCATTTACATGGCCAGATGGATGGAACAGGTCAGACGGATCTGTAACCCTGGCCAGGCAATGCAACAACCGCAATTCATGAGCACTTAATCGTTTTCTCTAGGCACTATATGGCATTCAATCCTTTAATTATCGTAAGGTTACCAGCTGATCTTTTAGGAGGAGGATTTAAGGAAGAGTAGTTGGTGCTTCACTGCACTTTACTTGAGACTACGATGCTGCGTTGTACTACCTGTACACAGAGCTGCATATCATCAGGAGAGCTGTGCTTGTGCCTTCTAGTGACGCCCACACTTTTAAATGCAACCGTAACATCTTTGCCTCCCATGCTTTAGCCCAAGGCCCCTCTGGATTAGGACCATTTGATTGGTCATTTTCAGATAGGTGGCAAGTGAACCGATATTCCTACAAAATCTAGTCTGAAATGACGTAGTAATCAATGTGCTTACTCACTAACCGCATAAACTGTTTGGTCAGAACAAAACACGATTATTCAGTGCAAGCTGAAGTGAATAAATACAAGGCTCATCTTTCTTCCAGTGATTTATTCGATCCTGGCGGTAAGTATCAGTGCTAGACCGCTAGTACTAAATACTAACACTCATCATCTCCAGTTGGCAAATTGTTAGGCGAGCTGCTGTTTCCTCGCAACAATGCATTGAAGCGAGAAGGTTGGCGCGCGCAGGGTGCGGTTTAATCGCCTGGCCTGACACCACCACCCCCTCCCTCTTATCGCTGCACAACTGTCTCCAATTACTCGTGCATTTATATGGCTTAAAAGCGAATTAATCGGCAATAGGCCTTCCTTTGAATGATCCTAACCACCGAGCATTTTCCTCGCCAACGATGACTGGAGAGAGTTTCGCTCTCACTGTCACACTGCACAGGAGATTCACTTGAAAAACATGCGAGGCAGCTGGCCTAGCTGAAGGAAAACAAAATCTACCGCTTCTGATACTTACTCCTTCAATCTTGCAGGAGGAGAAGGCTCGGGTGCAGGACAGGTGAATTATGGAGAAATGATGTTAATTTGGAAATGGATTGTGGAGTATATTTGCACTTTCCTTCTTCTCACTCTCTACTTAATTAACAGCATTTCGGTGTTCTTTCTATAAAAAAAAGAGAGAAAAACCTAACAAACTCTTTCTATTCTTGATCGTCTTTTCTACTGCAGTTTTTAACTTTGTTTGCGGGGTTCATTATAGATTGAATGATTGATCCTGCCCCTAATGTAGCCATAAAAAAAACAAAATTGCACCTGAGTTGACTCTCCTGATAAAAGGATGAATTATAAATGATAAAGACCGAAAATTTGTTGGAGCAATCACAACAGAAAATCCTTGTCCCGCTGATGATCTTCCCCTGCAGCAGTGGCGAATCCAGGATGAAAATAGAGGGAGAGCTCTACTGTTAAGGCTATAGCACAACATAAATATACCAAAACTATATCTACTAGTTTTTTGCAATTGAAATATCAAATTCATACATAAATAGGAAGAAAACAAATTGAAAATGTACAATATAATAAATTTAGTATTTTGCTAATAGATAATGTTACTGCTAGTTGCATTGTTTGAGAAATATTTGTGCAAAGTTTGCTTCTCTATTTTTGTAAATCTAATAATAATTAGACAACAACCAATCAATAACTAATTAAACAAATTAGCTAATCAGCTTAATACCTAATAGCTACTGTTGAGTATCAATTAAATAATAATTTACATCAGTTAAATAATATCTCGTTACTCACTCAGTGCGACAGTCAAGACTCAAGACACTCAGTGCGACAGTCAGGACTCAAGACAGTGCCCTCGGTGACGCACTCACGCTGGCACGCCTCACGAAGACACGGATTGACGGGAAATCACGGGCAATCGGGCACTCAATTGGGCAGACGACGGGCAGACGGCAGGTCACGCACACAGCTCATCTGCTCATGAGCACTAGTCTCCCGTCTCCAAGAATCAAAATACTAGTCACCGACACCAGTTCACCACTTGAAACGGCGAATGGGGAATAGCTCTTCGTCGGCGTCGTCGCTCGTTGTCTCATCGGCGTCGTCGCTCATCACCTCGTCCACCGACCACCGCTCCGCTCCGCCGCTCCCGCTCGGCCTCACTGCGCGGCGCGCGCGCGCCGCGCGGGCCGCCACCGAGTGGCCGACCGTGGATCGCCTCCCCTCGACCCTCGCTCGCCCTCCGCCTCCGTGCGTGCGGCCGCCGACGCCCGGCCTCCCCCTCCACGGCTCTGCTCCGAGTCTCCTCCCCCTTCCCGGCTCCCCCTTCCCAGCTCCGCCTCCGCCACACCGGGCTACGGGCTGCCGACTCTGGCTTTAGACACCGACTGGGCCTCCCTTAGTGCTGCCGCTTCATGATCCGACCTCCAGCAGTCCGGCAGTCTGGCTCTTCATCCTCCGACGTCCCGCCTCCGGTTCTTCACCCTTCGGCCGGCCGGGTCTTCTTCAACCACCGTGGGAGGAGGGGGTGCTCGAGCCCCCACAAGCACCCACGGTAGATTCGCCACTGCCCTGCAGTCTGCAGCCTGCACACCACCTCTCCCACAAACATCTGAACAGAAGCCTTCAAAAGAAGTTATCTAGAGGCATTAGAGGAGTTTTTTTTGGACCGGAACATTGCTATTCCATCATAGGAGGAGGCTATTGGTAGTAGTTTGGTACCCTATATTGATTTTAATGGTGTGTTTCTTCAATTTAACTGTTGCAGAGACCACCACCTGGGTTTTCTGTTTTTTTTTCCAGATAAACTCAGCTTTATGTAGCTCTGTTGACAGTATTCTGAGAATATTTGTTTTGTTTTGGCTTAAACAGCATCTCCCATCAGTGGGCCCGATCATGTGAGCTAATTTTGGAGGGTTTAAACAACAAGGCTCAAGGTACTGCGGAGTCTAAACCCAGTGAAACAAGATTTTTGTCAAAGCCTCCACACCTTGGACACATTGTTAACGAGGCTTTTCACGGGAGCTAAGATATTGCAAACAAAACCAGTGAACCGCACAAGAAACATCTCTATAATTTGAAGTTCTAAACTAAGTCTACTCATTTCTTTCCGAGTAGGCATGTTGCATGCAGTTCCAGCTTTGTCATTTTAGTGCAAGTGCACATCAATGCACATACATTTCGTCAATCGCATTGCACATTGCTTCAACTGTTCTGTTCAGCATGTTTGTGCACAGTGGCGGAGGCAGGATTTGGTTACGTCTCGGACTCATTGGTGGAATGATCTAGACTATCTGAGCTGGACCATAAAAATATTACCTAAGCTGGACTGAATTTAGTCAGGCTGTACACTAGATATTTTTCCACACCTCGAGTTAAAACCTACCCTACCTGGGGTGTGGCTCCGCTCCTGTTTATGTACTGGCACCATTCAGTACCATAAGAAAAGGTCGATATGTTAGGACAGCGGACAAGAGCATTACTTGCATTAAAATGTTCATGACAAGGTAAACTTAAATCTTTCCACGTAGTGTGCACATAATTCTCAGCAGAACACTTGCACAGGACACGCTAAGACACGAAATTATTACGTAGAACAATTGCATTGACGGTGGACTTGCATGGAAGAACAGGTCTATGAAACAATTCCTTTCGGCATGCGCGCGAGCACACACAAACTAACGCGATCACAAATGGTAAAGCTACGACGGCGACGACTTGAAAGCAAGAACTGAGCTCAGCAGCCTGTTCGATCAGCGTGCCGTTTCACCGGCGTTGCCGCTGGCGGCCCTGTTCGTCGTCGTTGAAGTCTAGCAGCACGGCGCTGTGGCACCTGGGGCACCGGGGGTCCTCCCGGGACAGCATCACGTACATCATGCACCGTGGGCACCCTGCCAGGACCATGGGCGCCCCAGCGCCGCCCGCCCCCGCGTCCGGGCTGCCCTCCGAAGACACGCACGAGCTCGGCGGCGACGCGGTGGACGAGGACGAGGACGACAGCCGGCGAGGCGACGTGTTGCCGCCGCGGTCGCCGCCCGGCCGAGTCGTCGCCGACGGCCCGCCTCCCCGCGCCCTCGACAGGCTCAGCCTCAGGCACTCCAGCTTCGACCCCTTGCCGTTGTTCCTGCTCATCCTCACCGCCGCCGCCGCCTCTCGATCACTACACACAATTGCACGGCATTAGTGTCACAACTCACGAGTTCACCACACAACGCATCGCACTAGCTTCTATTTAACGGCGCGGCACATTGCGCTGAACCTCACGCCCGCATTACCTTGGACTTGCTGTGCTGAAGAGTACGCAGAGAGAGGGAGCAGTACGATGTGCTGGTGGATTGGAGCTCTCCACTCGGTTGCATATAGCTATTGCTAGGTACGAGTATTTGTCATGCACCTCTCCCTTCGTTATATAATGAGGATGAGGGGTTGAGGAGGGAGAGGGGGTGGTTTTGTTTAATACTAGAACAGCCACATTTAAACTCCGGTCAATTCCCTCCAAGTCTCTGGAGTCCGGAGTCTCTGGAGCCATATCTATATTAGTATTTTCAAGCTCTTTTTAGGGGCTGGCTGGAAATTCTTCTAGTAGTATTGATTAATTGGATGGACTTGTGAAAGAACAGGTTTCTGTGGATCGAAAGGAGAGCATCGGTACGGGATGTGTTAATGAGCTGGACGTACCTTAATGGCCCCAGTAAAAGGTACTACACTGTCCCTATAGAAGTTCTTTGTGCAGCGCACCTATACGCTGGAGTAGTACGTGTGATTAATTTGTTTGGATTGTTCATGTAGCACCAAACTAATTAACATTCATATAGGATGGTCTTCCATTGCGATTTAACGAAGAAAATACGGGCCAGCTGGATTACGGATTACCACACCTATATCTTGCAACTGGTTTTTTCAGACGGCAAGGATAATTGACTAGTGTAGTTACTTTAAGCCTCACAATATATATGTCATGGGTTCAAATCCAGGACAATTAAAATAAAAATCTACATAAATAACCCATCCAACTTATGATTGGTGGTAATCGATCTCTGATCTTCACCTAGAGAGTCCACTACACTATGTTAAGGGTGTGTTTGGTGGGTGAATGGGATAAGATGATTCAGAATTTGGTGTGATAGAATAATTCAAGAGTTTGTTTGGTTAGATGGATAGGATAGCACATGTTATTGCTTGGTCGGTGGGATGAGCGTGGATGGGATGAGCTAGTTCTGTATTTGATTGGGGGAACATATAAGGTGCTAATGACGATGTGGACCATCCGATCTAGATTGTTTGTCTCGTATGAAGATGGGTGTAAACCCCATTCCACTTAAACTCTTTTGTAGAAAGTCCCCTACGTTTTTTCACAAAAACCTATCGAGTCCACCGCCGTCTCACAAGTATGGTTTTTTGTGAAAAACAAGGGGGATTTTCTACAAAAATGTTTAAGTGGGATCAGATTTCCACCCACCTCTATCTGAGACACATGATCTAGATCGGATGGTCCATGTCGCTATTAGCATTAAAATAGCCATGGTATGTTACTGTAAGATAGAGAAGGTTCTTCTTCCTACAGTTGGGAATGTCGAGTAGTCCTAATTAGGGAGGGTGGGATGTGCATTTTAGAGCCCGCAGGGGACATAGCATGATTTCTGACACATCATGACAACACTCTGTCTTGCCAACTTTTCAGATCAACTTGACAACGCAGACCTCCTTGGCTTTTCAGACCAAAAAAAGAAAGGGCTCTGCAAAGTAAGATGTGACAACACTCTGCAAAGTAAGACATGGCAACACTCTGTCTCAGTAGCTTTTTAGATCGACATGACAACACTTTACCTTCTCATATTTTTAGACCGAAAATACAGGACTGTTGTAGGACTGTATGGCGCTATCAAAGGGGGTGAATGATCGCCTCCACTTCTTCTGCTTCACTAGATTTCTTTGTGGTCAACAACGACTGCTCGAACGACTACTTGTCACAAGAAAGAGCTAGCCGTTCGACTAGATGAGCTCATCGATCAATCGCATGCTTGATCGCTTCGCTATGTGGTTGAATTCGCTCATAGAACTTACTCACTTAGAAAACTTTGACTGCTCGAGTAGATTGATCACTCAATCGAGAACAAGCCGAAGACAACACCGTGGTCATAGCTCATAGGCGAGAACTTAAAGAAGCAACGCTCAGGAAAAACACATCACCGTTGAACTTTTCTTGAAATAGATCTGATCTATTATTTCTGCAACAAGTTTTTTGGCTACAAAGTGCCCTCACGACACCCCTAAAAACTTCCTCAATGAAAGCCCTAAAGACTAGTTACGTTAGCCTAAGCTTATCCTTGGTTTTATAGGCTAACGTTCCAATCGTGTCCTATTCAAATACAAATGCAACACATTATCTCTTCCTCAAATCAATGGACCCGAAATCCTTTCCTAACACATGTTTTATTTAAACTCTACCCTTCCAACCATAGACTCTATCTATAGCAATCCAAAACCAACATGTGATGATGCCTCCATGATACCCACTCCTGTAGCTTCGTCTCGCTTCCCATCATTGATCTCCACGTGCTCTAGCATTAGCCCAACCACCTCGCATGACATCCTCAACCATCTAGACCTCAGATCTCCCTATCCTAGTCCTGGTCCTTCACGTCACTGACTGTGATCGTCTCCATGCTCTCCTGCACATGCAAAGACCAAAGAAACTTTTTTTTCTGGCACAAGCTCTTCCTAGCTTGACTGCCATTAGCACAACCACTCTTAACACCCCATGTCCATCTAGAACAAGAGCAAAACCATCCATGACCAATCAACCTGGTCGTACATGACCAATCACCTCAATGCAAACCAAAAAACAGTCTCAGACAACCGATTACGATTGCCAAGGACCATCACTATCCGAACTCATTCTTGTGACCACTTAGCACGACCACCGAGCACAACAAGTACTTGAAACCAAAAACTGACCACAACACTTACGACTATCGCTCACCGACCATCGAATACATAGTCGCTCCGACTACCAAGTATCGATATCATGAGGAGTGAAGCACTCATTTCGACAACAAGGTCTACGAGTACCTATCGTGATCGTAAATCCTTCGACTATCGAAGACAACGACAGCAAACTGCTTGAAGATATGACTATAAGAGCAGTCAACAAAATCTACAACCATCGACTGCAAAGCCACCGACTATCGACCAGAAAATCCTGTGACTATCGAGTACGACCTGTAGAACCCATGACTAACAAAAACACTAAAGCTACGACCATGTAAAAGTATTGTATCTATGATTACCTCGTGGTCGTAGTTGTGTTGCCATGATCAAAGTCATGTTGTCATGGTCGAAGTTGCATTACCAAAGTCGTGTTGCCGTGGTTGTAAAAACATGCATGGTCGTAAAGCCATACATGGTCATAATTGTCAGCCGTGGTCGTAAAGCTGTATTTGGTCGTAAACACCAAATGCACAAAGTTTGTTGTGGTTGTAACCTAGACGTAGTTCAAGCTGGCCGTGGTTGAAAAGCATTGAAGCCCATTGAAGCCGGCCGAAACACTTGAGAAGCATAAACCACTCAAAAAGAACCAAAATCACTCGAAATCCAAAACAATCCAAATGTCAATTATTCATCATTATTTTTAATTACGGCCATCCAAAGCATGACATGACAGGTCCCTACAAACTAAGACATGACAACACTCTGTCTCGCCAACTTTTCAGATCCACTTGACATCCCTGACCTCCTCGGTTTTTCAGACCAAAAAGAAAGGACTCTACAAAGTAGGAGGTGATAACACTATGCAAAGTAAAACATGACAACACTCTGCCTCGCCAACTTTTTAGATCAACATGATAACACTATACCTAGTCAGCTTTTTAGACTGAAAGGACATGACTCTGTAAAGCAGGATGTGACAGCTCCATGCAATGTAAGACCTGACAACATTCTACCTCGCCATCAACTATTATGAAAGACAAGGCTACACTCTGCCTCACAGTTCACTCACATGAAATTAACCACACCATGCCAATCATTTGGCTTATAAAAGGAGGTGGAAGAGGTCGGGGAGAGAACATTACACAATCAAACTCAACACTACATCGGAGCTTGCATCACCACGTCGGGATGGGCAAGAGGCAGAAGAAGCAATGGACAAGATGATGAAGCAATGGGAGGAGACCCGCGAACTAGCAGATTTGCTGTAGCCCGTGACGAACAAGCAAGGACTGCTGCGGCCCAGGCCAAACTGGCAGAGTGTGCCAGGAGGGCACCTCCTCGCAATGACGGCCCCATACTAGCAACCCCATGCCGAACATTCTACTGAGTAGTCACCGCAACACTCGCTCGAGGGGGAGACGCCGCCTCTTTGTTGGTGTGGGGACCCATACAAGTTATTCGAGTCTAAGCAACGTCTTATCCTAGGCATACGTTACTGAGATTACGTGAACTACTCATCTGACTATCCCGACTCCCGTTAGGACATGAGCAGCTATCGATAGCCAATAATGATCAGTTAATTTGTGTTTCACAACTATTTCTCTTTCAAAGTATGCACTAACAGTCTCTCCCGTATACCCATAGAGCTCGAAACCACTATGTAGCTATCGCAAGTGGATTGATATAGAGATCCACCCACATGACCAGTGGACTCTCAACTTTAAGGAGTGGAATATCAAAAGGGCCTACGAGATCCAAGAGGAGGAGTGCCACAACGATGAGCAAACCGAGCATATACATCGAGAGATGAAAGCTCATCTCGACATGTGCATGCACAAGGAGCGCGAGGCTTGCGAGAGGGAACGCGAGAAAAAAGAGAGAAATGGCGGCCAAGGCCAAAGAGACTGCCGACGAGTTAAATGCCGAGCTCGCAAAAAAGGAAAAATAGCCCTGGTCGACACAGTAGGTCGGGCCCTTCCCAACTAGTCCCCAGAATGTTCAATTTTTTCTATTCCAAAATGCATATATATATATATATATATATATATATATATATATATATATATATATATATATATATATATATATATATATATATATATATATATATATATATATATATATCATAAGTGGACTTCAGTTTGTTGCATCGTACATAATGCTGTTTCTTATGCATGTAATCCTATGCGTCGTGTTATTTTCAAATTTATTATAAAGTATATTTTAATTCACAATATCAAATCTCGTCGTCTTTTCGCATTCAGTTCTTCACGTACCAAAGTATCCAACAACATGAGCAGTACTGTCTACCATATGTCCATCCTTGTGCCTCATGTTGTACTACATAGTCCACATATTAGTCATTTTTTCCACGATGCAGTTTGTATCACTTTTGGGACAAGTCGTGGAAATATTGTGCGGGTGTTTATGATGGATATAAATGCTAAAGTCTCAAAGATTATCATTCCATATATGTATTTATGCTATGTTAAAACAATTGTGTCACATATGGTTAATAGATAGAATCTCTATTTTTAAGTTATGGATAGTTCGTGATGGATTAACTTAAAATATTTTAAAAAATAGGCACCTGTTGCCCAACAGATCAGAGACAGGAGGTGTTGTCGCCTAGCGGTTGGGCGACAGAACCTATCGTCCTACCATTGGGTGACTAGATTCCTTTCGCCCAACGGAACAGTTACGGTCTTTCCGTCGTTTAGCCATTAGGCGACATGTTCCAGTCGCCCAACGGTTCGGCTATAGGAGTCTACTTTTGCAAAAAGAAAATACATCACAGGTATATTTCTATATTAAGTTAATCCATCACTTTAAAAAAAATCAGCTTCGTCCAATATATTTAGCAAACATTCGCTCTCGCTGATGACTTCGGCCGGGATGTTTTGGTCCCATCCCACCAACTAATCAGAGGGATAACTCTAAAAATTGGATGGACCATCCTATCCAACTCTCATCCTACTAACTAAACACATCTTAAGTGGCTAGTTATATCCTGCAATTGTCTGTACAAGCTTATAAACGAACACTGCACGGAGTCACTCTGGTTGGCACCCTGCTTTCCTCCCCTACTGCGCGCGTTATTCTTACGTCGCGAAACGCTGGCTGATCTACGGGAGCCGGTGAATCTGCGCTCATCGTCAGCCATGCCGGGTTTGTAGATCGTGTGCGCGCAGGGACTGCACGGTATCGGTTGCCGACCACACCAGTGGAAACGCGTCTGGAAAAAAAAACGGACTGAAACCGTTTCCCATCTCCCCTCTCCCATGACGGCCATGAGCACTTGACCCTATTCCCCTCTCCCGTAACTCAATTGTTCTGTTGTTCTCTCAGCCGTCGTCCATCGTCGTCTGCTACCGCTGGGAGTGCCATGGCTGGCGGCAAACTCACCTCCACGCGCCCCACTGCTACCCACGCCGAGCCGCCAGCCAGCTAGGGAAGTACAAGAGTAGATGTGTCGGACTTCATCGCCAACAGCGATGTGTGCTGGAAAACAACGGGGCGTCCATTGTTAAATGTTACTATATTGTGGATTTCCATGGAACAAGACTTTGAGGTGGTGATCGGTTCGGCTGAAAAGCTCGTGGCTTATGGCTGAAAACACTGTAGCTGACTGAAAAAAACACTGTAGCTGACAGAGACTTATTTAGCATAATTAAATTTAAAAAAATTTAAAAATAAAAAAAATATGTTAGCCCATTACGTATAATACAAGCAAATACGGGAAAAAAAAAGAACCGGCAAAAAAGCTCAACGAAAAGCCAAAAGTTCAGAAAAAGATGAAACTTATGAATAGTGAAAAATAAGTTAGAAGTCGAAGCCGAGTTGATCAAGACCCTGAGTGAGGTTTCAGCTTTCAAATTAAATTGGCATTTCGGTCACTAGGATGTACTATTACTGCTACCTTTTACTCGATCTGGTACCATGCATAAACGGAATTGGGCTGTGCACAAGTAGATGTAAAACCATTCCATGCTCATACGCAATTCGTTGGCAGCATTTCGGACCGATTAATTAGCTGCAGCCGAGGTTACTCCGGCCTAAACAAAGTCTGCGATTGGGCCATAAAATCTAAGAAAATGCCTCCTGGCATTTGGTCGCAAGTTAGCGTAATCGCACGACCACGCACACACGCCAAGATAGCTGCTGTTTATAGTATATTTTTATATCATCTGTAAACAATACTAAATACATATTCTATAATAGATTGTCTGTAAAATATAGAAAACATTGATATAATGGTACAAAAGCCGTCCATAGCAGACTATTTATGGATAATATTGATACAATAGCACAAAAACCGTCTATAGCAAGCTATTTTCTTGCGTTTCAACCATCTATAGAATTACAGTCGACCTCATTCTCTATCCTCTTTCTGTTTCATCTAAATCAGCAAAATTTCTATGTGTCACTTTTTGTAGACAGCTTATGTCACTTTATTGTACATGCCCTTAGAAGGGGAGATGCGCGTGTTATGCTCGCACATGCAGGTCAGATGCCACAGTGGGCAATTTATATATCTTCATCATTTTTTCTTTGGACTATGTATCTCTTAAACCGAGCATCCGATTTTTATTCCGTTTTTTAGAAGCTAGTAGAAGTTGGATGGTATATTAGAGATAAAAATAAATCTAGTCAATTTATAGGAAGCATAAGCGGTGCTTATGGCGGAATAAAAAGTAGTAAAAAGTTTACTCTTTACAAAGAATTAAAGAGGCGATATGGTGAGTTAGACATTCATGCTACATGGCTTTGTTTGCCCTTTCAGTTAACTCCTTTAAATGTTTTGCTCCAGTCAACTCTCAGAGTTTGGCCTCGTCCTTGATTAGTATTAAGATTTCACATTGTGTCGAAAGCTATTTTGGAAGACGCGTCTCTTTCTTTCCTTTCACCATTGGCAGAGGACAAGAATGATGAGTGTGTTCGCAGCCTTTGTGAGGCCAATCAGGGAGTCGACCCGCTTAAACCATCAGTGTTCAATTGTCGTCGGTTGGCCCTAGTTTGTTGGGTCAAGCATCGGCAGGTACATCCATTTTGCTATTTGAGTCCATATCTGCCAGATTGTCGGGCAGTCGATGAAGAGGTGCGTTGTAGTTTCAAGGTTTCTATTGCACGCTTGGCAGAAGTAGTTGTTTGGGCATCCTCGATACTATACTCTTTGGGCTATCTAGACTTTGTCCTACAACACCAACCAAACGAATAACTTACAGCATGAGGGCACCCAAGCTTTCCAAATGATGGTTTAGTATGAGATTCGAACTAATCCTAGAAACTGTGCTTGATAGGCCAAGGACGATGAATAAGCGCCATCGGTAGTTAGTTTCCATTGGATCTCATCCTCAATCTCTGAATTGATGTCAATCTGCTGTACCTTGCCCCATAGGCTCACATATTCAACTAACAGGTTGGTGGTGAGACTATGTTGGATCTCGTATCCAATTCATATCTTGGATGGCATTTGTAATAGACCTATTTTTTTTTGCTATGAATGTTTGTATAATTTTAGGGCCAGATAACATGGCGCGACTCCATCAATCGAAGGAAAGGTCCAGAATCTTGCTTTGTGGCCATTTCCTATGTATACCTTAGTGGCTGCTGCAAAGAGCTCTTTGTCCCTACTGCCATAAGCCGTTGGAAGCCCTGCCCATGGTTTTTGTGGCAATTTCCATTCATACCAAAGCCATCTGAGTCTCAATGCGGCTGCAAATTTCTCTAGGCTCAACACTCCCAATCCCCTTAGCTTTATCAAGCGGCAAACTTAGTTCCAGTTTACTTTTCATTTCCCTCCATGTGTGTCTACAGTTGCTGCCCAAATGAAGTTTTTGTCTAACCCTGTCAAAATCCTTAAGGAATTTTTTAGCGGTTTGAGTGCAGTGAGTAGGTATGCTAGGAGTGAGCTGATAACGAACTTTAAGAGTGTGACTCATTCTCCTAGATATAGGTGCTTCAGCTGCCAACCTACTAGTCTCCTTGTTGCCTTATCATGAATTGGTTGTAGATCATTCCAGCATAATTTTCCCATGGTTAGTAGCAAGCCAAGGTACTTGATCGGGAGCGTGACCTGGGCTCCCATAAAAGGTTGCAAGATAGCTTGGGCATCAATGTGTTTGCATCTTATTGTGACAGTTAAGCTCTTATCTAGATTTACTTTCAGCCCAGAGGCACTTCCAAATTCTTTTAGGATGGAGATTGTTGCTTCTATCTGCATCCTATCTGGGTTTAGAAATAATGTCACATCGTCTACATAAAGTGACACTCTCATTGTTGCAGCTCGACCTCTTAAAGGTATTAGAACCCCTCGCTCAGTGGTGATCTACAGGATACACTGTAAAGAGTCGATTGCTAGGATCAAGAGGAAGGGCGAAAGGAGGTCGCCCTGGCACAGTCCCTTCTAGTGCTTTATCTAGTGCCCCGGTGCTCCATTAAGCAGAATCCTTGAAGATGATATTGCAAAAGAGATTGCCATTCACTCTCTCCATTTTGGCCCAAAACATCTAACTTGCAGAAGGTTCAGTATGTCTTGCCAGGTCACAGAATCAAAATCTTTGGCTATGTCCAGTTTGAGCATTACCGCCGGTGTGCGACTTTTGTGCAATGCTCTGATTCGGTTCCTAACAAAGAGAAAGTTGTCCTAAATGCATCGGCCCTTGATGAAAGCACTCTGTGAACTCGAAATAAGCATGTCTATATGTCTAGAGAGCCGAATAGCAAGTACTTTTGAGAACAATTTGGTTATGGAGTGAATTAGGTTAATTGGCTAGAAATCTATTACCACCGCTGCTCCATCTAGTTTTGGTATTAGCGCTATGGTTGCTTCATTAGAAGGATCAAAACCATTCATCGAGTAGTTGTGCATGCATTAGAAAACCATCATGATGATGATATCCCAGCAGTTCCTATAAAAGGAGCTTGTGAAGCTGCCCGGTCCAGGAGCCTTTTTTGCTGGCAGCTGCGCAATCGCATGGTGCACTTCTGCCTCTATGAAAGGAGTTCTAGGTCCTTTAGGTCATGGGGAGGTAATCATAGTTCAGTCTAATCAATGTTGTGCCACCGAGGTGTCCTTGTTCAGTAAACGTGTGTTAGCATCACCTTCTTTAATCCAAGTGATTCTAGCCGCCTAGCGTTTTCGCACTTTTTTTTATTGCCGCAAGGCCAAGCACTCTTTACTTCAACATCCTTCTTAATTCAAATTCAGCCAACGTGAGTGTTCTTTTCTCTTGTGCCACATCTAGTTGAAGGATTACTTCATTTGTTAGCGTGAGCTATAGCTTCACACCACTGAGCATTTTCCTACTCCACTCTTTTAGTTTCTTGGCAATGTGTCTCAGTTTGTATGCTAGGCGCCTCATGGGATTTGTGTGGTGGCAAGGAGCCGACCATGCTTCTTGTACTACTATTGTGAATCCCGACGGCTGTGGCTAGAAGTTCTCAAATTTGAAGGTCCTCAATGTCCTTGGTCCATTTTTACTAGTGAGGAGTGGATAATGATCTGACATGGAGGTGGAGAGAGCCTTTAGAAAGTGGTTTGAGAAGAGGATATCCTACTCATGGTTGTAGAATACTCTATCTAATTTGACAAGTGTTGTGGTTACAGACCAAACGAGAGAGAGAGGTATGGTAGTGGAGAGTTAGGTGAGCAATGCTTAGGGTTTTCCCCATGACCTGTATCTATATATATATTCACATGGGGAGTGTTTTTACAGTGGTACTCTTACATTTTAGTATCCCTCTCAGGGGCATTTATGCCATTATATATGTCCCACTTTGGGCCTTACAGCCTTCTAACAGGTCGGCTGGGCTTAGGTGGGGGCCACCCCTACAACAGGAGTCTCTCATGGTGAAGGGCTTCACGGGCCAAAGCCATGTTACCGAGCCATTTGGCCCACTCCGTCCCTGCGGCCTGTGACCTTCAATGATCTTGGACAGGACCATTCCTTGCCGGTGCAGCCTGTCGTTGCACTGAGGATATGGGGTTGGACCTGCTGTTGAAGGTGTTTTTGACCTTGGACCCGTTTAGCCGTGGAGTCGAAGGTGCCGGCGGGGTCGAAGATGCCGGCGGAGTCGAAGTCAAGGCGGAGACAGGCTCATGCAGCGGACACCCCTGGGCGCGAGGTAGGCAAGGCTCCCGCGCGTAGCACCGGGAAGTCGAGTGGGGGGAGGGGACTCTGCCTGGTCCAGAGATTTCGTCTTAACGACGGCGAGAATCACGCCGACCCCTGAATTGTCAGGGGTGGGTTGCTGCAGCCGTAGGCGCTGTCCCGATGGGAAGGTACACGCGGCGGGACGCGATTGGCACGTCACGTCGTGGGCTACCAGTGGTCGCACGACCACGGTCGCGCGCTCCTTCTCGAGAAAAGCGGGACGCGTGGTGGGATGCTACTGGCGCGTCGTGCGCTGTTCAGCCGCCTGCCACTGCGTGCCCCCAGCTGTTAGCGGTTACGCTTCCCGATCGTGGGGAGCTGAACCGTTGGGCTCCCGCCGGTTGCATTTCCGATCGCGGGGGAGGTGAGGGGGCTTTATAAGGCGTCACCACCGGCACGCAAACGCTCATCTTGGCTGCTCGCTTGCCATTGCTTTGCTCCTTCCTCGTTCTTTTGTGCAATCTGCCCTTGCTCCTGCTTCTTCACCTCGGAGGAGGATGGCTTACCGCGAAGACCCTGCTCGCCGATTCAGTGGGAGCGCCTCATCGAGCCAGCGCTGTTTGTCGTCGCCGCCGGCGGAATACGCTTTAGTGATTCGCAATCCACCGCAAGTCGACAAGCGGTGGGATGCCATGAAGAAGTCGGGAGGCCGCTGCTCCCGTGTGCTAGGGCGGAGTCGCGTTATGGAGGAGATGATCCAGACCCTTCTCCGGGAGAAAAAACTGGACGAGCGTGCAGGGGCTCGCCTGCCCGGCCCCGACGAGACGGAGCCGCACCCGGTGGAGACAGAGGCGATTGTCTTCGTTGCATTTTCTGATGCCAGGCTCCGGATGCCTTCGACGCTCTTCGTCGGCGAGGTCATGTGGGCCTACAGGTTGGAGCTGGCGCAACTGACCCCAAATACGATAATTCGCCTGGCTGTTTACGCCTGGGCGGTGCGAACAGAAGGTGTCCGCCCCAGCGCGAGCCTGTTTGCCATTCTGCACGATGCACGCTGCCAGCTGAAGAAGGTCGAAGTGGTTTGAGAAGAGGATTTCTTACTCATGGTTGTAGAATACTCTATCTAATTTGACAAGAATTAGGTCTTTGTCATTCATTGCTCCATGTGTACTTTCTGTTTTGTAATGCAATTTCTTTGAGCTCACAACGGTTTAGCAATGCTTAGAACTGACCCATCAACCTCCGGTTTAGGTTTGAATTGCTTTTATCACGCGCTTCATATATGAGGTTAAAATCTTCGAGGATTATCCGTGGTGTCGAAGCTAGTGGCACGATAGAGTTGAGCTCTTGAAGAAAGCATGGTTTGGTTTTGTCCTTGGATGGGCTGTAAACCGTGGTCAACAGAAAAGTGGTATTGTATTACCGAAGAAAAACCATAGCTATCAGAGAGTGATTTTCCCAAATAGGTGAGGTAATTTCGACCATGTTTTCATCCCACAGGAGCAGCACACGCCTCTTAGTTCTATTGGCTGGCAAGTAGACGTTGCTTGGGAGTCGTTGGCCGTCGATTCACAGGATGGTCTGTTGATCAAAATGCTGAATTTTTATCTCTTGGATGCAGGCAACAGAGCATCGAGCAGTTTTAAATAGCTATCTGAGTGTGTCCCATCATGCTGCGCTATTCAAACCTTGTACATTTCAACTGGGAATAGTGTAGTGATATTTAGTCATGATAAAAAGAAAGTAATAGGGTGGTACTGAGGACAAGCAATAGTGGGGGACCATTGAAGTACAACATCATTTCTATTAAGATACAGGGGCGCAACAGCGATGATACAAGGAAACCTAATGCGATGAGCCTATAATTAGGGGTGGCAAGTGGGTACCAGAGGGAAAAAGCCCCTGCCGAGCTGGTGGCTACCAACATAATAGAGGGAGACATGAAGTCGACAAACATAATTAGTGAGAACTAAGCAAACTAAATAAAGTCTAAATGACTGATGCTGTAGTTGGCTTGTTTGTTCCTCACGGCTCTGGAATGGCTTGGTCGGCACCTCCCATTGCAGCAAGTGCTGCAATTGCTAGCTCCCCAGTATCCTCAAATCGACAGATTGCTCTGAGCGCTCAAACGACATCATCTGGGAGAGGGTTGTTGAACATCTTCACATACTGACTGAGGGCAATCTTGGGGACATCCTCTTGCGCGGCGTAGAAACCTAAACGTCGTGCCAAGATGTTTTCGACAAGCTTTGCCATTGGCACGGTTCGAAGCTTGGATGCGAGGTGGAAGTTGCATCTGGGCGTGTCTGCCCTTGCAGTGTTGGTCGTCGTAGAAGGTGCATCAACCAATGGGGGTTGTGGCTTGATGAAAACGGCGCGAATGAAGTCGTTCGTTTGATGACCGCTCAAGGAAGAGTTTGGTTCTATCGGGAATTCATTAGCAGGTACTCCGTGTGGCCTAGTCATGGCTGGTAAGTTTGCGGCCTATGGATCTTTGTAGTGGACCTGCTGGCTTGACGCTGTGTCGATGGGGTTTGTCTTTGTTTTGTTAAGTTCGTCATATAGATAGCAACGATTCATATAGAACGCAAATGGGACACTCGATTAAATAGATATCATCAATTAAAAAATGATGGGTACGTCACAAACTTGTATTTTTGTTTAGTCATGCTAGATGGGCAATACAGTCTATGGTGACATTGCAAGAGTATAAGTTGAATAAAGAAAGGGAAGAGAGAACGAAAAGGCAACCACACGGACACAAAAGAAAAAGGCTGAACCGGTTGAATTCCGATAGCGCTGATCACACGATCGCCCTTCGACGCTACCGACCGTGCATTAGCCGCTGTACACTCGAGCACTAATCAGGCGAAAATGTATGAGCCCAGTTTCTAATGAGGCGCACAAATAAGTATGCGAAACGTAGCTGGTATCTGCACTGCACGCAACGCAACCGCGGCATGTGCCGGCCTTTATGCCTTGACGTGGGGCGAAAACTGAAGAAGGTAACGTACAATACACAGAAGGGGTGCATTCGCACGGCACAGAAAGTCCAAAAATACGAAAGAAATCACAAGTAAATTGGCTACAGTAGACGCCCAGGCTGTGTGCTTTATGATTCGCACATGGGCGTCGTGTTTCATGGGCTGTGCTTTCGGCAGAAGGTCATTGGGCTAATCTTGGGCTTTACGGCATCGGGATTCATGGGCTGTGCTTGCTGCAGAAAATCATTGGGCCAAATTGGGCTTAATAGGACTAATTATTCTAACAAGCCTTTGCTAGTCAATTCGTTATTTGGGCCATATCGCCTAGAAAATTCTGCCCGAGACAGGCCGGCGTTCGATAACGCCAGATGGGTGCGTACGTATATCGAATAATTTTTCATCAGCAGAAAATAAAGAAAAGAAAAGAGGAAAGGAACCAGAGGGTGGGGCAGGGAGAGAAAGTAGTGGCGTGAGCGTCGGGCGCGCAGGAGGGAGGCGATGGACAGCGGCGCGAGCGCACGGCGGCGGCGGCTCGTGGAGAGGGGATCAGATCGCCTCGCCTTCATCACCGGCCAGGCGCGCAGCCTCCCCTCCGACCCGTATCCAGGTGACCAGAGCAATTTTTTTTTGAAAAGAATCCCAAATCGCCTGTTCATATGGCTATTGTAACACCTCTTACGTTCGCATCCAGATTGGATTTGGTGGTAGTCGTTTTAGGGCATTCAGTTCTGTTTTAGGGCACTGCGCGTGCGCCTATTACTCGATCACTACTTAGTGCGCGAAACTCGTTACGAGGATTGCTCAAGATGTGTTGCGGAGATCTCCGTTTTGTTCATGGAATCTCTGGTGTGAGGTAGAAATTGGCTAAATTACACGGTTCGTTCTGCCAAATTATAGGTTACCGGATCATGGGTCATGAGAAAGATGGCAAAAACATGAACTTGTGATTTAGAGTGTTAGCAGCAGAGAATTTGTTGAATGCGTAATTAGGTGCTATATAGACATATATTGGACACTCAGGCTGGTTCCTTTTCAGATATTTTTCTGCAATGTACTTCACCTAATAGAACGCAAAGGTGTATTGATATATGGCTAAAAACCTTCATGAGAAACTTCTACCCAAATTTGGAGGTATTGCTGGGTGCTTAGGTGAATTGATTTTAAAAGTTGCATACTTGTCATTTTATCAGCTCGTCAATGGGCAATATATAGAGGCCCACTGTAGCAGCTCTTATACCAGACTCCTTGTGCGTCTTATTGGAAAAATCGTCAATAAGAGACATGGTGGCAAGTATGTAAGACTGGGGATATTCAACTTCATCAGATCTCTGTTTTTCAACTTAATCATACATGATTTAATCAGTTATCACACAATCCTTTTTTGTGTGTTTGTATATAGGCCTGTTCTTTACGGCTTCTAAAAGCCGCTTTTGGATTTTACTATAGGACCTAACTTTCAAATGGAGTATTTTCTTAAGACAGGATCTACAAGTTAATTGTAGTACATGTTAAAAACCTAATATCTGTATTAATCAAAATCGCAAGCGAGTATCTCTTTCCGTAATCTCTGCCGCAAATAGCCAAAATTCAAAAATTTCAGCCAAAAGTCATAAGTCGTAGCCATATCAAACAGGCCAGTTTTATGAGCTACTCTTTGGGTTTTCCCCTCTCATATTGAAGTACTGATGTCATTATCAAGTTATCAGCTATCATTCATAATGTTGGCTTTTACCCATTAGATTGCTTTTGGTTTCATAATTCCCCGTGTCCACCTCTTTTAGCATCATTGTAAGAGTATGATTTATCGTTTAAAGACTATAGACTATCATAATTCAATTATTGTAGATTCTCCCTACATATATTGTTCTTAGCTTAGGTGATGAATGTTAATAATATGAAATGCTATTCGCCTGATTGTTTACATATCTACTTGAAAGTTAAAAACATATGATATGGCTTCTTAAACATTATATCTTGATCAAAAGTAGTTCTGCAGATTCATTGCTTAGTACTATTGATGCTACTTCACCTCAGCCATCTGAACGGCAGCCAAGCGAAGGTGGCATCCATGGCGACAAGTTCAGCAATATACTTCAGTTGCAAAAGTCTGAACCTAGTGACCCTGAAATTCAGCCATCTGGTGAGACCCATCAAGAAAAACCCAAGGATAAAATCCAAAGTAATGAAGGTGTTCTCCAAAAATTCAAGACGAGCAGTGCAGTTCCTGAAATTCAGCCGATAAATGAAACACCATTGCGAAGGCATGATGACGAAATCCTCAGCAAGAAGACCAGTAATGATGGAGCAGCAAGTGCTCAGCCTAGGAGGGAGACAGAAACAAGACCCAGATCCGTGCCTCCAAATCAGTCTAACCAATCAGAAAATGCAGCTTGGTCTCTGGAAACTCTGAAGGAACACCTGAATTTCACGCCACACGAGATTACCCAGGCCATATCATCTACAGAATATAACCGCTTTTTAACATCCATCGTCGTCGCCTTTCTGGTGGTTCTTTCAAACTGGGGCCTGGACATTGGTGGCACCATCACAAGAGTATTAGTTGGTACCAGGCCACTTCTGTTTCTTATTATAACGAACATTACCATTGTCTTGACCTTGTTGATGGAGAACCAGGACCCCAATGCGAGGGGCAGACCGTCCGGCAGCAACCTTGGTTCTGCTGATTGCCTAGGGCAAATGTTGGAGGTCGGGTTGCTGCTACAGAAAGCCCTGGGGGCTCTGCTGATGGACTGCAGCGTTTGTGCTGTCATCATGATCTGTTTTCTTGGATTCTGAGAAACTTTAGATAAGAGTTTCGCGGAAACACTTGTAAGAGTTTTTTCTTTTCTGTTGTCTACGGTACTATGATGTCTCTCATTCGAACTTGTAACATCCTCTTTGGCTGAATTTTGATTATTTACTGACTTACTGTTTTCTGCGCACGTATACAGTTCATCTGGGCTGAATTAAAGCAGGTCCAATAGAAAACAAATGTGCGCAGCGGGAGTTCGTTCCTGCCTATCAAGTACCACAAATTTGCTGCTTGGGAGATTAATTAGTGAACTTTTACATGGGCTGATGTTATCACAAAAAAAACTTTATAAACAAGAAACTATGTTTCTCTCTTAAAAAAAGGAAACTATATTGGCTACTCGACATGGTTGATGGTTCTCGCTTCACAGATCATGCATGGTTTGACAACCGAATAGCTAGATGTTTCACAGTTGAATAGACAGCAAGAGTGCAAGACAAACAATGGCTCTGTTTTCCTTTTAGCTTATCTCAGTAATTACTATTTATTATACTAATAAACTATAGTAAAAACACAGTACAAAATAACGAATTTGTTTAGCCCCTTAGAAGTAGTTTTTTTTTTGCGAAAATAGCGCTGTGAACATGGTTTTTTTTTGCGGAAATGCCCCCTTGAGCGGCTGGAAACTGTGCTAGGCACTTGGCACTTGGCACAGCCAGTGAACACGCCACCGGTGCCTGGTACGGCCGGGAGGCGTGTCAAGTCGAGCGGAGCTCCATCTTTTTCTGATAATTTCAACTTTATATCACATCGTGTCTCGTCGCTGTCATTCGCTGCATCTATTCACGCCGTTATTTAAACGCATGAGGGTGCGCAGCGAACCGCACCCCTGCATTCCCTCTCTGCCTCCTCCTTGCGCATTGCTCACAACACTCTGTCACAAACAGTAGTGCTCCCCCGTTTGCAGATTATTTCGTCCCACATTGAGGATACTAATCTACAATATTACATTGGGAGCACTATTTAATAACGTAGGTAATAATACTATATATGTTTGTCTATACAATATTTCGTGCATGTAGTGTACAGACGCTCCCCCATTATCGGTAATTTAATTTCAATATCGTATGTACGTTTTTCAGGTGAAATGACACTTTACTGCTGTGGTATTTTTCGCAGAAATGGATAAACTGTTCGTGTTTCACGGTGGTGAGGTTGTGTGTGGTGGTCCGTTTGGACTTAATCTGTCCAGCTGTGAGCGAGAAGTAGTAACTATTCCCAACCTAGCGCACATGCCTTTGGTCGAGCTACACCGGTGCATTTGACATTTGTTCAATAGGGACGTGGCAAGGAACAAGACAATAGTAGAGATAGTGGCCGTCACCACGGTCACACCCAAGGGGCAAATCGTGTAGGACATGATGAAACTTACTAGCAGTGCCATGTGGGAGCATTACATGGAGATCGCTAGCAATTCTTCTTCTTTGACCTTTTAGCGGTTCATGGTTTATGTCCATTTTGTTGACCGTGGTGATTCCTCCAGTGTGGCCAACGTGCAAGCGGGCGGGAATAATCTTGTCCCCCTCTTCCGTTCATTGTCAACGGAATTGTTGCTTTGAGAGGCGCTAGTCGCTGAGGAGGAAGCTCCAGTTGATAGAGATTCTACAGGCTTTTAGCCAAACGAATGTGTCAATAAATGGTAGGGTGCTCGTATTGGCTGCCAGGAGATAATTCGTGGCATGTATGAGGGGACAAATACCGAGGATGAGGAGGAATTCGACTCGCAATCTAGCGAAGATGAAGTAGGCAACGAGGGTGCCACCGTGGATGGCATTGTTTCTACCAACATGGACTATGTGACCAGTCGGTTGGATTTGTAAGCAGCCTCTTCCCTAGTTCTGCAACAGAACCACAACTCTTTATGGGCCTTTTATGCAGACACCCTGCATGTGGGGTAGTGCTTCCTTGACAAGAGTGGCACGAAGCAAGCTATCACAAGCTTTGCAATCAGGATCAATCGAACTTACCGGACAGTGAACATATCACGTTATTTTTTATGTGAACATAGTCGTAGTCACCAATATTTGTATGCCAACCTTTTGCAGGTCGAACCATGACACTTATATAGTTAAGTAAGTGGTTAGCTCTTGCCTAGGCAAAGTGTGTGTAGAGATTCCCCAGCGTAGGAACAGACTTCGGCATCGCAGTTGTAAGGGACCACACATGTGAGCTTGAGGAGTAGTTGCATCGCCATCCCCATCAGGGCTACATCACGATCATCATTAGTCATTTAATTGTATAAAATATATCTGTTGTAGGGGTGGCCCTCACCTAAGCCCAGCCGGCCTGTTAGAAGGTTGTAAGGCCCAAAATGGGACATATATAATGACATAAATGCCCTAGAGAGGGATACTTGAGTGTAAGGACATAATTGTAAAACACTCCCCATGTGAATATATATATATATATATATATATATATATATATATATATATATATATATATATATATATCCAGCCATAGGGGAGACCCCAAACATTGCTCACCTAACTTTCCACTACCATACTCTCTCTGTTTGGTCTGTAACCACAACAGTATCCATTTCCTCAAAGATTTTTGCTGGCGGATGTAGTAAATGCAATACGCTATGATGTGAGCTACAACAGGTGTGGCAAGCAAAGCAGAAGGTGCTCGAAGGGATATACATACATATGAGGAGGCATACAACCTAGTCCCCAGAATGTTGCACCAGATAGCTGAGGCTAATCCGGGCACATGCCTCAACAAGATGGACTAGCCTCACCCCTCTAACACCCCAAATTTCCTAATCCTAGATCGTGTATTCCGAGAATTTGGCTCGGTAGTGGAGGGATTCAAATACTATCGGCCCATCCTTAGTATGGACGGGACCTTCCTATGTGGGAAGTATAAGAGCACCATCTTGACCACTATTGTCGTTGATACTAATGACCAGTTGCTCCCAGTTACATTTACAATTGTGGAGAACGAAAACACCAATAGCTGGCTATTGTTCATGGCCAACATAAAGCAACATGTTGTGTAGGACTGGCCAGATGTGTGCGTCATCACAGACCATCACGCGGGGGTCATTGTCCGCGCTGAACATTATGCAGAACTATGTGCACATGTTGGTGCATGCAGCATCTTGCAATCAACTTTCACACCCGTTTCTGGAGCAAGGACCTTATGAAGAAATTCAAGAAGCTGTGTCTGCAGAACCAGAAGCGAAAATTCAACATTGTATGGCGAGAGCTTGAGGTGGAAACCGCCCATAGGAGTGGAGATTCTGGGGCAGGCACACCGCAAAACTAGTTTGCTGAGTGGATGAGCGTGCATTGCCCAGACTTAGAGAAGTAGTCCCTTCTCCATGACATGCATGGTGTGCAATATGGCATCATGACAATCAGCATGTTTGAGGTGTACAATGGTATGTTAAAAGGGGTCCATGCCCTGCCCATCATCGCCGTTGTGGATGATACTTGGAACCGCACTGTCGGTTACTTCATGAACCGGGCTATGATGGCCAAGAAGCATTTCAATGAGGGGAAGCAGTACTTGGAGGTTACCCTTGCCTACATGGAGAAGAAAATTACGACGACCCAAACCCATGTAGCTTGCACGATGGACGACGTGAGGAAGAAGTTGAAACTCTGTCTCTAGGACAAGTATGTTATAGGCCAATTGAGAGGTGATCGGAAGCATATTTGTACCATAGGGATGTGGGTGTTTGCACCTGCAACAAGGCTCAACTACTTCACAAGCCTTGTTCCCACATATATGCTGCATGCGCCCTACTATTCCAATCTTCCATAATGTGCATATTGGAGTTCTACGATATATGTCACCTGTATGATACTTAGAATGCAGAGTTCAACTCGTATAGTGTGGAAGTGCACTATAGGGACCTATGGCAGGGGGATATCAAGTGGTCGCCCAAGGGCGCACTGCGGCATCCTGGGCGGGGCAGGCATCAGTGAAGGCGCATCTGAAATGACATGGATGCTAACTAACGTGGAGATAGGTCTAGACGTAGGAGGTGCAAACTATGCAAGACTGCTGGGCACTCTTTGAGGGACTGCCCAAACATGCCTTCTTCCTCCGGTGTGTGCCCAAGTAGACACTCTATCAGTTGATTTTTGTACAGCCCTCAAATGTTGTGCTTTAAGCTTTTTCGGGTTATGCGCTACTGTCTTGTCCAATGTGTATAAATAAAAATTATTTGTTTTAATGAGCCATAACACCTAGTTCTGTGTGTTTCGTGCATGTTGTTTGTTGTCTTTGTTGTCACGTTGGAAGCTTACACATTGAGTCGTTTACTAATGCTCTCTCATTGGCAAACCTGCAGATGACTACGCGGTGCTCTCCCAATTTCACCGCGGGGGAGTATCGTCACCTCTTTCAATTGTCTGTCCAGGGCCATGCTTGGAAGCCGGCGACAATACTCGGTAGCCACCGTCGTGTGATGGCCATCCACACCTACATGGCTGAGACATCACCACAGCCACCTACTGAGCAGCTCGAAAACACCAAGCACGACGATGTAAACACTGCCGAACCTGCTTAATTCAGGTCCCATGCATTGGCTAGGTCCAAACATGATGTTGTGTGTTGTTTTCTTGCTTCTGTTGGTCGTCATTTGCATGGTGTACTGCTGCAACTGTTGTACTGGTTCATGTGTTCGTATATAATGGAGTCAGGCTAATTTTTTAGTTTCCCAACAAATCAACGGAAGCATAAATGATTGGAATCCGCACGAAGAGGAGATTACATGACATAATGGGTCAACAAATTGGTTTTGTCATCGCCGCCACTACTATGGTGCACTAAGCTACAAGGATCGGGACCATGGAAGGGTACATGCCTTTAGGAGGTTGGAAAAACACAGCGGCTAGCATTAGGGAATAATATGCAATGAGTCAGTCCCATTTGCCCTTCTTTGCAAGCTCTACGTTGTACTCCTCCCCAGGCGCCTTGGCCTGGGCTGTGATAGCGGGCTTTCTGTCGCGCTCCTCCTCGCAAGCCTGGTGCTTCGTGCGCCTGCATGCTTTGAGATGGGTTTGTGTCTTACGCCGGATACAATCATCACGCTCCTCATTACGGCGCTGTTCCTCCATCTTCTCGCGGTCCCTGCTGGCATCCCACTCCTCGAAATCAAGACACCACTGGATGTACGGGTGAATCTCTCGGTCGATCCAATTTCAGTAGTCACATAGTGGATCCGGGGACTACGGGTAGACGAGAGAGGTTGTCATTGTGAATTTCTATACAGAAATAGAGGGGAAATGTACTGCATGCTGTCCTTACCGGCTGCCGGTAGTTGCCTATGTCCCAATAGCGATCGGGATGGTCCCAGACGTAGTTACCATATCTCCAGTAACACATGCCTAAGCTTATGCACTCTTTGATTTGAAAAACTTGCACTATCCTTGCACCAGCAGAGAGGCGACGTGTCCCCCTCGGGGGAGGAGGGGGTGTTCTTGCGTGGGATGCTCCGTCGGAATGTTTAGGTAGGGGTTGCTGCTCAGGGTGTTGGGGTATCCTTGCGAGGTTGCGGATCTCATCCCATTAGTTGTCCATGCGAGGGAGAATATTGTTGTACTCTCGTTTTAGAATAACCCGTGGTGAAATGGGTAATACTTATTTTGTGAGCCTGTGTGGCGTGCATGAGTGAATTGCAATTCGGTTGATATTTTTTTGACCACGAGGCAGCAGGTCTGTTGTTACGTAAAGTTAGCTCATTCGGTCATGTCGCTATAGGACGTGATGGGACGCGACGTGATGTGAGCCAAAAAATTTTTTCCATGATAACAGCCCAGACGACGACGAAGCTGGGGACCTGGAGTTCGTGTGAGGTGTGGCCTCTGCATGGCGGTGCGCTAGAGACAAGAGAAGCCCGGAGGTTGGACACTGACAAGTGTCGCGCACTAGTTAACCACGTGCCGTTCGAACCTTGGAATCCTGCCGCCTATTACGTGGTGCCGCCGGAGCATGCACATGGCCGAAACACATGTTCTCAGCAGCGGACGCCTCTTTTGAACACAATCGGTGTGCAAGATTATCCAGTTCAACTTCGATATCGTCATACAAAAGCAGTGAACTATAGAAACAGTGCCATCCGTATCCGCACTAACCTAACCTCGACATCACACGACGTTGCCACGTCAAACTCCACCAGCTCTTTCCACCTTAAATGATAAAAGCCTAAACAATGTGCTGGCCGAAACTCAGCCTCGGAGTGCGGTTCTTTTGGTTCGAGAGAGATGGTTTGTAAATTTTAGCTTTAATATAAATATTTATGTGAATAGACTAAAAATCAATAAATCAATTCTAAAAGACTATGCTGATAACACTACTACAGAAAAAATCATCACAGACGGTTCAAAAACGTTATCACAGACGGTTTTGTGAACCGTCTGAATTTATGGGTCAGTGATAATACGAGGTCATCACAGATGGTTTTTGAACCGTCTGTGTTGCAAATATCACAGACGGTTCTAAATTTAGAACCGTCTGTGATATGTAAATATCACAGACGGTTCTTAACTAAAAACCGTCTGTGATATTTATAAATCACAGACGGTTTTTAGTTAAAAACCGTTTGTGATATCCCCTAAACTTATTCCTGTTTATTGGCTAGCTTCAGGAAATGCTAGCCATGCCATCTGAAACAAGCAGATCAACATGTACATGTATACATCCAATCTACATCTCAATTTCACAAACATAAAACATTCATTTTTATTAAGATTAGAGCCTACCATTACAATATCCCAAACAACGAGCAGGTTACACAACAAGAACAGAGAAAAAGAACAAATATCTATGCCTTCTCGCCCCTGATGCAACGCATGAGCTGGATGTCTTTGACGCCCACCATCGTCGGCGTTGATTGAGCGTCTGCACGGTTGGCACGAGTTAGTTTCTTCTGCGGTGTCTTGCCTCCCGTAGACTTGTGCGTTGTCTGCAAAGAAGAGGAGGACAGCAAGGAGGAGAAGAACATACAACAAGAATAACATACAGCAAGGAGGAGGAGAACATACAGCAAGGAGGAGGACGACAAGGAGGAGGAGAACATACAGCAAGGAGGAGGACGACAAGGAGGAGGAGAACAGCAAGGAGGTTGGGTTTTGGTTATATTTATAGGGGAGGGAGAGGCGGGAGTTCGAAATTTTTTGGCGCGGGGATCCATGGGGTGAGGCTTGGTGGATTTCTATTGGCTAGGATTGGGTTGAGCAGGATCAATTGGCCCAGCTATCAGATTATTATAGACGGTTCTACATATAGAACCGTCTGTGATGAATGAATATCACAGCGGTTCTACATATAGAACCGTCTGTGAATTAGAGCACACAATTTTATATACCGATGCAATATAAATAATTAGTCTGAAAAGATAACATAGCAAAGTTCTATATGACTTATATATACTCATTTGAAAGGTTTCGACGAGATCTACAACTTTTCAGTTGAAGCAAAATCCAAATTCTAAAAGGAAGATAAGGAAAAAGGGCAAAAACAGAAACCAAAAACTTGCGACACAGATTTAGGTTCAAAGATGGCCGATTTTCGGGGTCTTGGATGTGTTTTTTTTTGGATCGGGCTCGTCGTTAGCTTTCCAACTAGTACAAAAACATCGAAAACGAACACCGTATGCAAAAGTTATGCCCGTTTTACTAAAGGTGTGTCAAAATTGAACCATATTCGGACTCAAGCGGGAAAATATGAAATTTTGAGAGATTGCAAGGCGGGAAACATATCACAGACGGTTTCTATTATAAAACCATCTGTGATACTGAAATATCACAGACGATTTTTATTATAAAACCGTCTGTGATACTGGCATATCACAGACAGTTTTATAATAAAAACCGTCTGTGATATTCTAGTATCATAGACGGTTCAGCGGTAAGAACCGTCTGTGATACTCCTTTTTCCCGCCACAAACACCACAGACGGCCTCCAAATTAAAACCGTCTGTGGTAGTGTACATCACAGACGGTTTCACAAAACCGTCTGTGATTTGGCGTCTAATATTAGGCTTTCTGTAGTAGTGTAAGTCACTTTAAAATAGTGTAGAGAAACCTACTCTTTTGTCTATTCGAAAAAAAAATCATAATTAGGTACTTTTAAGGTTTCTATTTATAGTTTTTGACTTTTGTTACAGCAACTGAATTTCAAACAACACGCCTTTTTAAGTGCAGGATATAAATTGATTGTAATAAACACTGTATCGACTTCAGCTATATCAATTAAAATTATATGTGATTGTCTTTTTTTGTACTCTTGACAGTCAGAATTCAAAAATCATAAATCAAAAGATATAAACTATGATCTAAAAGAACTCATTCTATAAATTATAAGCTGAAAAACATGATCTTCTGGCAAGTAGTCCGTCAACAGTTATGCAGGCCCCAATGGCCAAGGTTTCTAGCCTAACATAGGATATAATGTACACGTCTTCAACTAAGAGATGTGAGTAAAGAAAAGAGTGGGTCGCCGTCGTGGCTGGTCAAGGGGTGGTGATGTCGTGGATGCTCTTGCGCTTGGAGTCGCGGGTGGCGGCGTTGGTCTGCCGGATGAAGTACTTCTGCGCGTGGCTGGCCACCTGCATCGGCGTCCGGGTCCTCACCGCGAACCGCGAGATGTTCCTCCAGTCGCCTCGGCCGTACTTCTCCAGCCCCTCAAGAAACAACCTGCACACGCATAGTACAATAAATGCAGATTTATTTCTCGGGGTAAAAAAGAAACGTGAATTCATAGATCCTAGGATTGGAGACTTTCTTTTCCATACCTGTGTTCTTCCTCGGACCAGGGTATGCCGCGCCGCCGCTCCTCGCCGCGGGACTTGCCGGCGCGGCGGCCGGTGGCGCCATCCTCGGCGTCCCAGCTGCCGGGGACGTCGACGGCGCCGCGCTCGATGAGGTCGACGTCGGCGACGAGCGCCTGGTAGTGCTCCCAGGCCTCCTGCGGCGAGCGCCGGGGGAGATGCGCCGCGACGAGCACCCACCGGTCGGGCGCGTGCTCCGGGCACATCACCAACGCGCTCTCGAACACCTTGTCCTCCTCCTTGCTCCACGGCCGCCTCGCCACCGGCACGGCTGCGCGGTAGAAATCCATGGCCTCTCTCCCCGTGTCGACACGATCGGCTGCGAAGTGCGCTACGCTAACTAACAAGGGCGTTTACGTGTGCTCGTTAGGCGGATGGATGGATGGATGGGTGGGCGGCGCCGTGTGTTGGCTTGGTTTGTTGCGCGTGGGAACGGAGTTTATATAAAGCTTCGCGGGGTGGGCTACACCGTACACGGGACTTGAGCTCCGGGACGGGAATTGGGAATACCGTGGGGGTTTTATCTAGGGCAAATTTTGTTCTGTCCTTTAAAATATGTGTAATCTTATTTTTTATTATACAAAATTTGCTAATTTTATTTATGCTATGGTTCTGTCAATGTGCATTTTATTTTTACCACTCTGTCTAATTTTCTGCCAAGTCAACAGGATTTAACCATTAAAAATCATAAAAAAATATCAAAAACAAAATTGTGAAAAAAGTTAAAAATATAGAAAATGTAAGGGACCACTGCTGAACGAAAATTAAAATTGCACAAAATTTCTACATCAAAATTTTCAGCAATGTTCCATAAAAATGAGGGAAAATAAAAATATTTCATTATTGTAATTTTTGAGAAATTTTCCTTGTGTAATTTTTCAAGAAAAAAGTAAAAAATTGTCAAAAAGTTATCCTTAAATTTTTGTCTATATTTTTTTGGGTTATTTTCTCTTTTTTCTAATTTTCTATGATTTTCTGATATTTTCTATATTTCTTAACTGTTAAACATTGACTTGACAAAAAAAAGAGGATGGAGTGAAAAAAAATGAAATAGTCACTGATGGAATGATAGCAAAAACGAAATGAGCAAATTTTCAATGATAAAATAGTATTATACATATTTTAAGTGATATGAACAAAAATTTCCTTTTTATTTAGCCGCGTGCTGCGTGCACATGTATTGGACGCGCGCAGGCGCGTCTGGGGGCATCGGCACTGGACGGCGCCGGATCGTTGGACTCGTGCGCGTTGGTGCGTGCGGCCGCGGTGGTAAAGCCGGTTAACAGTCGTCGGCCGGGGCCGGGAATACAGGCGGGGACGAAATGAGATTCTCTGAAGTCGCATACGGCGACTTCAGAGAACAGTCATGAATCTGAGCTGTAGCAGAACCGATCTGGGCCGTTCTTTTCCGATCCAACGGCTCAGATGTGACTGTACTCTGCAGTCGCCGTACGCGACTGTAGAGAATCCGGTTCCGGCGGGGACGGGGGTTGTTTCCGCTGGATTTTCTCGGTTTCTTGTTGGGTTAGTTTCGTGTGGGGCGCCTTGTTTTGTTTCGGCTGATGGTACGTTTGTTAGTCTTGTTTGACGTGTCATTAACTAACTGCTCTCTAATATAGTAATATAGCATCGGATGGTTAAGGTCATCAGACTCCTGTGCTCTGAACACCCTTGCATCAACGTGGTAGCATGCCATCCATAATAGAGGCCTGGGAGCCTGTTAAAATTAGAACATTTTTTTCTCGGCACATGGCCCAGCCTGACGGGCTGAGCAGCTGAGTTCATGGCCCACTTTGTGTTCATAGACAGCTTCATGGAGCCCATGAAAACCGGCAGGTTGGTGGCAGTGTGTTATTTCGGCACCCAAACGAGTTCGTTTCGCGCGAAGGAATGGGTCACAAGTGGTGCGGTCTGTTTCCCGTGGGCGCTTCTGGGGGATTCGGGTGGCGCCGAGCCGCCGCCTTCTGACGCATGGAATGAGAGAATCGGCGGTCGGCACGGCAGCCAAACGCACAGCGTGAAGGAGCAGATAAACGGAACAGCGTCCGCGTGCGAATGGCACTTGCCCGAACGAACCAGCCGTTGCTTTTGCTTTTCTTCCCTGTCCGGATTCATTCCACCGAAACGCGGTACGCGGTAGGCAGCGGTTCTGCGATTTACACTGTGAATGTGATCGTTCCTACTTTCTAAAAGGGTTTCTTCTTTCAGTGCATACGTGCAATAGACACCTTTAGCAATGCGAGACAAGATGACTTGGACAAGCCTCGCGGCTTTCCTTCTTGTATGAATAGCTGAATGTATTAAAAAAAATCATATTATCATAACATATAGAGTTAATATTGTTGGAATTGATCTACTCGATCCATGCCGTCGGCTCCACCTCCACACTTGGCCGCATCATTCATCTGCGCACCCCGGTACAGCCTTTTTTGGTTTTGTAGGGGTGGTGAATTTTGTTTTTTGTTAGATTGTTTTTTCTTTTCTATTTTCTTAGAGTTTTTTAAAGAGGTGCAACACGGCGTTAGAAGGGGCAATGAATTTCACTACTAACTCATTCTTTTAAGTAGAAAGAGAAAAAATAAATTGAGTAAATTTCTTGCCGGTTTGGCCGTGTTGAGGTACCATTGCTTAGAACGGCATTTCGTTAAAAGTGTAATTGTTTGATGCATTTTGTCAATCTATATGTATTTCTTTCAAACATCTTCTTCGAAGTATAGTTTTATAGAATTTATTTAAAGAAATTGTAAAACGCCACAACAATACTACTATCTGTTTTTTTGTGTGTGGGGGAACAGTACTACTATCTTTGGTGTGAACCACTTCAATCGTTGAAATTGAGTACACATATCAGTGTATTGCAGCATTCATTCATGGTCTCTTCCAATAACTTTGGAAAGAAATATAATGCTCTTTGTATCACCAAGATCTTTCGCAAATCTTTGATTGGACGTACTTGGATTTTTTTTTTCATATAGCGGACTCCTTTATGGCGTGTTTAATGATCAACAAAAGAAAACTATTAGGCCCTGCTTGGAAGAGGGGTTTTTTTTGCACAAAACTGGTGTAATATACTGGATCCAAAACTTTTCCAGATTGGGCTTGAAAAGACTGCTTAAATAAGCCGGTAACTTAATAAATTTACCTCTGGTTTGTGCCTTTGCAATCGGAAAGAAAAACATACGTGGGGCGGTTCTGATTTGGATTTGCTCATCTTCCTCCAATCAAATCATCTAGGTATGCTTACTAGGTGGTGATCGGTTCGGCTGAAAAGCTCATAGCTTATGGCTGAAAAAACATCAGAATTTGGTGAAAAAAGATCAGAAATGTGAGACTTATTTAGCATAATTAAATTTAAAAAATTTAAAAATCTAAAAAAATATGTTAGCCCATTACATATAATACAAACAAATATGGAAAAAAGAACCGGCAAAAAAGCTCAACAAAAAGTCAAAAGTTCAGAAAAAGACGAAACTTATGAATAGTGAAAAATAAGCCAGAAGCCATAAACCGAAGCCGAGTTGATCAGGGCAGAACTTGGATTTAGAGCAATCTGATGCCTCGATTTGTTCGGGGTGATGTGCTAATTAGTTTCATAAAGAACTCAGCTGTGACTGTGTGTGAGATTTCAAATGTGAATACTTCGATTATTTTTGTATGCGTATTGTGTTTCAATTGCTGCTAATTTGATATAAACATGGATGATTGTCACTTACAGCTTGCTGTTTTTTCCCTTGGTACCAAACAACCTGTTCAAGGGGGAAAATTCAGTTGCGTTTTCTTGTGCGCAGAAACATACAAGCGGAAATCTACTGGATTTTGGAGTGGGACTGACATCCGGATCGCGGCGTAGAAAAGAACAGCGAGCGGCCGCCCACTTTAGGATTCCCCTGGCGTCAGCAAGGAGCGCGTCCCATCTCAAAGGGCAGGTGTTAACTGTCGGCCAGTATTAAAGGTCGGAGCCCAACCATATATATATATATATATATATATATATATATATATATATATATATATATATATATATATATATATATATATATACACACACACACACACACACACACACACACACACACACACACACACACACACACACACTCTTTCTACACCAGTGTAATTACACCCTATGTCGTATCTCACAACATAGGTAGTATCTTCATGTGAACGGAGAGTATGTACATGTAGTATACAGTATTTAAGACTATATAGGTGGTATGAACAATTTTTCAGAGGTGGTATGCATATTTTTTTGACATACTCCTTTTTATGTACGTATATAACGGTATTTACAAAATACGCTAAAAACTATGGACTCCCTTGCAATTTTTTTTGTGTGGTTCACATTAGAATATCTTATAATTAGTATTCGAGTATACCTAAAGTGATAAAGGAGTATTTCAAATTTGTTTAGATGGTATATTAGAGGTGGGTGTAATTACACTGGAGTAAAAGGTATTTTTCATATATATATATATATATATATATATATATATATATATATATATATATATATATATATATATATATATATATATATATATATATATATATATATATATATATATATATATATATATATATATATATATATATATATATATATATATTACATAAGGCACCATGGTGCCTAGGCACCAACATCCGATACACGTGTATGATTGATAATTTTTTGAGTTTGGGTATGAAAATGTTTTATACCCTTGATATATTTATGGTAAGTAAGTTTTGAACTCAGTTCAAATTAGTTTGAACTACTTTTGAGTTCAATGCAACTACAATGAGTATATACCATAAAAATAGTTCAAACTAATTAAACTGAAGTTGAATTTAAATTTTTGAGTTTGAGTTTGACATCTCAAATATACTTTTTATGGGTATATGAAGATACTCACATCAAACATGGTGCCTAGGCACCAAATCTACACGTGTATGATTGATATTTTTGAGTTTGGGTATGAAAAGCAAATCAACGGGTATTGATATTGGTGCCTAGGCACCATGGTGCATGAAACACTCGTCCTATTTATATATATATATATATATAGCCTCAAAATAACCAAAATTACGACCTGGCACTGTTCATAACCAAAATTCCAATTATAGCCTCAAAATAACAGGATTTCCATTTCTAGCCCCTCCCGACCGCATGATTTTACTGAAGCTGACACGTGGCATATTGTGCGGTCCCTGACCGCACGACCACTGTTTACGTATTAATCGTGCGGTCGGCGACCGCACGACTACTGTTCATCCATCCCGACCGCACGACCTGGCTTTTAAATTTTGTATTTTTGTGTAGATAAGAGTTTATTTAGTTGTGCAAATTGTTTGTATTTATAAATATTACGCATATTCATTTGTAATTTATTTTGTTTGGAGTTAGCTGCAATTTTGTAATATAGTAGAGGAGGTGCAAAATATTTTAAAAATTCGTTACGCAGTGTAGATGATACATGTACGAATTGTTTTTTATATTGTTATTTTTTCGAAATAGAATGACAAACAATATAGGTAGGCTGGTCCGTTTGCGATTTTCGTAGGTTCTCAATGGTACGATCGCCGTGCGATGTTATAGTGTGGTTAATTTTTGGAAGAAATTTGCAGGGACGATTGAGCTCTGAATGACTCGTACGTACGGAGTTAAATTATAGTGCGGTGGAATGGTTGATCCGTTTGTGTTTTTGCACATTGTGAACGGTTAAATATATGTTTGATTTGCAAAAACATTTTTTTGTGAATGTTCTTTACAAAAAAATTGTGAATTGGCTGCCTGAACCAAATGTTTTTGCGAATCGAACAAAAATACAAAATTTAAAAGCCAGGTCGTGCAGTCGGTGGATGAACAGTAGCCATGCGGTTCCCAACCGCACGATTAGTACATGAACAATAGTCGTGCGGTCGGGGACCGCACGATTAGTATGTGAACAACAGTCATGCGGTCGGGGACTGCACGATTTGCCGCGTGTCAGCTCTAAGAAAATCATACGGTCGTGAGGGGGTTAGAAATGGAAAGCTTGTCATTTGTGGGTTACAATTGAAATTCTGATGATCAACAGTGTCATATATGTCCAAATTCCCAACCATCTTAAACGACGACACGTCGAGCTGTACCAAAAAAAAAAAAACCAAAGTTAAATATTCCCTTCGTTTTTATGTAGCTATCTATTTGTAGAGTGATCGGTTCTTTCTTAAGCACAAATACTTTCGAATCACTAGATCAAAAATCAAAATCACACATTCACACAACTCGAAGCTAATCTTCGATTCCAAATGTAGGTTGTTTTAGCATTCTATACGTTTTCCTAAATGTAAGTCGTTCTATGATTTCTAGCCACTTTTGCCTCTTTTATTCCTGTTTTATCTTTCCTTAATTTTGATTACTAAATGAACTCTTTCCTATGCCTCCATTCCTCATTTTATATCATCTCCTCCTTCCTGTATCCCAAGGGCGGATCTGGGCCTCGGGCTGGGTGGGCTATAGCCCGAGGCCCAGCAAACTCCCGAGTACTACTAGTCTTCTGATGTTTATGCCCTTGCTCCCTGAAACCCTAATCCCCAATCGGCCGCGCTCTCGCGTCTCGCGCGCGCTGCGCGGCGGCGCCACGCGCCCCGCCGGCCGCTGCTCGCGCGCAGCTACGCCGCCGCCTCGCTCGCCGCGCGGTCGTGCCCAGCTCGCCCGCCTCCTCCGGCCCGGCCTCGGCTCGCGCCTCGCCTCGCCTCGCGCGGCGCGCCCGCTCGGCTCCGCCTCCTCCCGCCCCTCCGGCTCGCGCCTCCACTCGCCTCGCGCGTCGCGCGCCAGCTCGCTCCGCCTCTCGCGGTCGCGCCTCCGGCTCCGCGAGGGGCGGGCTATCCGGCTCTGGCTCCGACTCCGGCGCGGTGGGGCCTGCCGTCTGGCTGTCTCTCTTGGCTCTCGTCGGTCGCCGCTCTGAGTAGGTCAGCAGGGGGCAGGGGCGTGCGGAGATGCGGAGTGAGCAGGGGAGCTGGGGAGGGCTGCTGACTGCCGAGTAGGTTGAGTCGACATTGCCGGATAGATCTACCCCTTGTGGATTGGAGATTTGAAAAGGATATTAAAAGGAAACAATTGCTTAATTATAGTATTGATTTTGGAGTTTGTATATTTTGTGGTAATTGTGTTGAGTACTGTCCGACAAGCTGCTTATCAATGACTGAAGAATATGTAGTAACTACGTGTTTGAGAGTTAGAGACCGAGACTTTGAGTGAGGCGGGGAGGGTCACTGAGCCGGGAGTGAGCTGAGTGAGGCAATGAGCCGTGACCGCGTGACTACTGTGTCTGTTTTAATCACCGCCATCGCAAGCTCGAGCTATATACTTCTAGAACTCATCGAAATCTTGAACAACTTCTATGTATTTACAGAAAGAAAAGGCTGAACCAGTGAGGCTTTTGTCCAGGCTTTTGCCCAACTCCGGCTAAAAGAAGGTTATCTTTTAATCAAACATTAATTTCCAATAGTTAGGAACTTTGTTTAATGTTTGGTGTTTGCTATTGAGTAATGTTTAATGTTTGTTATTTAACATATGATCGGATGAAATGACATATATTTAATACTTTAATGTTATGTATGGTTAGCATAGGATAGTGAGTAAATCTTCATTTAGGATTTGAGATACTTGTATTTTTATTACGTTACATTCTGTATGGTTTTATATACTTTCTTTATTGTGATTTGTGTTGAAAACTTGAACTCCTCAAGTATTGAGCATTAAGCAAAATTTTTATATCAATCACACATTTGTCACATATTATTTGTTATATCATAATATAGTTTTAGAGTTATGATATGCTAGATTATTACTTGGTTGAAATTTAGTCCGGGGCGTACTCCAATCCTGGATCCGCCACTGCTGTATCCAATTGTAAAACAACTTACGTTTGGAATCGAAGGAAGTATCGCTTATACTTAGAAAAGGTAACGTACAAATAGCAAAATTGTTCTCTTATTTGAGCTCTTCGACTCGAAGAGACAGCCTCATCCTCCAACGAGATTTGTAGCACCTACATGCGCAACAAATCTTTCGGTTACCAATATGTGTATTTTATTAGAGTACAGTGGCTCAATAAAGACGCACACCGCACTGGCGTTATATTGAAGTTGATTTATGTTTATGCAGTTTACAGTTACTAGCTTTTAAACGGTGTATTTTTCAAACCGAAGTTAATAAAAAATTATAGTAAAAAATATACTGAGTTCAGCTGTACCGGCCAAAATCATATGTAATTATTTTTCTCTGCGTATTACCTCTTACGAACAGCCAAAATTTAAATATTTAAATCATAAATCATAAACCTATAGCTCAAAAGAACCCATCTAAATCTTCCGTAGCTAACTTTGGCCTTCCTTACTACCTACGTAATTAATTTGAGTCCACACTCCACGAATGTACAGGGGAAAGGTAAAGAACCCATGCGTGACCTGCTACTCCGGGGTTTGGCAGCAGCTTAATTCTGCACGTGACCAGCTACTCCGGAGTTTGGCAGCAACTTAATTCTGCACGTTGCTAATTAGACTGAACTGTGCCGATACATTGGAACTAACTTGGATCATGAGCACGCTGTACAGACTGCACGTGACGAATGCCAGCAGATGGTCGAACAGTATTGTTCTCTCTCTTGGAGCGTACGTTCATGGATAGTCAACGCGAAAGTGCCGTCCGCCGACGGCGCGCTTCTCTTTTGTGCACGTTTATTTGGTGCAACGCAACAAGCTGCGGTCGCGGTCTTGGAGACACCAGCATTAATTTTGATGGAGACCAGGTGAGAAAATTCTATGCTCGGCAAATTTAACCCCCAAGAATATAACCAATGATTGATTACTTTGCCTCCTAGTTGATACGCATGCATGCTTCGTCGCTCAAGCAGTTCAGCTAGCATTGAATGTCTGCCATTTTTTTTTCTGTCATCTTGTTTTGGAGCTGGTCCAGACAGCACGCGATAGACGAACATAAAATCGCATGTCACTAAATTACAATAGGTCAAGTAGGTTCAGAAGCTTAAAAACTGGATGTTTGCATCCTTAAACTTATAATATGATTCCTCCGTTCAAATTTATAAAGTTTATTTTCTTTTAACACATAGATCAAGAAGATATTGAAAATAACTAAGTTACCCCTAATTATCATTTTTAAACAATATATTCAATACATGCATATAGAGTACATCACACTAAGTTTTCTAATTAGTAAAATTAAATATTTATTAGGGCTATATAAGGAACATCACACTAATTTTGTATTGTAATATGAAACATGCCATATATTTATAGAACTTGCTCCAAAGGATCTCTCCTTCTATGTTTTTGCCATGGGTTCGTCTGATTAGAAGATGTGTTCTTGCCATGTTTAAGAGTTGGATTCATAGAATTAGGAGATGTGTTCTTACCATGTTTAAGAGTTGGGTTCGTAGGATTATGAGATGTATTCTTGCCATGTTTAATAGTTAGGTTCATAGGATTAGGAAATATGTTCTTGCTGTGTCAGATGGATAACCTACTCATTATCTTGTAATACTGTAATGGTGAATTCTAATGGAATGTGCTAATGTGTTTGCTGCTGTATTTGCTTGTTTTCAAAGGGCATAGCTAACATTTCTTGAGGCTAGACAAAAAACAGAAAAATTTAGGTATAGTATGAACTATCACAGATGATTTTGTGGTATAAATTATCTATGAAGGACTATCACAGATAGTTCTATATTACAACCATCTGTGATACTCGCCCATCACAGACGTTTGGTAGCTAGAACCATCTACGATGTTAGAGTATTACAGACGGTTTTTACTTCAAGCCGTTTGTGATGTTAGAGTATCATAGGCAGTTCTAGTTACAAATCGTCTGTATTGTATTTATCACATATGACTCACAAATCGTCTATGATAATCTCTAATTATCACTGACCCATAAATTCAGACGGTTCAGAAAACCATCTGTGATGACTGTTCCGAACCGTCTGCAATAACCCTTTTTGTAGTAGTGTATGGACACATGTTAGTGGTGCTTATCCAATTTTGCCATTGGTACTAATACCAAAGTGCTTTTAAGTAAATTATAGTTTCCTTCTCTGCATGGAAAATGGGAAAAATATCTTTCGATAAGGCATTGAGAAAATACTAGTTTTCTTGGCGCGTTAAGGACACGACTATACTCTGCAAGGGTAGGTGTTTGTGTTCCAGTAGACACACATCTCCCTTTTATGTGTGAGTATTTCGTGTCACCTAATTATGCATCTACATCCCAAGAAAGAAAACCTGCTATTATAGATTCCATTTTTACATAAAGATGGGTGAACTAGAAGCACCTAAAGTCCATTTAAAAGCTAATCAGGATGGATCTTGAAAAGGTAAATTAGAGACCAAATTTGTTCAAAATTAGGAGCAAATTAAAAAAAATGGGAGCAAGTGATTGTAAATTTGAGAGCAAGTCAGAATAAACATTTAAGCAAATTGAGGATAATATGGATGCACATCTGGATAACATTCAAATAAAATAAAAGTGTAAATGTGAGCAAATCAGGATAAAATGGAGAAGAAATAGCAAAATTAGTACAAATTTTGAAGCAAGTAAGCATAAATTTGTGAGGAAGTCAATTAAAATTTGGGGAGCAAGTCGGGATAAATATGAGAGCAAATTAACGATAGTTGGAAGCAAACAGGAAGTAAATCTCGAACCAAATTCATGCAGTTGTGAAGCAAATCAGGGTAACTTTGGAAACCAATCAGACAACCTTGAAAGCAAGTTAGGAAACTTTTGAAAGCAAGTCCAAGTGAATTTAGAAGCTCTGTTGAAAGCAAACTCATTATTAGTTAATCCACAACCTAACCCCATAACCAGGAACAATTCAACCAAAAAGGATGCAGGAGCTAGGAGAAAATATTAGTTATGCATATAGAATTAATTTACTACCTAGGAATAAATCATGTTATTTTCAACAATCAGTGCAAACCGCAAACTTTTAAGCAGATCCAGTAAGCAACGTTAGAGCAAATTTGAATGAGTTTAGAGCAAATCGGTATGTGTTTGCATATCAAAATAAGTATGAGTGTGAATAGTGAATCAGTATAATTTTGCAAGCAGACCATTATGTACTTGGAGAGTGATTCAAGATGAATTTTAAAGCAAATGTGGATGAACTCAAAGCAAATCATGATGGATTTGTGTAGTGGGTCCTCTTGCCTCACCTGCCGTATTATGTGGTTGTCATTCTACCTCGGGCCAAACTGGCATGCCCATAAAGCCCACCAAGGCTCCATGTTGGCTCATGCGTAGACCTTTAGGCTGCACATAGATCCTGTCAATGTGCTTGTCCCTCGAGCTGCACCACTTGCTCGCTATTCCACAACCTAAATTGTATAGGATGAAATAAAAAAACCAGAAGTTCATAGCTTAACTCTAACAAATACAAAGCAAATTTCATTGTCCCTATTCCAACTCTAAAATGAAGTCAAGGACGAAATCATACATTGACACACAAAATGTGGCCTCTAGTGAATAACCAATGATCTCATGCAAAATCAATGTTACTAAAAATTGTATTTGCTATAGTTCTAAAAATCAACATGATAATTTTGACAAAGTAGTTTAGCATTAGTTCAATGATTAGATCATTGAGCTACATATTAAGATAGTGCCAAATTATCAATGACAAGAATACACTTGTATGCCTATAATCACATTCCATTTATATTGATTATCTCTGCATCTTAAGGTTAGGCATGCAGGTCTTACACTGGGCTCTCAAGAGGTCGAGGTGGCCGAGATTATCAAGCCGCACGTCACATCAAACCCCACCATTTTGTGCCCCGTCGGCCAGCCCGGTCGCATTACCAGACCTGAGTGCGCGGCCTCACATGACACCCATGCTGCACCAGCCCTTGTGCCCAGCTCGTCGTCACTACAAGAAATTTGAGTATCAGTGACGAATATAGTTATGATGAGAAACGAAAATGTCATAGATTAGCTATCATTCCGTGACGATTCAAGTGATTTCGTCATTAATATGAGGGACGGTACCTTTGACGCCTAGTTTTGTGACGAAAACAAATATTTGTCACAGAATATACAGAAAACCATGATGATTGTTTATATTCGTCATCAAAAAAATTATTATTCGTGACGATTTATTGGATGACGAAAAAAGTATTGTCAAAAAAAAGTTAGGGCGAATGGGGCCATTGTGAAACAAACTGACATGTGGGCCATCTAGAAATAATAAATCGAGTATATCACCCCGGTCCCCCTCCGCGACTCCGCCCCCTCGCACTCCCGCCGCACAGCCCGCCTCCTCCTCCTCCATCCGCCTCACCCGCCGCCGGCCTCCGCCTCCGTCTCCCCGCGCGGCCTCCTCCTCCGCCCCGCGCGATAACTCTCTGCGACTTCCGCCCCCTCGCACTCCCGCCGCACGACCCGCCTCCTCCTCCTCCATCCGCCTCACCCGGCCGCCGGCCTCGCCTCGCCTCCACCCGGCGCCGGCCTCCTCCTCCGCCCACCGGCCCGGCCTCCTCCTCCGCCACCGCCCCAGATCCGCCTCCTCCTCTTCCATTCGCCTCCGCCCCACCCGCCGCGGGCCTCCTCCCCCCGGCCGCCGGCCTCCTCCTCCACCCCCAGATCCGCCTCCTCCTCCTCGCGGCCGTCCACCACCCCGTCCTCCTCTCGGTCACCGCCCCACATCCTCCTCCCGCCGGCCGCCGCCCGCCGCCCCACCGCCCGTCCTCCTCGTGGCCGCCACCGCTCGTCCTCCTCGCGCCGCCCACCGCCCCGTCCTCCTCCCGACGCCCTCGTCTCTCTCTGGATTGCCTCCTCCTCCCCCGTCTGCGCTGCGGCGATCTAGGTTTGATCCCGACTCCGACGCGACGCCGCCAACCTCCTCCTCCCCGTCGCCCGGGATGAAGCATGTTTATTATTTTCTCATATTGTAACTTTGATGAGCTTTACCTGTTCTTTGTAACTCGATTTAATTATATTGTTGGTACTTGCAGCAAGAAAGGGATTGATCGGATGCCTCGAGCATGGACAAGCTATGATTTGTGAGAATGCTAATGATAAGTCGCCTAATTGCGATAAGTAGTTATATAGCTATTAGTTTTTCAGCTTAAAATGCACTACTAGTAGTATTTAGGTTATTGACAGTACGGATTTTCAAGAGTTTATGTGAGTTAATTCGCTAGTTTGTAGTGACTAGCGTATTGATTAATTTTCTGAGAGGAACTTCACTTAGAGAATGTTAATTGCTTCCCTATTCGTGATCATGCATGATGAAAATCGCATTACAGATTGATTAATATACATGGGGAAAGCTGCGATCCCACCAATATATTGTTCAGGAGGGTGTAGTGTGCACGGGTTTGTCTAAGTTAGGGTGAGCTGATTTCGGCTATGCCAACGAAGAGTGTTTTTTTGTTGAAATGAGATGGAACGCTCGGCTGTTGTGTGGGTTGGGTGGCTTTGCATTCTTACAGAAGTTGTGGTTTATGGTAGCTCAGCAAGTTCAGAAAGTTCAACTTTGTAATTTGTTAGCATCAAGTTCTGGATATTACTTGCAAATGTGTAACTCAATCTCCATACAATGAATCAATGAATTATCTTGTCACTTGAGGTTTTTGTTGATTGTTAGTGGTTTCTGCATTGACCATTGTTCAGTTAGTTGGGATTGCTTACTTGGTGGCTAATGTTCCCACATTCTATGTGTGCTTTGCTAACAGATTTCATACAAATGGCTCAGTCGGAACTTCTCTATATCATCAAATGATGCCAAGAGGTAATGATTCACTCTATGGATATTTCCCTTGGATAACTCTGAAGTCTGATAATAGGTATTGCACCTTTCAGTCCCCTTGCTTTGCCCCAAAAACCATATGCAGACATACTTACAAAGGAAATGTGAGAGAAGACAATCAGATGAGATTAGTATGAAATGGATGAGAGGAGGGATGTTATATAAAGCAAAGAATGCATTGTTGATGAGATTAGTATTAATGTGTGTGTATGTAGATTGTTGATGCTATGTAGTTGAGGAATGCAATTTTATTGTTTGATTGTTGTAGTGATATTGCACAGGAAGCAATTGTGTTGAACCAATGATTGTAATGGCATGTATTGGATAAATGTCAATTAATTCTATATGCTTTGGTGGAACAATTCTATGGTGATTATCTCGAGAATTATGCTATTGTTCATGACTTTTTGTCATTCATGTATGTCGGATTAAATTTTGTGACGTTGTAAATATATTCATGATGAATAATTTCGTCATAAATTACACGTCCTGGACCACATAACAGTATCGTCATAGAAAATATTTTATGACACTAAGTAAATCGTCATAAATATTATTGTATGACGATCTGTTATTCGTCATAAATGTGTACTATTTTATGACGATTTCCCAATGATCGTCACTAAGAACATTCTATGACGCAGAATCTGTGACGATCCGAGTGACGCAAGAAAATCGTCACTATTATGCTTTTATGACAAAAATCCATGATTTTGTGACAAATACGTATCATCACCGATGCTCAAATTTCTTGTAGATCATGCCCTGGTGCCAACACCTCGAGCACCCTTGTTGCCACAGCACCAACCTATGTATAATATCTATGTGATGAGGAAGATAAAATGATGAAAGACTATCTAAGTTTGAAGCAAATGAATGGTGTATGATCATTGGCAGTAATAAAGGATGATTCAAACATACTAGTCATCAGTCAATCAGGTACTTCTTATAGATATATATTAGATTCGTGTTGTTGCTTTCATATGTTTTTGGCGAAAGATCTCTACGCCCGGAGCATGAAACTATTCACTTAGCGGATTGCAAGGAGTATGCAATCATTGAGGTGAGAATGTTTACATTGGAGACGTATAATGGAGCACATCATACATTAATAGGAGTTTGGTATGTTCTCACCTTATAGAAGAATCTAATACCTGTGAGGTCGATTGAACTCGAAGATTGTGAGGTATTACTTCGAATTGGAGTCATACGAGTTACTTGCAAAGGGCAAGAAATCATGAAAAGTATCTAAAGTAATAAAAGATACTGATTATAGGGTAATATTAAAGTTAGAGCAACCAATGGGAGGTCTAATAAAATCCTAGTTAGGAGAAGGAAACCATGTCATCAACTATAGGCACTCCAATCTCATCTGCAGTTATGTGCAGTAATACAAAGACCATTATAAAATCTAGCAGATACAAAGGTGAATATGCAAGCTGTTGCGTGATGGGACAAACCAAGTGGTACCAGAAAGCAGTGGAGCTCGGAGGCAATACAAACATATAACATGGAAGGCTATAGGAACATGAGGTGTGATTAATCAAACTACACTACAAAGAAACTCTCAAATGGAGGGTTTCAGTAGGTTAGACTGGACACTGACATGCATATTGTGGTGATGTATATGAGTCTTTGTGGTGAGGGCACTTCCAATGGTGGGAGGAATTTTTTTAAAAGAAGGTGAAGCCGACTTAGAGCGAGTTCTTGGAGGAGCACAACGACTTCAACAAATAAGAGTTAATTAGGTGAAGATTGTTAAGTTAGAGTGACTAATATATAGTCTTTTAGGATTTTAAAAAGATCTGTTATAAAGAGTTTCTAGATGAATTCTACTAAGGTTAGGACTTCTACTCCTATTTGGATTAAGATTTCTACTCTAAATTAGATAAGAGATCGGAGGGATTATATAAAACATGGGGGTGACCATGGAGAGGAAACTGTAACCAAGCAATCATACCTATTTATCTAAAGGTAGAGGTGCATGAGAGGATTAGATGCTAGGATATTCTTTAGCATTAAATTTTTGTATAGGGTAAGGATCCGAGGGTGCTAAAAGATTTAAGATGGTTGTGAGTGAGTTGCAATCCCTTATACTCTTTTGAGGTTGTGCTTAAAGAATTTATGGTCTGTTTTGTTAAATCTTTTATCCCTCGTCGTGATTGTTTTAACATCGTTATTTTGGTTCTTTTTACGAGATTCATCTTTTGTGTTCTTGATACCACGTACGTTCATATCGTATCTAATAAATTCTGATCTAATTTGAGAGCTGTTGCATATAAAAAAGGAGTATTATAGTGTAACAGTATGTATTCTCATCGATAAAGATATCCCGTATCCTACGCGTAATCTCCTTCTTCGTTCTTTTCCTCATTACCCTGTTAGATCGACGACTAAATTGTGGATATCTCCCTTCTCCAGGAAATAATACTCCAGGAAGGTACTAAGTACATGCCCTGCTCAAAGTATGATCTTACAAAAAATAAGTAGTCAAAGGGGCACGCGTGCACACATGTAAAACTTAACACGCGCGAGCATCATATATGACATTTGTTGTCTCCAGGCCAGTACAAAAGAGCAGCCAAGGTGGCCACGTCGTCCCCGTATGGATCACCGGCGCCTCCCTCAATTAGCTCGGCATTTTGCTGCTGCTGTTGCCGCATGGAGCCACCGGAGCCGTCGTCGTCATCCGGTGACGCCGAGGCTGCCGTGGATGGCCCTGGATTCTCACCAGCACCGCCTGCAGCAGCGGCGAGCGGCCGCCGATCGAACTGCCGCAGGGATCCGATTTGGTGTACAGTCGACACAAGCTGAACTCGCTCCTCAGCTACAACAATTAAAGCAAGTGCAGAAAACAAATTGTAGGCCATGCATAAAACAAATAAATTGCCCAGCTTGCACATATATACGGAATCATAAACTAGCCAATCGAACAACATTACAAACTAGTTAATCGTGCGCAAAATTGTCGTGCGGGCTATTCGGCTACTTGCATGGTGCAGTGGTGTATTTAGGCATGTGGGGCCTTCATCATTGGCACTAGCTAAGAACCACACAGAATATGAAGTTTGATTGCGAGTTGCTTGTGGGCACTTATCCGGCGCCAAAAGAGACAGGCACAATCAAGTTGCTCCTTCCATACCAGTCTAATTTATATGGAGATGGACATGACATTGAGGCGTAGGCAGGTAGCTTTGGAAGCTACTCCATACGCATGCCAATATCTACAACGGCAAAGAAAGTAACGTCCATTCATTCGATCGAGTGTTACCTGCGGAGGAAGGTTTGGTGGTGCGGCGGCGTGGGCGCTGGATGAGGACCCGGCCCCAGCGGCCGAGCCGGCGGGATCGTACTGGAACGCCCTGTACTCGTTCATCTTCCACTTGGTCTTGGTCCCCGACGGCGCGCGGCCGCGGTAGAACACCATGATCTTCTTCATCCCGATGGGGCGGCGGTCGGTGGAGTAGACGACCCCGGGAGTGCCCGCCGCCTTCCAGTACCCCGACGGCGTGGTCCTGCTCGGCCGCCCGCCCCGCCTCTCCCTCTCCTGCCGCGGGCAGAAGTAGAACCACGGCTCCCCCTGGATGGGGCCGCCGCACAGCCCCTCGTGAATCTCTGCATGCAGGTGAGGTAGCATGACGACGCGCGGTTAACGCAATGCACGCGCCTCGACGGCACTCAGCGTACGTAGTAAATCCTACCTGGGAGCTGCCACGGGTCGACGGAGTAGACGTCGACGACGGGGATGACTCGATCGATGTCGTCGCGGCGGCTGTCGAGCTTGTTGCGGAGGTAGAAGCATATCAGCTCCTCCTCCGTCGGGTAGAAGCGGTACCCCGGAGGCAGGCCGTCGGCCATGTCGACCCGCGTATGGCCCCTCGCTCACGCCAAGCTAGCTACCTGGCCAGGACCGGCACGTTTGCGTAGGAAGCCCTAACTAGCTAGGCCGGCGCGTACGTGTTGCGCTGCTCGATCGATCGAGCTATATGCATGGAAGCATACGGCCGCCGGTGCGGCCTGCGAGATATATAGATGGACAGATCGATCGAGAGGGTATGCCTGCAAGGAGCTGTACCGCGTAGCTAATTAAGCTGTGAGACTTGCGTGGTGTGGTGAGGAGAGAGGGGTGAGTGCGTTTGCGTATGTATATATGGGGAAGCACGCGCGAGCTGGCTCATGGTCAACTTGACACTGGGGACGACGCTGAGCTGCTTGCTGGGGGGCGGCGAAATTTCTCATGGCGTGGTGGGACTGGCTCTTGGCGAACCAGGAGAGAGGTCAGGGACGTGGGGGTGCTTAATTTAGTGGGGAGACTGGGTCAGGGCTAGCTTATCGCTTCCCACTTCCTTTAGCATTTCTAATCTCTTCCTCCCCTTTTTGCCCCCCACGTACCTTTCCATATGTGTGTACCTTTAGTCCTGGAGAACCGGGGGGCTTAACTTGGTTTGCTTTCAGAATTGTTCCCGTGACCTCACCGGTGATGACATGAATAATAGACGTGATTAAGTGAGCACCCACGAGCTGTGTTTAGTTTCTAAGATATGTTCAGGTTCCAACTTTCGGTTTCTGGGTTGCGGCGAACAAGTAAAGACTATGATTGAGTCTTACTGGCTGTATGTTAGTAGTGGTGGTGCCAGAAAAATTACATACAGATAGCTATACAACAGAAATTATCTATTACTGTGAGCCAAATTCTAAATTGTCTATTAATCACTGTAGAAAACATGTGCGTACACATGAGTGCACCAAGCATGGAGGGCCAGGGCTCCCCAAGGTAAATGTAGTGCCAGCAACAGCGTAGCGTGGTACAACTCAACTTTACGGCTCATATAGCGTTTGTCAGAGCCGCTATTCCATATTGCATCCGCTATTTGTTGCCGGCTATTCGCGGCTTGGTGCAATGTTCTAATGCTACTAAAATTTAAAATTTGTATAAGTTATTAGGCTAATATGTAAATAGTTAAGAAGCACTAGTCAAGTTAGTTGTCGTTGCCTATGAGATGCAGTTGTTTTGGGTGTCACCACCATTCCCCTCTTGTAGCTCCACCATGACTGCCACGATACAATTGTAATCTTATCATACTAGTAAATTATTATATATATATATATATATGGCTAACTCAAAATTGCGAGTGTTTTTATGTACCAATATTGAAATATAGCGTCCGTAATATCGTCCGCTACCCACTATCCGCTACATCAACACCAATCCATTATGACTCTGCTATCCGCTATTTAGTACCTTGCCCATCCCCTCCCTCCGCCTCTGCACGTGAGTTTTTTTAATGGAATTTTTGGGTACCTGATGCCGTGACCTTTAATTTTAGTTGCAGAGCCTTAAAAATAACTATGATATATAACGAATTTCTACACAAGGAAAAAAGACATTCTATTTATGACATTTTGATCGAATCACAATATTTGTGTTTTCCACGACCATAGCAGCTATAGCCTATAGCAAGTAAAAAGAAATCATATAAGAACTTCTTGTCTTGAAGCATCTCTCTCAACTCTGCTATTCGTTGAATCACACATGATATATATAGGCCTAATGCTGTGCACTCATGCACTCAAATGATTTTCAGCCGTCCGATGCGGAACGCGTGGCCATGATTGACGCGGGTGTGGCCAAGTGAATTGAGCGGCATTTTTCTGTCGACCCCCATGCGCATGATGGTCGCTGAGCCATCCAAACCCCATTCACAAACCCTAAACCCCAAATCGGTGGGAGGAGACGGCGACAACCCCGGAGCTCGGCGGCGCATGGCCAACCCCGCAGGTAGCAACAGCGATGAGGGAGGCAGCGGCTAGCGATGTCGACGAGGGAGCCGGCTACCCGGCGAAGCTCCGCGACGCGCGCTCGAACCAACGTCCAGCGATGGTGATGAGGGAGCCAATGGCACAGCGACGGTGTCCTCTGTATGGCGACGACGTCCTCTCCTCAGCACCCTTCCACGGCGTCCTATCCCTGATGCCCTAATAGTTGTGGCCCCGGTTCACTGTAGCTTACGATTGATTCGCTGTAACTTACGACCGATTTACTGTAGCTTACAACCGGTTACCTCGACTCAACGTCTCGATGAGGCAACCGGTCGTGGCACCGTGGTCGAAGTGTCGTGGTCAAGGCGTCAAGTCGAAGTAACCGGCCATAAACTACAGTGAACTGGTCATAAGCTACAGTAAACTAGGGCCGCAACTACTAGGTCTGTGGGGAGAGGACATCGTGGAAGGGTGCCAAGGAGAGGATGCCGTCGCCACGGAGTGGATGCCATGGAAGGGCACTGGGGAGGGAACGTCGTCGCTGTGGAGAGGACACCGTCACCATGCCACCGACTCCCTCATCATCATCGCTGGACGTTGGCTCGAGCTTCGCTGGGCAGTTGGCTCCCTTGTCGCCATTGCTAGCCGCCGGCTCATGTGCGTGCCGTGGAGCTCCGCCAATCCGCTGCCTCCTTCACCATTGTCACTGCTCAGGGGATCGTCCACGTGCCGCCGACCTCCAGGGTGCTGCTGTCCCTTCATATCGATTTGGGGATTTAGGGTTTGCGAATGGGGCCTGGATGGCTCAGTGACCATCATGCACAGGGGGTCGACGCTAAACTGCCGCTCAATTCACTTGGCCACACCCTGCATCAATCCTAGTCACGCGTTCCACATTGGACGACTGAAAATCGTTTGAGTGTATGAGTGCACCGCTCGCGTGAGTGCATAGCATACAACCCATATATGTATGTATGTATGTATGTATGTATGTATGTATGTATGTATGTATGTATGTATGTATGTATAGGACACCTTTTTTTCTACTCGTGGGTGTAATTACTTTCTATGCCGTATCTCGTAAAGTAGAGAGTATCTAACGCAACGGAGGGTATGTACATGTAGTATATGAGTATATAAGACCACCTAAGTAGTATGTATGCTTTTAAAGGTGGTATATATAGTTTTTTAATGTAATCCTTTTTATGTACAAATATAAAGGTATTAGCAAAATATGCTAAAAACCATGTACTCCCATACAATTTTTCATGTGGCTGGTATTGATGTATCTTAGAATTAGAATTAGTATATGAGTATATCTAAGGTAATAAATAAGTATGTTAAGTTCATTTAGATGGTATATCATAGGTAGGAGTAACTACACCCTGGACGACGACGAGATGACAAGGAAGATCATGATGAGCTCAAACGAGGAGATCCGGTAGTCACCGTCAGCCTCGAAGCAGGAGAAAACCTTCGTGAACTCAACGTTGTAGCCGCGGAGAAGTGCTTCTCGACCTTGGTGTCACGGTCAGTGTCCAATACTTTGTGTTCTATTGCCGACATAAGAACAATACACTAGGAGTACTGTACTAGTACGAATTTTAGCACGGGCTACTCCAAGGAATCAAAGCCACTTTTGGTACTGTATTTACAAAAATAGTAGTATAGCGATAGTATTAACAAAAATGTCGTTTTTGCTGCCCAGCAACCGGGCGGCAGTGGTCGGGAGGCGACGCGTGGCGCCTGCCGCCCGGTGGCTGGGCCTGTCGCCTAGGAAAGAAGCGGCAGGCTGCCTACCGCCCGGTCACCGGTGACAAGTAATTAGGCCGAGAGAGATATGATGCGAAACACTGCTAAAAATGGTTTTGATTCCTACTCCAAGATGGCTACTTCAAGATGATCAGACTCCTGGTTTCAGTTAACCGCCACCCAGGGATGGCTGTAGCCGTATTGCGGCACATTAATGAGCTCTTGTCTTTTTCGAACTGACTGAGACACACCTGCAGATATTAGTAGCCACCACTTTGCGATGCAGGAATCGGCCCAAAAATATGGTCCCTGAATCTCTTGTTTGTTTCCTAGCATGACCTGTTCTATGCTCTGCTGTTTATTCTTTGGGAGTTGCTACCGTTCGGATATCCAATTCGGACACTAGCGCTACATGGTTAGCCACAATATTTTTTATTTATCTATACAATATTATTCAGTAATTGTGCAACAAAAAAATTCATAAGAATATTAATGTTGCATATATGAAATCAAAATATTACACAAGTGAAATCAAAATATTGCATTTAAGAAATCAAAAAAATTGCAACAAAAAACAACACCTACCTCCATGGTATGCGGTGTTGTGGGCGGCGTGGAAACCGCGGCGAGCTCGGACGTGGAGATTCAGCCGTTGTCACTCTGGATCTGGCGACGCCGTGCCCGAAGAGGAAATCAACGGCGGCGACCTGATCTGGCGGTGTCGCGCCTGAAGGGAAGACGATGGCGGCGGTCGGATTTGGTGGCGGATTAATCTGGCCACATTGTGCCGCGTTTGAGAACGGCCGAAGAGGAAGTCAACGGCGGCGGCAATGCTGGGGATGGGGTGGCCGGCCTCATGGTCGTCACCTTATGGAGCTGCGTTCTGTGCAGGAGACGAGAGAGGGGAGGGGAGAGAGAGAGAGAAGGAAGCGAGTGAACTCGTGAAACCATTCGATATAAACTCTTGCTTCGTACATATGTATAGTATCTATACCTTTATTCTTTTTCGTAAGATATATAAAAGAATGGGGAAAAACCGAATATGAGAGGAACTACCATGCATGTCATGAATCAACAACCGGCGATTCAAGGGAGACTTTATCCTCAAATATTTGAAAGGATAACACGAAATCTTCGATTCCAAAGGTAACATGTAGAACATAGGTCCTCTGTTCGTACGAATTAAGGACAACATTTTGTCAGCCTCTATCGGTACTTTATGCATGCAAATTTCCTCCTACATATAACATTGTTCTATTGAAAAGTAAAACTTTTGTCCAATGTACTTGTAGCTTAGGGGAGTGTGATTATTTTTCTATATGTGCCGTAAAGTCAAGATCTTCTGGTACAAACCAGTAGTAATGAAATATCATATAAAAGAAAAGAATTCAGCTAGGGAACAATTGTTTATTTTTATCTCATTTTTAAATTTATTTTAACTACTAACCCCACATCAATTTTATTTCTAAATATGACCCTTTTAGATATACCACCACCCAGAGCATGGTAAGACAATACTACCACGCCATGGGTCAAGTCTAGCTAAATCGCATTCTTGCCACGCCATATATGGTGGTATGGCTAAACAACACTACTATACTACTAGTGGTGCAGTGGCGGAATTTAGCCATACCATATGGTGACTAACATGACAGTATTGTCTTGCCACATCAAAAAAGTCAAAATTGGAAATAAAATTGACCAGAGGTTACTAACAAAATATTTTCAGAAAATATTATTTAATAAAAAGTTCTCAGCTAGGTGCTTTCATCAAGTCAATTTTCCACAAAAAGTAAGAAATTGGACGATTTGGCTTTCTAACTGAGATGGATATTCTATAACACTAACACGTGCCGGTGCCGTAAGCTCCAGGGCGTGTTAACACCCCAACCTCAAATTGCAATCGTGTCATCTAGCCATGATATCCTTTTTAGGCTCTCTTTTACCCCGGCTAAACGCGTCGTCAGTCGTCACTCGTCAGTCTTCGATCTACTAATATAGAACTCCCGAATTCAAGGCCCACGCGCGTTCCTACGCGAACTCAATGCTAACACAAGCTGCCTTTTTCTTTCCCTGTTCCTTTTTGCAGTTTTAACATTTTCTACGCGCGTTTCTGAATTCAGATGTGTGTCGTGCTTGATAGTGCATCTGAGTATTTTCGGCATGAATCGGGAGTCGTAGCAAGCAAGAAGCCGACGGCTTTGCTTGATCTCAAGTACTTTGAGGTTTGAACTAGTCCTGGCTTCGCGTATTTCGACTTGAGTTTCTAATTTTTTGTTTATTTTTTGCTATTCTTAAATTTCACTTTTTTTTTTTAGCTTTTTGACTTTTTTTGAGCTTTTTTACTAGTTCTTTTTTCCCATATTCGTTTGCATTGTCCGTGATGGGCTAACATGTTTTTTCTATTTTAAATGTTTTAAATTTAGTTACGCCAAATAAATTACCATCAATTATAGTGTAATTTTAACCAACTACAGTACAATTTTAACCATAAATCAACTTATTTCAGTTCAATCGTACGGGTGCCCTAGTTGACATAGCTTGACTTGGCTTGGCGCAACTCTCGTTTTCAATCTCAGCCATATTGCTGGCATTTTGTAATGAAAATCCCGCCCGTGAAGAATTACAGAATATCCATCCTTGTATTATAAATTATATAAGAAGGGGATTGTAATTTGGAATGTCTAACTAGGCTAAACCGTATGGTGCACAAATTCACTACTATTATTTTTACATGACAAATCTAAATATTTTTACATATTTCAGAGGACAAAGTTTCAAAACTATACACATTCTAAAATGATAATAGAGGGGTTATTCTTTTTAGTTGAGAACGTGTGATAATCCGGCAAGGTAGTTGGAGCGGGGCCATAAAGTTTTTTTGCGAGGTAGGTATACGTAGATCCTGCTCTAAACAGCTTGAGTTTCTAGTTTATTTTAGCTTTTGGCTTATTTAAGCCCAGAAGCCATTTGAAACGCGTCGGCTTTTAATTTCGACTTATTTTGACTTTTGGCTTTCTTTTTCCCCTTATTCTTTTGCATTGTTCATGACGATATAACAGGTTTTTTCATTTTTTTTGTAATTCCTTTATTTTTAAAAAATCTAACAGCCGCTACAATATAATTTCAGCCATAAACTTAAATTATAAGTCAATTGGAGAACCACCGAAGTTTTAACAGACAAAATGAGCCGACCATGACCAAGCCTCCTCTAGCTGACTAGCTCACAATTCTGAAAGATGATTACGCTAGGTATAGCTCCCAAAACAATGCTAGAGATCTAGCGCAAATATATTTGGCCCGTAGATATAATGGTAACCACAATAAGGAAAAGAACAAGAATATCTAAGAGGAACTACATATCTATTCATTGAGAAGAAAAATAGACATCTGACTTTAAGCTGAAGATGACTCAAACTTGGTTGGTGGGAATATACACACACCTCCAACCGAGTGTTGGATCCAGATTTAGCTAATCTAGAATTCTCTATGAAACTACTAGACTATTCCCTGGATTAGCATATAGTGCTCATAGATTATTTCATACATAACATAAACCATACCACATATTAATATTGCATATCAGAGTTCAAATAAACCGCATCAGGTCAAGTTTACAATAGGACCGATCAGATCAAATGGACACATTACATAAGCGGAAGCGGAAATGATATAAAAGGGGAGAGCACGTCTCGCACAGGCAAGAGACTGACTAGGGTATAGCCTAGACTACTAGAGATTGTCCTAATCTTCTCCATCTTCTTCTTCAACAACTCTTGGGATGTTGTAATACACGTAGTGACTTTGATCCGTAGGTTCTGAAGGATTTAGTGAGTGAGGGTGAGTACAAACAACCGTGCTCCGCGAGCCAACACACAGAATGCAATATTATACATGCAAGATTCAACAGAGGTAGCCTCATGCTCTTTTATTTGCTAAAAGTATTGATTGAAAACTACAATAATTAGAAATTCCTACGACTTATCACTTTTATTAAACCAAGTTTTTACTAAAGAGAGTAAAAGTGTGCAATATTAATAATGGTATAGGTTCCATCTATCTGTTACATGATTACATCCACTATATACTTATTTTTATACTAGAATTACATTCACCCATTATCATCACCGGGTTACATCCACCCAAAGCAAACGAAAATCAGGGTTACATCTGCCCAATGAGTTTTTATCCCATCTACAAAGTTTTTAGAAATAGATACTAACTCGAGTAAGTTCCCATGCCCGCCCTTAATCATGGGCACGACTGTTCGAATAGTTTACACTCTGCAGAGAGTGTACGCTTTATCCATAAGAGATAATCAACTTGTTATGTTTCACACATTTTCTTGGATATATGAATCAAGAAGATTGCCATAAGGTCTTTACAATGCATCACCTAGTGTATGTTACACCCACTAAGGTTCCATTTTAGTGATGTAACGTCCACCACACCAAAGACCCCCACTTGTGCCACATGACGGTTTAAATCTAGTGATACAACCTGTGTCCACGGCGGCTTAAAATCAATGACAGACCCATGGATTACTCCAATAGTGTAACCTACATTGGTGGATACAAATTATTTAGCCAGGTCGTACCCTTTATAGACTTATGGTTATACTATTTTACATTGGGAGGTTATCGTAGGATTCGGTCCTTAGAGTTATCTAGGTTGTGCAACCACAAAACAAACATTCTCGTGCTACATCTGCACCAACCCCAAATAAGTAAAGCAAATTTTAGGGTTTTGAGAAGTATAAAATTAAGTTACCTCAACATACCAGCCATTTCCTCCCAATGGCTGTCCAAAACTAGTTTCATGATTAAAAAATGATGATCAGGCAATTGAATGCCCTAGTACTTAAGTAAGACTGAGCATGACGTTTTAGTATAATTTAATGGTTACTATTATGTTTTTAGGGTGACAAAGATTATGTGATTCAATTGTCCAAAGGATGGTGTAATAATAATGCGATGTTGAATAGGTATGTATCTGTAACCTTAGGTGAACATAAATTTGCATAACAAATAAAGCATATAATATGATAATTTAAACGAACATAAATTTGTATTAAAATATAGAGTCAATATGATCAAAGCATCAACTTGCTTGGCTCACAAGCAGGTTGGTCTTGAAAATTTAGACTTGTCTCAAACTGCGGCTCTTCCACGTCCTTATACTCTACTCAGACGATCGCATCGAAAAGCAAATAAACATGTGAGCAAAATAAATAAATTCAAATTCAAATGAATAAAAAATTGAAATATTCCATTATTATTAGTTAGATTTTGAATTTAAAACAACTTTCATTAAATTTAGAGTTAAAATGAGTAAGAACAGACTCTTCAAAGTTTAAATCAGGATTTAATACTAAAATAAATAGAGAATAGAGGTTCTCTCTCACTGATAGGTGGGGTCCACCAAAATTAAATTAAAGACAAGGGAACCATCTATGAGGTGAGGGGGACCTACTAGAGGGGTTAGTGGGGTCCGAGGATGGTCGGAGTAGCACAGCGGTGAGAGGCTGGGGCGATGCAGAGGAGGAGCAAAACACCAGCGATGGGGAGATGACGGCGGTCCAAATTGGCGACGAGGTCTCGTAGAGGGGACTCGGCGAGGCTTCTAGTGAAAAGAATTGACCGGCGGTGCTTTGAGTCGATGAGCTGCAGAGATGATCAAAGTTGGGGAAGACGGGAGCTCCAACAGGCTGCAAGGGCTGAGGGGCTGATTAGGCACGGTGAGAGGAAGAAAGGAGTGATGCAAACTCAAGGGAATGCTTGGTGAGGCGCTGGACTCACTGGAGAGAGTTGGCGATGGTGAAGCCTGACCGAAGATGATTTGTGGTGATGACGAGCTCGAAGGGAGCTTGGCATGGCCAAGGCGAGGAACGGGAGGGCAATTGGGGGGGGGTGAGAGGAGGGTCAGGGAACCACGGCTAGGGCTTAAATACCCATGGGGGCAATGGTCACCAAGCTAGCTAGGATGAGAGTGCGGCGCGATGTTGTTCGTGCACAAGGGAGGGCATGGCCGTCGGGGGCGGCGCAACTCAATGCACGACATAGCACAGAAGCCATTTAATGGTGCAGGCGCAGTGGAGACGCAACGTTTGGGTGCACGGTCTAGGCACGTGGAGCAGACAAGGGGTGGCACGCGACGCATGGGAGAGAGGAGAGATAGGGAGAGGAGGGCTAGGCTAGGCAGGGTTAGTGCGGAGTTGGCGAGCACTGCTGATGCACAGGAACGGGCGACGCTGGTGTGTGCACGGTGGACGCAGGCTGAGAGCGCAGACAACGTAGGGAGGGGCGGCAACAGAAAGGGAGGGGGGAAGATGGGTTAGGCCAGGCTGGGCTGAGGCCAGGGGCCTGGTGTGCCAGAAAAGGGAGAACAGGCTGGGATAGACCCAAGCAAGGTTTTGGGTTTTGAACTTTTGAAAACCAGTTTAAAATTTGAGATAAAACTTTGATTTTGAAATTTAAAATTTGAATTTTATTCAAGCACTTTTTGAAGTCCCAAAAAATGGGACGTTACACGGAGCTAGGCTCAATTCCTCTCTATAAGAAACAAGCAAGTCGAAACCACGTATGATACTAGTGTACAATACATAAACCAAGCTGATCATTTAAACAGCCCAACTATACTGAACAAATAGCGGGTCTGGCGGGCATTTAACCCATCCCGGGGACTAATTAACCACGGTCCGTGGGTATTGCTCGTGTCCATGTCGCGTGACATTCGGCACGACTGACGTTCGATCTGCTCCCTCCCCTCTCGACCAGACAGCGAACGAGACCGCGTCGTTCTCGATCACGAACCGATCCGATCCAGTCCTACCCGTTTACTCCATGTGCCATGGCAGCACATGCTTGTTAGCAGGCACCAGCTCACCTCGGCGGCTTTGCTGTGCTGCTAAGGCGCTTCATGCCAAGCCGAGTCGCGGTCAATGCGGCACGCGGGATTTTTGCTTTGCCGCATCGATCGCTCCGCCCGCGGCAGCAAAAAGCGCGCATGAATGATTGATGGATGACATGACACCAGGCGCCGTGCAGCGCGGCTTTTTGGTTCTTTTGGTTTTTTTTCGGTTTTTTTCTATATTCGTTTGTATTATCTGCAATTGGCTAATCTATTTTTTATTTTAATTTTTTTTAAATTTAATTATGTCAAAATAAGCGACCATTAGATACAATATAATTTCAGCCAACTACAATATAATTTTAGCCATAAATTTTTTTTTCCGAAATAAGCGTGCAAATCTACGGGTTCTGACGGACGGGCGGGGCCATCCAAAGTGACCGGATCGAATCAAAACCGAAGCACGACGGATCAGACGACTCCTGGGAGAACAAACAGAAACGTGGGAATCTTGAGCCGCGGAGCTCACAGCGGCGGACTGTCCGCGCGTGGGATGAGACGACCCCTGTGAGAACAAACAGAGACGTGGGAATCTCGAGCCGCGGAGCTCACAGCGGCGGACCGGTCCGCCGTGGGACTTTGGACTCCCGTCCGTCGGAACTGGTCCGCGCGGTGGACGCGTCCGGGACAGAAACGACACAACCGGGGTGCTCTTCCTGTGCGGCTTGGACAGCGACCGTACCTGGACACGATCGCTGCACGGTCAACAGCTGGAACACCATTGTATCTGTCTACTATATTGAAAGAACCCGGACTCTTAATCAACGCTAAACAGTTCAATTAACAGTAAATTAAGAATTATTAAGATAATTACAACTCGCTGAATTACAAGAATTAATTTCAAGAATTGGCCTTGGCATTCCTAAAGAAAATAAAGAACAGTGCTTGGGTAATTATAGGAATTCGATGCAAACATGAAAACATGAATTAGTGCATGGCCGAAAATTGTATTGAAGCAAAATTAAATAAGTTGCACTGCATTCTTGCCTTGTATTGTTCTTCCCATGTATTGCTCGACGAGTAGAACCCCCCAAAGCCGGCCAAAACCTCCAAGGCACGGTTTTCTTTTGCGATCAGAGAGCGGGTGAAAAGAACAATTCAAGGGAGAATAAAAAGGCAAAATAGAAAATCGCCATAAGAACCCTCTGACTATAGAAAGTCGATTAGAGTGGCGTTTATCAAGATTTCTAGACCATCCCGGGCCAGTTGGCACCTCTCACCATAAGCAGGTTTTATCATCCGGCAGACCGGCAACTAGAAAATCCAATGTTCACGTTTTTACAGACTTACCTCGGCCACAGAGAATCCAGTGTAGTGCACAGCCCACATTTAGGACCAATGGTCCATAAGCCCCATAGTAACCCAAGACACAACCGAAGATAAGGTGAGGGTACTTCGGTCATGAACAGGACAGGAGAGAGGAAGGCAGTTGGTGTAACATCCTGATTTTCAAAGCCTTTTTGAAGCTTTTAAAATAAAATTCACCATTTTGATTTTCTGGAATTAATTAAAGCTTAAAATGAATTTTCATTAATTAAAAGGATTTAATATGATTAAACCAAAGATCAACATTTGGTGAAAGTATTTTATTTGGGTTCTTTGAGTCTCAAAGATTTTTCTGAAATTTTCTGTGATTTATTTGGATTTATTTGCTATTTTCTAGAGTTTTTTTATTTTATCAGAATTTCTGGAAAAAAAGAAAATCCCTAAAAACTCCAAAAAGCCGGTTGGGCCGAAGCCCAACCCAGCCCACCTTCTCCCTCTGGCCCGCTCCACCCATCGACCCGGCTTGCTCACCTTGGCCACATGGTGGACATCCGCTACCTACCGCATGCATCCAAGCTGTCCTCTCCGTCAGCAGTTCGATTCCTACCCGTGCCGCGCGTCGTCCATCGGAGAGCTCGTGCACTGTTCATCTCGTTCGACGTGGACTCCGTCTCTGCCGCTGCCTCGGTTCTCGTGCACGAGCCGAACACCGCTGCCGTCTCTAACCCGGCCTCCGTGTCGTGCTCGCCCCCGCCTCTTCGAGGTCCGGGTATAAAAGCCAAGCTGTCCCCTCGGTTCTCGCATCCCAAAGGCACGTCGCCTCGTCTTCTTTGCCGTGCACCGCCGCCTTCGCCGTCGCTGCTTCGTCGTTGTCTTCAAAGTCGGTCACCGCTTCCCCTTCTTCGTATCGCCGTTGGTGAGCACCTCGCGCCGTCGCTCTCGTCCCCGCGCGGTCTCGTCGACCCCACCGCCATCCACCGGTGGGCCTTCGCCGCCGAACGCTCCGGTTCACCGCTTTCTTTGCTCAAACCGCGTCGCCAGACCACCTCGGTTTGTGTGTCGTGCCTCGGTTCGCGTGCCACTAGCTCAGCCCATACCCATGCCGCGCGCCTCTTCGTCTTCTCCGTGAATCGAGTCCATGTTGCATCGAGCCACTGACATGTGGGTCACACATGTCAGGTCCACTATGCCATAGACCCATTAACCATTCGAGCCGCCACCTCATCTGCCATGTCGGCCCTAGACGCCACATCATCAGCCTAGTCACCGTAAACTATTCCATGAGCTGGGTTCACCGTGGACTAGACTTTTCCATGCACCGGGTTCACAGCACAGTACCTTTTTCCAATTTTCATCCTTTTTCTCTAGATTAGATTTTCCGAGAGCCTGTTTTTCTCCGTCTTAGTTTCGATTAACCCGATTCTTTTTCCTGAATTCATCTAAAATTGAGCTCTATCTTTTAGTTCTAGTTTTATAGTTTTTGGAGTTCATTTGAATTTATTTGAATTTGTTTTGTGTTTTGTTTCATTTTCTCTCTCATAAGATCACGCCTTCGAATGAGTTGAAGCAAGATTTGAAGATCAAGAGCCGTTAACTGAGTAAGGCCAAGGCAAGTCATGTCCTTTGATCATGTTGAACCCTGATTTCAAATCTATTATGTATTATTTTGTTTTAAATTATCATACATCGCTATTTTATTACAAACCCTTGTATTTGGTAGTTAATGACCTATTTGATTAATTTCCCCTTAATAAATTGAAAACCATGATTCTATTGCCACCATAGGATGGTAATTATCTAGTGATGCAATAATAGTTGTCACATGGGTGCTACGTCTAAAATTGCTTAGCCATGCTTATAGAATGTTGGGTTATCATCACACGTGATTAATTAATTAATTTTGACTTAATGATATATTGGAACGTGGTGGTCAGCCACAGTTATAAAATTTGAGTACCATGACATGGGCAGTGCCATTGGTGTTAGTTATACAAAAATAGTTTTTACTTGGGTGACTGATCGTGTAGTAAAGGAGGTACAATTTACACATTGGGATGTGATGTTTCGCCTGGGTAAATCTAAAGACTTAACTTTGTGCGCCATTGATCTGAGCCTTACCGCGCAAACCACATGTCTAGTATGGGATAGACCTGGCATAATAATTTGTGTAGTCTCAACTTTGATTTCGCTACTGATGTTGTTTTGGTGCAAGAGAGCGCAATTATTGACTAGGTGGTCAGCCTACTCAACGGCGAAACCTTAGCGAGTGGGATCAGGTTGAGATGGAGTATTGTAAAAGCCTTGTTGTGATTTTCTTTAATGTGAGAATTATCATATCGTGTGGGTACAGTTGTGCAACCTCTGCAGACTGTAAAACTATTCGAATAACCGTGTCCCCGGTTATGGACAATGCTCGGTGATTTCACACGAGGGGCAGAGTTTTCATAAAAAATCTAGATGGGTTAAGTTGGGGAGTGAATTGTTGGTTCACTGGTGGTTCATTTCGTGAATCTTAGTTCACAGGTGATTCATTGGAGTAAATGATCAGTTCACTTGTGGTTTGTTTCAATTCCTTTGATTACTTATTTATTATCATTTTCAAAGTTCGCTTTTCAATATATTTATTGTATTTACTTTAACTTGTTGCTTTACTCCAATTAACCTTTCATATTATATTCATTCTTTGTTACAAACGGCTTGCTGAGTAAAATGTACTCACGGTTATATCCACATTTGCTTAGTTGAGGAAGAAGGACCAGATCAGCAAGAGGTTCCAGATTGAGGGTATTTCGAGGACTTCACAGATTAGAACTTTGCTCCCCAGTCAATTGCTTGTGGACATGTTGAATGGCTATTACACTTATTTCTGTTTTTCGCTGCAAGTTTCTTAAGCCTTCAGGCTATTATTTGTATGCTTGGCCATAAGGGCATACTCTGATAATTATTAATAACCGAACCCGCACTCAGGAAGAGTAATGCTTTGAAAAACGCGTGATTCATTAAGTGGTCTTTTCTTAGTAAATCATGATATGGTCAATATTTCATCTTTGTTTATACTGTGTGCACTAGCGTGATCCTGGACTGGTGCGGGTTACACAGGAGAGTCCGGATTTGCATATTCGGGTCTCGACAGTTGGATGCCTCTCCTTCTTAAGTCTCCAATTCTTTCTCCTATCCCTTGGATGTAGGTGATTGGATAGTAGAAGTAGAGAATAAGCTCAACACTGTAGGATGCTCAGATGCAGAGAAAGTTTTGTATACATCCCACCAACTAACTGGACCAGCAGGCACGTGGTGGCTCAACTACACTCGCAACCGTGTTAGTGGGCAGTCAATTACTTGGGAGGAGTTTAAATTACAGTTTTTGAGACCCATGTACCTACAGGGAGAATGAAGCTTAAGAAGAGGGAGTTTAGAGCATTGGCCCAGGGCAAAAAAAAAGATGGTAAAATACCTCAGCCAATTAATTTAGCGAACTTTCCCGTTGAACACTGACGGACGTAGACATTGAGGAGAAGAAGATAGAAAAATTCATGGGGGGAAGCACCCCTACCTCAAAATTCTCATGTCCATCCACAAAATAACAAAATTCCAAAACCTTGTCAATACAGCCATCTTCCTTGAGAGTGAGCATTCCAATCTCACTGAGAAGAGGAGGAAGAAGACCAAGATAGACCATCATCTAGCACCCACCTATAGACCTCATCCACAAATGCAGCAGCCAAATCCACCTCGGTATGGACCTCTTAAGCCCAGACCATTCAACCCATCTTTCCATAGGCCAAACAACCCATAGTAGCCAATCACGCTAGCACTTAGGTGTGAGAAGTGCGGAGGTAGCCACTTGACAAAAGATTTCATGTCTGCCTGAAAGGCACCAATGCTTGCTTCAACTATGGAAAGCCTGGACATTGCAAGGCCAAATGTCCCTACCCCCAACAGACCACTGGACCAACAATATAGCCAGCATATGTGCCACGACTGCTAGCCCCAGCTCCACAACATATTATCTGCCCAAATCCACCTAGAAATAACTAGCCTGTTATGAGAGGAGCTGGAAGAGGAGGACCAACATGACTCACCCATGTGAACGTAGAACAGATCGTGGAAGCCACTAACTTAGTCACGGGTAAATTTTTACTCCCACCTTCTACTGGTATTGTTCTCTTTGACAGCAACTCACTCCTTTATATCCCATAAATTTCTAGTGGAACATAAATTAATGCCAGAACCATTAGAAAAAAATCAATGGTGGTTAGTACACCAGCAAGAATAATAGAAGTAACATCAGTCAGAAAAGGGCAAGCCATTATAATCCACAACACTAAATTTTTAGCTAACCTCTATGTGATCGACCTAAGCAGCCTAGAGGTGATATTTTTCTATCCACCCGTGGAGTAAACATAGATTGCGAATCAAAAAGTGCATCCATTAGAAAACCAGACGGGACTAGATTGACATATGTGGGAGTCAGGACCCACCCGAAGCTACCCAACCCTAGTCTGGCCAGTCTCCAAGGAAGTGAAAGACATACCTGTAGTAAAGGACTTTCGGACATATTTCCTGAAGAACTACTGGGTATGCCACCAGACAGGGAAGTAGATTTCAGTATTGACCTTATTACAGGGACCGCACCAATATAAAAAAGGCCTTATAGAATGAATGATTGCGAGTTAGTGAAATTAAAGAAGCAGTTGGATGACCTCGAAGCGAAGGGTTTCATTAGGGAAAGCACGTCGCCATGGAGAGCACCGGTACTATTCACAGAAAAAAGGACGGAGGCTTAAGGCTATGTACAGATTACCAGTAGCTCAATAATGTTACTATAAAGAACAAATACCCGTTACCCAGAATAGACGACCTATTTAATCAATTGAAAGGGGTGTGGGTATTCTCAAAAATTGATCTAAGATCTAGGTACCACCAAATCAAAGTCAACCCCATTGACATTGAAAAGACTACCTTTGTCTCTTGGTATGGGCACCATGAGTACACAGTGGTCCCCTTCGGACTGACAAATGCCCTGGCCATCTTCATGAATCTCATGAACAAATTCTTCATGAAATATCTAGACAAATTCATTATTGTCTTTATCGATGTCATCCTGATCTACTAAAAAAGTGAGGAAGAATATCTTAAACACCTCACCATCACCCTGGAAATCCTCAGAGAAAACCAACTCTTTGCCAAATTCAATAAATGTGAATTAGGCCGTATCATATCTGGGAGAGGAATAGAAGTAGATCCCACCAAAATTGAAGCTATTATATCATGGGAATGCCGAACAAATACCATCGGAGTTAGAAGTTTCCTTGGGTTCATAAGGTATTACCGTAGGTTCATAAATGGATTTTCCCAAATTGCCTCTCCACACACCAAACTCCTAAGGAAGGATGTGCAGTATGTATGGATGAATGTATGCGAGCGAAGTTTCCAGGAGCTAAAACAACGTCTAACCACAACACCAATGCTAGCCCTACCTAAGGATGGAATTGAATATGTGGTATAGTGCAACGCTTCCAAGTATGGGTTAGGAAGTGTATTAATGCAAAACGAGAGGGTCATAGCCCATGCTTTTAGATAACTGAGGCCTCATGAGATGAACTATCCAACTCATGATCTTGAGTTAGGAGTAGTAGTATTCGCCTTCAAGATTTGGAGACACTACTTGTATGGATCAAAGTGTACTTTATTTAGCGACCACAAAAGCCTCAAATATGTCTTCACACAAAAAGAATTGAATATGAGACAAAGAAGGTGATCATAATTAATTAAAGATTATGATTTGACCATCAACTACCATCTTGGAAAAGCCAATGTATTCGCCAATGCCCTCAGTTGGAAAACCCAATGCCACCACCTTTTTGTTGAAAACCATGTCTTTGATATAATTCAAGAATTGGCCAAGATGACAATAGAAGAAAAAACCACCAATCTAAAGCCACTATAGGAGAGGCAGCTCTCCGATCCCTTCACTAAAGAAGAAGTTTCAAGGATTAATTTGGGTCAGCCATCGAAGTTTAATGTGGATGACAAGGGAATATTTTGGCAGCATAATTGAATCTGTGTGCCGAACGACCATCAGATTAAAGAAACCATCCGACGTGAAGCCTATGACACCCCATACACCATCCATCCGGGTGGCACGAAGATGTATAGGGATTTAAGTGGGCAAATATGAAGAGGGAGATAGCTGAATACATAGGTCAATGTGACACCTGTCAGAAGGTCAAAGCTGAGCATTAATGCCCCGCCAGACTGTTAGCGCCACTAGAAATTCCTAAGTGGAAGTGCGAAGATATTTGTGTGAACTTTATAACTGGCCTGCCCCTAACACCCAAAAAGAAAGATACAATCTGGGTCAAAGTAGACCGCCTCACCAAATCAGTTCACTTCGTCTCCACCAACCAAAAATATTCATTTAACAAATTAGCTGAACTCTATCTAGAAAGGATCGTCTCTCTGCACAGAGTGCCAAAAATCAACATGTCAGATAGGGGATCAGTGTTTACCTCTGGTTTCCAGAAAAGCTTACACACTTGCCTTAGGCACTAAACTCAACTTCAGCACTGCCTATCACACACAAACTGATGGCCAAACTGAATGAGTAAATCAAATCCTAGAGGATATGTTGAGGGCTTGTGCATTGAATTTTGGAGACACATGGGATAAACATCTGGGCTTGGCAGATTTCGCATACAACAATAGCTATCAGTCCAATATCCAAATGGCCCCATATGAAGCCCTCTACGGTAGAAAGTGCAGATCACCCATCTGTTGGTACGAAGTTGGAGAAAGACCACTATTGGGCCCTAAACTTGTACAGTAGAATGATGAGAAGATACAAATAATTTGAGAAATTGAGAACATCTTAAGGTTGCCCAAAGTAGGCAGAAGAGCTACGCAGACTAGCACATGCAAGACCTAAAATTCAAAGTTGGGGATTAAAGGGGAAGTTGAGTCCATGGCATGTGGGACTGTTTCAGATTTTAGACATAAAAGCACCCTAGCGTATCAACTAGAATTACCAAGTCAGCTATCCAGAATTTACAATGTATTTCATATTTCCTAACTTAGAAAATGTTTGTGAAAGCCCATCAGAACAGTTGACCAACCTTGATACCACTACAAGATGATCCTCACCTACGAAGAACATCCAGTGAAGATCTTAGAAATAAAAGATCGACAGCTACAGAACCAGACAATACATTTCTACAAGGTGCTATGGAAGAACCACTTCGTCCGTGAAGCCACATGGGAGAAGGAGGAGGAACTATGCGAAGTCTACCCCAACCTATTCAAGTGAGAAACCTATTTCGGGGATGAAATCTTCCTAAGAGAGGAGGCAGAAAAAACTCAAACTCTTATTTAACACAAGGCAGTTCAATTAACTTAAATTAACAATAAATCAAGAATTATTAAGATAATTACAACTCATTGAATTACAAGAATTAATTTCAAGAATTGGCCTTGGGCCTTCCTAAAGAAAATGAAGACATTATTACAATGCTTGGGTAATTACAAGAATTCTATGCAAATATGAAAACATGAATTAGTGCATGTTTGAAAATTGTATTGAAGCAAAATTAAATAAATTGCATTGTATCCTTGCCTTGCATTGTTCTTCCCATGTATTGCTCAACGAGTAGAACCCCCAAAGCTAGCCAAAACCTCCGGCCCACAGTTTTTCTTTTGTGATCGGAGAGCGGTTGAAAAGAATAATCCAAGGGAAAATAAAAAGGGAATAAAAAATTGCGGTCAAAACCCTCCGACTAAAGAAAGTCGATTAGAGTGGCGTTCATCAAGGTTCCTAGACCGTTTCGGACCGATCAGCGCCTCTCACCATTAGTGGGCTTCGTCATCCCGTAACCAGAAAATCCAACGTGCACATTTTTATAGACTTACCTTAGCCACAAAGAATCTAACATAGTGCACAGCCCACATTTCAGACCAATGGTTCCTAAGCCCCACAGTGACCCAAGACACAACCGAAGATAAGGTGTGGGCATTTCGGTCATTAACAGGACAGGAGAGAGGAAGGCAGTCGAATGCCTCTCCTTAAGCCCCCAATTCTTTCCCCCTTAGCATTGCCCACTGCATTCCTCCTCACAGCCGAGAAGAAGCCCCCAAAGACAACCGAAGAGAGCCAACAATACTCCCGCCAGCACCCCACTCGACCAAGCAACAAGAAGCCCACAAAGCATAGCCAAGATCATCACCACCACACCACACATAGAGAGAGAGGTAAGGAGAGGAGAGCCAGAGAAGAGGAGGCAAGGGAGTAGGGAAACTGAAGGAGAGCGTGGACCACAGGGGACCTAGTGGGCCTATTGTGACCGCAAGATGACGTCTTCGACAATGACAAGGGAAAACGCCGTCAACGTCTTCGCCCTCAGGAGGATCGCACCATGACCGTCTCCAACATCTTTACCATTCCACGCCTGACAACAAGTAGGCCCACATTCCCTCTCACATTCCTTACCATGCCGTTTGGTCCCACAACAAAGCACGATACATGGCATGCACCACACCTCAACTCAACCGACCAGGCAAGGTGGCCAAGGAGGAGACCACCTCACCCGACCGGTGGTGACCACACCACTGGCTATAAACCATAGAAGCCATGTGCGCTCTCAGGTAAGGGGAGCATGCCCCCTAGCTTAGAGAGCCCCCTTCACTGAGTCCTGTCACAGTGGCATCCATAGGCCTTCCCAACACCAAGAGTGGTAGGGAATAGAAGCATAGCAAAAATAGTAACTAAAGCAAAAATGCTAAAAAGTAATAAGGGGAAAAGGGTTGAACCATCTCGGGAAAGAGGTTGAGTAGAGGCGAGCTAGTGAACCATAGCTAGCGTGAGGGCCACTAAAGCCATGGCCTTTGGTCGCAGCCGAGCCCAACTCTAGAGCCACCCCAAAAACTGGCGGCGGCCTCTATGGGGGGCGAAGGAGGCCGAGGAAGCCGTGGTGTCGAGAAAGCTGTGGAGCCAAGGTAGCCATAGATCTGACAAGAAAAGGCAATCATAGCCATAGATCCGGTGAGGAGAGGCAGCGGTAGCCATAGATCTGGTGAGTAGAGACGGTGGTAACCATAGATCCAGCAAAAGGCAACCCGAGGGGAGGCATATTTGCTAGTTCCGAGCCAAGAGGTGAATTGGCCAAATCCAAGCCAAGAAGAGGTGGTGACCCAAGTAGATCTAGTGAAAGACAACTCGAGGGGCGGTGCACCAATTCGATCTAGCGAGGGAAGGCATAGGGGAAGGCGAGGGAGGAAGAGAGAGGAAGAGGGAGAGGCGCTGGTGTGAAGCCGGGTGCGTGTGGGTGTTGAGTGCTTGTGGCGTGTGTGCCCAGGCCAAGCTATGCATGTGTGGCTAGGATGTGCGTGCGTTGGGCCATGTGTGAGTGGGGCATGCGTGCACTGCGCCTTGCGTGAGTGGGTCGTGCGTGCGTTGGGGCATGCGTGAGTGGGCCGAACGTGCATAGGCTATGCACAGTAGGTTTAGCAAGAGTGGGCTGAGTAGGCCAAGTAAATAACAAGCTGGCCCAGGGGAAAGAGTAAGGAAAGAACCGAGGAAAAGTTAACCTCAAGGAAAGAACCGAGGGAAAAGTTGACCTCCCCAGCAAGACCCAAAAAATTTGGGATAGATGGAATTGGCTAGAAATCCACCAAAATAGCGGGAAATGACTAAAAATTATAGATATCCTAATTAAGTAATTTCTCAAGTTGTGCGTATGCCTGTTAAATGCAGAAAGCGAGTCGGGTCAGGCCGAGATAGCGGACCCAATCGTGGTTGACACCAACGCTTACTACTACTACGCAGGCGAACTTGTCCTTTGATCACAAATCTAGTTATATTAAATATACAGAATACATACTGTATCATTTACTATATACATGCATTAAAACTTTATTTCAAAGCCAAATCGAATAAAGGAGATGAAAGAGATGAGATATGAGAAAAGAGAGTAGACCAACTGAGAGGAGCGGCTAGGCTACAAGAGTATTAGTAGGATGGTAAATGGGGCCTTGGATAGGGAAGAGAGGGCAGGTGGGGCCTTTACATATGGATATAACATAAAGACTAGCAAAACTCTCACTCGGAAAGGGGGCATAATTAAGTGCCAGCCATTTTCCCATTTTCAACAGACAGAAAATGCTATCCTGTTATGTTATTATCCTCTCCACAATGGGTAAGTATTATACGCATGAGTGTGATGGGGAACTCAAGACCGGTAGCACAAGTCTGGATATGAGGGATTTCCAGGCGCATATATTAGTGCATGTGAAGTGTTGGGTGAAGGGATAGCCAGCCCAACCAATGCTATTTGAAATCGGTGGATGCCGGGTGAGCATCCCGGGACACTGGTGGAGAATAGATGGGTGGAGATTTAAATAAGATAACATGGAAAATGTTCTGTTCTCTAAAATTGGCACCACACCCAAGGAAGTGCAAAATACCTAGTTTCATGAGAGCTCAAAGTAGATATGGGTACAGTGGCACAAGCCTATATAGTGCATAGTAAAATCATGAATTCATCTTTATCTCCTTGATTGGAGGCTATGAAGATCAATAGGGATCTTTCTTCTCTCAAGTGAAAAGCAACATTTTATAAATTAAAACTTACCACTTAATTTAATAAAGTAGTTTCTAGAATCAAATGAGTTAGAAAATGTGATAACGAATAGAGAATAGTCATACAACGTATTTTGCTATTAGTGCTTGTTGAGTACACTAGCACTCACTCTTGTTATTATCTTTCTTTGTTAGACCCTAGTCTGACCGGGGATTACCCTAAGTGGGATGAAGGGCTCGCAGGCACCGATGAGGCTGCAAGAGTTGAGGACAATTGTTACAATGACCAGGGACGAGTAGGTATCCCGCTGAGCAGAGCAGGCGAGAGAGGGGGTACATGTTCCACACCTTCCCTTACTGCTACAAAAAGGTTATAATGGACGTCTCATTATAGACAGTTCCTTGAAATCGTCTGTGTTGTAATTATCATAGACGGTTTTACAAGTGTGACCGTCTATGTTACCAGTGATGGCAAGAACCATCTATAATATATAATTATCATAGACGGCTCTTGTTAAGAACCGTCTGTGAATTATCATAGATGGTTCACATTAAAAACTGTATGTGATGTCTGCAATTATCACAGACTATTTTTTTTAATAAGAATCATCTGTGATGATTTACAAACAGTTATTAATAAGAAATATCTGTAATGTCTATAATTATCACAGACGGTTCTTGTTAAGAACTGCTTGTGAATTCAGACCAGTACTTATGTAGAATACAGTCTGTTGCAAACACTAGTACTCTAGGGGGCCAAAGTACATGTACACATTATGAGTGAGGCCCATTCTCTCTATGAGTGAGGCGTCCATTGAAAGGGTTCAAAATAGGCTTATATGAGTGAGGCCCATTCTCTATAATTTCAAAGGATGCATGGTTTAGTACCATATTGCTAAAATAAAATGAAGAAGACCAATTTATAAGGTGGAATCCTTGCCACTCTTTGAATCATGTGACACATGGATAGGGATGGCATGTGGAGGGCTAAACACACATGCACGCGTGCACATATTCGTGTGGAAAATCATGTGACTTGTGACTTGCAACAACGCACGACTGTGACGTGGTAGAACAAGTCCACCTTATTATTTTTTTTATTGAATCATGCATCATCTCTCCCCTTTTAACTGAATAATGTATCACAGATGGTCTGTGGTTTAAACCATCTATGATAATTATGACCCTAACCGCTGGGCCCATCGATTCTCTCCAACCCAATCCCAGCCAATAGAAATCCACCAACTCTCACCCCACGGATCATAGCTCCACCTCTCCATCCCTGTGCCCATTCTGCCAAAAAAAAATTTCCCACTCTTGCTTCTCCCTTCCCTATAAATACTCACCAAAACCCACCTACTATCTACTGCACTCAAAGTCTCTCCAGCCTCCTCACCATCTTCCTCCTCAACCCTGACCCCAATGGCCCGCATGAAGCAGACAATGCGCAAGCCTATGGGAGGCAAGGCGCTATGAAAGCAGCTAGCTACCAAGGCGGCACTCAAGTCAGTGCCGATGATGGCGGGTGTCAAGGACATCCAGCTCGCGTGCTGCATCAGTGGCGAGAGGGCATAGCCGCATAGGCATAGAGGCATCATCGGCGCGGTTGAGCTTCTACTGTCTGCTAGGATCTCTATTTTTTTATATTCTTGCCATGTTTAAGAGTTAGGTTCGTAGGATTAGGATATGTGTTTTTGCCATGTTCTTACTATGTTAGATGGATAACCTGTTCGTTATCTTGTGATGTTGTAATTGTGGATTCTAATCTTAATGAAAATGGAATGTGCTGTTGTGTTTGCTGTTGTATTTGCTTGTTTTCAGAGGACATAGCTAACATTTCCTGAGACTATCCAAAAAAATAAAAAAAATAGGTATAGAATGAACTATCACATACGGTTTTGTGGTATAAACTATCTGTGAAGGATTATCACAGATAGCTCAAACCAAATACTATATGTGATACTCGCACATCACATACGGTTTTATCTACCAGTCGTCTATGATAGGAGAGTACCACAGACGGTACTATATACCAACCGTCTGTGATACTCATCCATCATACACAGTTTTTGGTTCAAACCGTCTATGATAGTCTTCTTCACAGATTGTTCTTTATATGAACCATCTGTGTTGTGGCTTATCACAGGCGGCTCACAAATGGCCTGTGATAATCGCTTGTTATCATAGAAGCATAAATTCAAATGGATCATAAAACCATCTGTGATGACTATTTCTGTGGTAGTGCCTATTCAACTAATTGTATTAAAGACCATAGCTGTACATAGCAAATGCTGTAATAAAGAGATAGTATCTACATTATTGTTCTACTTTGCGACTCTAGTAAGACTTATTATTCATTAGTGTAGTATTCTACTAAGCAAATAAATAATAATTCATTGCTTAAATGTTATTACTCTTAGGATAATAACATGGGGTGTCACATATATACTTAGTTTGGTAGCATTATTGTGTTTTGTCATTGTGTGAGAAGATAGATTTGCTAGTCAGAAAATCATGCCTCTTTTAGTAGACTAAATAAGGTGTGTGAAGTTTCTCTGAAAAGGATATCGCTTGGGCTCCTACATCCGATAAAACAACTCGCATCATATGACCCATCAATGCATCGATAGCTGTTCCCACTTCCCACCATCCAGTGCTATGACCTGAACGTAAAGCCTCCTTCTACCACACATCATTTTAAACTCACACCCATGGATCTAAGAGGAGGTCGTTGAGACGGCCATGGCTTCTGCACCAATGCCAGACATGGCATTTGTGAGCTCTGTACAATGCCCTAAACATAGCCTCCATGAGTTCCACTAACGCCCTAGCCATGGCCTCCGTGATCTTCGCCTCCAACGCTCGGCGAGCTCCGCCGACCCTGGCCATGGCCACCGTGAGCTCCAACAACATCTCAGCCTTCATTACCATAAATGGCCTCGTGAGCCTCACCCAAACTCTGCTGTCACCCGGGCGTGGCCTCCACAAGCACCAACTTAGCTCCGTCATTGTAGGCTCCTCGCTAGTGTCACCACAACTTACCCCAACAAGCTCTACGCTTCGCCACCGTCATGTACCTCCTCCACTTGGTAGGTGTGTTGCAGGCGTTTCTCTAATTATTTTAACTCATTTTGTTACACATATTTTTTGTTGCAATATTTTGATTTCATGTGTGCAACAATTAACAATAACTGTTGCAACATTGAGATTTTTTGTCAATCATGTTGTAGCCCTTTCTTTGTTTGTTGCAGGATTTGTTTCGATTTGTTATGATTTTGTTTCTTGGTTGCAACAATCATCATAACAATTGCAACATCGAGATTTTTAAGCTATAAATATATGATTTTCATTGCATTTGTTAGATGCAATGGATGCTCTCTGAGTTATTTTTGTTGTAAGTGTCCTCCCAAATTGTTATATATGTGTTTTCAAAATATTGCAAATGTTATAGCATCGTTGATTAATATTTTTTAATCTTCCGTGCCAGTTTTTAAATAAATAAATATATGTATACAAACGAGATTTATAATTTTTAAGTAAATTTTGATAAGAAACTGGAACACCCCTTTTCTATTTCTCGAGAACAAAGTATTTATGCTGTATATGTTGAAACTTTTTGTTGCATATGATATCAAGACATGTTGCACCAACATATACGATGAGAAATTTTCTATCGTACGTCTAAACGCTAGTAGATCCTCTCTAAAAATTATCTAAGCCAGGCTTCAAGTAAAAACAACGTAAATGCAGCGATTAGTAGTAAGTACATTTCCCCTCGCACATGCAGAACATGCTGAATATTTTGTTGTATCGAAACAGGATAAAAGATGGAGCACAATCAAGAAGGAATCTCTCCTTAATTTCATTTTCTTGTTCTTTTCTTTGCGTTCACATTGTGGAAGGATTGTCTTACTTGCACTGCTCTGACTTGTCAGTTTGTATCTGTAGACAAATTTGTCAGTCTTGGTAACACAGTAGAAATTAAAGGCCAGAGTCCTCCTCATGGAATAATCAAAGCATGGAGGTTTATTCTTTCCTTTATGTTCGAACTAAGGGGACGCAATATAGTTAAAACCAGCAAACAAAAATATGAAAAATACTTGTGAATTGTGATTCTGTTGGACCGGACGGCAACAGAGGAAGAGGTGAATGGTGCCAACTCAAAATTTTCCTCCAAGTATTTAAGATTCTATTCTCACACAACCACATAGTTATAGAAAATAGAATTTTCATTCAAAACTCAAGACAAATAGTTTAAGAATACAAAATCTTGAAGCAACCACTTTTTGGCGGTCTAACCGGCAAAGAAATGGCGGTCTGATCGGTCCTGACGGTCTGACCGCTCCTTCAAAGGCTATCTGACCGCTGTTATAGTAAAATCAGGCAAACGAATAGTGTTTCCAGCACGATCTCAAAAACCAAAATTGAGAGAATTTTTTATCCGTAAATCTAAATAACATAAAAATTTGTAGAGATCTACTCTAGGATACCAAGAACCTATTCCAATAAACGATCACAAAAATCATGGCTAAAGTTAAGACCTTTTTCAGTTTGAAGGAAAGGTGCACTAGAACCGAGCCATAACCAAAATCAGTGAATACAACTTGCTCATGGATGGACAATAGCCAAGATGGTTTTAGATGTATTCCCATATGTCACAGTAAGCTAGAACACCAAAGAGCATGACCCAAAAACCCTTGAAACAAGAAATCACTCGAAAAGGCTAAAATCAAGCAAAACCGAGTTTCTTCATGAACTTGCTATCAAAGTGCCTAGATGATAGGAGATTGATTTTCAAAGGCTATCTCCGTCTCAATTACATCCTTGGCACAACAAGATCAAGAAGAGAAAAGATGAGATATCAAAATCAACCGAAACAAGAGCAAACCAATCAAAACAAGGAATAGACATGGAGATCATCAAAGATTAATATATTGCCACTTGAAGAGGTAGGCTTTATAATCACTCTACCTTGGATGACAAAGAGCACACAAAGTACTCAACTCTCAAACCCTAAACCTAGATGTGAAGGCACAAAAGAGATGAGTTGGATAGTTAACCACATATCTCCATCCCAACCCCCTTTTATAGGTGGGCAACTAGCCACCTATTTTTCTTTGTGGATCCTATCCACTATTACAGTGGGAGAAACTCGTTAACCTCACACGCGGATTTTACTCTCACAAGTTCACTTATACACGCTTTTCAAAGCGTATAAGTTCATATCCATTAAATCCTTAGCTTTGATCTACCTTGATCAAACCAGTTCTACCTTGACTTAAACTGCTCTTCAACGCATCGCCCATGCGCCGCAGTTTTGATCCAAGATGATCTCCGGTATTTTGGTCAAACTTCCAAAATACCCTTTCTTAACCTGGTTATTACCAACCACTACACACAATCGCTATGCTTGCCACGTGTAGGTGCCCTACTAGTTTACCACAAGCAATCAAGTCTCTCTCGTCCCGGTTTCACCGAACCACGGCTCATTTGGCACGTCCAAGCTATATGGTGCCATCTCGTTGTTTGAACTCGCCTTCAATATTTCCCATCTTTCTCGTGTCATGTTTGAGCTCACTATCTCACTCGACATTCTTGATCGTTCTGGGCCTCAACTCCTCTGTGAACCTAGCCCCGATCCTCGCTGTTGATCATGGTTGACTCCAAGCGACCCTGCACATCCAAAGACAAAGAAATTATTTTTGGCACAAGTTCTTCACAATTTGACCCATATTAGTCAAAACATGCATCATGCAATCTTAATGCAATGACGATCATCTCAACTCAATTCATGACTCAATTTTCCTAAAGCCTTGTTTTTCTGGGAAGATCGGTAGTACCACATACAACATGCCGATACTACCGCATTGCGGTACTACCGCTTTCTAGGACTTCCAGAAATCAGTCAAAATCAAATGCACCTTTTGCAAAACCATACTCCACAAACTTTACAATGGTTCATCACAATATTATCCTAGAGCTTCTCACGTGGTCCTTCAGATTCAGTATAAATACCAGAACAGTTCCACAGTCCGTCAAAACTCCAAATGGGGAGCGGTTTTAGGCAGTTTAGTAGGAAATACCATAATGTTTAACAAAATCCTGTAGCCCCACTGAAATAAAATCCACTTTAGTCATCGATGGCCCCCAACAAGTCGCTCTGCTATAGATGGTGCCACTCGGTTGGGCTGAAAAAAGTGGCTTAAAGCTGAAATTTTACTGTAGTTGGCTGAAATTACACTGTAGCTGTTGATGGCTTATTTGGCCTAACTAAATTTAAAAAATTCAAAATAGAAAAAATAGATTAACTTATCACAGACAATACAAACGAATATGGAAAAAAAGAACCGGCAAAAAAGCTAAACAAAGCAAAAAAAATCAGAAAAAACGAAATTTATAAATAATGAAAAATAAGTCAGAAATCAAAAACTCAAACTGAAATGAGCATGATCAGATTATTGTTCAGCCGATATCCATGTCACAGATTATTGTTCTGCCGATATCCATGTCACTAACTGTCTTCGATTTCACACTACGTCAACGACAAACAACTGGCCATTTCATACGTCAAACCCTTCGACTCCGAGAACCTAGACAAGGACGCTGGCCCTGCGTTAGTATTCAGAGTTGATTCTTCAACTAAGCTGGCTGCAGTTGTCACTCTACACTGACACACTGCGTATCCATAACCCAGTGAATGATTCGCTGTGAATCGCCAACACGTGGATCTCAAACGAGGCTCAGGGAAGCCAAATAGTACAGTGCCTCCTCCTAGTCCCGTCGTTGTCCTGCTCTTGGCGTTCATGCCCCAACTTCACTGTGCTTTCCGTTGCCAGGCTTGCAATTTTATATGTAGCCAGGCTTGGTCCTAGGGGGCGTCCGGTCAGCCGTTCCATGCCATTGGCCGTTGCGCCATGGCTACACACTGTAGACAGCACAGGCGTCCGAACAACAGCGTTGTGAGAATGAGAGCTGGAACTGGATGACTGACTGGCCGACTCACTGGTACTCTGTCTCTGTTTATTTGAAGTCCACTTTGGTACACAATGGAACTTGGAGAAACATGAAACGTGGAAATGGACATTTTTGTGCTTGCCGGCCGCCGCAGTAATCCAGTGGTGATACCGCTACAACGAGATTTTAGTGTATTCCTTCTTTTACGTACTTACATCAGGGTAATTACTTAAAAGGCAAAATATCCTTGGGAGAGCTTCATTAGCATCTTCGCCGTATGGCTAGGCTTAACAATTTCGGTTGTGAAAAAAATTCCAGAGGGTAGCGAAATTACCGAAATTTTAGTAATTTTGGTTTAGATTTCTTTCAAATTTCGGTAATTTGAATTTCAATTTTGATGAAACTTTAGAATTTTGAGAAAAAGATTATCAAAGATGGTAGAAATGAACTAGATTATCAAATATAATTGCACTCTCCTCGCCGTCGCCGGAGCGCGCCACCGGCCGACGGTGGTCGCAAGGAGGGCGGCGGCGGGGCTCTTTTCTCTCTTTTCCCCCTTCCCCAGCTTTGCTCGGTGGGGATTAGTTCTCTGGTCGCGAGCTCCCCGGCAGCGGCTCTCCTCGCCGGCGGCGGATCCGGCGGCTTGGTGGCCGGATCGGGCGTCCCTCGGCCCGGATCTGCTAGGGCTCGTTGGTGTCTGGCCTTGGCGGCGCCGTGGCGGGTTCCCGAGAAGCGGCAAGAAGGCGGCCCGACGGCGCGTGCGGGACCGTGGGGGCGGCGTTGGCGAGTGCGTGAAGCAACGTCGAGGAGGGGCGGCGGCGCATCTGCGGCCCGGCAGTGGCCGTCGCGGTCCGCACCGGAGTGGCCGGTGGCGGCGTCGCGGTTCCGTGGTCGAGCTCGAATCCAGCGGTGGTGCGTGGCCCGTTCGAAGGTGGTTGCCGGAGGCCGACTGGTCCGGCCGAGGCCGGATGGTGCGGCGAGCCGTCGAAGTGCTTGCTGGAGGTCCTTTGCTCTGGTTCGGAGCGAGTATATCGTCGCCGAGGTCCTTGTTGGGGATTGAGGTGGCGATTTAGGCGGGAGCGGACTCGGTATCTCGGGTATCTCTTCGCCGAGGTCCTTGTGGGGATTGAGGTGGCAGATTTGGGGCGGAGCGGACTTCGGTATCCGGGGTATCTTCTCCGTCGGATACCTTTTTCTCTTGGTGCAAGCATGCATTTGTTAGAACCGGTGGTGGCTCACCACAAGGAAGAGGATCACACAGAGAATTTGCAGGAAGTGGCTCTGGGAGTTTAAATGTGGCTATGCCATGGCTTTGAAGTGTGCAGATCTCCAGTGTGTTGGTGGCGGTCTATTTTGTGTGTGGGTAGTGCGTGTGGTGCTGTGGAGGTGCGGCGAAAGCCTTGCGGTGTACTACGGTTCGACAACGATGACGCCAGGCGCCATTTTCCTTCTTGGAGGTGTTGTCTTGGCACTCCACAGCCCTCATGTTTTCTGATCTCCAGGTGAAAACCTTGCCTCGGTGAGGCGGGCGGCGTTGGCGACCCTTGTCATCTCCTTCGAGGCGTCGCCTAGGAGGCCTTTCTTCACGCAAAGTAGACCGAAGTTTGGGTGGTGCAGTCGTTCGAGGATAGGGTCTTGGTTGAAAGCAAGGACGGAGAAAAAGTTCTGAAGCGTAGTCTTTCTAGCTTTTTTCATAGTCCTTAAGCTCTCTTTTTCGTTGTTGTATGATCCTCAGTTATGAGGCTTTGAGCCTAAGTGCTCGTGTAACTTGTGGTTGTATTGGCTGTATATATCCCTCGTGGATATAGAGCCTGGATTTTATATCCTTTATCTAAAAAAAATAATTGCACTTGCACGCATCTAAAAGCAATCCAAAGACAAAGAGTCTTGGTGCTCACACACCATGTGTGTGTGTATGAAACTTGTTCTAATATTTGAAGTTTATCTCAAGATTTGACTTGAACCGAGATTTCGGTCTTACAAACATAATTTTGGAAGGGGCCGAAATTTTTAACATGTGCATGGGCACACGAACTTTACAACTGAACACAAACTTCACGGAAGTATGAGGATACTTGTACTCCCTCAATTGCTTGTGTATATTTGGACGAACCTTGCTGCACCCCTGGCCGTCAACACTAGCCCCAGCTTTTGTGCCAGCCGATGGGATCAGACTGTATTCGAAATGAAAACAGAAAACGCAATCCACTGTGAAGTGTGAACTGAACAATAGGCTCAACTTTCCACTACGACGGCAAGCACACCTCATTTATCTTCTTTTGTAATTTTGTTCATTTAACGGCTATACATGGAATAAACATGATCCTTCTAAACTGGCGCAAAACAGAATGCTCAAACCAAGCACTGGTATAATGGGCCATTAGGTTGGGCCTCAGCAGGCTGCAGGCTACAACATCAAACTTTTGGACATTTAACAAGAACTGAGGCAAAGTTTTCTCTCAAGAAAAGAAAAGGAAAGGCAAGGAGACAGACTTTTTGTTTTGTGAGTCAGGGAGCTCATATTTCATTACTCATCAATAGGGGTACAATCATGAAGTAGACAACTACACAAAAAAAAAATCTGGTGTTTGGTTAAGCCAAGTGCACCATTGTCTACTTTCACAAGCTTGCTTAGCACAACGATGAGCCGCCAAATTAGCGGTACGTCGAACAAAGCAAATAGAAAAGGAAACAAAACCCCTACTCAGCTCCTCTCTCTTCCCTAGAATTGGAGAAATCTCTACTCGATGACGGCCTCGTGTATTCCAGAGATTTACTAGGCTCAGCGAATTGGTCTCGATGATCATACCCCCACTCCGCAGAGAGCTGAACATAAAAAAGTTTCCTCGTTGCCCTAGTGGGAGAGCTATCAGATGATTTGAATAAAATTTTTTTGACAAATCTCAAACAGAAGGACAACTCCTGGACAGCAGGAAACTAATCCTCACACATATAATGCTATTTTTCAATCTAAATACACTCTTAATCAATTCCTCGATCATACAGCTGGGAAGAGGTAACAAGTATCGCTATTATTCTTCCAACCATGTGGGAAGTCATAAGGCTCCATTAAGGTATTCTATTTTCTTCTACCAATTCAAATTTCTTTTGGGAATTCAGAATCTCAGATACGTAGACCTAACAATCTGGCAAATACAAAAGTATTTGACTACATTCTGGACAACTTTAAAGCCATGTTAAGTCGGTGCATTTTTTGGGTTATTTGATTCAATGAGTCGACTGCCTGACTGTTTATCTGACCAAATTTGGTATCGTTAGTACTCTTGAAGTGCACAAGAAAACACAGTTATGATTAAACTGTAAACTTCCCAACATAACTTAACATCCGTGTAAACATCAAAATAAAAATTTGAGCACTCACCCTTAGCCACGCAGTAAGCACAAAATGTCCGTCTCAAACTCTGAATAGCACAATCAACGGCAGCAAAAATTAAAATGAGAGGCAGCCTAGATAGTGCCCCTCCTCCCTACAAAACACCAACTATTTATCCATAAAAAAATATATTCCACAAACCTAAGGGAGTAAGGGGTACCTTTCATATTATTCGCAGAGCAAGTATGATGAAAGGGGTTTATAACTAATGATCAATAGAGGAATAACTTCTCAAGATGAGGCAAAAACTATCCATAATTTGCAGAACCACATTGGCCAAAAGGGTTGCAAAATTATCTGCACAAAATGAGAAACTCACGACAGATTCTCAGAAACGCCCAAATTTACCACATTTAATCTAAAACCACTTCGTGTTAGAACCCACAATAAGGATCAGTAAAAGAGAACCTTCCTATCTCACGCAGTAAATTAACACAGAAGCATCCATGACAACACAATTCATTTTAATTCCATATCCAATAATAGTTGAATGCTGAAAACTTGACAGCTCAAATCAAGAGTTCACAAGTAATAATGCATAATAGAACAGACACGTTTTACAGGTGCGACTAAAATTAACACCTGATCATCCATCATAATGTACACAAACAAATTCAAACATACAAGCCCAATCACTGGAATCTAACTGAATGCAAATGCCGAATGCAGCAGGAACGGATCAACCGAGAAAGCCGGTCTTCCGCCACACGCAATTGCGTACCTGGTGGAGGTCCCTCCCCTTGAGAGTCCGCCCGGCGTCCTCCAGCACCGAGAACGTGGTCATCGGCACTCCCGCGCCCGCGCCCGCGCTCGCACCACCATTTCGTGCGGCGGCAGCATCTCCTCATCGTCGTCGTCCTCCGCTTCACCCATCACCGCCTCCACCAACTGCTGCCGCAGCCGCGCTGCCGGCACATTCACCGGCGCAGACTGAGGTATATGCGGCGGCGGCGGATGGCGGGGATCATGCACGGAGGAGCCGCCGCCGGGGAGGCAGAGGACGACGAGGTGGACGACGAGATGGAGGCGGCGAGAGAGGGCGCCGGCGCTCGGGGAAGGCGTCGAGGATGCCCTCCGGCGGGCGGTGGAGGCGGGGGAGGGGGCTAGGGTTTGCAGACCCACGGATGGATGATAGGAGGAGGGGCGGCGCGCCGGCTGCGGACGCTCGGGGGATCCGGATCCCGAGGCGAAGAGGTCGTACTCGTCGAGCTCGAAGACAGCCGAGCCGGGCTGGTCGCCCGCAGCCGCGGAGGGGAGGAAGGAGCCGAGAAATTGAATATTTGCCACCGCTAACAGTGGGTTCGTAAAACTGCCATCGCTATCGTCGACTTCGCAAAATAGCTACTCAGTACGTTTGTCTCTCGTATTCCTTGCCATTGCACCCCTTTTCCTCATTTTCTTTTCTCTCTCTCCAATTCAGCCACCTAAGATGACTAAACTGCCCTTGAGCTATTTTTCTCTCTCTCCAACCAATGCTAAGGGAAAGAAAATGATTAGAGGCCCAGTCACTTGCAAGAGATGCGGTAAAAAGGGTCACAGGCAAGAAAATGATTAGTGTGCTTTAGAAGCTTGGTGTTTTTTCTTAGTATCTTTGTTTGGGTAAGTTTTGATGCTATGTTTTATGAGAGTATATTTCTTCAAGACATTGAAACGTCAGTTACCAAAATGCCCCCTTTTATGAAGACCAAGCCATCTTTTGCTAATAAAGTAAATAAAATGAACTTTCGACCTGAAACAATGCAGATGCGAGAAAACTGGGCATGGTGCGTGAAAGACTTAAATATGGATACCTAATTCACCTGTTATTTATTTCCCTTTTCACCTTAGCATCTCTTGCAAGTGACTGGGCCTCTAATCATTTTTCTTTCCCTTAGCATTGGTTGGAGAGAGAGAGAAATAGCTCAAGGGCAGTTTAGTTATCTTAGGTGGCTGATTTGGAGAGAGAGAAAAGAAAATGAGGAAAAGGGGTGCAATGGCAGGGAATACGAGAGACACACGTACTGAGTGGCTATTTTGCGAAGTCGACGATAGCGATGGCAATTTTGCGAAGCCCACTGTTAGCGGTGGCAAATATCCAATTTTCTCGGAAGGAGCCAAGGAAGCGCTCGGAGCTGGGCGAGCTCCTGTGGCGCGCGCGGTCCATAGATGTCGGACCCCAAATTATACCATCCGGCGTCCTCTGTGATTCCACCGCACTATTCCCTGGATCAGTAGATAGTGCTCACAGATTACAGTTCTGAATATCGAAGTACATATCTTGCGGAAGCGTAAATATAATAGTAAACTTACTCACGGGCCGATTGGGCCGAAATCAATGAAATGCAGCAGCGGAAACGAAGCACACAGGTGGGTCCTTCAGGACATGCCCACAGGCAGCCAACTGGAGGATCGCGACCTAGCCCTTGACATCTTCATCTTCTCGGCCAGCTTGTCCAATCTTGTTGCTGAGGCGAGGTGATTTGATTCCTGATTCTGTATTTTGTCGCAAAAGCGAGCGTGAGCACTCCGACCCCGTGCTCCGCGAGCCAATACACAGAATGCAAATAAATAGTATGCATGGCTTATCAAAGGTGAGGCTTGGGTTATTTTATTTGCCATAAAATGCGTTTAGTAGCATTTCTGTTATTAATCATATTGTTGTTTTTGCAACCTAAAAACTCCTCACCGCAATTGACATCATTGACTTAATCCACCAAAGGTTCACTCTCATTATTAGCTGCTGTCTAAGACTCCCAACAGCGATTGCCAGAATTGACTTAATCCACCGAAATTACACTTTCTTTATTGAGTGCTGTCTAAACTCCAAACAGCATGTGTCATTATTTAGATATTCCACCAAACATACTCTTTCCAAATTGATTGCTGTCTAATCTCCAAACAGCGAGTGTCATCACCTAATTAATCCACCGAACATTCTCATCAAGATTTTCTAACAATCCAATCCTTTTTATTATTGATTCAAATCCACCAAGAATATCATTGATCAAGCCTACGATTTAATATTATAATTCCACCAAGAATATCATTGATCAATTCTACGATCCACTAGTATCCTCCCACCAAGTAAATCACTAATCAAGAACTATAATCCAATACTTGTATTAATCCTCCAAGTTCCCGAAAATTCAATTAGATCATCTATTTAGCCTATCTATTCAGCTAGACTCCACCAATTTATTTCTCCCAGAACCCACACTATCATTTCCTATTTATGATTGACATGAATCCACCAATACCTTTATGTGTACACTACAAACATCTATTTCCTTTACTCATGACCCTGCTTATTCTTACCATATTTTATTTTGTAGGAATAGAAATGCCACTATTTGAAATACAATACATAAAATTTCCTGAGACCTAGCAGCTTTGGAACAAAACATAATGTTCAAGGAATATTAACATGATTTTCCATACATACGGCATCACACCATATGCCTAATATCACCATAATTTTTCCATACATTTGGCATCACACCATATGCCATCTTTCAGCGTTATAACCGCTTAACTTACCACTGGGACGACACCCAGGACAACTCAATTCAGGGCTTCCCACTGCCCTCCACTTTTCCATTCCCACCCACAAAGTTTTTGAAATAGAACTATATCTAGTTAAGTTCCCATGTCCGCCCTTGACCGTGGGCACGGCTATTCGAATAGTTTTGACTCTGCAGAGTTTGCACACTTTACCCACAAGAGACAGTTCACTGGTTGCCCCACACGATTCCTTAGCCGTGCGGTTGAGCAAACCATCACAGTAACCGTTCAAAGTACCTCGCCCCTTCCATCATCTCACCCTATGGGTCGTTCCCACTTGCGGTGGGTCCCATACGTTGTGCGGGATGTTCTCCTTCTGAACGCCTAGCGATGACTACCACACCGCTAGCACGCCACGCAGAACCTCACCCTCCGCGGATGTCCCATTCAAGCCCGCCACACAGACAGCCGCTTGCACCACTTCACTCATCCACTGATGATGATGACTTTCAGGGTCCGGTAAATTTACTAGGCCAAGTTGTACTTTACAGACTTGTGGTTGCACTTGTTTTACAAAGGATGTCATGACAAGATTCAGTCCTTAGGGTATCTAGGCGGTTCTACCACAAACACACTCTCGTGCACGCCTGCACCATACCCCCGAACCATCCGCCCAGACAAATAAGCAATTTGAGATTTTTGGGAGTATAAAATAACCATATCCAACATACACGATCATTACCACCATGACTGCCCAACCAACTTTTCTCATGATTAAAAGTGATGCTTGGCGCTCGCGCCCATGAGTATCTAAACAATACTAAGCATAGCATATAATTACGGACTTATTTTCAACAGGTTACTATTATAAATTTTTGCTAGGGCTACAAGGTTCTCATGTTCAAATATTCCAAAGGAGGGCAATATTAATCAAGTTAGATAATAGGCATTTAACTAAAATTCTAAATTAACATGTATTTGCATATAAATTAACAGCATGCAATTTGATAATTTAAACAAAAGTAATTTGCAGAAAATGTAGGTTCAACATGATCAAAGTATTGACTCGCCTGGCGCGGTTTACCGCGGTCTTGAGCTCACTGAAAGCTTTCTCTTTTGTCGATCTTGAGGTTCGGGCCTTTATCTTCACCTCGGTCTCGGCCTCGCTTGATCCTTGATTCTTCCGGACTTCAATTTCTAATTACGTGCTAAGCAACTGAATTCAAATAAAAACAAATAACTCAAAAGATCCAAATAAATCCAATCACTTTAAATACCCGATTTAATTTAAATTATGCATTTATTATGATTTGAGAATAGAAGGATGATTCAGGTTAGTGTGTTGTAAGCACAATGTGAAATGGGTTTGAGCAGGAGGATGAGTTGTCTGAATGTTTTACCGTGAGGGAAAATTTTAGAAACACGAGGGATCAAAAGTGAAGATGTGCCTACAGGAATTATCCACTTTTGGGAAAAGAAGGTGGACAAACATGGCCGATTGGGGAAAAGCGAGGCTTGGCTTTTTGCTTGATGACTTTCTTTTAATTTATTTACATTTATCAAGGAAGTTCCATGAGTCGAATTCGACCTATAGTTAGATGTGAGATTTTGATCGGGGTATCGAACATCATTCTATCAGTATTATCTTTTAGGAGTCAGGGCATAGGTTTTATACCTGATGCATACATTTTTAGCTGATGGAACTAATTCATATTACTATTAATTCGATACGTAGCATTTTATGCAATCCTAACTATTCATGTTATTAATCAAATGTTCACTTGAATGAATGCTTATATATATATATATATATATATATATATATATATATATATATATATATATATATATATATATATATATATATATATATATATATATATATATATATATATATATATATATATATATATATATATATATATATATATATATATATATATATATATATTGGTTAGGTCATTTTAATATCTGATGACCTAGGGCTATTATATTTCAGTACCTATACATTAATATGACTTTTTAATCTGGAGACGCTATGGGAATTATGGATATTGATATTTTATGCTTTTACTTAGCTTCTGCCTCAATCAACCTTAATTTATTTATGGTGGCTTGAACCTACTACACATGATTTTATTTCGTCATTGTTACTCATTTAACACTGTCGCTTAAGATTCCATGATCAGAAATGTGTTGATGATACTGTCTATATTGTTAATAGGGTATATGGTGAATACAAAAATCGCACCAATATCTATATCGACAAGGGTATATTTTTAGCAATTTATATGCCAATAGCATACGTGCTAATATTCGAACTGAAGATGGATATTAATGGTACCCTAATTATTTTAGAGGTTTACTTAATCGTATGCCAGGAGACTTTAATTTAAACCTCAATAGTTAAACATTATTGAGCTAGTACTCACTTCATTTTGTTTTCATATGCCCCTTTAATGTTATATTTTGATGCATAGGTAAACTTTATTTAAATCCCAAATTAATTTTATTATTAACTTTCTTACTTTATTTTCTAACTGTTTCCTAACTGGATTGTGTTAAAAATAATACACAAAAATATGGGCAAAGGGGATTCGAACCTGTGACATATGTGTTCAGCGCTCCAGCATTGCTCGGCTGACCAATTGGGCAGCTGCCCATTGTGACTTAAGCGGGGAAGTCATTACCCAAGAGATGAGAGACAGTTGGGCTAAGACAGAAGGGCAGTCGGCTGAAACAGAGGATAGCGGCGGCGCCATGGGGTGAATTCGCCGGTGGCGTTTGATGGCCGGAGAGACGACGAAAACCATCAAAATGGGGCAGGGCGGTGATGAGCATGCTACAAGAGGCGCCACCGTGAGCCGGGGTGAGGTGTAGAGGGCTCGGCGGTGGCTTTGGTTGGCGGGCCGGGAAGGAACAGGCGCGGCGCTGCGTGGAGGAAGGAGAGAAACCGCGTGCGCACGAGTTGTAGGGGGTCAAGGGGAATCTTACTGGGCGTTTGGCTAGGCCGGAGCAAGGGCGAGGTGAGCCGACGGCGTGCACGGCGGCGGCGCGGAGGAGGTCACCGTGGCCGACTTGCTACAGTGAGGGGGAGAGCAGGGCGGCGCTCGGAGAAGCTTTGCGGCGACCTGGGGATGCTTCTGGCGAAGTGAATTGAACTGGGGAGCAGCGGGCAGGAAACGGGGCGGTGGCGGCACATTTGACCGGCGGCGAGAAAGAACGCGATTCCGGCGAGCTCGGCAGGTGATTCTCGAATTATGCCGGAGGGGAGGAAGAAGGTTCCCGGGCGCACACATGGGTGGGGTCAATTTGGCGTGGTTTTGTCGGAGAGGCCGGAGCGGCATGGAGCTGCGGTGGCCGGCGCTTGCTTGTGAGCGGAGGGGGGAAGAAAGGTGGGGGAGGGAAAGAGATGGCGCAGGGGGGCAATGGGGAGCCGAGTGGCTTACTTGTAGCCGTAGGGAGGTGGGGGGCGGAGGCAGGCACGGTGTCGCAGAGTCGGACGGACGGCGACGGGAGCAGGCCGACTGGCGTCAAAACAGAGAGAGGAGCCGGGTCCATTGCGGGAGGACTGATGCGGGACGCGGCGAAGGTGACGGGGGCGGTTGGCTGACGCCGAGCCAACGCGGGTGAGCAGGAGAGGACAGGCGGTGACGCGGGGCAGGCGCGCGCACAGGGAAGAGGGGACAAGTGACGCAGCTCGGCATGGAAATAGGGAGTGTACCTGGGAGACAGAGAAAAAGAAGGAAACGAGTGGAGGAGGAAGGAGGAGAGGGCAGGCCGGTCTGCGCGCAGGAGAAAAAGGGCAGGGCGGGCCCGCCAGCAGAGGGAGAGAGGGGGGAGAGAGAGAGAGAGAGAGAGAGGAAATAGGGTATAGGGCCCACATGTAAGAATGAGAAGAATAGAAAGCTTTAGAAAATCTCGAAACTGAATTTTTAACTTAATTACTGTTTCCTGTTTAACATTATTGATTTCAACTTAATTTCAAATCTTGGTTCAATTATTTAGATACCAAAACCCAATTTTTTTCCTATTCTCTATGTTATTTAATTTGCCCTCGGATGTCGATGTTTCTATTACTTTGTTATGAAATATATATATATGTATAAAACTTGAATATTCAACCTTGGATTCTTGGTTTAGATTTTTATAGGTATATTCTAATATTCTTTTTGGATTCAATTTATTGACCCGAATTTGAGTTCAGGATGTTGGTATTTTTGAATTCATAATCTGTTCCATTTTTATTATTTGTATTTAGGAGTACTATTGATTATTAATTTGTATGGCACAAAAACCCAAAAAGATTTCAATAGATACTCAGAAGAAACTTGAGTGCTAGCAAAATGCAAGAAAAATTTTAAAACCTCCACATTTTTGAACACTTGAAATTTCAGGATGTTACAAACCTACCCCCCTTAAATGAATCTCGACCCCGAGATTCCGGTAGAATAGAAAGAAGGGAGGTGGGGTTATATTGGCTAGCAAAGGGTTTTCTGGTGTTGCTCGACGTATAGCTCTTTAGCTCCACGGAGAGATGAAAATCTGCACAATAGGGGTTAGCACTTGGAGAAGTCAAAAGAAAAGAGGGGAACCTTGCTCTCCTGGGTAGGTCGTAGTCTTCTAGATACTTGCTCTTTGACATGGTTGTCTTCACGTCATCGTAGAATGGAGTAGTTTCATCGTCTATTGGGCATATGATAGGTGTAGAATTCATATTGAGGGGTGGATAGCAATGGTCTGTGCCCTACTGGTAGAGGGCCTTAGGAATGCAGAGGTGACGATGGGCATATCTATGTGGTGGCTTTTTGGTCCGTATCACTATAAGGCTCCCGGTCTTGCAAGTCTCGTTGTACTGGTTCGATTGGGTCTGAGTTCAGATTATTGCACCTCCGACCATAGTAGTTCTTCGACATTTTGTCTCTTAGTGCTACCCCCCTTAAAATGGGTATCACTAGTCATTATTTATCTCTTCTAACTCCAGGCATGATGGGTCCTCCGAGTAAGTAAACAGGGAATGTTAACAGGACAGCATCTCGAGTCTTGATCCTTGGCGATCTGTCACATGCTTTGGTAGATTTGACGGGGTTTGCAGCAACTAGGGTGGGAGGGAACAGCATGAGATAAGGATTGAGTCGTGGGGATAAGGTGATCTAACCCATGCAAAATTTTTAAAAGAGCGCTCCCAGGGAGTTGGGGTGGTACAAAATCACACAAGCTCTCAAAAACAAGCTTTTTCCCATAACTGCGAAATAAGACGCCCGAAGGCAAGAAGGCAGTGCACAGGGTCCAAATAGAATCTTGCAGCAATTCACCGTCTACTCGGGGGCACACATAAGAGGGCGCAGGGTCCATATACATAGTCCGTTTAAAACGAGACCACTTATCTTCATGACCATCTTCGACGTTCCTAACCTTAAATTTTTGAAGTAAGGGTACGAGAAGAGAAACAAAACTTCCCCTTTGAAATCAATAGAGAGAAGAGGTAAGTATTTGGGGGCAATTTGATTAATATCCGCACTCACTTTGGTATTTCCATTTTGAATTTGGGGCAAGAGAACTTTTAGAAGTAAATATGGCTCAGGCAGCATATAGACGAGAGGGAATCAGCTGAGAGAGATGAGAATGAGCAATACTACTTATATTTTTGGAAATAATATTTTGAAGAAATAATTCTATTCATGAAATTAACGGCCAGGCTAACTAGGTCACGACCTGCAGTCGATATGCTCTGATACCATCGCTGTCGGACCCCAGATTATACCATCCGGCGTCCTCTGTGATTCCACCGCACTATTCCCTGGATCAGTAGATAGTGCTCACAGATTACAGTTCTGAATATCGAAGTACATATCTTGCGGAAGCGTAAATATAATAGTAAACTTACTCACGGGCCGATTGGGCCGAAATCAATGAAATGCAGCAGCGGAAACGAAGCACACAGGTGGGTCCTTCAGGACATGCCCACGAGCACCAAGCGGAGGATCGCGACCTAGCCCTTGACATCTTCATCTTCTCGCCAGCTTGTCCAATCTTGTTCTTTGGCGAGGTGATTTGATTCTGATTACGTATTTTGTCGCAAAGCGGCGTGAGCACTCCGACCCGTGCTCGCGAGCCAATACACGAATGCAAATAAATAGTATGCATGGCTTATCAAAGGTGAGGCTTGGGTTATTTTATTTGCCATAAAATGCGTTTAGTAGCATTTCGTTATTAATCATATTGTTGTTTTGCAACCTAAAAACTCCTCACCGCAATTGACATCATTGACTTAATCCACCAAAGGTTCACTCTCATTATTAGTGCTGTCTAAGACTCCCAACAACGATTGCGAATTGACTTAATCCACCGAAATTACACTTTCTTTATTGAGTCTTGTCTAAACTCCAAACAGCATGTGTCATTATTTAGATATTCCACCAAACATACTCTTTCCAAATTGATTCTTTGTCTAATCTCCAAACAATGAGTGTCATCACCTAATTAATCCACCGAACATTCTCATCAAGATTTTCTAACAATCCAATCCTTTTTATTATTGATTCAAATCCACCAAGAATATCATTGATCAAGCCTACGATTTAATATTATAATTCCACCAAGAATATCATTGATCAATTCTACGATCCACTAGTATCCTCCCACCAAGTAAATCACTAATCAAGAACTATAATCCAATACTTGTATTAATCCTCCAAGTTCAGAAAATTCAATTAGATCATCTATTTAGCCTATCTATTCAGCTAGACTCCACCAATTTATTTCTCCCAGAACCCACACTATCATTTCCTATTTATGATTGACATGAATCCACCAATACCTTTATGTGTACACTACAAACATCTATTTCCTTTACTCATGACCCTGCTTATTCTTACCATATTTTATTTTGTAGGAATAGAAATGCCACTATTTGAAATACAATACATAAAATTTCCTGAGACCTAGCAGCTTTGGAACAAAACATAATGTTCAAGGAATATTAACATGATTTTCCATACATACGGCATCACACCATATGCCTAATATCACCATAATTTTTCCATACATTTGGCATCACACCATATGCCATCTTTCAGCGTTATAACCGCTTAACTTACCCTTGGACGACACCGGGACAACTCAATTCAGGGCTTCCCAACGCCTCCACTTTTCCATTCCCACCCACAAAGTTTTTGAAATAGAACTATATCTAGTTAAGTTCCCATGTCCGCCCTTGACCGTGGGCACGGCTATTCGAATAGTTTTGACTCTGCAGAGTTTGCACACTTTACCCACAAGAGACAGTTCACTGGTTGCCCCACACGATTCCTTAGCCGTGCGGTTGAGCAAACCATCACAGTAACCGTTCAAAGTACCTCGCCCCTTCCATCATCTCACCCTATGGGTCGTTCCCACTTGCGGTGGGTCCCATACGTTGTGCGGGATGTTCTCCTTCTGAACGCCTAGCAGATGACTACCACACTGCTAGCACGCCACAGCAGAACCTCACCCTCCGCGGATGTCCCATTCAAGCCCGCCACACAGACAGCCGCTTGCACCACTTCACTCCTCCACTGATGATGATGACTTTCAGGGTCCGGTAAATTTACTAGGCCAAGTTGTACTTTACAGACTTGTGGTTGCACTTGTTTTACAAAGGATGTCATGACAAGATTCAGTCCTTAGGGTATCTGGGCGGTTCTACCACAAACACACTCTCGTGCACGCCTGCACCATACCCCCGAACCATCCGCCCAGACAAATAAGCAATTTGAGATTTTTGGGAGTATAAAATAACCATATCCAACATACACCAGTCATTACCACCATGACTGCCCAACCAACTTTTCTCATGATTAAAAGTGATGCTTGGGCGCTCTCGCGCCCATGAGTATCTAAACAATACTAAGCATAGCATATAATTACGGACTTATTTTCAACAGGTTACTATTATAAATTTTTGCTAGGGCTACAAGGTTCTCATGTTCAAATATTCCAAAGGAGGGCAATATTAATCAAGTTAGATAATAGGCATTTAACTAAAATTCTAAATTAACATGTATTTGCATATAAATTAACAGCATGCAATTTGATAATTTAAACAAAAGTAATTTGCAGAAAATGTAGGTTCAACATGATCAAAGTATTGACTCGCCTGGTGCGGTTTACCGCGGTCTTGAGCTCACTGAAAGCTTTCTCTTTTGTCGATCTTGAGGTTTGGGCCTTTATCTTCACCTCGGTCTCGGCCTCGCTTGATCCTTGATTCTTCCGGACTTCAATTTCTAATTACGTGCTAAGCAACTGAATTCAAATAAAAACAAATAACTCAAAAGATCCAAATAAATCCAATCACTTTAAATACCCGATTTAATTTAAATTATGCATTTATTATGATTTGAGAATAGAAGGATGATTCAGGTTAGTGTGTTGTAAGCACAGCGGTAGCTGGGTTTGAGCAGGAGGACGAGTTGTCTGAATGTTTTACCGTGAGGGAAAATTTTAGAAACACGAGGGATCAAAAGTGAAGATGTGCCTACAGGAATTATCCACTTTTGGGAAAAGAAGGTGGACAGACATGGCCGATTGGGGAAAAGCGAGGCTTGGCTTTTTGCTTGATGACTTTCTTTTAATTTATTTACATTTATCAAGGAAGTTCCATGAGTCGAATTCGACCTATAGTTAGATGTGAGATTTTGATCGGGGTATCGAACATCATTCTATCAGTATTATCTTTTAGGAGTCAGGGCATAGGTTTTATACCTGATGCATACATTTTTAGCTGATGGAATTAATTCATATTACTATTAATTCGATACGTAGCATTTTATGCAATCCTAACTATTCATGTTATTAATCAAATGTTCACTTCAGAATGCTTATGTATATATATATATATTGGTTAGGTCATTTTAATATCTGATGACCTAGGGCTATTATATTTCGGTACCTATACATTAATATGACTTTTTAATCTGGAGACGCTATGGGAATTATGGATATTGATATTTTATGCTTTTACTTAGCTTCTGCCTCAATCAACCTTAATTTATTTATGGTGGCTTGAACCTACTACACATGATTTTATTTCGTCATTGTTACTCATTTAACACTGTCGCTTAAGATTCCATGATCAGAAATGTGTTGATGATACTGTCTATATTGTTAATAGGGTATATGGTGAATACAAAAATCGCACCAATATCTATATCGACAAGGGTATATTTTTAGCAATTTATATGCCAATAGCATACGTGCTAATATTCGAACTGAAGATGGATATTAATGGTACCCTAATTATTTTAGAGGTTTACTTAATCGTATGCCAGGAGACTTTAATTTAAACCTCAATAGTTAAACATTATTGAGCTAGTACTCACTTCATTTTGTTTTCATATGCCCCTTTAATGTTATATTTTGATGCATAGGTAAACTTTATTTAAATCCCAAATTAATTTTATTATTAACTTTCTTACTTTATTTTCTAACTGTTTCCTAACTGGATTGTGTTAAAAAAATAATACACAAAAATATGGGCAAAGGGGATTCGAACCTGTGACATATGTGTTCAGCGCTCCAGCATTGCTCGGCTGACCAATTGGGCAGCTGCCCATTGTGACTTAAGCGGGGAAGTCATTACCCAAGAGATGAGAGACAGTTGGGCTAAGACAGAAGGGCAGTCGGCTGAAACAGAGGATAGCGGCGGCGCCATGGGGTGAATTCGCCGGCGGCGTTTGATGGCCGGAGAGACGACGAAAACCATCAAAATGGGGCAGGGCGGTGATGAGCATGCTACAAGAGGCGCCACCGTGAGCCGGGGTGAGGTGTAGAGGGCTCGGCGGTGGCTTTGGTTGGCCGGAGCCGGGGAAGGAACGGGGCGCCGGCGCCTGCGTGGAGGAAGGAGAGAAACCGCGTGCGCACGAGCTGTAGGGGGTCAAGGGGAATCTTACTGGGCGTTTGGCTAGGCCGGAGCAAGGGCGAGGTGAGCCGACGGCGTGCACGGCGGCGGCGCGGAGGAGGTCACCGTGGCCGACTTGCTACAGTGAGGGGGAGAGCAGGGCGGCGCTCGGAGAAGCTTTGCGGCGACCTGGGGATGCTTCTGGCGAAGTGAATTGAACTGGGGAGCAGCGGGCAGGAAACGGGGCGGTGGCGGCACATTTGACCGGCGGCGAGAAAGAACGCGATTCCGGCGAGCTCGGCAGGTGATTCTCGAATTATGCCGGAGGGGAGGAAGAAGGTTCCCGGGCGCACACATGGGTGGGGTCAATTTGGCGTGGTTTTGTCGGAGAGGCCGGAGCGGCATGGAGCTGCGGTGGCCGGCGCTTGCTTGTGAGCGGAGGGGGGAAGAAAGGTGGGGGAGGGAAAGAGATGGCGCAGGGGGGCAATGGGGAGCCGAGTGGCTTACTTGTAGCCGTAGGGAGGTGGGGGGCGGAGGCAGGCACGGTGTCGCAGAGTCGGACGGACGGCGACGGGAGCAGGCCGACTGGCGTCAAAACAGAGAGAGGAGCCGGGTCCATTGCGGGAGGACTGATGCGGGACGCGGCGAAGGTGACGGGGGCGGTTGGCTGACGCCGAGCCAACGCGGGTGAGCAGGAGAGGACAGGCGGTGACGCGGGGCAGGCGCGTGCACAGGGAAGAGGGGACAAGTGACGCAGCTCGGCATGGAAATAGGGAGTGTACCTGGGAGACAGAGAAAAAGAAGGAAACGAGTGGAGGAGGAAGGAGGAGAGGGCAGGCCGGTCTGCGCGCAGGAGAAAAAGGGCAGGGCGGGCCCGCCAGCAGAAGGAGAGAGGGAGGGGAAGAGAGAGAGAGAGAGGAAATAGGGTATAGGGCCCACATGTAAGAATGAGAAAAATAGAAAGCTTTAGAAAATCTCGAAACTGAATTTTTAACTTAATTACTGTTTCCTGTTTAACATTATTGATTTCAACTTAATTTCAAATCTTGGTTCAATTATTTAGATACCAAAACCCAATTTTTTTTCCTATTCTCTATTTTATTTAATTTGCCCTCGGATGTCGATGTTTCTATTATTTTGTTATGAAAATATATATATATATATGTATAAAACTTGAATATTCAACCTTGGATTCTTGGTTTAGATTTTTATAGGTATATTCTAATATTCTTTTTGGATTCAATTTATTGACCCGAATTTGAGTTCAGGATGTTGGTATTTTTGAATTCATAATCTGTTCCATTTTTATTATTTGTATTTAGGAGTACTATTGATTATTAATTTGTATGGCACAAAAACCCAAAAAGATTTCAATAGATACTCAGAAGAAACTTGAGTGCTAGCAAAATGCAAGAAAATTTTTAAAACCTCCACATTTTTGAACACTTGAAATTTCAGGATGTTACAATAGAGAGGCTAGGCTGCCGGGTGGTGTTTCCGGCGGTGTCGATTTGCGCGCGAGGGATACGTCACTGGTGGGAGGCGGCGAGCCTGGTGATCAGCGCACTAAGAGGGAAGGGATGCTCGTCCACGGGTCCGGCGCAGCTTCTCTGACGTTACGAAGTAAAGTCACAGTGTGACTTTGCTTCGTAACGTCCATCCATCTGGCGATCAACGGCCCAGATTAATCTAGCGTTTTTTTATTTATTTTTTTACTTCTAGTCTTTAGCTTTTTATTTTTATCTTTTTCTAGCTTTTTTTTTTTTGTTATATTTCTTTATATTATCTGTGTTAAAATAATCTATTTTTTAATTTTAAAAAATAGGTTATTTTAACACAGATAATATAAAGAAATATAAGAAAAAGATAAAAGCTAGAAAAAGATAAAAAAAATAAAAAGCTAAAGACTAGAAGTAAAAAAATCAAAAAACGCTAGATTAATCTGGACCGTTGATCGCCGGATGGATGGACGTTACGAAGCAAAGTCACGCTATGACTTTACTTCGTAACGTCAGAGAATCCCGTGCGACACGGGTCTGGGGAGAGTCTATCTGTGGCCTAGACTGGCCAAATGGTCAGGGCTGGCGTGGCACGAGTGCAGGTAGAATATGGTCTGATTAAGCGTAGTATGATTGGTTCAAATAAGTTATTGAATTGTAACATACTGATCTATGTACTTGTCCTTTGATCTAGCCATAGCACGGGAAAGGTTCGATTATGTTAGGCCGGTCTGGAGACATTTAGCCAAATAAATCATCGATGGTCCATTAATTTTATTGTTGTAAGTAATTTACTGCTAGTTATAAGTAATTTTATCACTAATCGCTAAGTCGTAAATATTTTTACTGTCAATCATAAGTAATTTTACTAACAGTCATAAGTAATTTTATTGCCAAGTCACTCGTTCGTGTTCAGAATAGTGCAGTAACTCTAACACAAATAATTTTATTGTTAACCACAAGCAATTTTACTGCGCTACCATACGAGAGATACTATGTGTGCCGTGCTGGACTGACGCTCCGTGCCGAGGTACCTGGTCCAAACATGGCACACATGTTTACTATTTATGTCATGTCGTGCCTATGCCAAACAGTAACGTGCCTTGGGCTGGCGCGATTGGCCTGACCCGTTTGACCAAGTCTAGTCTAGCCTTTGGGGAAGAAGAGGGGCAAGATCTTATTAGGCTGGGATTTGAGATTGCTGTAGTGCTTCGATAGCATGGATTCTGGGCTTTGTATGCTGTCTCACCCTTAGCAAAATTGTTTTGAGTGTAGAATTTAAAAAACTATAAATCGAAACTAACCGAATCAATTGACGGCGACAGAGAAGGCAGGAAAGGTGGAGGTGGACAGCCAAGAAGGATAGGAGGGGTAGTAGGGGATGGTGTGTCGTGCGCAAGGCCGAGAGAGGTAGAATGGAGTCGATGAAGTGAGAGTGAGGAGGCGGCCAGCCAGGATGCTTATAGGAATCAAGCGGAGAGAGGCCGAGTGGAGGCGAGGCAAGGGGAGGGAAAGACGAATGGTGCACACATGACAAATTGAATAACCCTAGCGACGTTGCATGTGGGGGGTGAAAAATAAGATGGTAACAAGGGCAAAAGTTGTAGGAAAAACCAGAGGGTTTACAAGTTGTCAATGTTTCGAGATAAAATACGGGTAATGATTAGGCCATTACACAAGGAGGAGAAATTTAGCTTAATGGTGTCCCTTCCAACCAGTCATGCTTTTTACGGTCCTGCCTTGTGAGACACAACCACACTGGTAATTGATGTGACCACGCTACAAACACATACGACAATAGCGCCCAATATCAAGATTGAACTAAAGGTGAATTCGTTTCTTCAGCCTTCATATGTTACTAAGAATAGACCGCTACCTAATGCAAGTGATTTAATTGTGCTTAGGAACTTGGGAAAGGATGAAGGAAAGGGACATGGAGTCCTGGACATGCATGGAAGGAATAAGGGAGGTCACCACGTCACTTTGGGACCAAGTCAAGCACGAATTCGAGTTGGACACGTTTTGGAATCAGACTCGGACTGCTGCGATGGTACCAAGTTCAAATGGGCATAACTTCCTCATACGGACTCCGTTTGGGACGTTATTGTACTTCATGGAAAGCTTATGAAGTCTACTTTCCAAAGGATCCAACCTCATCTTCAAATTCTATCCGAGCCGGCCGCAATCATCAAAAGAGTCCACGTTGGTCACGTACTGGAATCGGATTCGGACTGCTGCAATGGTGCAAGTTTAAACGGACATAACTTCCTCATACGGACTCCGTTTGGGACGTTCTTGTACTTCATGGAAAGCTTATCAAGTCTAATTTCCAATGGATCCAACCTCATCTTCCAATTCCATCTGAGCCGGCCGGAATCATCAAAACAATCCACATAGGTTTCTAAGTCCGAGTCAAAAGGGTGCTGCGCCACCTCCACTTGGGCCCATGGGCCTTGTAACCCTAGGGTGTACCCTTTGGGACGCCTCCCCTGGTTGTTTTCACTATATAGGAGCCACCGCCTCCGTTTCTAGGACTTAGGTTTTATTTAGATCAGTTTAGCCCCTTGTGCAAACTCCACGTTCTCTTGTGTCGGCTAGACCAACAGATTCGTGTTATAGAACCTCAACTATCCTTGTGCGACTTTTATATCTAGCAAGTTTCAGGTTGCTCACTATCCTTGTTCTTGCGTGTTCTTCGGTTGCATGCAGGAATAGACCTTCGTGGTCAGGTCAATCGTGTTCTTGGCACGGTTGATAACATCTTGGGGTTGGTTCAGCGATTGCTAAGGCGCAAGTGACGTCTCGTACGGTTGTAGTCGGATCGCAAGAGTCATCTCCACCGAAATCGATAGTTATCATCCTATCGGAAGATCGGGACCCCATCGCCTCATCAGTAATTAAGGAGGAATTAGAGGGAATTGGATAGATTTTAGACTGGGAGTAGCAAGGAATTAGGGATAGGTAGCAAGAAAGAAGGGGATACAGGGAACATACAAAGTAGTTGAGGGAGCAAGGAGGAAGAAAGGCTATGTCTTGTTTTGATCTGTTCTGTTGTTCATTCCTTCCAATCGAGTAGGGTTGCTGCCACCTTTGTACTGAACCACCATTAGACTTGGGCCATGACTTGGTCACCCTTGTGCCTTCTTGGCCTGTGGCCCACGACACCAGGTTGGTCCGTGACACTCCTCCCCTATTGAAATCCAGGTTGTCCCCAAGCTGATTCCATGCGTCAAAGGCCGTCAAGATCCCACAGTATCATGTGTGCTTCTGCCACTTGGCCATTCTAATCACAAGTCCATGCCATGCTTCTACTACTCTAATATGACAAGGTGAAGATGCTGCACACCTGAAGCATTTGAATTCATCCCAAGAATTTGAACAACCTACCAACCTTTCAGAATGCAGCAATTAATCTTGGCTGTATATAAATCATCTCATGCAAGATGCTTCACCCCAAATAATGAACTGAAACTAAAATCACTCCTTGATGGCAATTGCATCCCTCTAGAATAGCCATGACATTCAGCTATATTTGTGGTGGTGGCCTTGGTCTCCACTACACATGCTTCCCTAATGAGTTAATCATCGAATGAATGGGAAATGCTTGTGTCGATAGGCTGTAACATTGTACCCCATCACCGATCACCTGACTACCAAGCATCTTGTTAACATGTTAGGCCATCTCTCCTCCAAACAAGAGCACACATCCTTAATATCTTCAAGTGTTAGTGTACAAGATGCCTCACATATATGCTGCAACACTACAAATAGCTCTTTGATAGCCCAAACATAAGCATGCACCTTTGTATAATAGCCCATGCCACACCTCCAAGAAGTGAACAACATCATGTATTGGTTGTTCCCCATGAAGTTGTGTCGACGAACGAGTCATCGATCTTACGAAATAATATGAGAAAGATGACTAAAATCCTTAGGAGAGAACATGATTATGCTTTATTGCTATGAACTGGTTATAGGGCGCCTTCATCAAGGCATGAGACTAGCCCTAATTACACTTTATTAAATGAGATGTCAATTGTATTGTCTAATTACTTCCTTCGAATGTCTTCCATTGTCTCTTTGTCTTCTCTCGTCCAGCCTTAAATATCAATGAAGAAACGCCAATTATCCACCGAGGAAGATGCCTTATGAAACTAACACATCTAGTTGGGGAGGCAATTATTATCAGAGAGAGGACACCTGATCATCGGTTGTTGCCAGTGGAAGACGAACATAGGAAATATCTGCATGGCAGTTGTTGTCAGAGACTCAGGACTGAAACATTGTGCTATTTGGAGTGGATAAGGCACATGTTTCATCCACTGCACAGAAGGAATATCCTAAAATTGGGTCCAGGTACCAATTCACAGAATCTCTGAGCGATCATCTGGTCGGACAATACACATAGTGTTTCTCCGACAAAGGTACTCGGGGAGCAACCTCTAGAGGTTTACAACCATAGGAGTCTCTTGGCCTAAAGTGCATTTTGCTAGCAACCATAGCTCCAAATTTGATATTGTCCTACCACCAGTAATTCCAATTACTTGTACCCCATCAGTTCCTGCAGCAGCCAAGGTTGTCTTCCCTTATGGGAATCCTACCTTATTAGCCTATTGCTCAACGGCCGCTTGATTTCCATTAGCCACACATGTACAATAAGAGAAACCAATAGGATTCATATAATTGAGCTCTAGTAGAGGCCAAGATTGTAATTCAAACATTTCACTTAGTAACAGCAATAGTTTGGTCATAAGGAATTCCCTTCCAGCAACAAACTTTACCATCATGCCTCTGCTACTCTGACTCGGTCGTGGATTAGGCCATGGTTTCAACTCAACTTGCCCCACCAACGAGCTTACTCCCAAAAAGAACATAGTTGTACCTGCTCACAGCAGTGGGCAGGTGGCAGAAAAGTCATTACATGCTTGCCCTTTATGTACTTCAATCGATCAAGTGACCACATGGCCAACTCCTTGTTGCAGTAGATGGCCAACTTGATGCCATTATGGATGGTGTTGGTGAAGAGGTGGTCAACACCAAGGACAGAGGAGTCAAGGATGATGGCACCACTGGTTTTGCTGACAACATCTGTTAGATCGAGGAGACCGACTAGAGGGGTGAATAGGCGGTCTAAAAAATTCTTCTCTATTTAATTAATTTATATTTAGCTAAACCAAGTATATATGTAGAAGCTTAAATCAAATTAGTTTAGCACAAATATCACCTAAATTAGTTATGTTCACCTAAGTGCATCACACTCTAAGACTTATGTCAACGTTTGCAATTCTAGGATGACAAGCAATCGATTTAATTCTATAAATATAAATTGCTTGAATGTAAATAGAGCACAAGGAAACAAATCACAATTGACACGGTTGCTTTTTACCGTAGTGATTAGAGACTTGCCGGCTCCCCTAGTCCATATTGAGGTTAGCCCAAATGAATTGAACTGGCTCCACGAGTTAAGACGAAACACCTCAATCCGCTAAGGTTGCACTTCCTCCACTCTAGAGATGGCGAGCACCATACTACTCACAATTCGTCGAGCCTTCTCACAAGCTTCTTGAGAAGATCAACATGAACGACACCTTTAATGTCGTCTAGGAGTCGGCAAACTCTAAGAGTAATAAGTCAAACCCCTCATTTGACTCTTACCATGTGCAACGAATGCACACCGCTCAAGTGGATGCACAATTTCATAATAAACAAGAGGTCGCGCGACGAGAATTTCAAAAATCCCCACTTGAGCCCTGATTACATAGGATCCGTACCGGACATCACTTCTGATGCAAGTGTACTTTCGTCAGGGGATATAGATATGGATTGCATATGTGATGCCATTGCAGGTGCTCTCGTTGCGTGACATCATTTCGACTACCCTATGCTGCGTATACATGTAAGGAAGACATGCGTGCGTAATGTCTGAATTGAACTCATATGCAAGGACCGCATATATACCTATATGTTTGTATTTTTGTATGTATGCTTGTAACAAACACATGTACTTATCAAAGTCTGTATGTATGTTTGTGCGATGTACACGAGCCGTTTGTGCATTGCAATTTGTTCCTAATTGTGCGCAAATCAATATGCTCGTTAAATCAGCAAAATCAGTAAAAAGCCAAAAGTCATCAGCCCTAAAAAAATTCGACTTTTGCATTAGTTGTTACTATTCATCAACCGCAGTCATAAGCCATCAGCAAAAGTAAAAAAGAGCGGCCTTGTATCGAATCACCCAAGCAAAACTTAGCCTTGCAAGATAGATAAAGGTAAAATAGTATGGACCAGTATTTAGATCATATTTGAAACATGTGAATTTTCCTCCATTTCTATAGAAATTAAACTATTTTCTATAATTTTTTTCCATAAACGGAGCCTTAAAGCGAGTCATGACACGGTGGCAGACAAACTGGCTAACCCTGGGCTGAAACGGATTTGCTTAGGGCCGAGTCATCCGAGCATCTGCGGCCGAATCCAATGACATCACGGCTCCCGTAACTAACAAACTATTATCCAACACAAAAGCGCTCACGAGAAACTTTTTTAGAAAGGGTATTAATAAACATCACTCGGATATTTTCTTTCTAATTATTATCTAGATTTATAACCATTAGATTAGAGATCCAACCGCCATGAATTCCCCCTCCAAAAAATATCCCCCTCTAAAAAAAGAGACCGTAGGATCTCTAATCTAACGATCTCAAATATAGATAATTGTTAGAAAGAAAATATTCCGGTAATATTTAGACACACCCTTTTAAAAAAGAAAAAATTGATCATATACCCTCTATTTAGATAGAAATTGAGGATTTATCTTCCTGACTCACGTGTTAATAACTTATGATGACCCACGTGTCATTGAGATATAGAGGGTAAATTCTCAATTTCCCAACTAAAGGAAGAGTATGTTATCCAATCTCCCTTTAAAAAATCCCTTTCTCTTTGTTTCCAAATCGTCCTCTTCTCCCGTAGCTTCGCGGTGCCGCACCGAGGAGACGAGGCCTCGCCGGGAAGCTCTCCATGATCTCCACGGTAATTGCGATCACCCGCCCCTCCACTGCTTCTCTTCCACCGCACCAACGGCCTTTTGCACTGAATCTATCTATGCGCGCTCTCGCAGGAGAGGAGCCAGACGCAGAGCCCGCGGTCGCCGGCGGCGGCGGCGGGGGCGCCGTTCCTGTCGATCTCCGTTATGGATCCCGTCAAGATGGGCACCGGCGTCCAGGCCTACATCTCCTATCGCGTCATCACCAAGGTCACCTGATTCGTTCTCCGTTCCCAAACCCCAAACCTGCCGGTTACTTCGATTTAGTAGTTTTTAATATTGTACTGTTCGATTCGATTGTTTGCTTATGTCAATACGGCGATGCCAAATTTTAGAGCAATTTTTGCACGGCACGAGATGGCAGTGGGAGAGCTGGAACAGTTGAACTCAATTTTTGGACTATGATTTGCTGATATAGATCCGAAATTGAAAATTATTAACAATTAGTAATAAATGAACTCGGTGGTTTGCAAACTCTTATTATGGGCTTCTAGATTCCAGTAGGAAGCTTTTAATAGATGCTCCTTAATTAGTACGGCTAAGTATGTGTTGGGGGAAGAAAATGGCACAAAATTGAACAGTTCTGATTTTCTGAATGTTGACGTGAAGGAGCTATAGAGAGTAGGTACGGAGCATCAGGACAATATGTCAGTATGAAGAGCGTAGTCTAATGGATTGTAAAAAATAGGCTGTGAGTTTCAGATTTGGGGAAAATTATGTTCACTTATAAATAAGGAACCGAATAGTTGAAAGTTTTCATTCAAGCAACCAGAGCAGATATTTAGTTTTTAGCCATATCATGATTTTTCTGCTATTATTTTGCTAATTTGGTAGCATTTGTCTCTGTAGACTAACCTACCTGAATTCGAGGGACCAGAGAAAATTGTTATCCGGCGCTTTAGCGATTTTGAGTGGTTGCATGATCGACTTGCTGAAAAGTACAAAGGCATTTTTATACCTCCCCTTCCAGAGAAGAATGCTGTTGGTAACATGGCAAATTATAGTTTTCTTAACAACATATTTCTTATATCCTCTCTAGAATGGAACAATCTCTGGACTACTGAACTGTGGTGTCAGTAATGTGTTCCCTTGCTTACTGGGGTGTTGTTGTTTTTCTTTACCCTCAGAGAAATTCCGGTTTAGCAAAGAGTTCATTGAATTGCGGCGTCAAGCTCTAGACCTATTCATCAACAGAATAGCTTCACACCCTGAACTTAAGCAAAGCGAAGATTTGAGGGCATTTTTGCAAGCAGATGAAGAGGTAAAGAATTTGCATGAGCCGAGTGCCACATTTTCGTTGTTAACTTTGGATCCATATAATTATATGTTTTTTTGCTAAGTTTTCTTGCATAAATTCTTGACTCTTCAGATCCATGTTACATGTACTTTGTGACATATGAATGATAAGTTGTATGGAAAGTTCTATCATATCTGTCCTTATGGTAGCTGTTAATAGTCAAGTAACTGTTGGGCCAACTGACATATGCGTGTTTTGTATTGCATCTATGGTTTGCAATGTGATCATTTTATTTGATTTTACACTGAAATTTCCATCAGAACAAAATAAAGCAATTTCATTGCTTAACTAAAAAGAGCCCACCAGATACTCCAATGTGCGATCATTTGAATCAATATTGTGGCTTCTAGTGCAGACTGTGCAATAGTCGTTTGCAATCTTGTGCATCATAAGGCTGATCCTCTGTTAGTTGTTTTCTTGGAACTTTCTATGTCTATGGTTCCATGCCTTATATATCTCGGTTAATTTTACTAAAGAATTCCTTGTTAGTTACTTTTGATAGTTCCTTCAGCTCATATTATTGTTTTGTTTTGCCTGAGTATCAAGCAGAAAATGGATAGAGCAAGGTCTTATGAGACTGGTATATTCAAGAAGCCTACAGATTTCATACAGATGTTTAAGGTATCTCTCCAATGTCCAGCAAGACATTCTTGATATTACCATAATACTGCCTTTGATAATAAGATTATAAAAGAATGCCATGGTGTCAACTCCCCCTTTTCCTCTCAATACTGAAATTTCACTTACTGATTAATAATCGGTGACCGTTTTTTTAGGATGTACAGTCAAAAGTCAGTGATGTTGTTCTGGGAAAAGAAAAGCCTGTGGAGGAATCTACTCCTGAATATGAGAAGCTTAAACATTACATTTTTGAGCTAGAAAATCATTTAGCAGAGGCCCAGAAACAAGCATTCCGCCTTGTGAAAAGACACAGAGGTACATCTGTTATCTTAGAAAAATAAATCCCTTTTTGATTTTATCCATATTTTAAGATTCTTTGCAAGTTTGATGGTCCATTCTCATGGTAAGACTTGCTTAGTGACAGTCCGAATCTGCAATGGCAGTAAAAATGGTATGCTTGCTCAAAATTTAGTCTTTCAAAATAAAAAAGTAATTGACCTGGTGCATGATATCATAATGAGCGCAAGCCTGCTGCTCAAGGGCCATCAACAATATCTCAACTTCCTCTCTTGGTTATGTAATTTTGTAACTGGATTGTAAGATCAATTACACAATCCTGATTTTCATTTTTTAGAACTTGGGCAATCTTTGGCGGACTTTGGGAAGGCGATTAAGCTTTTAGGTGCTTGCGAAGGGGATTTCATGGAAAAGGTGTTTTCTGAAGTTGGTTCGAAGTCAGAGATGTTGTCTGTAAAGCTTCAAAGAGAGGTAATCAATAAAATCTTAAAATAATTCCACTTGGTATTAATTACCATATAACCAGCCCTTTCAGTGTTTCTATAACCTAATGATGTCAACATTCTGTTACTATAGGCAGACAACCTTCTCTTTAAATTTGAAGAACCTTTGAAAGATTATGTTGGTGCTGTGCAGTCAGTAAAAGTTAGTATTTCTTTCCCTCGCCGTGTATTAACTGTAAATAGAGAATTGCTTATAATGTTGAAGAAATGTCGATAAAATTGAGGTCATGACTTATCTTCTCATGTTCTTGACAGGCAACTATGGTGGATCGAGCCAATGCTTTCAGGCAGCACTTTGATTTAGACCAGGAGAGGAAGTATAAAGAGCTTAACCTGTATGTTTTGCATATTGTATTTACCAATTTCGTGCTCAGTGACAGTGGATCTTAATTAATGAGGAAAATTTTCCTGAGCATGCGTTTTCACCTTTAGGATAATACCTAAGCAAGCTTGGGCCCTTTCAAATTAAAGATCCTTACGATTGAATAATCAAATCCCTAATCTCGTAGCACAACACAGGGTCTAAGATCCTTGTAATGTTGATTTCATGGTTGTTCCATACACCTGAAAAGTTTATAATCCTGTTCTTACTGCAGTGAAAAATTGAAGTTCATGAACCCTGAGAAGTTTTCTGAAACAGAACATGAGTTCAGAGAGGCAAGTTCTATTTCATTTTAAGGAACTCTTACAAGCGAAAAGAAATTGTGAATGAATAATTGTTTTGACTAGTTTTTTTAGACGTTCATGACTAGTGTTTTGTTGTGAGTAAATGCAGTTGAAAGCAGACAGTGAGGCGGCTACGAAGAGGTTTGAGCACATAGTTAGTGTAATGAATGAAGAGCTTGCACGTTTCCAGGAGCAGAAAACAGCTGATATTGGACTTGCATTTCATGAATTTGCCAAAGGTCAAGCAAAGTTAGCTAAAGATATCGCTGATGCATGGCGCAGCATACTCCCAAAGCTCGAAGCTTGTTCCACGTCATAAATGTAATATGTTAGCTCATGATGTTTGAGATAGTGGTGGACTGGTGGGCACTTGGCAAGTTTTAGGCTGTTTTTTCCCCAGCCAACCTTGACACCGGGTCATGTATACTTGAAAGATGGTTGTAAAATGCACCACTTGTTAGATTTAATTGACATCATTTCTTGCTGTCCGTGTGTGTGTAACCTGCTACTTTCCTTTCAATCTAGCTACTGGAATCTCTTGAGAATTATCATGAATAATGGAAAAAAAATGCTGAGCTTGGTTCCGTTTCCTGTCAACACGCTCAAGGAATTTATATCTTCATTTTGGAAATGGACACCAGGGAACTAGAAAAACAGGATTTACAGATTTGTAAGTTGCAACAACGGAGAATGCAACCCTGCATCATGTATTCGTGTGTCTCCTGCACCGTCAAACTTGTGCAATCTGAACAGACTTTTGGAGCGCCTGCAGGACAGCAGGAGCCTTCTCATGATCCGCGGCTACCCAGGTGGCTACATGTCCATCTTAGGATCATTCCTGATTGCTCAGAATACCGGCCCGGAGCCGTCCATCGCCGGAGACACCAGGCAGTCGATGTAGACCAGCTCCGGCGTCGTGCCGCCCTCGATTCGGATGAATCCTAGCCTGACTCCACCCTCCACCTGTTTGCACATGAAAAAATGTCCATCAAATGAAAAAAAAACTGAATCAAATTGGCAGCTCGTCAATCTGCCCTACCTTCAGAGACACTGGTAGTGGCAAATTGGCGCCTTGGCAGAGGCTGTTCGCGCATTGCCAAAGAACAGCATCATCAGAAGCACCAGTTGGGCTAAGGCACCGGTACATGGTGTGTGCACTTTTGACGCAAGAATGCTAACCTGGAAGAGTAACGTCTCGAACCGAGCGATGTCGATGTTGGCAGGCAGCTTCACCGTGCCGAGGCTGACTCCGTCTTCGTCGTCGTCGGCCGGCACAATGCCGTCCTTCCCCGGCGCGGTGCACGGCGGTTTGATGGACACCCTTGCCCTCAAGCTGGGGAGCTTCTCAGCTTTGTTCCAGCATCCGGCTTTGAAGTTGGAAACAGAGAGGCCATTGCACGTATGCTTCAGGAGCGTCCTTGAAGAGCAGGAGCAAGAGAGCCTGTGGACCAACAGCTGCCATGCTTGCTTTGTGCAGGGGAGGGACTTCAGAGTAGAGTACCGAGTACCAACCAGGGCTAATGAGTGCACCGGATTGACCTGTGGGGATGAGAATGGATAAAGCTGATGCCGCTCAAGCAAATTTGCTTGGCCGGCCTCCTCTTGTGGTTCAGTGTCACAAGCCTCGATCTGAAGTTCTGAACCGTTAACGTGTATTTACATAATCTCGACCGTTTACTTCTGGTGCCAAGCTTCCAACTTAAGCACAGTACTTAATACTCCCTCCGTTGTTTTTTATTTGACTTTCTAAAATCTATGTTATCAAATTTTCTAAAATTTGATTATCAATAAATTTAAAACTATCTAAATTATCTATACAAAACTTATACTATTAGATTTATTGATAAAATACTTTAATAATAGTACAAAGTTATAAACAGCAACAGTCCCAGTGGGATCTCGAAGACCTAGAAAAGGTGAAAATGTCAAGCAAAAAGGAACAGAGGGAATAATCATAAATAAGGTAATTTGCGTGACGTGTTCACCAAATGACAGTTTGGCCGAGTGGTCTAAGGCGCCAGATTTAGGCTCTGGTCCGAAAGGGCGTGGGTTCAAATCCCACAGCTGTCAATATTTTTTCTCTTTTTTGTGGCTTCTTCGCCTCTTCGGCAGCCATCAACCAATCGCTGCGTCGCGGTCGCGGCCTTGGCGAGAACTCCCGCCAAGCGAGCGATTGGCCATGGCGGCGTCTCTCCGAGCCTCGTCCGCCGCCGCTTGGTCTCCGTGGCGCCTCCTCTCCTCTTCCGTCCACTCGGACGCCTCTCACCAAACCGAAATTCGACGAGATCCAGCTGTCCCCCGAGAAGCCGTCCACCTTCACCGCCTTCGTCCTCCACGGCCTCCTCGGCTCCGGCCGAAACTGGCGCTCCTTCGCCCGCGTCCTCGCCTCCGAACTCCGCAAGCGCTCCCCTTCCGACGGTTACCTCAAACCGCTATCTGTGATATCCAACGAGAATATAGTTCATCGTCTGTTCGTAGGTAGGTAGGGAGTTCAGCGTTCGTTCGTTGGTAGGGAGGGAATCGTTTAGAGAGCTGAATTTTTGTGGCGTGTGTGTGTTTGTTTGTGGAGTGGAGGATGGTTCTTGTGGATTTGAGGAACCACGAGAGGTTGACCGGGATCAAGGGGCTGAGCCTGCCGCACGACATATCGACTGCGGCGAGGGACCTAGCCTATTTGGCGAAGGCCCGGGGCTGGTCATGGCCGGATGTTGTCGTGGGTCACTCCATGGGAGGAAAGGTGGCGCTTGATTTTGCGGAGAGTTGTTCCCGTGGTGACTATGGAGAGTTGGCTATTCTTCCCAAACAGGTGCAAAGAGTTATGTTTAGATTTCGCATGATTAATTCTGACATCCTTGTTCTTCCGCACACATTGTTTGGATTTTATAAGTGAAAATAGGTGTAGATACCCCTCCCAATACTATTGTACACAGGTTTATTTACAAAGATATCAAAGGTGATGCGGACAACAGGAATTGTGTGATTCTATATGTGACAAAGCATACTTTGAGTTGCGTACTCGGAACTCTAATCTAGCATCTCAGTACAACTCTCGAAAATTTATTGTGTATCATCTGTCACAAAGACACAGTATGTCTTGTACTCGTAGTTCATTGCTTGGCATCCTTTCTTTCTTCTGATGGTTTGGAAAGAATGGTCAGTGCAGTTGTGGTCATGCCTACTGGCTTCTGCACTAACGACACCCACACATATAGAATAACAGAACAAGTAAAGGATAATTTGTTATAGTTCTAGTTAATATGCATTCCACAACCACTACACAACTGTAGGCTACGACATGCATAATCATGCGCAGAAATGATGTGCGTGGAAGCAAAATTTGGCTAGAACTTTTGTAAAACCTGCTCTATTAGCTTGGATAAATGTTTTATAGCTCAAATCTTTCATGAAGTAGTTTTTTTACTCAAAGCACCAGAAGAACATTAGACATGCCTCGCATTTCAAAGGTCAAGTGGCTCGGTTACTTTGATGCTCAGGATAAATAATGTTTAATGGCCAAACTGCAGATATTTGTCCTTGGCGTGTAAATCTGTAATACTTCCAATGAGCAAGAAGTATAGTCCTGCTAATTATCAAATTGTTGATTGATGCCTGTCTCGTCCAATGATTAACTTGCACTGTAGATGCAATCATGCAAGCAGCCATAGTGTTGAAGCCTTGAAGGATAGAAAATATTTCGGCTTTTTCAGGATGTTTAGCATGAACGATCAATGATTCACTTTTGTTCAGATCCTTAATGATAATGCCTGCTTACTATCAGGTGGGTTGTCGACCACATGCTCAGCCTGGGATTTTCGAAAACACTTTCAGACTGGATTGGCAGCAACTTAAAGAAGGACAGTGAACATGTGACTTGGGCTTTTGATCTTCAGGCTGCCATAGACATGTTTAATTCTTATAGGTAAGATTCGGTTTATTCTTTACTTTGATTACACTTCCCCCGTGTCTGATTTTTTGTCCGTCTTGGTATCTTCAATTGGTGAACTAGCTCTCGTGCAAGTTTGTATCATCCATGAACATAAAAATTGCATGTTTATGTTAATCATACAGCTGTATATTTAATGCTTTGCTGCAAACTGAGTTTAAGTTATTGTTAATTTTCAGAGAAAGGAGCTATTGGACACTGCTGGAGCACCCACCAAAAGGCTTGGAGATTGCAATAGTGCAAGCAGAACGCAGTGATAGATGGCACCCTGATGATGTTCAGAGGCTAAAAGCATTGTCAATAAGAGAGCAAGCCTGATGCAGGGAAAGTGTCTCTTCACGTTCTCCCCAACTCTGGCCATTGGGTTCATGTGGACAATCCCAAGGGGCTACTGGAGATAATAGCACCTAACTTCCTGTCAACTGTTCAAAACTGACTAGACTGTCAACTGGAACCTTCGTTTAGTGTGACATGTCATGACCACTGGAAATCCCACATCGCTAAACGACCAAACCATTCCCCGCTTTAAATCCACAGCCGCATGGAAGCGTAGCGGGGTCGTGGTGACGGTCTGCCGATCACCGGCCCTCTCCGTGCGATGACCCACCAGCACGGCTCTCTCGTGCCAATGTTATCAACCAAATCATCTTATGTTTATCTGGATGTTGCAAGAGCCAAGAAGCACTCGCTTTCTTTGGAGCTATGAAATTCGCGCCATTTCACTGTCCATTACCCGTACGTTGGAAACGTCGCAATTCACCGATAGCAGCCCAGCCACGGAGGAAGGTGCTGACGAACAAACAAAATGGTAAAGCGCCAGGCCAACCACCAATCAAAACACATCTCTGGGAGTCTGATCCAGATCAAATTGATCCATAGTTACAAACTGACAAGCACACACGAAAAACGCCAGCTTTTGCTGCTGAGAGAGCAGTAGCAGTAGCCACGCCGCTCCGCTTCCTCCATGGATCCCGCGAGCGGCGGCATCGGCGCGGGCGCCGAGCCCGACGCAGCGGGCTGGCGCGCCCGCGCGGCGGGCGGCACGGAGGACGCCTGGTTCCGCGCCGTGCCGGGCGGCACCGGTACGACGCTACTCGCGCTCCGCCTCTCGCGCGGCTCCGCGGCCGAAGCGGCGGCAACCCTCCAGGCTGCGCTCCGCTCCCTCCAAAACGCCCACCCCGTCCTCCGCGCCCACCTCCGCGCGTCCCCCTCCGGCCCAACCCTCGCCTTCCCCTCCCCCTCGCCGCCTCCGCCTCCGCTCCTCCTCGCGCCCCGCCCCGCGGTCCAATCCGCGCCCGACTTCCACTCCCTCCTCGAGCGCGAGCTCAACCGCAACCCCTGGGCAGCCGCGTCCTCGCCGGAGCCCGACGCGGCCCCGGTGCTCTTCGCCACGCTCTACGAGCTGCTCCCGCCCACGGGCAGCGTGGCGCTGTTCGTCCGGATCCACACGGCCGCGTGCGACCGCGCGGCGTCGGCAGCGCTGGTGAGGGAGCTCGTCGCGCTGCTGGGCGGTGCGGGAGCGGGCGACCGGGAGGAGGAGGCGGCGGCTCTGGAGGCGGCGCTGGAGGAGAGGATACCGCAGAGGGACACGTGGAAGCCGTTCTGGGCGCGGGGGTTGGACTTGGTGGGTTACTCCATCAACGGGCTGCGCACGTCGACGCTGCCGTTCGAGGAGACCGGCACGGAGAGGTCGACGCAGATGGTGCGCCTCGGCTTCGGCCGCGAGGAGACGGCGAGGCTGTTCGATGTTGAGTTCGACCTTTTTCTTGTTTCTCCAGACTTCCAGTAGACCAGTTGATGGTTACTGCGTTTGCGACGATTACTGATTCTTAGCACATTGTCATCTAGGCGTGCAAGGAGAACGGAGTGAAGCTTTGCGCAGCCATGGCTGCCGCCACGCTTCTAGCTGCACGGCAGTCGAAGCAACTGCAGAGCGGCCAGCAGGAGACGTACTCCGTTGCGACCCTGATCAATTGCCGAAAGTTTCTTGAACCAGCTTTGGATGATCACAATGTTGGTGAGTCCCTGAAGCAACCACAAGAATCTGTCGTAGTATTTGTGTTAGATTTAATCTTGACTTAAGAGTCCTAGCGTAATTGAGTTTGATTTTATCTGTAATTCGAGTTGAAGTAGTGTCCAATTCGAAGTCCTAGTCGTGTGCTATTAGGAGTTATAGGCATATAAATTGAGATGCGTGTAACCAGTTTATGGATTACAATATTTGCGAGAAATAAAGAGAAGAAATTTAGGGCAATATTTGTAACGATTGGTATCAGAGCCAAACCTTGAGTTCTTCTGCTGGTGCCCCGGGGGGTGATCTTTGCTCCGGGGGCGGCCACCGTTGCGTGCCGCTGCCGAGCGCAAGGAGGAGCGGAAGGCACAGGCCAAAAGGAGGAGTGCCGGCGGCCAACCTGGTCGATGAGGTCTGGAAGAGGCCGGCAAAGAAGCGGCTGGCTCGACGACACGGCAAGCAGCAGAGAGAGAGCAACCGCGCGCAAGAGCTTCGGGTGAAGGCCACGCTTGTCTCACGAGTCCATTACCGGCCAAAGACGTGTCAGAAGACCAAGCCGGTCGCCCACAGGCTGCTCCTGAGACTGGCCAAGAAGTGCTGCTCTCTCGTTCACTAGACACAAGAAAAGCAAGAAGTCATCAAAGAAAAAACTAGCGTTGAAGCAAGATTTTGCCTTCCATCAGATCTCGATCTCCGTGCCATCCATATCATGCAAAACACCAGCGTTTGCCACTGCATCACGTGGAGAAAAAAAGAGGAAAATTTTCAATTGCCAAACAGCACACGGCATCAATAGTAGAAGCGGCAATTCAGGCGAGCAGCAAGAGCAAAAGCGCAAAGATTAAGAAAAAAAGAGAAAAAAGAAAAACAGTTTTTTCTCCGTTTCTCTCGGTCCAAGAGACTTCAAAGTAGCCGAAATTCTTGATCTGTGCTCAAGATCATGTCGCGTACTTCGGGAAGCGGTGTCGCCGGCGACGAGGTATCATCCGGTTCGATGGCGAAGGAGAGTTCCGCTATCTCGCTGCATTATCCGATGCTCACAGAGAGCAATTATGCAGCATGGGCAATCAAGATGAAGGTGTACATGAAGCGCTCAGCGAAGATGAAGTGCTCTGAAGATGAGTTGAATCAGGGACGTTTGAGTTGTGTCGCCGTCCAAACTCAAGCAAGATGGGAAAAAAGTTAGAAAGTCAAGATTAAGGGGGAGATTGTTAGATTTAATCTTGACTTAAGAGTCCTAGCGTAATTGAGTTCGATTTTATCTGTAATTCGAGTTGAAGTAGTGTCCAATTCGAAGTCCTAGTCGTGTGCTATTAGGAGTTATAGGCATATAAATTGAGATGCTTGTAACCAGTTTATGGATTGCAATATTTGCGAGAAATAAAGAGAAGAAATTTAGGGCAATATTTGTAACAATTTGTGTAGCGTGAGCTAATGTACAGTACAACTAAGAGAAATGTTCACGCGCAACAGCTCTCTGACACTGTTGATGTTGCAGGGTTCTTCCATTCTGCTATCACCAACACGCACACGATACATGGAGAGGAAGGACTGTGGGAGCTGGCCAAGAGGTGCCATGACTCCTACACCAATGCCAAGAACAACAAGAAGCACCTCACCGACATCAGCGACCTCAACTTCCTCATGTGCCGGGCCATCGAAAACCCCCAGCTGACAACGGCTTCTGCGCTCCGCACAGCGCTCGTCTCCGTATTTGAGGAGCCGGTGATCTACGACCTGTCCGATCTTCAGAGTATGGCTGGTGTGGAGGACTATGTCTGCTGCGCCACCATGCATGGCATTGGCCCGTCGATCGGTGTGTTCGACTCTGTCAGGGACGGCCAGTTGGATTGTGCGTGCATGTACCCGTCACCTCTCCACTCCAGAAAGCAGATACAGGAGGTCTTTGACAAGGTGAAGCAGATTTTACACGAAGGGAGCAACGCATCTGATGAAAAATTTGAAGACTGCACCTAGTAGATTTCACGAGCGATCTGGTCCTCTGCGGTAAATAAAATTGCAATGCATTTGTTGTGTCATGCCATTGATGTTGCACATTCAGGTGCAATTTGTAATGCATGTACCGCTGAAAAATTGAACAGTTGACAGACATTAGTTATGTCTGAAATAAGTGCCAACTTCCGACTCCTGGTGCTTTTGTTTGTACCACACCTGTTAAATTGTCCGTTCCTAGTGGTTAATCTGTGTTCTGTAATTTAGCCTAACGTTTATGCAGCTACCTTGTCATGTTTAGCGAGGTTATATACATGGTCCGTCGCTGAGGAGCTGAGAAAGCAGATTTAGTAGGACCAAACAACAAAAAAAGCACCCGATGCGATAAATGAACATGTAATCTGATCGATGTATTTCAATAGCCGATTGCACTTGGATGCAATCAGTAACCTTTATATGAATTGCTGGAAGAGGTCTTGTCAAACTGTTCTCCAGCGTAAAACATATGTAATTCATGATCTGCACATCCAACATATCAGCAGTGAGAGAAGGTAGGAATGTAGGATACGATATGATGTATCGATCGTCAAAACAAGCGGTTGGCATAATTTGATCACGCACGGCATTGCGCGTAAAAACATCTCGAGGGTTGGATGGTAATGGGAATCTTCATTGCAATTCGTGAGACCCGAAGCGTAACCCATGATAGTATATCTCTGGTCAAAATCCACATGATGCAAAAAAAATCCCAAATTAATACATGCTAACAAAGAAATGCTCAAATAGAATCTGGGAGAAAACCTCATTCGCTTAATGACCCTGCCATGCATCAGAACTATCTTTATTTTTAGGATTGAGAAAAACTATCAAACAGTATACCCCTCTATCATGCTCCTTCGCTCCTTCTCCCTCCTGAAGCACCGCTGCTCCCTCTCTCTCCCGCCGCTCCTTCCCTCTCGTGCTCCCTCTCGCTCCCATCAGCCACTCCCTCCCTCCTCCTCCTCGTCATCCCCTCACTCTCCTCTGCTGTCAGATCCGGCTCCCCCGCTATAGGTTCATCCTTCCCCTTAGGCATAGAAGGAGGTCGAGGGGAGGCAATGGCTTGGTGGTGGGCAGCGGCCAGGGCGATAAGCAGGGTAGGAGGGCAATGGGCGGAGCCGAAGGGCGGTAGTAGCGGTGGCTGTGGCAGTTAGGTTGAGCGGGACGATACAGTGGGGAGGGGTCGGGAGGCTAGCGGCAAGGCGATGACGGCGTCGTTGGCCGCGGGTGGTAGTGGAGGGGGCGAGGGTGGCGGAGGAGCTGTGCGGAGCTACTCCAGAGCATAAGAAGAGAAGGGGAGGGGAGGGGAGCAGCAGCGCTTCAAGAGAAGAGAGGGGGAGGGGAGGGGCGATGCAAGGGAGAGAGTATGTCGTCAGGAGGCATCCCGACAGCATACCGTGGGGTAGTACTTCTCTTTAGGATTTCATGCAGGCGCCGCCAATTACGAAGCCACGAAACAAAATGGAAGGCCTCGCATTACACCTTCCGTATTTCTTGCTTTCCTAAGCATGACAACCCTAGCTCGCGTCCTATGTGTGGCGCCCTATGTCATTACCCCGAGAGTAATAACACTTAAGCAACGGATTACTATTCGTTTGCTCAGTAAAACACCGCTCCAATGAATAGTAAGCTTTATTAAAGTTACGCAGCAGATCAATAAATACAAATTGTGCATTCATACAGTTATTAGCCACGCAAAACTATGGTCTTAATTACAATTTATTTAAATACAAAGGAGATACGGGGATTTATACCCAATCTCTTGAAGACCCTGCTACAGTGAACGTCTACTTGTCCCAACAATTGTATATGGTGTCCATCTCACCCTGGTCCTCGGTGTGATCGCCCTTGTCCATGCAACCTCATCCATGCTTGCATATCCTGCATCCCACTCGAGGTGTTCTCCAGTCAGATTGGGGTCTAACTAAGGGAAGTAATAGCAATGGTGAGTACTAGTGTACTCAGTAAGCAATAATAGCAAAGATGCAGTGTATAATTCTTTTCTGTTTCTTTATCACATTTTCTAGATCCCTCTCTAGAAACTATGTTATCAAATTAAGTTGCAAAATTTAATTGATGAAAAGACTACTAATCATCTAGTGAGAAGAAGGACCCCTAGTGGTTTTCATAACCTCCAATCCAAGAGACAGACATAAATTCATGATTTTTATTTAGCACTACACATGCATGTGTCACTGTACCCATAACTATTAGGAGCTCTCTTGAAACTAGGTATATCGTATTTTCTTAGATGTGGTGCCAAGTTTGGAGTACGGAATATTTTCCCATGTATGTTATTAAATCTCCACCCAAATATTTTTCATCAGTGGTCCAGGGAAGTTTATCACCCTCATGCGGCACCCACCGACCTTAAATAGATGTTGGTTGGGCCGATTATCCCTTTACCTAACACTCCACCTGTGCTAATATATGTTCCTCAGGTCCCCCACTTCCGGACTTGAACTACCGGTCCTGGGTTTCTCCACTCATTATACTACTTACTCATTGTGGAGAAAATAGTAATGTAACATGGTAGCATTTTCTACCCATAAAACGGTAATATGGATGGAACTTATGTACAACCCCTTTCTAAGTGAGAGTTTGTTGGTCCTTATATTATATCCATATGTAAAGGGTCTCACCTTCTCTCTCTTTCCTGACTAGGCCCCCTTTACCATCCTATTAGTTACTCTTGCAGCCCAACTGCTCCTCTTAGCTGGACTGTTCTTTCCTCATATCTCTTTCTTTCATCTCTTTTATTTGATTTGGTTTTGAAATATAGTTTTTATGCACATATAAATTAAATGGTACAAGAATGTAGTTTTTTTCATTTAATATAACTATGTGAATGATCAAGAACAAGCTTGCCTTCATAATCATAGGAAATCTCGACGTCAACCATGGCTGGATCCGCTACTTCTGTCTGAGTCGATTAGTCTTCTGCATTTAATGAGTAGTCATATGGTTTAGAAATATGTATCTACTTGGGTAATTTATAATTTTATATAGTTTGTTTCTCTTTATTCAAAGGATTTCTAGCATATTTTATTTATTTAAAATTTTGGTTGCCTGATAAGGTTAGTGTTTTCCTTGATGTTACTTTTTTCCGCTCTGCCAACTCGACTCAAGTGGTCCTCTAATAGATGTATATATTTATTGGCTCACCTGTGGATTCTTCTCTCACTGCTCTGCTCTTGTGCATGTAAAGCCACATTTCACAAATCCCCAAATACCAATTCCTGTATTGGATCCTAAGGGTCTGTTTGGGAGAGCTCCACCACTGAAAACGTGGATTTGGAGCAGCAGCTCCACCATGGAGCAGCTCCACCGTGAATCTGGGATCCCACCATGGAGTGTTTGGCTTGTACAGCAGCTTCAGATCCACGAAATTGAGGTTTTGGTGGGAATGGCCACTTTTGTGTGTAACCAGTGGCATTGGTGGGTAATTACCACCCAACTCCACGGTGGAGCACCCCTTGAGGAGCTCCATGAAATCCATGGATCTGGCCCTCAGATCCAGGATTTTGGTGGATCCAGATTTCGTGGAGCTGGAGCGTTTGGGTAAAATTTCGTGGAGTGGAGCTGTTTTTCGTGAATCTGGAGCTGATAAAGCTCTCCCAAACAGACCCTAAAACATAAACACCATATCTCTCTCGCACTGGTTCCTGACTACCCTATCCCAACACCAAACACACTCACACATGCCACGTGCCCACCCACGCACACATACACACAACACGGCACATCACTCACATGCATAGCGCATGGCACACATGCAACCAATGCACATATGCACAACACCGCGCACAGCACACACACAACTCACCCACTCCTTTCTCTTTGGCTCCCCTCCCGTCGACTCTGTCCCTTCGGTTTTCTCAACACTTCATCGACGCTGGCTCGCTGCCATCCATTTGGTGCTAGGACTCCTCCACTGTTTTCTCCCCTACACTACTTCCCTCTCCTTCCTTGGGTTCCTTTATCTCAGCCGCGGGCCACTCGGTTCACTTGGAGCTAGTGCAGTGGCATCGTTGTCCTTTGCGTCGGTCTCGTCTCCGGTCGGTCCCCACGTCTCATACCCATCCCCTCTAACCAGATTCGGTGCCAGTGATGTCGGATCTGGGCACAGCCCCACCGAATCGCATCTCCCCTTTTCCCCTCGAGAAGAATTCGATCTACTTGGTTCTCAATCTTTTTGCGTGTTTAAGTTGATTTTTGGTTTTATCCTACTCATGTGCATGTGGTGATGAAGCTAATTAGCGATTGAGTAGCTATGATAGGACTTGGAAGTCAGCTTGCACCCGGGAGCTCGACAGCTTGCCAAGGGCGCACGGGTGGCCATTCTGCTATTCACTGCTGTGGCCTGACAACGTTGACCGTCGCGGCCTCCTCCAGCCAATGTGAGATTGGCTCCCTTCTCTTCTACCTAAGATCATTTCTCTACTTGGTCGGTGGGGCTCGTGTTGTGCTATGTTGGATTAAAATGGATGTGGGGGAATGATCTACTTGGCTTGGTTTGGCTGAAAATGGGAAGATGATGTTGAGAGCAAGTATTATAAGAGGCTGTAAGCTGGCTGTATGCTGAGATGGAGGAGAGAGAAGAGGAGAGAGAAGAGAGGTGGGCTGTAAGCTTACAGCCAGCTGAAGCACAAGAACCAAGAAACTTTGTGAGAGGAAGGGATAGGTCATACAGCCTTCAGCTAGCTGTAACTACTATATGAGTAGGCTGATAAGTGGGCTGTAAGTATCCATACAGCCAGCTGAAGGCTGTATTATAAGACTTGCTCTGATGGTGGTGGTAGCAGTAAAGCTCCCCACGTGCTCTCGGTTGGCTACTTGGTCCCCCTTCCGTTCCTTGTCAACTTGGTGTGGTCCTAGCAGTTGTCAATGGTTCTGAGCCATCAATGCCGCCGTCCTCGCTTCGTCGTCTTCCCCAACTCCTTTTTCTGGGCTTCCCTCCTCATTACTCCCTCTGCTACCTCTCTATCGGGTGTTATGGCTGGATTGTGGAAGTGTTGGCCTTGTGGGAAACTGGGAATGCTGGCTCGACGGTCTTTGTGGGAATGCTGGCTTTCGGTGGTCTTTGTGGGAATGTTGGCTTTGGTTAGGGCAGTGGGAATGTTGGCTTCGGTTTGGGCAGAGGGATGAACTTGGAATGGGAATAGGGTTGGTGATGTTTGGTTCTCTCCTGGTTGTGCAATGAAGTGAGGGGATGGATGCTAGTGTTGGCTGTTATTTAAATTAAATTAGCTATTTATATTAATTACTAGTGTGGATTGTTTCACTATGACCTTGTTTAGGAAAGCTGTAACTTTTTTTTTTTACTTTCTGGCTGAAAAGTAGTTGTAGCTTTTCCACCAATTTTAATGACAATGTCTCAACTTCAACCCAAGTCAGGAAAACACCTCTGATTTAACTTTTCAGCTTTTAGTCCATTGTACGCCATATTTATATTGGCTTCTAAAAGCTACTTTTTTTTTACAATAAATAGCTTTTCTACAATACCTACCTTTCAAATGCAATATCTTTTTAAGGTGATGTCTACTAATTAATTGTAGTATATACTACAGTGACTTCATTTATATCGGCCAAAATGGCACACAAGTATCTCTTTTTCAACAAGTTTTTCTGTAAACTGTTACTATTCATTAACCAAAACTAAAAATATATATGAATAGGCGTTAAAGCTAGCTTTTGGCTTATCTCATAAGCTGCTTGAAAGCTAGGCCGTTTGGGGAGCTTCGAGCTTTTCTCGATCAGTCGTTCGTCGATCAGCGCAAACTAATCTCCTCTGTTCTCGATCTTTCTCAGCAGTTAGCATCGAGGCTTTGGATCTCTTAGCGTGGTCGCTTCGCCGAGTGTGCTCATGACTTCGTGCAGAGGGGTTTGCTTGGCTCTCGTGGCTGCGGTGCTTGCCGCGCCCGTGATGTCAGTGGCCGACGTGATATGGGCTCGCACCGGGAACCAGCGCCCGTGGGACGCTCATCTGCCACGCCGCCTTCGGCGTCACCGTCCAAGCCGCCGACCGCGCATGCGCCGGTCTCTCCTGCCCGGTCGCCGACCGCGGCGTCCCCGGGGCCATGTCCATCCGAAGAGCCCGCCAAGGCGCCGTCGTCTGACGCCGTTGCTCCTGGCACGACGTGGACGTGGACTCAACCGGTGGGCACGCACGGCACATTGCCCACTGCTGATAGCAGCAGCGCCACGCCCGGCGTATCGTCCGCCTGGACGGCCGCGGCCTTGTCATTCGCTGGCGTGGTGACCGTGATGCTGTCCTAAGTTCGTTGATCCGTCCGATATCTAAATTAGTTATCTTGTGCCATCTAGTAGTAAAGTAAGTTTTGTCATTAGTCGAGTGTAATAGGGTAGTAGAGTGTAGCAGGGAACCGGAAAGTTTTGCCATTAGTAACCACTGTTCGTGTAATCGAGCAGGGTTTCATTGTTTCGTCACAAATTTCAAAATGCGTGTTTCATATTTTTGCTATATTGTTTGTTTGGTTAACTGGTAGGAAGCGGTAATGGTCTTCAACACAATCATTTTGTGCAGACGGTTCCAACATCGCAGATATGCGTACAACAATGGCGAGTTGACAGATATCAGTTTACTCTGGTGACTGACGAGGGCGGGCTTGAGGCTTCGGATTCTGATTTTTTTTTTCTTCCGTTTTTTTTTAAGTTAGAAGACAGTTGAAATACATCAGCTTTTAATTTTGGATTTTTATAGTTTTTTTTTGTTTTTTTTCTTTATATTGCCTGTAAAGATATAACGATGTTTTATTTTATTTTTCTTTAATCGAATAGCTCATAAAAAACTAACATTTCTCTACAACACAATTTCAACCAACAGCCGGTTAAAGCAACACCTTAAACTGATGTCAAACCAAAGATTCTTGCAGATATATACATACGTACATCACACACTGATTCAGATCTGAATGAATAGTCGTGGATCTACATTTTGAATCAGATTAGCATCAATCTAGGAACACCAAGAAACAACCTTTTATTTTTGCGATGACCAGAAACAACGATTAATCCAAAGAGGTCAGTAACAATCACTGCCATTGCAATCACTTCAATTTTTTCCCATGTAGTTACAGACACTTTGGAGGGATAACACCATAAAAGATACACGCTTTCACAATCGCTCAGTAAACCCAAAAATTACATGGCTGCACTCCAGACAAGAAAAAAAAAAGGTTAGCATTCACAATTTACGTGGCCCATAAAGATTTGCTGCACGGTGGGGATTTAGAGATTATGGAGACTTTACAAGTAGGTGCTCATATAGTTTTGCGGGGTTGTTGTGTATAATCGATGGGATTGCATCTTCCAGACGCTCTGCAAGCGATCTGAGCATCGAGACCAGATGTCGTGTGTTTTTGGTACATCGGCATACCAGGTCTAGGTATTGCACAGCCTCCTGAGGCAAAAGACCAGTCATGAAGAAGGGGAAGAGCTTCGAGTGTGTCGCCTCCATTGTACACATCGCCTCAGATGCCCATCCGGTGTTGGACTTGTCAGAAACACTCCCCTCCTCTCTCTGCATCCGTCGTACTCCCCCTAATCGTGGGAGCAGCTCCCTCTCTTCCTCCTTGAAGTGCTCTCTGGTGTGATCCTGTCAATGTTCGATAAACTTCAGTGTCACACTAAACATGAAGAACCAGATATATGCAGCTATAAACTTATGGAGTCCTTGACTAAGATTTTTAATGCCTTATGAAGGAATTCAATGTTTTTTCGACAAACTCCATGTGCCAGAGCTCATTAGGTAATGAGCCAATTATCAGTAGTAATAAATCTTAACAGTCAGAGCTGTATCTAAGATCCTACTACATGAGCTCATTTCTACGTAGTATTCTATGGACAAATGGCACGAATATAGGCCATTTTTCGAACTATTCTTGCATGTATATACATCATTTTACAATACTATCTAAAAAATATTGAACAAACTTCAAAAGTTGTCAGTGCTTGCCTGTTTCGAGAAAATTGTCTACTAATGTTCTCTGAACATCTGTCAACTATACTACCTTGATGTTACCATGAGTGCACTGCAGTCCAACAGCGTACACAAGTCTCAAGCGTGTAACAAAGATTTCTGACTAGTGTCATAACCAAAATGAGGCATCCATGTGGAAGTATAGTTGCAGCATGTGCAATCTTAATAGTCTGCAGACCTATGTTAGGCCCAATTCTTTTCAGATTGTGGTTTCTCCCGAACAAACAAAATGGGATAGCTTTTCCGCCACCTTTTCGAAGCGGCATATCAGGACAGCCTCTTCAACGCGGCTTATCGGCATTCGGTATATTCGTACAAGCGCTCATGTTAGGGCTAAAAGGCTTTTCTGCAACCATAAGCTGAAAAGAACCCACCCTCAAACTGTAGGATCGTATAATGCAATCAAAGGGGGTGAATGATTGCCTCCGCTTCTTGAAATCTTTACGTAGTCGATGAATAACCCGACCGCTCGAACGAACACTTGATGCTCAGCTTTGCTCGTAGTCATACGCGTCGCCCAAATAGCAAACACCAGAAATCACGAACCAGATTGATTCAAGATGTTCTCTATTGCTGAATTTCTGTGGATTTACAAAGTACCCCCACAAGCAACCTTAAAAACCCTAGCACAAAAGGCTACCTCCAAATACCGTGACTAAACCCTTAGCCTTTACCTGCTTCTATATGCTAAAACCTTAAACCGTGTTCAACTCAAACACGAATACAAAATCTTATCTCTACCTCAAATTAAGGGACCTGATACCCTTCCTAACATGGGTTTTATCAAAACACTCAATCTTCTCAGTTATGGATTCCATCCACAACTCATAACTCACCACGTGACGAAGCCTCTAGGACACACCTCCTGTAGCCTCATCAACTTCCATGATGAAGCCTCCAGGACACACCTCTCGTAGCCTCATCAACTTCCGTGATGAAGTCTCCAGGACCACACCACCCGTAGCTTATCCACGCATCAACACCTTTACATCCAACATTAGACCGACCACCTCGCGTGACATCCTCAACCGTCTAGACCTCAGATTTTCCCATCCTAGTCCCGGTCCTCCTCGTCACCGACTGTGATCGTCTCTACGCTCATCTGCACATGCAAAGACCAAAGAAAATTTTCTCGGCACAAGTTCTTCACAACTTGACCGTCATCAGCACACACACTCGAAACACAATTTTAACCATCTACCAGCATCACATAGGTCATCTACGACCACAAAACCCATCGCTATCCAGAAAACAGCCTCAGATAACTCATTACAACCGCTAGCTCAACGAGTACTCGAAAACAACAAGTATTCGGGAATTATCATCACTTCGCTCAAAACATTCAGGAAAAACAAGCACCGCTACCGACCACATATGCATCGAGTACCGAGTACCAATCGCTACGACTACCGATCACATACCACAAATCTTCGACAACCGATCGCAACACTTACGACCGCGAAAACCACAACTATTGAGTAAGAAGTCTTGCCGACTACCGAGTACCAAGCACTACCCACGACTATCGTTCACTGAGTATCGACCTCATCCACTAATCACCGACAGCTATGCACCAGCCAGTCATACCACTGGCCTAACACGAGTACTCGAAGATCACAAGGATGAAGCACTCGTATCGACCAAGAAATCTACGAGTACCAATCGTGAAGCCAACAGCAATCGATCGCAAAGCCTTCGACTACCGATCGTGTGGTCTACAACAATTGGCCGAAAAATTGAAGACAACGACAGTAAACCGTGAAGTCTACAACTATGGCAACAATCCTCAAAGTCTACGACCATAATCACAAAGTCTACATCTGCGACCATCAATCACAAAGTCTACGATTATCGAATATCAACCGGTTATTATAGCTACGACCATGGAAAGCACTGTAGTTACGACCATGAAAAGCACTGTAGTTACGACCATAAAAAGTATTGTAGCTACGATTACTTTCAGTGGTCGTTCTATCGTGGTCAAAGTCAAAAGTGGTCGAAGCCAGACATGGTCGAAATCGGACATGATCGAAGACTGGTGTGGTTGAAATGCCATGGTCGAAGGCTACAATGATTGACTTAGTGTGGTCGTAAAGCGCTCAGACCTCCAATGGTACTCGAACACCGTTCGATCCTCTTGGACCACTCGAACACCATCCGATCCTAGATGATGAAAAACGATCACTCTATCTTTCGGACTGGTCCGAACAGTCACAACAAGCCGATCCACCCGATTGTAAATCAATGGTCGAAAACCAAGCTGATGTTCGGACTGGTCTGGACGTTCCGATGCTGATCGGACCATCAAAACGACTTAGATAAAGATTGGATGGTCATGTCTTCGCTGATCGGACTAGTCCGAACATTCCGACAGTGATCGGACCGTCAAAATGATTTAGATGAAAATCGGATGGTCTGAATGTCTTCGCTGATCGGACTGGTTCGATCAGCTTCTTCTTCGCAATTCAAAACCACTCGAAGCCAAAACATTTGACTACAATCGACTGAAACTTTCGCGAACATAAATTCTAAAGCAATTTAAATATCAATTATTTATCATCACTTTCAATCATGACCACACATGGTCTAACACAAACTCATTTCATCAGCTTGGTACGCAGGCGGCCGGCCGGGGCTTGGTAAGGCTGAGCCTCACCTCCTGGCGCCCCACGGGCGACGGCGCCCGGCGGCCGGCCCGAGGAGGCCTGGCGACGACGACCTGTGGCAGCGAGGAAGTCTCGACGGTGGCGGCAACCTGAGGTAAAGAAAAGCTCGAAACAAGTTCATGGGGTGAAAGAGGAAGGCTAGGTAGTTCTTGGGGAGAAAGTAATTGGCTTGAAGCTCACTAGAGGAGAAATGGCAGTGGAGGCGGCGGCTTTCGGCCGAACTTGGGGAAGACAATGACGCGCGGTGCCCCTGTGTACCAAACCCGAAATTAGTTGAGGGAAAATGTAGAGCGCTCTCGGGAACACGTTGTGACGCGAGCAAAAGTGGGAAGAGCTGACCAGATTAGCCGGAACAGCGAAGTTGGGTGGCGTAGGCGGCTCCATGGTCACCAGGGAGGAGAAAGAAGACTACCGGCCGCGCTCGAGCAGGACAGCGACGAGGCCATCCTCTACCTCGTTGAGCGCCGCGGCGGCCATATGCTGGAGCGGGTTCTACTTGGGCTCACGCAGTACTGTGCCAGAGCCGCTCGCATTGCCCCCTGGTGATAGTGGTGGTCAAAATTTAGAATTTATCGTGTTCTTGGTGGCTGGGAGCTGGGGCGTTCGATTTGGCCGATGCAACCCAACTCCCAATCTAATCGAATCCAACCCAAGACGGGAGGCCAGGTCGGCGACGGCAAACCGATTTTTTCGCCTACTCAGTTTTGCCAGAGAGAGAGAGGAAGTGGGGGAAGAAGTTTGCCTTTTCGTAGTCAACTTAACAGGATAATAACAGGAGATGGACGGAAGTGGATCAGAGGGATACAAAATTTCAGTCCGACGGCATACAAGGAAACTTAAATTTTGTCGGTGGCAAATAAGAAAACTCACAAACTTTCGATGATAAATAAGAAATTTTCTTTTTTAAAAAAAAAAACTTGCCCAGGCGATCCTTTTGTGAAAGCGGTTAAGGAGTTTGTATTTGTTAGTGTATACCTTGTGTATTTGTTAGTGCATATCTTTTAATAAAATTCTGGGTCCGCCATTGGTTATGTGCGAGGTATTTAAGTCACCAATAGAAGATTATGCCAATGAAATTAGAGATCAAGTGAGAATGATATATTTGTAAAATACTGTGTTTGTGATAATTTAGTTTAGCGGCTTAGCCCACCCTTAATTTTGTTCCTGGCTTCGCCACTGTTGGTACGCACATGTGGAATAGGCCCAACTGTAGCAAGGATAAAGAGCTGAAAATCCATTGTCTCGCAAAGGAACTTTCTTAAAGCTTATGGCTGAAATTTTTGAATCCAGATACTCACTTGCGATTTTGGTTCAGATGTTGGACTTTAACGTAGATCGTTAAAGTAGACTCCATCTTGAGAAAATATTCCATTTAAAAGTTCTTGTAGCAAAGTCAAAATTGCTTGGGCCAGATTGCTGGGCCAGACTGCTGCACCCTACTCCCCAAAAAAACTTTCGGCACACAAAATTCTAATGTATTGATAGAGCTGTAAGCAATAGCAATGGTGGCGAATCTATATCCAATTTTGAAGAATGAAGACACAAAATTAGCCCTATAATGTGTGTTGCTGAAAGCTTGAAAAACATGTTTTACAGAGCAAACAAGTCGGGACAGGCTGCACCATACTTTACACTCGAACTTTCCACACACATAATCCCAATGTAGTAGTACAGCTGTATGCAATAGCCATGGTGGTGGATCTGTATCCAACTTGAAGACCAAATTAACCCTACAATGTGCTGCTCAAACTACGCAAAATTTACAGGGCAAACAGGTTGGTACTAGTCCTTATCCAGGACCACATGATCTTCTTGCTCCCTTGAAAAGTGCAAGTGTACAGTGTGAAACATAACCAACTTTTCCATAGGAGGAAAGGAATCAGTTATTTCCTCGAGTGACCTGGTGAACCCACATCATTCTCCTCCACTTCACTTTCAGTTATTCCTTTTCTGAGCATCTCTCATGGCAGGTAATTTGCTAAAGGGGTTACTGATTATGTGAGGATAACAAACACACCAACAAATAACTAGAATCACTTTTGCCTGAAGGCAGTAGAGAAGCCTTGCAAGTCACGAAAGGTGAAGTTTGCATAGCAACAACCTCCGTGAAATGACTGTTGATATGGCACACTTCTGAAGCTACCTGCAATAGTATTTTCCCCATTCTTTGCAGTATGATATTCAAACCTAGTACCAGTGTACAAGTCTAAAACAAGCTTGCAACATTTCACAAGCAATGCAGAGTACAAAACAGTGAAGCGTGAAACAGCAACCAAATGCGATTAGCGTAACCATCAAATGCATGGAAACTGTACCTGCAACGCTTTGAGGCGAACCGAGAGGTTGACCAGCACTTCATGGAAGAGTGGGCTTCCTAATTCCAACGTCAGCAGTGTTTTTATATCTTCCTTGATGCCGTTCATCATGGGCAGGTGCCTCCCGTGCTGCTCATTAACCTTATCGCACACCCCTGCACATCAGATACTTATCATTAGCCACTCACAAAAAAACATTAGATTAGATTGCAGTTAATCATATCGGGAAGCAACCACTTGGTGATTAAACAACCCTACAACTAAACTCTTGGATCGAGGGGACCTAGCAGGGCGTTTGGTCTAGTGGTATGATTCCCGCTTCGGGTGCGGGAGGTCGCGAGTTCGATTCTCGCAACGCCCCGTTTTGTTTGTTTTGACTCGAAAAATGCCAAATGGTTTGCATTTATCCATCATCAGTAGCTGTGCTCTAGTACACGACATTGCTATCTTTTGTTGGCTTCTTTTACCAATCGGAACAAAGCAAGACCTGTACAGCTAGAAAGATAGGGGAAGGCAGGCCCCTGGATCGAAGTACAGGAACACATAGAAAAAGGGAAAAACAACACTCCATCTTTATCCCTTCTTCTTGTCACAACAGATTCTCCAATTCCATCGAAATTCACCGGCACGCGTGCACTCACCAGCACAAAACCGTTAGCGAGTAGTAGGGAAATGGAGCAGGTGTCAATGGCCAATTAATGCACCTAAAAAAAATCAGTACTCCAAAAACGAACAAGGAAATGCAGATGCAGGCAGTGAAGAACCATCCAATCGCAAGTGCACCTTTTATTAGTGAGGAAATGGCAAGTGCGCCTTATAAACCCTCCCCATAAATCCTAAGGCGAAACAGCAATGCGCCGAAAAAAAATTCATAAACCAGCAAAAAAACTAGGTATGAATCTAATCAAATAGAGAATGTTGAAACAAGCTGGACCAAATGCCCCACAAAAAAGTCGATGAAAATCCAAAGCAAAATCCAATGCACGCACAGATGAATGGGTTTGGGATCAAGCTCGAATGGACCTGGAAACGAGGCCCTCTGGATATCAGGGAAGAGCACCTTTTCCTCCATCCTGGCGTGCTCCAGCATCACCTCCATGGCGTCCCCGTACCACTTCCCCACCCTCCTCACCTCGGCGACCTCCACCACGCTCCTCCCCTTCCCGGCCTTCTTCCCCCCCCTTCTTCACCATCTCCGCCACATTGCCCGCCACGCCCTCCAGGTGCCGCTCCGCGCTGCGGTGCTGCAGCCGCACCAGCTCGGCCACCTCCTCCGCAGCCGCGCCCGCCGCCGACACGCGGGAAGCCGGCCGCTCGGGAGGCGCGACGCGGGGCTTGCCCTCGAAGCGCGCGTCGACGTGGCGCAACAGGTCGTCGGCGGAGCCGGAAACCTCCGGGTCGGACGCGGAGAGGCGGAGCACGGGGCGGCCGAGCGGGGCCTCTTCGGAGGGCGTGAAGTGCACAGGCGCCGCCGCCTTGTAGAGGAGCGAGACGCGGAGGCGCCACGCGACGGGGCAGCCGTCAGAGCCGTAGACGCGGACGACGCTCTCCTGTTCGGCCTCGGCAGCGGAGACGGAGGGGGATCCGGCGAGCGCGTAGGGGGACACGGTGGTGGCGGTGGCGGCAGCAGCGGCCGTGCTCGACGTGGACCGGTGGAGAGGCGGCGACCACCGCGGCGTCGGGCGGCGGCGGCGGCGCGGGGAGGGGGAGCAATTGCCCATGGCGAATTGGGGAGGAAGGGTTTGGGAGTGGGATTGGGAGGCGGAGAGATTGGAGCGTGCCTCGCGTTGGAGCCTCGGAGAGTTGGAGGTAGGGCTGGCAAAAAAGCTCGGGCTCGTGAGCCAGCTCGGGTTCGGCTCGGGCTCGTGAAGGCTTGGCTCGGCTCGTGGATGAAACGAGCCGAACCGAGCCAGCAAAAAAGCTCGAATTCTAAATGAGCCGAGCCCGAGCCAGCTCGCGAGCCAGCTCGCGAGCCAACTAATGGCTCGGCCCAACTGCCAATGGCGGATGGCCCGATGGGCCCTGATGCCCCGAATCCCCGATGCCTCCTCATCCTCCCGGCCTCCCCACCTTTTCTTCTTTTCTCGCCCGACGCCCACTCAGCCGGCTCTCTCTCGACTCTCTATCTCCCTCTCTCTCTCTCTCTCTCGATCTCCCGCTCTCTCTCGCGCGCCGGCGCCTCCTAGGCTCCTCTCGCGCCGCCCCCGCCTCTACCTCCGCGGCTCCTTCGCTCGCGCCCTGCGGCCACCGCCTCTCCTCGCGCCGCTCTGCTCCTCCAGCGGCTCTCGCCGCCACTCGTGCTCTCCTCCGACGCCTCCTCCGCGCGGCCGCGGCCGTTCCGCCGGGATGTCCAGCGCCGCGCGCGCTGGGATCTCGGCCAGACCGGCGATCGCGCCGCTCCTCGCCGAAGCTTTGCGCCCGACGGCCAACTGCTCTCTCTCGCCGGCTGCTCGGCTCGCCCTGCGCCCGATGGTAGCGCGCGCGCCTCCATCTACGGTCTTCTTGATGCATGTGGTGTTTTTTGGATTTGTATGTATGTGAAAGTGAAACTATCAGTATTGGTTTGTACAATACGTGTATATGGCAGTTTATGCATTGTTGGCTCGCGAGCCATCGCGAGCTGGCTCGAGCCGCATCACGAGCCGAGCCGAGCCCACAAAAAAGCTTGATATCCTAACCAAGCTGAGCCGAACCGAGCCTCCATTTCACCGAGCTTTCACGAGCCGAGCCGAGCCAGGCTCGGCTCGGCTCGTTGCCACCCCTAGTTGGAGGTGTTGGGGACTTGGTGTGCGGGAAGTTGGCGGAGGGGATGGTGGGCCCGGCTCGGGGCGGCCTTTTTGTTGGTGTCGTGTCTGTCCGGATTTTGTTAAGGATGCTATTGATTTGCGAAATTTGGACACTGTTGGACCCATAGCCCACCGAAATTCCATTTTTGGCCCCCCAAAGCAAAAAATTCCAAAAATGGACCCCATTTGAGCACGCGTTTACGGGAGGGGACACGGGCCATTGTTCATCCGGTCGTGCGATGCGGATCGCGACGACCGGCCGGCGCTGCGCCCGCGCGCGAAGCTCCCGCCAATACGCGCATCGCCTCGCGTGATCGCTGGCGTCCCGCGCCGACCGCAAGCGCCCCGCCCCGCCACAAGGCGTCCCGATCCGCGATCGCGACGAGCGTAGCGTTTGCTCCCGACCGCATTCCCGATCGCAATACTCGTGAATATTTGTATAGTTTCGCAATTTTGTAGTTATAAATCGAGAAAAAATACATAAAATTACAATAATAATTTATATTCATTGTTAGTTGCAGATGTAAAAAAATTGGATAAATATTTTTAAAAGCGATTAATCATAGAACGATCGTTTCGTAAAGTGGTAAGTGATATTTAGGGTTTCGTATGGTTTTTAGGTTTGCAATCACCATGTTATTTGTATGTTTTGTCAATTTTGTAAATGTAAACTCGGAAAGAATCTGACCAAGTAGTAATAAAAGTTTATATTCATTATAACTTGTAGATGCCAATAAAATTTTGGTAAATTTTTTTAGGAACAATTGACCGTAGAATGATCGATACAAATAGTGGTAAGTGACTTTTAAGGTTTCTTTGTGTTTTTAGGGTTTGCAATCTCGTGATTGTTTTCGGTTTGGCAATTTTGTAGTTATAAACTGGATAAAAATCAGATAAAGTTGTAATAAAAGATTATGTTCATTGTAAGTTGTAGATGCATAAAAAATTTTGGTAAATTTTTTGTAGGAAAGATTGACCATAGAACGGTCGATACATAAAGTGGTAAGTGATATTGTGAAGGTGAGTAACATGGAATGCGATACATAAATTTTGGTACATTTAATATTGTTAAATGAGGTGCTACATGAATCATGGAATGCGAAAATACTAGATATTAAATTTCATAATACAGTTGGGAGTAACATGCCGCGTAGATTTTTATTACATGCATAACATATAGCATGATATGCGACTAACCCACCCAACTGCTCGTACGACCTACTGTGTGGACCGGGGCCACTTTCCCTTCCTTGCCCGCTCGGCGTTGAACTCCTCCGCGCCTCTTTTGCCTTAGCCGCAATTTCCCTCTTTCTCTCGCGCTCCATCTCGCGAGCCTCCCGATCCCTACGCTGCACGCTTCAAGATGAACTTGCGTCTCGCACAGATACGCAGGTGTGCTCGTGCTTGCGGCGCTCCTCCTCCAAACAACTCCTTCTCCTTTGTGACATTCCACTCCTCGAAGTCGAGGGTCCATTGGTCCTCGTGGTGGATCTCAAGATCGATCCATTTGCGGTAGGCACATAGGGGCTCCGAGACTGTAAAAAAGAGAGATATTGTTAGTGCGTGTTGTGAAGGAGAAAGGTAGGGAAAATGGTGCATGTGGTCGCACGCCGCCGATAGGTTGCGGTGTCAAACGGCGGTTGGGGTAGTCACTGGAGTAGTTTGCGCAACCCCAGTACCGCATACCTAGACTGATGCGGTGCTTAGACTTGAAGAACTTGCACACGTCCCCGCACCAACAAAGGGGAGGTGTCTCCCCCTCAGGTGGTAGTTGTGGCGAACGCCGGTGGGGACGTCCGGGATGGGGTTGTTGCTACGCGGGCGCTGGGGACCTTTCATCGTAGCACGATGGGCTTGTTCTACCCGGGCCTGTATCGCCCTTATTTTCTCATCGCGGGCGGCATCGCGGGCTGCAGCTGACCGTGCTATGTCACGGGTCTCCTCCCAATCCTTCAACATCTTGTCCCATTGCTTCTTCTTGCCTTTGTCCATCCCGGTTGGGTGAGGAAGCGCGATGGAGTATGGGGTTTGGATGTGCAATGTTCGCTGGGAAATGGAATGCATACCAATTTATAGGGGCTGTTTGTGTCTACTCGACGTGTAAAGATGGTCCGCGTGGTCGTAGCGGTGAGTAAAGATGGGAGTGCTGCGATATCACCGAAAAAGGCCCCGCTTTGTCATGTCATCGCCAAAGCGGCATCTTTTGTCATCCCACCGAGCAAAGTGACCTCTTTTGTCATATCACCGAGCAAAGCGCCCGCTTTATCATGTCATCTGCGCAAAGTGGCATCCGTTGTCATCCGACTGAGCAAAGCTGCCTCGTTTTGTCATGTCTCTGAGGAAAGCTGCCCCGTTTTATCATGTCACTGCGCAAAGCTGGCATGTGTTGTCATCTCACTGAGCAAAGCTGCCCCGTTTTGTCATGTCTCTGAGCACAGCTGCCATGTTTTGTCATCTCACTGAGCAAAGCTGGCCTCTTTTTGTCATTTGACTGAGGACAACTGCTCTCTTTAGTAATGTCACTGCCCAAAGCTGGCATCTTTTGGCATCCCACTGAGGACAACTGCTCTCTTTAGTAATCACGAATTGGCTATACTCATGCCTTTTGGCATTGTTTAGGTGTTTAGCTCTCGCCAATGGCCTCTTATCTCTAAATACAGAGCATCAGTGCACACTCAGTCACCCAAGCTAGAAATGATGTCCTCCTTATTCAATATTAAAATTTATTTCATTGTCAATATTATGTACATCTGTCCCGGTATGCATTTTATGCTTTCTTATGTAATGCCTTTTGAATGTGATGTGTATCATTGCACTTGGGACTTTCAGGAATGACTTATTGTCTTTGACACTAGCTCGTGGGTGAAAATGGATAATTGATGAGATAGGCTCGTCCCTCAAGACTGCAGGAATTTGTACATTCACTCTCTTACGTGTGCGTAGAAAATTGTACCACACGTCATTCTCGCCAAGTTAAAGTATTAGCCTAATATGTATATGTCGTAATGGCCTAGCCGAGTCATCAAGCACTCGGTGGCGGTAGCTCAACAAAGCCCGCTTTGTCTAGTCACCGAGCAAAGTCGACTGCTTTATCTAGTCACTAAGCAAAGTCGACCTCTTTTGTCATGTCACCGAGCAAAGTGGCCCTTTTGTGAGGTCACCTCAAAAGCGGCATGTTTTGTCTCCTCACCGAGCATGGTGTGGGGTCAAGATTTGTGTTGTCTGTGGTCTTTGTGCGTGAGGCTGCCCCCCACACAGTCTATAAAACGGAGCCATCCCTCACATACTCCCTGGCCATGTTATCAGTCACCTCCTGAGTAAGTTGTTCACAATCTGTGTAGTTTTATTTCGTGCTCACTCCCCAAGACTAGGCAATGAGTCAGCTCAGCACGTCTTCATGGGCACCCACGGTGATGTGTCCAAATTGCAACTTGGTGGTTAGACGTAGGACATCACAGACGGCCAAGAATCCCGGTCGACACTACTACAAGTGCCCCAATCACTCGGTGAGTCATATTGTTTCGGGTTCATTCAAATCGTGGTGGTATGTTTAAAAATCTTCTTGTCATGGAATCGCAGGAAGCTCATGGTGGTTGCCGATTCGGGTGTGGGAGGATGAAATGGGAAATAGGAATGACGGTGTTCGCCGTGAGAGAGTTGTCGTGGGGGTTGCGACCCGTCGGATCTGACATCGTTTGACTGACTAGAGTGGAAGATAAATTTAATGTTGTGTGCTATTTTGTTTCTTGTGTTTATTGTTATCCTCAAGTTGTAGTTTGGAGGTTATCCTCGTGTATGTTCGCAATGTTTTATGCTATCTTGTCGTCAAGCTCTTTTGGTAATGTTTTATGTACGGTTGTGTTGTATTTTAGTTCTTGTGTTCGTTGGTGTGTTGGTGGTTGTACTACTTGCTACATGTCATGTACGTGAAATGTATGAGTTGTTCGTGTTGTCTTTGCCTGATGCCTTCTCCTCGTATATGTTGGTAATTTTTATGGAATTTTTTGTACGGATAATCCCTTTTTTATTTGATATATACATTGGTAAGTGATATTTTTATGTTACTAAGAATTAGTGTACCAAGAGTATGTTAATATTGTTAAATGACTTGCTATCTGAATCATTGAATGCGAACACACGAGATAATAACCTTATGTGAATAGAAATAAACTTCATAACATGCCCCTATTTGGTTGGTTTCTTTAGCGATAGGCTTTTCAGAATAGCAATAAATGTTCCTATGTAGGCTTTTCAGAGTAGCAATAAATGTTCGTATGAAGGCTTTTCAGATCGTAGTCTTTATGTAGGCAGTTTAGCTGGCATGTGTTGTCAACTAACTGAGCAAAGCTGCCCCGATTTGTCATATCACTGCGTAAAGCTGGCATGTGTTGGAATCTCACCGAGTAAAGCTGAGCGCTTTTGTCTTGTCTCTGGGCAAAGCAGCCATCTTTTGTCCCGCCATTCGATATAAATAGCACGGTAGAGGTCCCATGAAGTTGTAGCCAGAAAACCCTGTAAATCGAACAAAGAACATACCATGGCGGAAGATGAGGGGCCAGTCGGATATGGGTCACCGAAGGAAGACCTTCCCTTGGAAAGGAGGGAGATGTTCGGTCCACGATCGCTTGGTACCAAGCGGCGTGCGCAACGGCGTGGCGAAATGCGAACACAATGAGTACGTGGTCGTGCAGGTCCTGGAAGGGCCGAACGATGGTGGGCGCCGTTTCTTCCGATGCCCACGCTCCGGGGTACAAATTACTAATAGTACATTTTTTTATTGCTTATGGACCCTCCATGTTTCTCGTCATTTTTCGCAGATGGCAAATGCGACTTCTCCCGCTGGATCGACCCTCCTCATGAACGGTATATTGACCGTTATGTGGGTGCTATGGGACCGAATAATGGACTTGGAGTACCGAATGGAGACTCTCAATGAGGAGAACAATGAGCTCCGCCAACAGATGCAACGCGAGAGGGGAAACGAGGAGGTTGTCAACATAGGAAGCTCTTATGATCCCACATGTTGCTGCGCGAACCCGAGCTGCATATGTGCGTGCCACTACCACGATGGCGGCCCGTCGAGGCGGCCTCGCAGCAGATTCTCCATGTGGGTGCCACGAGGCTCGTTTGGCATGTAGGCCACGAGGGTACCGAATGTGTTGATGCTGTGTGCGATGGGACTGTTGTGTTGATGTTTTGGGTGTAGAACTTTCCATAAATTCCGCTCGTATGTGCAATGTATGTGTTGTTTCGTGTTGTAAGTGCATGACGCCTTCATTTTCTCGTGACCTTCATATTCTGTGCCCTCTTTCCATAACGATGTAATGTGCAACGTTGTTAAGCATGTGATGAATTGGTTGTTATGTACATGGAGTTGTTATCACAAGGCAAAAAAAATTGTCGTCAAGCTATGTCTTCTCCCGCTACCCTGTGTTGTCATCTCTCGATTGGTTGTATGCCGTACTAAATCAAAGAACTTAGAGCAACCCTTTTATCTTGAAACCATCTTTGAACATCAAACCATCAAGCACTTGAAAAACATCTCAAATATTACAAAAGCACAATTTAAAAATCATTCATCATCTCGTCGCCGCGCCTCAGATGCGGCGCATATGATCCTCTCGAGAAGGTGAACCTACTAGGGGCGGGGTGCATCGCGAAGATCGTGATCTGCGAGGGTGTGGCCGAGGCGGCGGTGGGTACAACTCTGTAGATAGTTGCGACGGCTGGTCAAAAAGCATAGAGCTCACCCAATCGGAGGAGGTGCCTACGCCCCGCTTAGATGGTACAACTGAATTAGACAATGGAAAGTACGAAAATTGTTCATAATGAAATACACACGTTTAGTGCATACCAGGTATGTGGTGGTGAAATGAGGATGTCGACGGAAGTCCCCATGTACTCGTGCGATGTCATGCCTTGATAGGTCGGCACAACCCACCGTCCCGGTCATATAGGTTGGTCTCGCACTGCCCCGGAGATACGAGGCATCTGCCCCTCTCGTTGGTCCGGCGAGTCGGGGCGCTGTCCGAGTGGGCCCCGCTCGTCCGAGAGCGCGGTCGCTCGTCCGTCGCCTCCGTGATGGCGATGCCCGTTGCGACGTGCTATCCGCCGCAATTGCTGCAAGACGAACATGTCGTTAGACATAAATGGTAAATGAGTGCATGAACAAATAGTTGCGAATTGTCGAACCGCCGGCAAGCGCGTGGAGGCCGAGCGGCCGTAGCTTGGCCGACTCTCGGACAGCCCCTCCGTTCGTCGCGGCGATGGCGACCTCCGTGATGACGTCGCCCTCCGTAGCTGCGTGCTATCCTGTTGCAATTGCTACAAGTCGAACATGTGCGTAGACATAAATGGTAAATGAGTGCATGAACAAATAGTTGCGAATTGTCGAACCGCCGGGCCGGCGCGCGTGGAGGCCGAGCGGCCGTAGCTTTGCCGACTCTCGGACGGCCCCTCCGTTCATGCGGCGATGTCGACCTCCGTGATGACGTCGCCCTCCGTAGCAGCGTGCTATCCTGTCGCAATTGCTGCAAGACGAAGATGTGGTTAGACATAAATGTTAATGAGTGCACAAACAAATAGTTGCCAATTGTCGAACCGCTGGGCGAGCGCGTGGAGGCCGAGGATGGCCGTCTTGATCCGGTGCCGACGGAGGCGCGGAGGAGGTGGTGGTCCCCGCCACGCCCGCCACGCGTGTAGCAACAACGTCATCTCGGCAACCACAACTCAAGCCCCGTATCGTACCCCTTGCCATTTCACGATGTGCGCGATATAGCTTACCCACCGAGATTCGGTATTGGACTTCCTATGTCGTATAGCCTCATTAGCCTCGATGTCGATACGATGTATCCGGTCCACTGCGCAGTGAAACAAGCGATCGGTTCAAATGTAATCCTGCATTGCGTAATGACACAAGATTTCTCATCGCCTCGTCGACTCGTGCCGCTAGATGACGGTGCGGACCTTCTGTATAGCCGCCCGTGAACGGCATGAGGTGGAGGCGTGGGGCTCCCAGTAGTAAGCCTACGGCGGGTCCGTGGAGCGTACGGGCCAAGGTATGCCCATGCACGCGCGCGGGTCGCTGTGGTAAATGCGGCCGTGTCTCATCCACAACCATCGTATGCGCATGGTCGGACCACATGTCCGCCCACGCCCGTTGTGTGGCTCTCCGGTCTTGATCGCCGCCTCTCCTCGATTGCTCGCAAGTCCATTGAGACATTACACAATCCGCACGGCATCGACATTGACACTAATGCAGATAATTAAATTTGGGGTGTCTTGACATACGGTGGAACTCCTCCGCAAGAGGCGTCCCGGCATGGGAGGGACATGCTGGTACAGCCCGAATCGTCTTATGACTCGGTGTGGGCATGACGGCTCGACGCAAAGGCGCGAACACCAAGTGGCGGTCGTCATCCGGTACCTCGATCTCGCCAGACCGTATGACAACCCGTGGGGCCGTGTTCGCAATTAATCGTGGAGACCATGGCCACCGCCCACGTCGGCAAACGCCAGAAGCTCGAACCTCTGGTGGAAATCCGAGTACGCACGTCTCGGTCTCTCCCTGGCCCACCTCAACTGACCATGCGTCCAACGTGTACCCATTGTGGGCGCATCAATGGGGTCGTCACCACCATACAATTGCGGGATGAGGTCATAAGGGTGCACACGACGACCAAAGTCAGGCCTGCCAACGGGGAAGTGTTCCCATGACCACAACTGAAGGAGAAGGTAGCAGCGGCTAGGATCGGCTCGCCGTCATGATGCGCGCGAGGCGTCACACAAGCCTCGGTATGTGGAGCTAAGGACCGCTGATCCCGGCTATACCGTGGTCGCGACCAGCCAACCATCCGCCAAGGACTCGCTAGCGGTATGTAGCTAGGCCGCACGGAGTCTCGGTCGTGCTAGGGAACAAGACGTGCCGACAGATATAGCGGTATTCAACGGTGCGCCCGCACCGCGACCTCATCTGCGTCTGCGGGACGTGTCATGAAGCGAAGCCATCCATGTGGCACCCAGCTGCGTTGTCTCGGATCGCATGACCGAACCGGTGACCTGACGGACCTTCCAATCTGCGCCTTCGGGTGGCACCAAAGCGCACCACGGAGGGGTAGACCTGTAATCATCGTGACGTCCTGCAGCGTAACCGTCATCTCCCCCCACCGGAAGTGGAAGGTGTGAGTCTCCGGCCTCCATCGATCAACGAGAGCTGACAACAGTGGCGCATCGTACTGGAACCCATGCGGTAGATCCAACATGCGGGCAATGGGCAGCAGACCGGTGTCCCGTAGTAGTGGGATGTACCGAGGGTCGAGACGCCAGTTCTCTCGGGGGCCCCTAAGGACGAAGCAAGGAGGCCCCTGCGCGGTGCCGACAACCACACATGGCATCGGTGGTGCTCGTCCCAACGGGCTCTAGCACTCGAACGCCATGTCTCGCCAAAGAAGGATAACAAGTTAGTGTACATTACAACAAAATATGCAACAAATAACAACATAACTCACAACAAATGTTATGACAGGGAAACGTACGGAATGTACAAAAACATACGTAAAATGTGCACACGAATATGACCCACACGACAAGGAAACATATGGAATGTGCGAAAATATACATAACATGGTAATGTGCAATACATAGCTACACCATCGAGCCAACAATTAAGCGTACACCTCCTGAATAATACATTACATATGGATTGTGGTTGGTACTACGGAGCGTTGCTTGATGCCGCTGCTTGGGCACCGGCGAGGAGTGGCCAAAGGTCTTGCATAGCCTACACTTCGGGCGCCGAACACGATCCCCTCGCTGCTCTCATCCATGTCGCTGCGGATGCGACGGCTTTGTCGCCTTCCACGCCCGATATGCTTGATGCATCGTTGGGCACCCACTTTATCTCCCGCCATAATTCCTGTAGTGCATGTCTACCCCAGAGGAATGGAACTCTGCACTCCGTGTTGCATACAAGTGCTGCATGTCGTAGTACTTGGAGATGTCTTGTGTCGACGCTGGTTCCATACAACGCATGCCGCGTACACATGGGAGCATGGCTTGTGCGTAAGCCGGGCTTGTTGCAGTGCAAGATGCTTCATCACCAATCGTGCATACCGCTTGCGCCCTCTAATTTGACCCATGACATACTTCGCCTTAGGCGGACCTCAAACTTCCTCCTTAAGCCATCAATGGGCCGAGCAATGTGGGTTCGAGCCTTCTCCATCTTCCCGCCCATGAAGGCCTGCATGACCTCAGTATTGCTTGTTTTCCTCAACGTGCTTCGCGCCATCCCGGCTCTATTCACAAAGTACCCGACAGCACGGTTCCTGTGTCTCGCCACAATTGCCGTGATCGGCAGGATCCGACGCCTTCAATACACCATTGTAAACCTCGGACATGTTGGTTGTCATGATCCCATACCTCACCCCACCGGTGTCGTGCAACAAAGACCACATTTCCAAGTCGTGCATTGGATGAACCCATTGTGAGAATACCCGACTCTTGTGGAGCCCTCCACGGCCCTCGCCGCTGCATGCACATGCTTCGTAGCCTCTCGATCGAGCCGCCCGCAAGGCGCCGAACTTCCGCTTCGTTCTGCATGCATAGCTTCTTGAACATCTTCATGAGGTCCTTGCTACGGAACCTTCGTGGAAGTTCGCCGCAATATGCCTCATGCACCGCCGTTCTTCACATCATCCACGGACGGGGGCTGCGTCCCATCTCGCAACGTTCGCAACGCAGACATCAAGCATGCATTGCGGTCGGAGATAAGTCACACCTGGCCTGTCTTGCACTACGGCATTCTTCAAATTGCAAAGAAACCAAAGCCGCTATCTCGTATTCTCGCTCTCCACAATTGCAAATGCCATCGAGTAATCGGTCATTTGCATCGGCTGCAATCGCGGTAAGGATAGTGCCCTTGTACTTGCCGGATAGGAACGCCCCATCTACGGTTAGCACCGGACGGCACCACCGAACCCTTGTATAGCTTCGATGGAAGGCCCGAAACACTGTCTGAATGAAACGATTCGGGCCTCCGTAGGATGGACCCTCTCCCGCTGTTTATGTAAGTGCTCGGTTTGATTGTGCAATTTGATCCAGCATTCTTGGGACCAGGTCGACGCCTCCTCGCACGCCCCATACATACCGTGCAGCACCTTTCGCCGCGCCACACCTTCTTGTAGCTCACCGTAGCCCGCCTCGCTCGCTCATCGCGCCATCGAACCCGGGGTAATTGACACATCCGCCGACGAGGTGCGTGACCACCTCCGCAACATAACGTGATGTCATGTTGCGGTGTCTATGTATCGCCCCGCAAGCTCGCAATCGTGATCTTGCGGCACCGTTATCCGAACTCCGTGCCAACGCCTTGTACCGTTGTGCACGGACTTTGCCACCACATGACCCGCCCACACACTTCACAACGCACGTGTCCGGCTTTGACTTGTGGACCCGATACGTCCGGCTTATGTTGACGGCATGTCTAGCAATAGCTCTTTGGACAGCACTCTTATTACGGAAGCACCGCCCCGTAAAGAGTGCGCTCGATGAACCCCATTCTCCCTCCTCCGCCGTGGCGTAACTAGGGCTACCGCTGTGATGTCGCCGATCCCGACGACACGCACGCACCGTCCGTGGTCACAACACGACCTACCACCCCTCCGGTTGCACCTTCGCCGTCCTCGTCCTCTCCGAGTGCTGTCTCAACCTCCTCATCCTCCTCGCTGTCCTCTTCTTCCACCCGGTCCCCAAGATACTCATGATACCAATACGGCGCCCACCACTGTCGTGCACACCTTCGTTGCGCTGGAAATTGCGCGCACGCCTCGTCGTCTTCATCACCTACTTCTCGCCCACATGTTCTCCCGCAGAAGGGTCTTCATGACCGCCGGCCACTTCATCTCCACCAGCGCATCTCGAACCAACCATGCTCGATGATTTCGCCTCTCCACGAACTCGACATACACCATTGGCCTCCCATATATCGCGCAGCATCGTGGTTGCGCACGACCTCCATGTAGTTCGCCCATGACGCGTCATTGGTCACCTTCGAAGTTGCCATATGCTCCCCTTCCGTCATCCACCATTGAGGCATAGCGCCTCGATCCGTAACTTCTTCCTTGCGGTCTCTCGATCGAACGCTGAACGGACACACCTCCGTAGCTCGAGACAAGCTCATGGCGCTCGGGCCGGTGCCCGGATCACGATCCGCCGCAATTTGACAGTCCGCCCCATACGGCCCATCACGTACGAGACCACTCCCATAAAACACCATCAATTGTTCAATGCCAGCCATTGCGTACCTAACATAAGTGCATAATCAACCATTTTAGTACACAACATGTAACAATCGTATCATGTAATTAACAGTTTCGATTATTATATGTTTTGTATTTCTAAATCTACGATTTATTTGTAACTATTTCACTTTCTAATTGTACCATACATCAAATTAAATATACATATCATTTTTTCCATCAAATGACCTTCATACTACGGTCATTCACTAAGCATACTAATTATACAAATTATCTCTAATCTAACTACTACAAATTTACCACCTACAAATGCTCCAACATAAATATTTACTTTTTCAACACATACAGGATCCAACATAAATATGCCTAGAGTAGAGTAGAGGTGGTGGCGCATATTTATGTTAGAGCAATTGTAGGTGATAACAATAGTAGTAGGATTAAAATAAATTAGAAATAAATTTGGTAGATTAGAAATAATGGAGGGTGAAAGGTACAGAAGTGGTAACTGAGCAAAGTAACAGGTATGGTGTGGGGAGGAGCAGGTGAGGACTGTGCAGTAAGTTTGCAAGTGGGGAAGATCTACAGCCAACAAGTGCACTAGCACGCAGACCAAGATCTTCCCCACTTGCAAACTTACTGCACAGTCCTCACCTGCTCCTCCCCACACCATACCTGTTACTTTGCTCGATTACTACTGCACTTTCACCCTCCATTATTTCTAATCTACCAAATTTATTTCTAATTTATTTTAATCCTACTACTATTGTTATCACCTACAATTGCTCTAACATAAATATGTGTTTTCTCAACGTCTACACACTACAACTTCATATTTTGCACCTAACTGAAACTACTTTACAGTACATATGTTCACAAAAAAATGAAACCCTATATACACTACAATACATCATGCTAAACATATGCAAGATTTGCTATACATACATAGCGTATAAAATATTGACATAAAATAACAAGAACACAAGATGGTTTCGTTAATTGGCCTAATGACATACATAAAATTATAGTTGCATGGGCACAAAACTTACCTCTTGTTGATGCTCACGAGACGATCTACAACTTTTCTACTTGCCAAGTCCACTGATTCCAAACGAAAACAATTCAACTCTTCCGGCTTTCGCTCCTCTCTTTCTTCAAAAAACTAACTACATTACAATACGTAACTTCAACATAAAATACAACATTATCTACACTACAATAAAGCATGCATCATATGTTGATTTTTACCTACACATACACACTGTATGACACATTGACTTATAATACATATATTCACATAAAGATTACCTACAAATACATAACGTACCAAATATTAACATCGCGTATCACACATTCACATAAAATAACATTACCAAACGATGATTTGTGCTAATCGACTAATTATGGACTAATCACATACATAAAATTTTAGTTTCGTGGGCACAAGACTTACCTCTTCTTGAAGCACACGAGACGATCTACAACTTTTGTATTTGCAAAAACCGCAGATTCCGAACAAACACAACTCAAATCTACGGGTTTCACTCGTCACTTTCCTTCGCTTCTCACTCTCTCGCTCGCCGTTTCAACCGTGCTTGAGCTTCTGGCTGGCCAAGCATTTCTTCCTTCTCCTTGTGCTTTTAAGTTCGCATGCGCGTGTGCTCTGAGGGGGCCGTTTTGGGCTCTCGACGCGTGCGGCCGGGTACACAAAAGCCCTTCATTTTGGCGTGTGCGTGCTGCAGCTTTTTTCATTTTGGCCGAAAGGACGGACGCGAATGGCAAAGATTCGCGCGGTCGGGCGTGAAGACACGTGGCTGGCGGGAGGTCGCGCACTGGCGGGGGGACGCGCGCTGGCGGCGCGGACGCGGTGGGGGCGGTCGCGCGCGTGGCGGGCGATCACCGGTGGGGCGACGCGGTCGCGCGCGCGGCGCGCGTGATCGCGGCGCGGCGCGTGATCGCGCGCGCGGCGCGCGAGCGTCGCGTCGCGCGACCGCACGGCCGGATGAACGATGGCCACGTGGCGCCTCCGTAAATGCGCGCTCAAATGGGGTCCATTTTTGGAATTTTTTGCTTTGGGGGGCCAAAAATGGAATTTCGGTGGGCTATGGGTCCAACAGTGTCCAAATTTCTTGATTTGCTTTGGAACTGGTATTGGTGTTAACAGTACCCGTTATACCTGTTTTTGGATTAGCCTTTGCTCACATGGAATATTGTCAGATTTAAGCCAATGATTACTGTGTACGAGCGGATGAGTGGTGATAGAATTTTGGGCATTTTTGGCCTGGGCTGCACAGCAAAATCAGAGGTAGCCCTGGTTATATGCAATGCTATTTCTGATTCCCTTCTCAAGTGCGGGACTCCGCCCAGTCGACAAGTGCGCAATCCCATGCCCCGGCATCACAGCACCCGAGTCATGCGGTTCAGGAGTGCATGATACCCCCACATCGCGCTCCTCTCTTCCTGAGCCCTAGCGCAACTTCGGTGAGAAATCACCGCTGCTCGGGATCACCTCCAGCTTCGTCGACGACCGTGCGAGCTTCACCACACCTAGGGGATCACCGTCAATCGCTTTACCAAGCTTGAGCACCGCCGAACTCCCCGATCTCCGATCTCCGGAGCCAAAGCGTCACCGCCGCCCTCTCCTCGTGGCTCATGACCACGGTCGCGCACACCGCAACCACTCCGACCACGGCTGTTCGACCACAGTCACTTTCAACCACTGCCTCCCTCGACCACATCGGCTTTCGACCACTACCGCTTTTGACCACCTCCGCTTTCGACCACTACATGTTCGACCACCGCCGCTTTCGACCACACCCATGTTCGACCACTATCGTATTCGACAAAGGCAGCCTTTTTGACCACATATAGCCTTAAGACCACTGCTAGTTTTGCTGGAATCATGCACTCTTGGATCGCATGATTCGAGTGCTGCAGTGTTGGGTTGCAGGACTGCGCACACGTCGACCGACCGGAGTCCCACGCTCAAGGAGGGGGCCAGAAATGGCATTGTATACACTCGGGGGCTACTTCTGGTATTGCTGTACTACACAGGACAAAAAATGCCTAATTGTTGTGATGATAGCTATTTTTTTAAAGAAGTGCATATAAGATCCTCGATTTTCTCACAAGTCCATCGAGTAACTCAAACAACTAAATCAAACATTTGATTTTTTTTTTGAACTTTATAATCCGATTAAAATAACACTCTGACCTAGTTTCGTACAGTGGTATCGCTTATAAGGCACAATGAGTGAGCAATTTTAACATAGGGTGTGTCTAGTACTCATCCGGATGTTTTATTTTAAACAATCATCCAAATTTGTGACCCTTAGATTAAGATCCAATGGCTCTCATCATTTCCCCTAATTATATAACCCCTAACCCTAACCTTGATCCGACCCCGCCGCCTCCCACTCGACCTCGCACCCTTTATGCTGCCCTCCTCGTCGCCCTCCACGTCGCCCCCTCCTCGTCACTGGCATCGCCCCTCCTCTTGCCAGAGCAGCTCTGCACGCACCCCCTGCCACCCCCGCCCCTTCCTCCACCACCCACGGCCGGCAACACCCCCATCGCCTCGCCGTGCTGCCTCCTACCCCTTCCTGCCATGCCGCTCCCGCCCAACCTAATAGCTAGTGCCTTCCACCGCCGCCACCGTCTCGCACCACCCTCCACTAGGGGTGGAAAACGGTAACGGATAATTCGTTTTATCCGGTATTCGTATCCGAGAAAACATAAATGTGGTAAGCAAAAATCCGTATTCGAAAATATTCGTATTCGTATTCGAGAATATTCGTATCCGTATTTGAGAGTATTCGTATTCGCATTCGTATTCGAGAATATTCGTATCCGTATTCGTATTCGAGACTATTCGATTCGTATTCGATCCGTTTCTAGAACATATGAAAATTTAATGCAATTTTGTGATTCAAAATTTGAATTTAGGCGATTTAAAACCGTAACAGGTCAAAATCGGTGAAAAATCGGTAAAACCGCTAGGAATCCGTTTTATCCGATATTCGTATCCGAGAAAATCTGTATTCGAAAATATCCGTATTCGTATACGAGAATATCCGTATCCGTATTTGAGAATATTCGAATTCGTATCCGTATTCGTTTGAAAAATATGGATTCGTATTCGTATTTGAGACTATTCGACCGTATCCGATCCGTTTCCACCCCTACCCTCCACCCTCCTAACCCGCCCGTCGCCACCATCGCCACCCACCGCCGGGACACCGAAGAACCTAGGCGCGGGGACAGGATTCTCCCCTCAGGTCACCAGAGAGGAGGAAGAAGTGGTCGCCGATGAGGAGGAAGAATGGGTCACCGAGGATAAGGAAGAAGCAGTCGCCAAAGAGAAGGAAGAAGGGGTCGCCAGAGAAGAAGGTGGAGGTGGTGGCGCACAAATCTTTGCACACATCCAAATGTAAGAAATTTGGATGATTGTGTGGAAGAAAACATCCGGGTCATGTTTATCAGAATTCTTTACCATATAGGATGACACGCTAGTCAAGTTGATTCAACGATAGGTGGGCCCCCACAGAGACTTCTCCCCCACCAAACTCTCAAACGTGCTTCCATTGTCATCGCCCCTGTAACTCCTTCCCTCTTATTCGATTTGGGGGTGAAGTCCTTATGGACCCCAATTGTAATTCACCTAAACTTGTCTAGTGTGTCATTCTATGTGGTAAAATTGCTCACTTAACTGCATAGTACAACTTGACATAACCAGGAGTATTTATTCCATACTAGCATGAAACAGGAGTGGCTAATTTTGAGAATTTCTTCTTTCAATCATCGATCTAGCATTTATCACATCATAAAACATTTGTTCTGCATTCTGCACTTTAGTGTTGTTAAGTAATTTCAATAATTGAATGCACAGTGCGGTGCTGAAAATGAATGATTTTGTTAGACCATGTGGATAGGTTATGAATATGGTAATGATGAATAATTGGTATGGGTTGAATTGAAATTTGCCTTTGTGAAAGTTTCGGACGATGCACTTGGGCAAAAACTGAAATGTGCTAAAATATTCAGGTATTGCAGTTTGACCACCATGTCAAGGGTGGTTTGACCAGCCAGCGGTCTGACCGGCCCATGCATGGTGGTCAGACTAGTTTTGTCAGTGTGGTCTCGGTTGATTTTTAGAAAACGTGGCAATGGAGTTTGTGGATGAATTGGTTCGTGTTTATGGGTCAAGTTGGAAAGAACTTGTGCTGAAAAAATATTCTTTGGTCTTTGCATATGCAGGTTGAGCATGGAGGCGATCATAGTCGATGACGAGGTGGACTAGGACTAGGATGGGAGATCCGAGATTCAAACAGTCGAGGATGTCATGAGATGGTCGAGCTCATACTTGGGCACGTGGAGAACAAATGTGGATGATGAGTAGAGGAGCTAGGGAGGTGTAATCTTGAAGGTTTCGACACTTGACAAGTTAAAAAGTTGGAAGGGAAGTGTTTGTTTCTAGGAGTTGTAAATTGAAAAGTCCATAGTATGAAAGTTATATTCTAAGAAAGAGGAGAAGGTTTCATAAGAGACTTGGAGTCAAATTAGGACTCAAAGTCGTGATTCATTCAGAGAGAGCTCTTAAGGTGTCAGAGGATATAAATATAGGTGTAGGGGCATAACAAATGTACGCTTTTTGGAGAAGTATTGAGGAGCCTTTAGTTTTGGTTGGACTTTTAGGGGTGCTTTTGAGGGCACTTTATAAACCCACGAAAATCCAACAATAAACATCACTTCAAATCAATCTTGTTCTTGATTCGCAGAAGGTGCTGGTGATTGCAGGAGTCGAAGCTTACGAGTGAAGGAAGTCTACGACTACGTGCAAAGGTGTCGAATCGCTGTCAAAAAATAGATGAAATACGAGTACTCGAAGGTGCTGAATCCTTGGAGGTACATGTGATGGAGAGGTTTTTCTGTCGGTGTCGAAGATCTCGAGTACGTGCAAACTAGTCGAAGTTATGACTCGGTACAAAGTAGTCAAAGTTACAACTCGGTGCAAAGCAATTGAAGCTTACGAGTCAGTGTAACAAATCGATCGAAGTTCAAGTACGTGCAAATCGATCGAAGTTCGAGTATGTGCAAAGTAGTCGAAGCTTATGAGTGCTAACCAGTCGAAGATCAGAGTGCGAAGCGATCATAGTTTACAAGCACTGAAGTAATCAAAGTTTACGACTGGTAAGAGTTTACGATAGCTAAATAGTCGAGCATTGAGCGATCGAAACTGTCATCGAAGTTTATGATTGGTAAAAGTTTACAACAGCTAAGCAGTCGAGCAAGAGGTCGAGCACTGAGTAGTCAAAATCTACATCTAGTAAGTTAGAGATTTCTATTGAGTTCCGAATAATGACTACAATCATTCATCCCCCTCTAATTGCCGTGTTCGATCCTACAAGTGATTTTAGAGCAAGTTGCTATGACATTAGAGAGGTATGTGAACTGTCTTCCTATGCTAGATGGTACTGATTTTGCCTTTTGAAAGCGTTGTATGCAAGCTAACATTGAGGCTCAATATAGTTATGCCATGTTCTGGACAATTGAATTACCTTTGTGGATTCAAAGTGTGAGAATGCTTCAAGGCATGCTCCAATGATAGAGGGTGTCAGCTAAGTGTTCTTGTTTTTATGTTGTACAAAAATGGTAAATTCTTGTTTTATTTGCACCATCTCATATGCACCAAATTCTTGTGCTGTACATTATCACTCCTAGGTTCAAATGCACCATCTCATATGCATCCGAATTGAATATAGCAAAATTTGCATTCGAGGCTGGAACATAGACATATCATGTTGACAACTCCTCCCTTGGTTTCAAAAAAAATTTGTTGCCACTCCTTGAAACAATTTAGGACCTGATGTTGTAGCACCAAACTAAAAATATTTGTTCAAATTCTCACAACTAGCAGCAACCTATTGTAAGCATATATCAGCAGCAGTAGCTTGGTACTATTCACAAAACCTTAGGATCCTCAAGGACCAATCATTTCCAGTTCAGTTACACGTAATACTTCAACCACCATAGAACCAGATAAACATGGCAAAAGAAAACTTCAACGGAAAATCATATTTGCCAATTGATTTCTATCTATTACACCTGATACAGCCAGCATTTACTTTCTTAAAAATCAGAACAAACATTCTTTATTTGCAAACTTTGCAAATATTATTGCTAATGACCAAATAACATATTTTATCAACATCAGCTTCTCGAAGATATTGCCTAGCAATGTCATTTCGTGAGTACATACAAGTCATCGCATATAGTAGCAACAGTTGATCAAGGGAGGGAGAATTAGTGATGGATGAAAAGTGTTGTGCATGACGAGATCACCAAACAGCTTTGATCAGTTTTTAGCTCATGTCATCTCATCAAGGGCAGTGCTATGCCTAGGGAGTGAATGTTGTTTGAATTCAACAAGTATCCATAGAATGACGGAGAGTATAATGAGCAACTCGTTCCACAAAATGATCACTATAAGTGCTCTTAACGGAATTGAAAATGTGCCAAACAACATTCACCTAACAAGAATCACGTTACCAAGTGTGATTGCACACAGTCACTTAAACAAGTGTTCTAGTATATTTTAACTTAAACATGCTTGCTAGTACTTTAGTACATATTAACTTCCTCCAAATCCAATATCTTTGACCAGGTACACATTAACTTAACCAAGCTTGCTAATACATATTAACTTCAAATTCAGAGGACTCAGAAAAACATCGACCTTGTGAACTTGTCTGACTAAAGTGTGCGATTCTAGCACAAGCACAACAACACCACCAATATCTACCAGCATTTCAACATTATCGTTGGATTCTGTATGATGGCGTGCTGCACTAGCCCCTGTAGATGATGTGCCCTTGATTTGCTATATGAGTACAGAGGTTCTTCCATTACTACAAGTGCCGAGTCCTGAAAAGGCCACATGAAAGTAACACATGCTGATTGCGGATGATCCATGAAAATAGGCAGGTGGATGATGTGAATCATCTTGGGGACTACAATGACATATCCTAAACAAATAAAATCTTGATGGTATTCCTTGTTCTGATCTATAGAAATGTGTCCCACTGATTGCTTAACAGTGCACTGTCTAATTATTTGATTGCTTGCATGCTCCGAAACTTCTTATGGCTACTTTACAAGTAAACTGCATCTACACATCCTTAAGCTACTATGTACTTGTAAAGAATTACTCTGCTCCAAAGCGTCATTGTAATTCTTAGAATGTCAACAGCATGCATATTGGTTGGAAATTAGCTGGAGTGTGGAATTGTTGTTGCTTCATAAGAAATTGCTAGCACCAGAAATAACTGGAAGAATAGGGAAAAGAATATTGTAGGGCTGTACACTTTGCCTAAGTTGCAGAAACAAGACATCCAAGCTGAAAATTTCCAAACTTTTCATATCCATCCATGGACTTGCAGAAACAGGCAAAGAAGGGCACTTCGAAACTGTTGAGTACGGTAACTTATATCCTAGTCTTTTAGTATTTGGAAATATGTATTATAAGAAGTCATAGATGAATCTTAGTAGTATTAAGATTCATACTTTCTTTTGGAGTAGAATTTATACTCCACTTCGAAGGAGGAGCTAAGGGTGACTATATAAACCCTTTGGAGTGGTCATGGAGAACTTAAGCAACCAAGCAGCAAAGTAAGGAAATCATTCATTCAAAGGTAGAGGTACACGAAAGGATTAGAGACTAGGTTATTCTTTAGCATTAAATTCTTATGTAGTGCAAAGATTAAACCTTGTACTCTTTTGAGGTTGTGCTTAACGAATTTGTGGTTAACATCGTCGAATCTTTTCTCTCGTCGTAGTTATTTCAACATTATTATTTTGATTCTCTCTTCGAGATTCATCTTGTTCGTTCTTGATATTGTGTACACTCGTGCCATATCTCACAAATTCTGGTCCGATCCAAGAGCTGTTGTGTATAAGAAGGGGCTTTAGAGTGTAACAAGTGATACTGAAGCTAATGACAAATCAATTTAATTTGTGAGAAGGTCAGTAAAGCGTCAGGTAGCACAAAATCAAGATCAATGTCAACGACGTGGAATCAAGTAGAGAGATTTGATAGCTAAGGAAATTTTAGCGTGTTGCAATGCTTGGTGAAGGATATCCTTGTCAAGCAAGAGCTAATCGATTTACTTGAAGGGGACAAATCGGAAAAGACGTCCGCTGAAGACTAGAAGATGATGGAGCGGAAGGTTATTAGTACAATTTGTCTATGTCTCTCCGATGAGGTACAGTAATCGGTGATCAAGTAGAATTCGCTGAAGAAATTATAGGACTTAAAGAATTGCATATAGCAAAGTTGCTGACAAACCGGTAGGTGCTGAAGCAACAACTGTGCAAATTGCACATGGAGGAAGGTACACGGTTCGTTGACCATCTCTTCAACAAGTTTATCATACAGCTGACTAGCGTGGGTGAGAAAATTAAGAAAAACGACAAGTTTATCATACTAGCATCATCTCTACCACCATCATGCGAGCAATTGGTGGTGAATATTCTCATCGGAAAAACCACTCTCAACTTCAATGAGACGGTTGCATATCTATTAGAGATAGAGTTCTTAACGTGGCATTTTTTTTCTTTGTATTGTTTGTGGTGATATAGTGGTTTTATATATTTTTTAATTGAATACCCCAGTCAAAAACTAAAAGTTGCTATAGTATCAATTTTAGCTAAAAACTAACCGCCGCAATCAAAAGACATCAGCAAAAAACCGTTTCCTTCCTTAGGCGCACCGAGATTCGTAAAGAATGGATGCCAACGGACCTATAAAGCAAAGACACGCGCTAGTCTCACACCATACATAAGAGAATTCTGAACTTAGATCAAGATAATGAGTTAAGGAAGTGAAACCTCAAAATCGAACTTGTCCTTGGTTTGTTCCATAGCTTTCTCGAGGTTCCTTATACCAACAAAGCACCAAGGGCACATTGTATCCGAGCTCACATTGATCTCAAGAAGCTTCTTGCCTTGTTTGAAGCCATGAATTTTGTACACCTAGAATTCACAAAGAAGTTATTCTCAAATTGGATAGATGTAATCATGTAAGATACCTATCAAAATCCAGCATAAAAATGCAATTCACTAAGCAACTCAAGGCTTCCATCATTGGCGACTTCTTTGTTGGTCTATATCTTAAAAGAATCACCAAACATTTCAGTAGAGAATATGTCTTCCCATAATATTTAGTGATGGAAAATAGGAGATGCCCAAAGAGCAATCGAAACGGAACCAATAAGAAGCAGGCGGGATCTTGGGAGGCAAAACTGAAGAAGGATAACCATTAACCAATGGGCGGCATTGCATGCAAACTATCGTGTTAGTACGAGGAGACATATCATCATGTTATTTTTTAGAACCTGTCATCATGTGTTCTAATCATGTTGCTTGTGTGCTAATCGTAATCCCACTTGTGGTGATTACTGCAATCAATCAAAAGAATCTAGTGCATTACACGATACGGTAGTTATTTGCGAATCTTGTTTTAAAAGCTCTTTGACAAACTTTCTTCTTGTACCAGTAGTACTCCATGCTGGTGGAATTATTTCTCTTACTGAGAAAGCAAAAGGTACTACGAGGCATGCAGTCCTATCCGAGGAGACTGGGATCTAATAATTGTGGTGTTGACCGTGTGAGACTGGGAGGACTTGATACTCATCTTTCCTCTTTTTTTTTGCTGTGAGATGATTGGAGGCTGGAATTGGATTGTCACTGACTCGACATCTGGATTTTTTTTTACTACTATCCAGTTATTCCTCGACAAGTTTGATGCGGGGATTATTGGCTCAGATGTTTCAACGACCTCTGCTGAATCGAACGAAACACGTTAGTAACACCTAATTTTCGTCCGGATGGGTCCAAAGCTAATCTGGCTGCCGATTGCCATTGCCTCCCGATGAAGCCAAGGCAGCACAGGCCATACGAGTCTACTACTATAGGGTAGGGACTCATGAAAATAGTCCTATATTAGTTTAAAAAAATAAATAAGTATAACTTATAAGTATAAGAGATTTTTTTATGAACTAATCTTTTAGAGAAAGAATGAATGTCCAATACTACTTATAAAATTGTTATTTTAGGGTTTACATATGGGCAGCCCGTAGGTTTAGGTGGTCGGCCCATTTGGACCTATGGCCCGAGGAGTGAAACCCGATTAGACTTAGGCATACGGTTAGGTCCGTTCTGACATTCACATTTGGTATCAGAGGCCAGACGTCTAGCATCTCCTTGGTTACAGGCAACCAATGTGTGAGAGGGAGATTATTGAAAATAGTCCTATATTGGTTGTACGAAAGGAATAAGCATAACTTATAAGTGTGAGAGAGATATCACCCATTGGACTAGTCTTTTAGGGGAGAATGTCTAATACCACTTTTAAGATTGTTGCTTTAGGACTTATATATGGATAGCCCGTGGGTTTAGATGATCAGCCCATTTGGGCCTGTGGTCCAGGGAGTGAAGCCCAGTTAGACCTAGGTATATGGCCAGAGTTCATTCTAACAGAGATTGATTCAACAGCCACTATTGACAACGCCAGGAGGTCCAACATGAAACGTTGAACATGTTGAAGGAACGCGCGAAGGCTACGATAGCAGAAAATAAAAAATTTCCACCGCGCACACCAGGACATCATGCTAAGGAGGATCATAGATCGTTACCACTAGGCGCGCAGTGAAATGAAGAAGAGTTGGAGAAGCCGATCCAACCACGCGCGTCGAGGTAGTAGTGGAAGTAGCCGATCGTCCGAACGGATCGTCTCCTCCACGCGATCAACCACACCACGAGCAGATCCAATCGTAGTTTGTTGATGCCGATCAACGCCGCAACGAGCAGCGCCTCCACCGGTATCCACACGTCCGGGTGGGCGCCGATCGCGAGTGTACCAAAGACTCGCGGCGGCTAGGGTTTGGCTTGGGAGGTGGCGGCTAGGGTTTTGCTCGGGAGAAGCAAGCGTCCATCCTCGGCCCCGCCTCCAAATATATAGACCTCCTCACTTGGGCCTCGTGGACCGAGGCCCAATAGGAGTCTATCCGGATCTCTATCCGAATTGAGCCCACATCCGAATCACATTCGAATTAGTGTTCCAACCCGTTAAGTGTGCGACCCTGTAGGTTCACGTATACTTGGTCGCGACCCGGAAACACCTTTCCGGTCACCCTGTTAATAGCGGCCTCTAGCAAGACATATTAACCCCAAAGTATACGTAAAGATCATATCGGCTGAACCTGTAATGTTCTTATGTACGAATCCCTTTGCCTCACGATATAGATTAAGCCCAAGGCGAGTCCTGTGTCATCCTCTTAATAGCTCAATCACTCTCTTGATTCCGTGATGGATTATAAACTCGTGATTGACTCCTCAATCACCTTGGCATGGCCATGCACTTTCATAATCCATTACATCGAGGGGCCCAGAGATATCTCTCCCATAAGGAGGGGCAAATTCTATCTTGATCATTCACATCCCACTACATGTTTCATAGCAAACCCGAAGACTACTTTTATGACTACCCGATTCACGGAGTAGTGGTTAGTAGTCCCAAAATAGGCTACTACGCATGTTGGGAACCATGATGATCTCAAGTCTAAGGATTCTACATAAACACTACTTGAGACCAACTGATGATACATGGAATCTCTGCAGTGTCTCATGGCGGGTCTATCCAACATATGTTCACTAACACATGTCCATATTATTGATTTGGTATCACCATACCATGATCCATGAGACATGATCATCAATCAATACATATGCTGATCTTTGAATCATATTTGTTCCTCACATGATATATGATCAGGGATCATTTAGAAATAGCAATATTTTGGCATTAAGAGTCTCATGAATAAGTCACATACTCATTGATCAATAATGATAATGTCTATTTCAAGGAACAAAGCAATGCATCATAAACATAGTATGTGATATATTCAACATCTCCATGTTGCCTCTAGGGCATATCACCAACACATGTCCGTGTGTTGCTCTAACGATGACCAGCGACACAACGAGCCCTGGCTCGCTGAGCACGAGTTGGGAGGGAGCTACCACAACGCTGCGGCCAATGCCCGTGCCAAACCTCCACGGCGTGAGGATGAGAAAAATCTCTGTGACCTGGTCTCGCGCCGTTGTGCCTGTGCTGTCCCCCCTCCACCTCTCACGTGCTCTCATTGTGGCACATTCTCGAGAGGCACGGGCTCCAATGTGCGCTCGTCACTGGGATACTGACACGATAACACTGCTCAAGCATAGCAGGAACTGTTCCAAACACCCATAAAGTAATCGCGTTTAAAGGGGCATTTGTAGTGTCTGTGGCTGATGGCTAGTTACAGTCGATGGTTTTGACTCAAAATAAATGGCAACGACTGAAAGAAATGACTTTTACGAAAAAGACGTGAGCGATGGAAAAAGTGAGGAAAAGATGTATGTATGAGATAGGAGCGAGAGGAGTAAGATACATGATACAATTGTAACTCCTGCTTTATCCTTAGAGTGAGACAGAAACGAAAGAAAAGAGATAGAAAAGCCGTTTCAAATAAATAGATGTTCATATTAATTTTTAACTCCTTTGCTAGAAAAATCTAGAAATATAAGCCAATACCTAACTAATTGCTGGATCGCCGTGGCTCATGGGCATGGGCGCATGGCCCGTGAATATAGAATTTGCGGTCAACCGCGTTATCAGGCGTTCCCACTGCCGGCGCGGGGATGTAATAGGAAGGCATGTTACTGATCCAGTACTCCAATACTTTGTTTTGAGAGCGTACAGACCATGTGTCGTCAGCATTTAGTAGTACAATAATAAACGGAAAAAGAAAAAAAAACGAAAGGAGATCTTTGAGCTTGATACACGTGAGTTTTATAAGGAACAAAGCGATTCCCAATGAATTTTTGATGCCAGACATTCTCATTTTCAAATTGAAGGACTTTTCTCTACCCTAAAATCCACCAGTTCAGTTCTTTCCTACGACCATCTCAAATTGTGCCCCCAACAGTCATGAGTTTTCCTGCATCCACACCAATTCGTGTCCCCAGAAAAACCAACCAGTGAAATCAACGATAAAGGATCAATTCCCACCTTTCTCTCTCCTTACCCACTCATATCCAACGATCCAAATCCAAAGCGGACTCGCGATCCCCATCTCCCCCGCACGACTCGCGATCCCAAACAGACCCACCGCGCGCGATCGGATCACAGCCGTCCTCCCAGGCGTCGCCTCCTCGACTCCGCGAAGCTCGCGCGATCGGATCACGGCCTCCGAATTCAGCGCCTCGATGCGCAGCACCGATGGCTTCCCCTTCGGCAGCGGGCACTCGTTCGTGCCGCCGCCGTTCCAGCCGATGCCGCCGCCGCCGCGATCCTCGCTGGAGATCAAGGTGGAGAACGGGGAGTCGGAACGGCGCCGCCGTCGTCGCGAGACCTCCTTGCGCCGGACCGACGAGGCGTCGTCCTCGCTGGGAGGACCTCTAGGTGTCCGCGGCGGCGGCAAGGGCGCCACGTCCCCATCCTCTGCGGCCTCAACGGCTACGCGCGCCGGCGAGGTCCTCGCCATCATGGGGCCGTTCGGTGCGGAAAGTCCACTCTTCTAGATGCCTTAGCGGTCGTATACATGCACGTGAATCTTACGAAATCTTTTTCGCACATCCATGAGATAAATTATACTGTGTCGACCTCGCCTTTCAACAAATATTCACGATAAAAATGAAACAAAACATTTTGTTCAAACGCATAGCGACATGTGACCTCTAGATTTTTTTGGGTGAGGACCAAGTTATAATTTCTACGAGTTGCGTGCTCTGATAATACGTTGCATTTCTGCGGTACAGGACCGTTAGGTTCTAATGTGAGCCGAAGGAGATATTCGATCAATGGCCGGAGGCGAAGTGGCGTTTGGGCGTCGGTAAGCCATGCATGAGTGGCACGGTGGTTCGGAGAATTTCGTTTTCGTTGATAATGATATATTTGAGGATGTGGATGTAAATTAGATTAATGCAAGCATGGTCGTGAACTCATCGCGTGTGCGTGTACGCATACACATGTGCGAGCCACGTGGCGCAGACGACGGCGTCGATGATGACGCCGCGGCGGCGCGCGGCGGTGCGCTACTCGGCGCAGCTGCAGCTGCCGAGTCGCGATGTCGCGCGGCGGCGAGCGCGCGGAGGAGACGCTGCGGGAGATGGGGCTGGAGGGCGCAGCGGACACGCGCATCGGCGGGTGGGCGCACAAGGATCAGCGGCGCGGCGGCGGCGCGGTCGGCATCGCATGGAGATCCCGACGCGCCGCGCTGCTGTTCTGGGCGAGCCCACGAGCGGCCTCGGCAGCGTCGCGTCCTACCACGTCGTCGGCCGGATCGCGCGCCGGGCGCGCGCGAGGGCATGACCGTCGTCGCCGCCGTGCACCACCAAAGACCGAGGTGTTCGGACTCTTCCACGGCCTCGCCTCCTCGCGTCGGCGGCAAGACCGTCTTCTTCGCCCCGCCGACGAGACCACCAGTACATAAGTATATACTAGAGCATACGACGTTATTAATTGTTGTTGTTGCTAAATAATTGCATTAGCTAAGGGCCGTTTGGATCCATTCAGATTTTAAGAATCGCTTTTGAACCGGGTGGGATCCAAAGCAGACCAGCTTTTGGGGCGATTTTAAAATCTACCTACCAGATTCTTAAAAACCAAGAAGTCGTTGATACCCACTTTTGCGGTTTTTGCACAAATACTCATTTACCCTCATTAAAGACCATGGAGTGGCTTGCGCATGGCTGTTTAATGTGCTGTTCAAGAGCAATAAATGTAAGGGTATAATAGTCTATTAGCACCAATCATAAATGAAATCAGCTTTTTAAAACTAGGGGATCCAAACACCCCACCAGTTTTTGCTTAGAAACCAGCTTTTAAAAACTAGAAGTAATAGCTGGTTTTTAAGAATCTGAAACTGATCCAAGTAGAGCCTAAGTTCTTTGGGGAAAAAAAGGAATTAATCGGTATCTCTTCTCTACCTCTACCCCTACCCCTAAAATCCACCAGTTCAGTTCTTTCCTACGACCACCCCAAATTGTGCCCCCAATAGTCATGAGTTTTCCTGCATCCACACCAATTCGTGTCCCCAGGAAAACCAACCAGTGAAATCAACGATCAAGGATCAATTCCCACCTTTCTCTCTCCTTACCCACTCATATCCAACGATCCAAATCCAAAGCGGACTCGCGATCTCCACCTCCCCCGCGCGACTCGCAATCCCAAGCGGACCCACCGCGCACGATCGGATCACAGCCGCCGTCCCAGGCGTCGCCTCCTCGACTCCGCGAAGCCTCGCGCGATCGGATCACACGCCGCGCCGCCACGAACACGAGAGCCGTCGGCCTCGCGCGACTCCTGGGGACGCCGCGCCGCCACGAACACGAGAGGGCCTCGCGCGACTTGGAGAGGGCCATCGCCACCGGCCTCGCGCGACTCCTGGGGTAAGCCATCGCCCCCACCCCGCGCGCGACTCCCCATCTCCCACCAGGGCGGCGGCGCGGCGGCTGAGTTCATTCTTTGTGGTCGAAGCTCCCCTACGACCACACAGAAAGTCTATCGACCATACTCACTCTCTTACAGCATGGTCGTAACCCTTACAACCACTCATAAACGCGCACCGCCCACTTATGCCACGGTCGAAGCACTTTTCGACCACGCTCATATCGTTTACAAGTGGTTGTAACCCTTTGCGACCGCTCGCCTCGTGGTCGAAGCCTCATCGACCATTCCCAACGTGGTCGAGCGCCGCCCGCCACGTTCATCCGGCACAACGTGGTGAAGCACTCTCGACCGCCGACCACGTTCACCCCTTACTGGCGTGGTCGTAGTCTCCTAACGACCACGTTCAACTTCCTTTGTTTTGGTCGTACGCCTGCAGATCACCTTCGACTTCTCACCAATCTGGTCATATTGCTTCCTGACCTCACGATCCCGCCTGCTGGGATTTTGCCGTGGTCGAACACCTTTCGACCACGCCTGCCGATATTTGCCGTGGTCGTAAGTCCCTCCGACCACGTAATCGTTTACAGCCGGCGGTTGAACTCACAGCCAAGCGGTCGATTTTCGACCACGTAATCTCCACGACCACGCTGTCGTCTTGCCTTCGGCTGAGGGTCCCGCCTGTTAGACTTTCATCTTTTTCCAAATTTATTCCAACAGAGGATTTCAACCGACCATAACTAATTCATTTTAACTCCGAATTGAATGAAACAAATTTCTAAATTTTTCTAAAATCAAAATCTAACCAATGTTTTGATTGCTTTGCTGATTTTTATCCGAATTTTTATCTTGTTTTGTATTTTACCGTAGCGTTAGCACGGGTACACTACTAGTTTTTTTAAAAAAAAGAGTGGGTTTTAAACCCTGCTGTTTCTGATGTCTGAATGGTGTGTGGGTTGTAAAACACAGTAGATTAGAATATAGGTTTGTGGGCTATCATGTTAAGCTTACGACTGTACAACAATTTCTAATATGGACCTATCCCTTTTTTTTTTTGAGAAATATGGACCTATCTATTATGAAGAAGCTTCAAGTCCAGTGAAGATTATAGCCCAGCCCACATTCATACAATGCCACGCAAACGTAAGGCCCACACCCGAAAAGAGCGCCCCCCTGGGCCGCCGCTGATCACAATTCACAGCTCGCCCACCCATTCAGCTGCTCCCGGCTTGCCCTAAACGAAGACAAGCCACGCACCAAGAACAAGAAGCGAAGCCATGGCGGCCGCCGGGGACGGTGAGGACGCGCCGACGCAGGAGCAGCAGCAGGCGGCGCCCGGAGGAGGGGTGATCGCGAAGCTGGAGGAGCAGTGGCGGAAGACGAAGGAGCACGCGGAGACCTACCCGTACGTGTGGGGATCCTACATCCTCGTCTACGGCGGCCTCGCCGCCTACCTCACGTGGCGCTGGCGCAAGCTCCGCCGCACTGAGGACCGCGTACGCGCCCTCCAGGGCCGCCTCCGCCAGCTCGCCGCCGCCGAGGAGTCGCAGGCGGCTTCCGTTCCTCCTACCCCTCCTCCTCTCCCGCAGCAGCGGCCGCCGACTGGGCTCGCCAAGCCCGCCTCCGGCCCGTGAAGAGTAAGCCCCCCTTAGCCAACTTGTTGACGTGAGAGGTTACAAGTAACAGAACAATTTCTGAATCTTTCGAGCTCGAGGCAAATCTTTGGTTTCTTGCTTAGTAGGTGATCCTAGACCAAAAAAGATAGGTGCAAGGTCAAGCCGCTGGTGCTTCTGTGATCGTACCGAGATCATTCTGGAGGAGGTTAAAATCGTTTTTATTCATGTATGGTGATCATTCCCACGAGGGATTTGGTTTTTTTGGTTATGTCACCAAAACCCTTCTTTGTAGACCTTCCGCATTGCATATTTGCATTTCGCGGTGCTGGTCTAAACTAATCTGCAGTTTGCTTGTCCCACTTCATGTGACCGCCGTATAGCTGCTTGATATTATTATTTGGATCTCATTGAATCTTGTTAAGTCATCATCATTTGAGAAGCATATTATGCCCTCTTGTGGAGAATTTGATAGAGAAAGCTGAACAAACATGCTATGTTTCTGATATTGTCCGTAGCACTTGCTGATTGGATTTGGAGGGGAACAATATATGGTCCTCTGGAGAAATTGACAGATAAAGATGAACCAACCTGTTTACATTGGTCTTAACGTTGCTGCTGATTTCTGGAGCCCTCAACCCAAAATTAGCTACAGGAACCTATCAAGTTGGTTTGTAGGAAATAGGAATGTTTAATGTGGGTATCAGTCTATCAGAGTTTTCGGCCTCATTTTATGCCTGAAACTAATCTGGTTTCAAAATTCCCTCAACTTAGCATCCGTAGCTTTATTATTCTCCCAAATTTAGCGAACTGTCTTACATTTTTCCTGAGTTACCTGGTGCTGGATAGCCCAAATCAATTGATTCCTAACTTGCGGTTTAGTGTGTGCATTTGCTTGTATTACCATGTTCTGTAATAGAATAATTTGGTCCATGCATTATTGGTTGTCTTTGTTGTCGGTGAGATGCGAATGACTTAAATTTTGTCTGCACAAGACTATTATTGTACAGTCAAAATTCTACTAATCCTGTAATTGCTTTTGACATGCTTTGTTACCGATACTATAATATAAGGTGTACTTTGATGTTCCAAATCACAAATCCTGGATTGGATGCCTACTAGTGCACATATCATCAGCGTACAAACATTCAGGAAGCTTTGTGGGTTCAATAAATTGGTTGCATTGGAGGCCCACTGAACTAGGATATTTATTTTTCAATTTATCATATCAGGCACTTGATCTTATTTTGGTTCCCTGGTCCCATGCGTCACTGTTTGATAATGTGATTCTGTATGGGAGTACAATAATTCCGACCCCATGGGAGCTTGTGAGCTTGTTGGGCTGTTGACCAAGGTTGGACTTGTTTGGAATGAAGATGCATCTCGGTTTCTTTCCAATGAAAAATGTAAAGATGCCTTGCACCTCTCCGTTTTAGAAATTCTGTGGTTTTCCATTCAGAAGGCTACTCTGGCTCTCTGAGTACTCTCCATTTTATATCTTTGTACCACTAGGATCAACAGCATAATATATGATTTAATCACTGTACACTTAGCAATCAGCAGCCAGTAGCTGAGTAGGATCAATCAGATCTCTTTCCTAGCATTGTTAGGGTTCACAAGGTATGTGCTGCATCTTTCACTACTAATTAGCCGAGGAAGGAATGCCCTTATGCTCTTCTAACGCCAATTTGCTAAGTTGGGCGCTCAGGCGAGCTCGGAGGACGAGCCAAAACAGCATGTTTACGAGATAAGACATGGTCCTTGCACAGTTCATTGAGGGTGCTTTTTTATTTTGCTATGGTGGATAGCTTTTGGTTTTAGTGTGAATGTTTGTGCGAACGAACTGAATACCGATACACTGTTTTTAAAAGACTGTTTCGATAGACTGTTTAGAAATAATGATATTATTCTATTTATTTGTTCGAAGAAAGATACAAACCAAAAATAACTGGCCTAAGACTGCCTCTATCGCTCAATCTACAGCGAAGGAAACAAAATAGTACAAATTGGGTAGGTGCCCAGCTGACGTCTTCTGCTCCTCTGTCCGACACGGCCATGTGATCGCGGAACAGCACCCTTGTGCCAAGAACTCCTTGGTAAAGTCCCTCCCATTTCGGTTCATGAACTATCGCTTATTCATGGTAAAATCTACTCCTCAAATCGTACTTTTGATCTCAGTAAAAAAACATGATGTTGCATTTTTGGGAGAAGTTTCACCTATCTAGTACGATATCTTGAGGTGATTGATCCATGTACTATGGGCCTTGACATTGGTTAGAGGTGGTGAATGCTTTTTTAACTGAACACAGGTGTGCACAGGCTGATCTTGCAGGCACAACTGTTCTTTATTTGCGAATTTTTTAGGCACTGTGGGTGATCACATTTTGGTGGTCACTGCTGCTTAACTAAAAGACAGATCGGCCTAAAGGGATCACTGGCCGTTCCACGCTGAAATGAAGAGAGTAAGCTTATTAATTGGGAGGGCCACAGGAGAAAATGGGCCTTGTCTGTCGGAGGACTCCAGATCGGCATAAAATCGCTCTGGTCAGTCCTTTCTGCCTCACCGTTATCCCTGATAAAATTAATCGATGTACAACTACAGCCCCATGGTGTACTCTATCATGTATGTGCAACTAAGGAGGCTTTACAAAGATCAACTGCTGCACTGTCTTGCCGCCATTACCACTTTTTTAACCTCAGTAGTTAGTAGTTACTACTCGGTTCAGCTGACTCATGTTTTTACTCGGTTCAGCTGACTCATGTTTTGGGGAGACAAATAGTCGAGATCCGTTTTTGGAGTTCGGTTCGTTTCAGAGGTGGCATTTTCTGCATCATTATTTGTAGGGATACGACAGCCTCTGAACCCAGCTAATGCAACCTCTTTGGGCCTTGCCTCTCCCTCATCTACCTCTGAATTTTAAGGGAAGCTTGTGTGGTATCCACTTATCACTCTCCCTGCTCGCTACTCTAATCTCTTGCTCTCCTCTCTATTACCGTAGCACAGAGCTCAGGTAGGCGGCGAGCTGCGCGCGTGCGCAATGCCTCAGGTCGACCTGGAGAGCTTGGTGTACGGCGTGGCGGGTGCCGGCGCCGGGGACAGGAAGGTGTCGTGCGAGACGGTCATCGTGGGGAGCAGCGGGGACGCGTCTCCTCCGCGGATGCCGCCGCCGGACCCCGACTTCCCGCCCGAGTCGATAACCATCCCCATCGGCGACGAGGTGTCCTTCTCGGAGCTCAACCCGATATACGACCGGGATGACTCCACCAAGGGCAGCACCAACCCCAAGTCGGCGGCCGGCGCACCCAACCCCATCCCTGCTAAGTCGCGCTCCAACTCCACGCGCATCGCGGGCGCCCCGGCCGCGGCCACCACGTTCTTCGGCCTCCCGGCCAAGATCCGCCCGGCGTTCACCCGGCGCCGGCCGTCGCAGAGCCGGATCTTGACCGGCAAGCGCTCGGGCGGAGGCGGAGGAGGCAGCGGCGACGGCGAGGAGCCGCGGTCGCCCAAGGTGTCCTGCATTGGGAAGGTGCTGTCCGACCGGGAGCGGTGCGGACGGCGCCGGCGCCGAAAGTGGTGGCGCGGGGTAGTGGCCGTGTTCCGGTGCGGCGGCGGTTGCGCCTGCCAAGGAGGAGGCGGCGCAGGCAAAAAGTTGCCGTTGGAGGAGGACGATGACGGAGAGGACAAGCCGGGCATTGCGGCAATGCGGAGGTTCAAGTCCGGGAGAAGAGCCGCTTCATGGGGAGAGGAGGCGCTGGCTTCGGCGGCGGCGGCGGCGGCCGAGGAGGAGGAGGATGACAAGGACGAGAGCCATGAGACTGAGCGGTGGGGCCGACGACCGGTAAGTTAGGTTGCAGCGAAGGCGGGAAGTAAAAGGATGGGTGGAGTATGCGCTTGGTGGGACCCAATGTCAGCGACGGTGGCTGGTCCGGGTGTGGTCGCCGATAGGTGGCCTAAAGCTGTCTCGAGCTGTATCCATCGGCTGAGGGGCACGGCTTGGGGTAGGGTAGGTGGTGATTGGTGACTGGCCTTCAAATGCGAGTTTTGCATTGCTGTTTGGAATTTTGCAATTGGGATCGGTTCAGAGGAACCAGATCATGTATATACCCTGGAGTTTTTGACGCTTTTAGCATATTTTAAACTTATATTTATAAAATAGCCAAAATCATGTGAAAATAAAAAATAGTATTTCTATCATCTAGTCATCGGACAACAACGGTGTAGAGCTGACATATGGACAACGAAGCCCTGTGTCCGTGCGGCCATGCGTTTGTAGCTCGGCCACCATGCGGCCCCCTGTCTACCGCCCTGCCACTAGACGGCAGGTTACCTACCTTAATTAGTAGTTCTTATCGTTGTTGTTTTCCCAACTTTCGACCACCGATCACGTTATCCTGTATTCAACCATGGTCGTTCACGATCACAGCCACTTCGACCACTCCCAATCACTCTCGAGACCCTATCACTCTTTGCACTCTGTAGCTTTCAACCATCTAAAGCCTATTGACCAACTACTGTATCTTCGATTACTGTAGATTCGACCACTTCGGCCATTCGATCACTTCAGCCGTCCGACCACGGCCATTCGGCCACTCCAATCGTCCGACCACGACCATTCAGCCACTCCAATCGTCCGACCACGGCCATTCGACCATCTCGGCCATTCGACCACTCCAGTTGCCCGACCACGGCTATTCAACCACTTACACCATTGACTAATTAAGGTAGGTAATTAAGTTGGCTAATTAGCTAGCTTAATTACCTACTGTCTGGTGGTAGGGCGGCAGGTGCGCGGTTGCATGGTGATCGGGTGGCAGGCCCCTATTGCGCGACCACAGGGCAACTCCACGTCGCTGCCACCCAGTGACCGAGCGGTAGAAGTGCTATTTTCACATAACTACGATTATTTTTGCAAATATGGATTTAAAACGTGTCAAAAATCCCCCAGCCAAAAATAATACTACAAGAGCACACAAGGCACTGTTTTGGTCCATTCGTGTTATGATAAGGCTTGCAATCATCTCTCGGTGTCCCCGTAGGCTCATCAAAGGTTCCCTTCCGGCGCCCGTCACACGTACGTCACCACCGCCGGCGCCGAGGGCAACGTACACGATGCCACAGCCAACGTTTCTGGGTTTCTGCCGCCATTGCTGTCGCCGCCGTTGACGTCTGCGTCTGCCGTCCACTTCGGCAGTGTGGCCGCCGAGGATGTTGCGGCTGGATTGCAGTCACCGTCTAGGATGGCGTAGCACACTTGGACACTGGTTGCTGCTTGCTACGGTATGTAAGCCTGGTATGAACTATTGAGACATTTGAAGGCATGCTTCTTCTTTTTTTTTTTATCTTTTTAAGGTTTTTTTCGTTTCGGCTACTCTAAAAGATAAAACAAACAGGACGGATTTTTAAGTAGCTTCTTGAAGTCGCTTCACCAAATAAACTCCCGAGTTCAAAATTGTGTGCATCGTCCATCCGTCGCCGTCTCAAAAAGCGCAGATAAAAACATCATGCATAAGCATCAACCGCAATCCAAAAAAACAAGGCTGATGAGGATATAATAATCATCTGATTATTACGTCATTATGTTATCTGAGTATACCTCTTGTCGGTAAGGAAGAGATTTCACAGGGATGTCGTAAGTTCTTCTATGACTACTTAGTCGTAAACCATTCTACGACCATATAATCATATGTCTTTCTATAATCACCTAGTCGTGAGTTGTCCTGCGACCACCTCGGTTGTGATCCTTCCTACGATCAGTGTATCTCCAACTGGCTTGTCTACGACGACTTACTACATCGTGGATCCATCTGACAAGGTGGTTAGAACATGCGCTTATTCCCAATAACCGCACATGATCTCTCTTTAACAACTGACAATAACTTCTATTAGACGGTTATTTTCCGAAGCGTTGATGCGTCTTTTGGCTCGAGACAACAGCCGCCGCTTTGTCAACTATATAAAAGTTGATGTCGAAGAAGAGATGGTGCATTGAAACACATCGGATCAAAGGATAGGTTTGAAATCTATTGTTTTGAAATCCGTATGTCTTCACAACTCAAGCGAAATTAGCTTATTGACTAACCCCACTTCTGATCAAAGAGAGTTGAAAATGTTTTGCTTTCGACCATTTTTCGTCTATGACATCACTTTCTCAAGTAAGTTACTTTCACTTGAAGTTGGGGGGCTAAATGACGATGATATAATAATCCTCTAATTATTATGTCATTATGTTCTCTGAGTATACCATTTATCCGTAAGGGAAAGATTTCACAGGGATGTTATAAGCTCTTCTACGACCACATAGTTATAAGTCCTTCTATGACCACCTAATCGTGACTCGTGAGTTGTCTTGCGACCACCTCATGGTCGTGGACCTTCCTACGACCAATTTATCTCCAATTGGCTTATCTACGATAACTTACTACATCGTGGATCTATCTGACAAGATGGTTAGAATGTATGCTTATTTCCAATAATCACACATGATCTCTCTCGACAACAACCGTCACACGACGAATAGGCCATCACGCCTCTCTGACACCCTATTCTTTTTCAGCTTTTGGCTTTTGTTTTTAGCTTTTCTACAGTAACTAGCTTTTAAATGGAGTCTACTATTTAATTGTAGTACATACTGTATCGTCTTCATTTATATTGATAAAAACCGTATGTGAGTTTCTGTTACTCTGTAATATCTCGCACGAACAACCTATAAGCCACAAGCTGCAGCCAAAAGCTATAAGTCTCAGCCAAAAAGAACAGGCCCAATAACTTCTGTCGGACGGTTATCTCCCAAAGCGTTGAGGTGTCTTTTGGCGCGGGACAACGGCCGCCGTTTTGTTAACTATATAAAGGTTAATGTCGGAGAAGAGGGGGTGGATTGAGGATCAAAGGATTGTGCAAGGTATTTCTTATTACATTCTCAGTTGTAAATAGTTCTCTGAGTAATAGTCACATAGGAAGTAGGATTATCATTCTCTCAGGAGAAGATCTGAATCTATATAAAAATTTTTGCGTTTCTGCTCTGTGTAATCATAGTCTAGATCTTTAAGAGTTTCCCTTAAAATTAAGAAATCATATGTAAAATTAGTATTAAAATACCGACAACGGCCGAACTCCATGGCATGTATCATGGCTCGTTCGAACGAACGCCTCCCAAAGTTCCTGTAGTTCGTTTCTGTCTACACTTGACGCCTTCTCTTCATCATTTCACAAATAGTCCCTTCGGAGAAGTGTGCTAATCTTTCATGTAGTAGCACTAACATCTAAACTACTATAGATGCTTGATTCAGCATATAACACGAACACAAGTGCACAATATATTCAAAATTTTTAAACTAATCATTTTTCTTGCCATTTGAGTTGGTGTATGTGAGCCCAAACCATATGGGCTGTAGCCTCGAGTACCAACCACACGGGCTTTAGGCCTCCATTCTGATGCAATCGCAATCATCAAGATTCTTGGGCAGGCAGGATAGCTACCCGTTTAATTTCTTGGTATAAGACCGAACACCTTTCGTTCTGTTTACTGATTTCTTGGTAAGCATATATGCGAACTGTTACTCCCACAGCATCAACGCTATGAAATAAACCAAGCTGAACTGTGGGAGAAGCGCCAATTCTTTAGTCTTTACCATTTAGAACTAATAAGATTCAACCCGGAGTTTGTGCAAAAAATGTTTTTGTCTGAAATTATATGTAATCAACACCACGCCACATATACTTCATCTGTAGCTAACTAATCAGTGTCCAATCTGCTATGAATGCTATATTGCTATGATGAATAAATACAATAATCTCACCAAGAAAAGTAAACAAATTAAAAAAAGAAAGATAGCAAAACAAGTTCTATGAGCTCAATCATGTACTTGCCATTGCTAAAGAACCAGTTACGGCCACTTCTTTCACAATTTAGCTTGTTCTTTCAGGTTTTCAGGAGTGAATTGACTGACTAATAGCAAGAACAAGTACACTGGCAAGCTAGCTAGTACATCGGGCTTATCTAACAGCTCCCTCCTCCACAGTTAGTGCAACTACAGTACAGATCTTAAATGTCCATTCAGAACCAGAAATTATCTCCCTCCTGCATCATAAAAGGTCACGATGAGCAACAAGTTTAGATTGTAGAATGCATTCTCTTTGAACACACAAGTCGGCTTAGTTAGCCTTGGATGAACAATGTGTTCGTTGTATGCCATGTATACACCAATAAAAAGAGATATCTGCATCTAGATAACCAAATAGGCAAAAATACCACTACAGGGACAAGCATAGAGGGCTAGGTTAGATAATGGCTGCACATTCTGATCCTGGGAATAAAGCCCCTTTACCTTCCAATCACACAATGCTACATGGAGCAGTACAGCTTTTAGAATATAAGTATCAGACAAAAGCGTTGATATTCCACAATCCACTCGTACGTCCTCTTTCGAGGAGGCGCCTCCACGTTTGCATGATTAGCATGACGAAACAAGGCGATGGCATGATACGATCTGGAACAAAATCAGTTAGTTGGCTTCGAGCTCTCAAGAGGGTGCCCTACATGAAGGAGCCTTCATTAGCTAGTGATCAACAACTCTGCTGACCCAAGCGTGCTGCAGACAGGGACAAAACACTATGCGGCGGGCTTATTTGAAATGGCTGCGGCTTATAACTTTTGGATGAAATTTTTGAATTTTAGTTGTTTGCGATAAATATTACGGAGAGAGGGATACCCTCTTGCGATTTTAGTTAATATAGATATTAGGTTTTTAATATATACTATAATTAACTTGTAGATCTCGTCTTGAGAAAGTACTCCGTTTGAAAGTTAAGTATTATAGAAAAACTAAAATCTATTTTTAGAAGCCGTTAAAAAACAGGCCCGCCATCTGAAATGTTCTATGCTTGTTGGATTCTTGCAGGTGACGCAAAAAGTTTCGACGGTTCTCGATCAAGGGTTTGTTGCTGTGCGTTGGTTTGGACGGAGCCCTCAGAGCCTCAAGTGTTCAGCAATGGCACGGCACTGCACCAAGGCCCTCAACAAACAGGGAGGGAGCCATCGTTGACAGGCGACCCTGGCGAATATGCTAACCAGACATCTTCTCACATGGCACACCAGAAGCTAGAGGCCAAAGTAAGTCGCCGCTAGGAGCCTAGCTAGAACATGACCTGTTACCCAACAGCATGGAGCTAGCCTGAGAGCAACACACAGCACATCCACCGCTAGTCATGTGGTAGTTGACCCACTTTCTGAGCACGATTTGGTGTTAAACCGCCGTATCAGATATAGAAGGAACATGGCCGAGATGAGTTTAGCTGGTTACCTCGGTGTCAGGACAATAATATATGCACCGGCCGCCCCGATGAGTGGTGATGACAGCAACTCAGGCTGGATGCGTTAAGTCAGAAGGGAACAATCAATCATTCGTGCGCCTTTCTCTCTGCGCGGTACGTGTGGAGGAAGCTCAGAGTAATGCGGCGAGTAGGACAACCACCCCCGTCCCAAACGTTATCTGCAAGCGAGGAGAAGAAAGAAAGAAAAAGTTTAGTGTGGGAAGATGAGCAAAGCAATCTTGTTTCGGTGACAGGAGGAGACGTTGAATTGCTGTGCTACTTTGACATGCCCCTTTCTTTCAAGTACTAGTACTGTTAAGAAGCTTCAGAAATCACGCAAAATCAAGGCAAAATGTGCTCTGTTTCTTCAGTTAAACACACTGAAATGCCCGCGATTTCTGTGATGCCCGTATATCTATATATCGACCTCTTTTCAGGTGTTTCCACATCTTGATAGGTTTGTGCACGAAGGGAAGAAAAGATCACTTTTTTCAGATCATTACGAGGGGAATAAGAGAGGAGAATTTTTTTGGACAACCTCACTTTCATGCCAAATTTTGGAATCTAGGCCTACCCCATGGTTGATTTGCAAATAAGAGAAAAGTGATTTTTTTGGGCAACCTCACTTTACTGCCAAAATTTGGAATCTGGGCCTACCCCATGGTTGATTTGCACGTTTTGTGTATACAAGGTATCGTTAATTAGTGAAACAAAACCAAATTCCGAAAATGTTCAAAAGCAAAATCTTGAATTGAATTTTCACTTCTAGTTGATTCTCTTGATCCATCAACCTAATCCATACTCATTTCAACCCAAAAGCTGCCCTAATCCTTGCCATCTCAGTCGGATTGGAGAGGGAGCAATGCTAGCACTATTCACAACTGAAAAATACTCTCACCGCCTTACTGAATCCCGCCGCCGCTCACGCTCTTTTCGTGACCAACCGCCCTGCGCCCTTCCCGCCAACTTTGCTCGGGTGGTCGGCCGCCGTACCCCGCCCCAGGCCCCGTGGCATGCCACGCCAACCCACCGCAGCTGCCATGTCCCCTGATTTGCCGCCGCCCGTCCCCTCTGCGCGCCACCGCCACCCCGCGCCAACGGACTCCGCCACCTCCACCGCGCGGACAAACTCTTCTTTACACCTCCCCTCTGCTGCCCTGACGCCCCGACCTAACCCCCAAGCCGTGGCATCGCCGCCGGCCGCCACGCACCATCGCCGCAATGGATAAGCCTCAAGCCAAACCGCCTTCAAGTGGCTATTTAAGCGACCAACTCTACTCCCTATCCTTAGCCATCAACCCCGCTGCTTACCCGACACCCCAACACCTCCATTGCTGCCCCATTGCCGGTAATTCCGAGAAATTCCCAAAATCAAGCCCTAGATCAATGTCGGTCACCCGCCCCGTAACTTTCCAATTGCCTTCGACTATAGCTTCACCGACACCCCAGAAACCCTACCCGACCACCGCCCTAACCTCCCGAAGCACCCTTTTCCCCGGCATCGACCGCCACCCCACCTCCAAAACCGCCACCGTGGCCGGCCTGACTCAAGCCGCCCGAGCTTCGGCCAACCCCTCCTCGAGCCTACCCAAACCCTAGTGAAGCCCAAAAGCCGGCCCAATGACCCTAGAAGACTCCCCTTTGCTCTAATTTCCAAAAATGGCCGCTAGAGGGAGGAGCTCGCCGCCGGCGATTGCCGCCTCCGCCGGCCCGACCGTCGCCCAAAATGGGACCCTCTCCCTACCCCGCACCCGTCCATGGCCTTCGCTGCCGTCGCAACCCACCCCACTACCGCCAGCAGCCACCACCTCCCTCCTCTGCTCCTCTACGTGCGCACGGGCGGAGGTTGAAGAAGGCACTGTGTGCCCGACCGACCACACCGACGGGTTGAGTCGCACCAGCCCGCGCCCGACCGCACTGCCCCGCGCCCGACCGCACCGCCTGCGCCCGACTCGAGCCACCTCCACTCGGTTGAACCGAGTCCATCCGCACCGAGCCAGGCCCACGCGGTTGCACCGAGCCGCCTAGCCGTGTCGGGTCCGAGCCCAAGGAATAGTACCCGAGCCCGATGAACAGTCACCCGACACAAAACCCTAAAATACAAGTGTATACTCCCTGGATTCGTTTCAAGCCCGCCAACCCAAATCCAAGGCCCATTTATCCATTTGACCCTCCTATAAGCCCAAATCTCAAATTATTTGAATTTTATCGGATTTTATTTCTTTATTTCATTTCTTTATTCCTAGCTCATTCCTTCGGGCATTGAATTGATTTATGTTAATTGTTTTGCGCTAGCTTCCGGAGTCAAGGATTCGCAGGACCAGGAGGGAGAAGCTCAAGCCCAGATCCAGCCCGCCGAGGAATTTGAACTCGTTGAAATCATAGACTCGCAAGGCAAGTCGCGCATACTTTGATCATGTTGAGCCTATTTTGTCGTTATTATTTATTTAGCACTATTTTCATTATGATATGTTTAAATCATTATTTTATGTATAAATACTGTTTAGAATGACATGACTTATTAGTTATGACCTACCACCCGAAAAGGCCACGTTTACCTTGATGACCATATTCATGTTGACGAAACATAGTAGTATTAAATATAATAGTGATATAGACATGGTAGTTTAGAAATTCATTAAAATCTTTTTACTGTTAAGAATCTTAGTATTTGTTTAGAGTTTTGAAAAGATTGATCTAGGGTAAGCGAGGATCGTGGATCCGAAGACCTTATCCTAGGGTGGAGGCTTGGTTGAGGAATGGTGGCAGTACAGGGTGTACTGAATATGGGTTTGTGCGTGGATGATGCCTCGGAGAAAAATATAAGGACTAGACCCTTATGCTGAGTAAAGAACATAATATCCGCCCAACCACAAGCGTTGATTTTGTCAAACCTGGTTTAATAACTGCTCAATTTCAATTGAACCTCTGCAACTGGCGGGGGGAGTCCGAGGGTGAGTTCGTATGAGAGGTGGTTAACCATACAACAGTAGGATTGCTATGAGTCGGATGAGATCCGTGGGGTCGTCCGATCTTATGGGGAATTAGGACCTACTGGGTGGAGCCTATATAAAGAATTGAACAGTGAACAACCTTGTTCTTTTAACTCTGTCGCAGGAGTTGAGAGATCTTGTGGGTAAAGCAGGGCAACTCTGCAGAGTCATAAAATAATTGTATTCGAATGCGTCGTGCTTCCGGTGAATGAAGCTGTGTTTAATGGGTGAATCCAACAGCAAGGCATAAGTAGGGTTGAGAATGGTTTGAGATGTGGAATATTGTTAATCACGCTTGAAAACCCCTTTACCTTAATGAAGTTACTTTTCAAGTTTTTAATTGATTATTAAATAAAACTGCATCTACCCAATTAAAGAACCTGTTATCCCTTCATTTGATATTCCATGCATATAGTTAATGATAGCTCCGTGTGACTTGCTGAGTACGGTAGTTGTACTCATACTTGCTTAAAAACATAAACAGAAACTACTAACTTTGAGGAGCCAGGCGAAGACAAAGAAGTGGTGTTCTATGAAATGGAAGAAGCTTGGGATTAGGGTGTTCTCCGCTCAAGCATGCCTGTGGTGTTTCTTTTTGTGTAATATATCTGAAGGCCGTCGGCCCTACTGTTAAACTTGGCTTTAAGCCTTTTGTTGTAATAAAGTCGACTTTTGGAATTGATCTTGCGTTGGCAATGTTACACACTCGAATGATGTAACTCGCAACTGAACAACCTTGGGCAGTTGCGGGGAATTCATAACGCTCCCAAAAATGGGGGTGTTACAATTAGCATGAGAATACTGACAGTATGAGTAATACTAGTAGTAGCGGGAAACGTAGTGCCAAAAGATGCTGTTCTTACCGCCAACTTGGACGCGGAGGAGAACATGGACTGCGAGTATGGGTCGAACGGCCCTGCGGACCCGCCGCCGGAGCCGGTGTTGATCGCGTAGACAGGCGAGCCGTTGGGGTAGAACAGCCCGTAGTTCCTTTCCGACGTCGGCCCGGGCTTCATGTCCTCGTTGAAGAGCGCGAACACGAACACGTCGATGGGCACGTCGGGCTTGAGCGGCGTCCCCTGGTTCATGGCGATCCTCTGCATGAGGTTCCCGTTGTACGACGCGGCGTTATGTACGGTGGCGCCGGCCTCGTCCTCATCCCCCTTGGACGGCCACCCGGTCTCCGAGATCCTCACGCCAACGTCCGTGTGGCCCATGGCCTTCATGGCCGCGTACACGGCGTCGATCTGCGCGTAGAGCATGTTGTCGTAGGTGAGGTTGGTGTTGGGGTCGCGCACGCCGGGGTTGGGCTGGAACAACACGTACGGCAGCGACACGCTCCCGGGGCTCGCCTTGTAGGCGAAGAACGGGTACGCGTTGATCAAGAACGGCGAGCCCGTCTGCCCGTGGAAGTCGAGCAGCGGCTGGATGTACTGCGCGAGGTCCTCCCGGAACTCGCCGGACGACGGCGGGTAGCTGGTGGCGAGTATGTTCACCGAGTGCGCGGACGAGATGGTCACCTGGCCGGCAAGCCCGAGGTCGCCGAGCGCGCCGTTGATTGCCTGCATGGCGGGGAGGAGGCTGGCCATCATGCCCGTGTCGTTGCTGGAGAACACCTCGTTGCCGACGGTGATGCAGGTGATGCGGGTGGCCGGGAGGAAGGGCTGCACGTGCTGCGCCACCCACTGGCGGGCGGCGCTGGGGTTGTCGGCCATGGACTGCAGGTTCTCGTTGCCGATGGCGATGATGAACTCCACGCCGGTGTTGGCGAATGACGTGAGCACCTTGGGGTCCGCGTCGTAGAGCTTCACCTTGTTCACGTTCAGCGATCGGAGGAGGCCCGCGACCTGCGTCGGGTCCGGCAGGTTGTTGGCGATCTGCCCGTAGTTGATTCCGAACTTTTGCGCCGCCGACGCCACGTCCACTGCGAAACACGGCGAGCTTAACAGTGAGCAATACCCTGCTGTTTTGCAATGTTTCAAAAAAATCTCTCTTTTTTTGTTCATTTGAATTCTCTGGAAAACAAGATTTTTTAACGAAATTGAATTTCTTTTTCTCATAGAGCTATGGAATACTTTAGGTAGGAAGTAGATTTCGCTATTAACTTCCAGAAAAAAAATTGATAAAAGATAAGCAACCTGCTAATTAATAATGTATGCAAGCAGATGGGATTGACAGAGAACGAGGGTCAATTCACAAGCGTCAAGTGTGTGGTTTCAGCAAGAAATCGTATGGTGACGCGGGAAATCTTAATGCTACATCTCAGGATCGCAAGCATGGGTGCCCATCAGAGCTGACAAAGCAAGTCGGCTCAATTAACTCTACGAAAATGACACCGTGCAGCTATTGGCAAGAACAATCCTAAACAGGATTTCTGGATCTCAGATCTCCATACTCTGCTTCACAGGCTTTTTCAGTGCTGTTCTTGCCGGAATCTCACAGCTTTTTTCACGTGAGTCTTGACGCTGGCCACGTTAATGGCCTGCGCAGAGAAGGACGGAGGAGCAGAAGCGATGGGAGCGATGGCGTCCGTGCTGGTCGAGAGAGCGGCAGCCGTGTCGTCGGCGAGAGCAGCGCTAGAGGGCTCACTCATGGCGGAAGCGAGATGTGCAGGTCAGGAGCAAAGCTCTGATACCATGAGGATTAGGGGAATTCGCCAAACTCTGGGCGTATGTTTTCATTGATATTATAGAGATTACATACAAGTATACATGGTAAGCAACTATGCATGGAAAGCCTAAATAAGGTAGTCATCTATGCATAGAAATCCTATATACGGTGAGTGCCATGCAAGGCAAGAGTCAATCTGGAGATTTCCTCTAACAGTCGGTCACTCCTCAAATTTCTTGAAACGGAATGGAAAAGCATCCTATCGATTGGAATATGAGCAAGGAATCATGCACAGAACTGCAAAAACAAGCATCCACGACGACAGACGTAAAGACGGAATAACAGAATGGCCATGAGACTAATCAACAGCAATGGCGGCAGACGCGGAGCTCGAGCAAGAAGGGAAAATTCCAGAGCAAGAGAAACAGGGAACGAGCAAGAGCGGCAACTGGATTACTCACCTGAGAGGAGCGAGAGGAGGAGGCAGGGCAGAAGCGAGGAGACGCGGACGCGGGGCTCCATTTGCGTCTCGCCTCCCCTCTGCTTTCTCCTTGCTCTGTTCCTCGCCGATACGGGAAGGCTAGTTGCGTTCGCATTAAGTACAGCCTCCCCTTCTCTCTCTATCCTCGGGGTCGCGTCCCTCACCGCCCCCTCCGTTTTCCTGCTGGAGTGCTACCACGAGTACCACCGGTGACGGCGCCATCTTGTGAAATCACGTCGGTAAATGTTTTACCAATTGTGCAGAAGAGAGGAGATTATCTGAGTCGAAATCGGCCGCTTCGCGCTCGGGCTCGTCACCGCATCACCGGTAGGCACGAGCGGAGCCAATGTGATTTAAGGGTGTTTAGTTGAACATTTGAATTTTTCTATGTAATAACTAATATTTAATAGGTATATTACATATATATATATATATATATACTAATATAACTAGATAAAATATTATATACATACCCTCAATTGATTTTAACTCACTCCTACATCTCTCCTATCTAATTCACTAAAGTAGCGTGGCTTAATAATCCATTAAACCCCCTCTTAGACTAGCACATTGGCTCATCCGTAGACCCCTTAAATGTTAACTTATCTCCTTCTTCCCCCTCTTCCTTTGCATCTCTCTTAGGCTCCATTAATCCAGACCAAAATTACCAAATTTGGTGAGGAGCGAGACTAGTTTTTTTTTGCAGCTGGCTCTCTCTATGGGTCGACCTCACCGCGGGTCTTGCCAGTCGTTGGCGCTGCCGGGGAGGTGGCAGAGGCTCAAGCTTTACTAAGCCCCCTGGTTTCGCCCCTGATCACTAGATAACTACCGAATTGAGAACTTGGCTTGGTATGCTCATTGCACAGCTATGAGTGGTTTTTTTTGGGCTGGAGCTAATGGTTTATAGCCGTGGCTAGTAGTTTTTGTTCCTAGCACGAGCGATTATTCAAATGAAATGCATTCCAATAAACAGATAAACCATTTCGAAAAGACTGTCTCGATAAACCATTTTAAAAAGATAATAGAAAAACCATTCCGTTTATTTGTTCGAAAGAAATCATAAATCATAACTCATAAGTTAAAAAGCCAAATTCACACTAGTAGTCTCGTGTTAGACTTCAGGTCCTCATGCCCAGGTTCTATCTCCATACATTTGGTCCATCGCCACATATAACATATAATACAAGTATGAAACCAAAGATAATGTATTAAATCAAACCAAAGATAATCTATTAAATCTTTTGCAACTGCGTGTTACTACTTGCTACGTTATAGTAGTACAATACATTATGCATATGCACCAAACAAGTTGCGGAAGGCATAACAATCTCTTCTACTTATTTTCAAATATATCCAACATATTTACTTTGCCCTCTTCCTTTTCTCTTTGCCCTCTTCTTTTTCTCTAGTAATAAGTCCACATGTAGTCCCTCTACTTTACATTTATCCAATTTAGGCCCTCTACTTTAAAATCAGTTATTTTATACTCTCTACTTTAAAAGCCAGATCAAATAACACTTTAAAAGTGGTATTGAGGGCGGTTTAGTGTATATAACCCAAAGGGACTTAAGGTGGGTCCTATCTAAACCTTAAGACCAACTCCATAGTGTATATAACCCAAAAGGCCTTAAGACGGTCCCACTTGGTAGATAAAGAAAAATTGTATTTTAATGCTTGTGGCCAGGTCTTTAGCTTGAGGACCAGCCTTAAGCTTTTTTTACTTAGGGTCTGCTTAAGGTCACCCCTGTAATGTATAAGGTTGACCTTAAGGTGACTTAAGACATCCTCTTTTCATACACTACAGATGCCCTAACTCACACAGTGGCAAACATCACATATTTGAGTCAGCAAATACAAGGAAAAAATATTGGCCCCACCTGTCAGCTTCCATGTCTCCCCAAAATTCATTTCTTCTTCCCTGTCTTCTTCCCTCCTCTCACCGTTGCCTCGCAGTCTTGCACAGCGTCGTCTTGCCTCCAAGCTTTCATGAGTTACCGTGCCTCATCTCCCCATCCTCTCCTCCCTTGAGCACCAGAGAAGGACATAAAGGTCATGAAGAGCTTGAGCTCCTCATTCCCGGTTGCAGCGTCCATCGAGCAACATCAACCACTCGGGTGAGCTTTGGCCGTATCCGCCTTATCCATTGCCTTCGCCTCGGTGTCCTCTTCCGTACCCTCCTTGTCCATTGCCTTCACCTCGGTGTGCTCTTCCCCGCACTCACCTTCCTTTTGTCTCTTGGCAGCCAAGGTGCCGAGAACATCCTCGTCTTCCTCCTCTGCGGCCAAGCCACCGATTGCGGCCGCCGCATCAACCTTGCCATTCCGTTCAACCTGTTGAGCTCCTTCCATTTTTGCCCATGTCACATTGTGTTCAAGGTTCTCCTCTACAAAACCCCTCAACCAATTTTGGGATTCACACATAGGATCCCGCCGATGCCACCACCTTCCTCTAGTTTGGCCGAAATCTGCAACCATCGCCGCCATACGTCACCTGGTGAGCCTCCCCTTCGATTCCTCACTACGAGAGCATCTTATCACCATCATCTATCTTTTCCAACCACTAATTTCGTCCTTCTCCTTCCGCAGCTCCGCCACCACATCGGGCTATTGGCCGCCCCCAACTCTCAGTGCCAACCCACCTCGGCCAATATCCCCCCTTGTCGTCTGTGCCGGTGAGTTCCCCTCGTCATGTGGATTCTCATGAGTCATGACACACTCTATATTTGGCTTTAATCCCTATCGGTTGTCATCATAGCAGCTTGTACAACGCTGCCATCATGGGTATCCGACCGGCCGCTACCATCCACCTCCTAGCACGCCTTCCCATTTTGCTGCTCGTTGGCCGCTGTCGTTGCCTTCTCTGTCGGCGTCAAGCTCGGCCAGAGCTCCCATGGCCACCTCCTCTGTTTCTCTCTCTAGTTCTCTGTTTTAGAATGAAGAAGAAGCTGTATAGCTGCCAAATAGGGCACGAGTTTTGGTTCAGTACATTCACTTATTCTCAGTCGTTCAATATAGCTCATCCAACGGTTCTCATGATCTTAACACCTCCGGTGTCTCTGAGTGGTGTGCAGGAGTGGTGCTAGGTGCAGTTATACCCCTCGTTAATTAACGGCTAGATACAGTGGAGGTGTTAACACCTCCAACACCTCTACGTGGACCGAACCAATTCTCATAGGGCACACGTGGTTTAAGTGATGATTGGAGGACGAAGAAAAGTGCTGTGGCTGATCAGCATGGCAAAACCACGATTACATGGCAAAATCGTACTCCATACCACTTCAAGTGATTATTTAATCTGGCTAAATTTGATAAACTTATGGTAGAAGTACAAAATGTCGACCTTTTCTTTTCCTTATCTTTCTCACTTTTACATCTCTATCACCAACCCTTGCACCTTAGATGTAAAGTGATCAGCCTTTAAGCTTGCTTTCCTTGTTGTACACGATTGTTCGCATTTTGCTGATGTACTACTAATGATGATAGGTCAAAACCGCCCCATAATGTTAACATCTGACAGTCCAAGGAAAGCTGCATCGCTTTTCCTTTCTGCTAGGAAGTCCAAGCCCAATTCCAGCACCTCTTCCAAAGATCAAAAAATTCTCTGATTAAACCTTGCAGTGTGAATCAAGCAACAGTACCTAGCTTGTCTGGCACCAGCAACAACTGATATAGTCGTACGAGGCTAACAACAGAGATTAGGAAAGGAATTCCAACAGAAACATTCAGAAAAAGGCCAATATCACGAGACTGAGAAGCACTGGCGTCGTCGACTCGCGTGCGGAGGAAGACTTGAAAACGGGACGGCCGGACGGCGTTTAGGAAATTGGCCACTAATTGATGTCCATTTCTTTTAAAAATTATAAATTATATATAGTTTAATACTGTATTATCTAACTAAATAGAGAAAAGATAATATTTAAGATAAGATCTTTAGCACTTCTTGAAATATGACACATGGTATGGAGATGACCTGATAAAGACTTTGGCTAAATACGTGCACACGCGTATTCACGTATTTTAATATGAAAAATCGCATGACTTATGATGTGTGCTTACTTTAGCTGGTGCTACAGTTCAATGAGATATCGCAAACATATCATATTAACGAGGTTAACCATAGAAGCAAAACTTGTTGCACTTGGCACAATCACTGTTGAGGCTGAATGGCTGAAAGAACTTCTGTTAGACTGCCATTGGTTGAGAAACAACACCGGCAATCCTGATGTACTATGATAAGCAAACGGTGTTAGCTAAAGTTACAAGTACTAAGCATGATATGAAGTCCTTTAGACATGTGAAGTGTAGGCTTTAAGCTGTCAGAAATTTGAGGATTTTTGGAGTGATTATTGTTAATTATATTTACATCAAGAAAAATCCATCAGAACCTTTTACAAAGGGGGCTGGCACGGAAAGCAATTTCCATTGCATTTACAGACATAGGAATGAGGCCTATTTGAGTTACATCACAATAGTAACACATACCTTTTTAATCAGAGACCCTGTGACTAAGACAATGAAGAAAGTTGATGTTGTAACAAGATAGTATATATATCATTTGTACATGTATCCTAATAAATAAAATACTCTCAACTGTAAGGAATGTTGGCTTAAAACCTTAATGTATTCTAGTGTCCAAATAAGGGAAAATATATTGGCCTACTACATAATACCTAAAATAAATACACCTACTTGAGTCTAACTGTGAGGTCGCAGTTTACAAAAATAGGGCATTCTCTAAAAACCACATGAGCAAATAAGAGAGCATGACTATATAACACTTTGTTTAGACGTAATGCATTGACAGCCTAGTATCAGTTAATATTTTAAGTGAAGTCTGATTACAAAAACTGTAAATTCAAGGCTTAGTCTATTTATCAACTTTGAGAAGATGAATTTGCTAATCTAGGTGCAAATTCAACCCATACAAGATTTACATCAGAAGACTGTTATATTATCAGTACTTCAGTACAACGATCTTTGTCATATTTTATGCCTTTTGCTTTGTAATTGGTGGGGATTTTTGGAATTGGCCTATGAATTAAGGCCCATTTTCTTCAGAAATTTTAAAGTACGCAAGTTTACTAACATATTGCGTAGCCAAGTGGAGGAAAGACAATTTACACGGTAGAGTCCTTGCCACTCCTTGAAATATGTGACACATGGCGTGAGAAGGACTTTAGCAAAACATACGCGTGTGTATTCACGTATTTTCATGTGAAAAATTGTGTCTTGTGACTTGTGACGAGTGACCACGTCGGCATGTCTTCTGACACATTAATGCATCTTTTTTTACTGAATCATGCATTATATCTCTCATTTATTCTATTTAAATACAATTTAAACATTAGTTACGAGTGAGTTAATCAGTTTAGTTACTAGTGATTAATTGTCACTTGTCTTTATAAAGACCTAGAGATGTCCAGGTTTAAGAACAAGAAAATTTCTTCTTCGTTCCTTTTCCTCCTCATTGGAGAGCTGTGTTGTGGTGTTGAGCAGTTGAACCACACTGGTCTTCCTCCTCAGCGTGCACAGGGAAGGAGAGTGAGCGGTATCTCTGAGCTGTTGCCGCAGAGAACACTTGCACATTGTGGCAATAAGGTTTCTAGGTAGCGGACATCTGCACGACCGCTTGCTTTGCTGCTTTATCTACGTTTTGCAATGCATCAAGCTTGCACTACTTCCTATTCTTTATCAAACCCAACTGTAAGTCGTTTGCATGATCAATCGACTTGCTATAATATTTTTTGTGTATTTTTTAAAGTACAATGAATAATCTTGTAACACCCCGTTTTGGGAACAGAGCCGTTTTACTTTCCGTAACAGCTCAGGAGTTCAGTTGCGAATAGAAAGAGTATCATGCCTGCTCACAAACATTTAAAAGAGTTAATTTTGTTTAAAAATAGGATCTAAAGGTTTGCTTTAGAAACAATATGGGCATTTGAGCCCAAAACTTGACTTACATTCAAAAGAACTATGGAGAACGCTTGATTGCGGTCGTAACCCTAACCCGAAATCTTGAAGCATACTTTCCTTTTCCGTATCTTTTCTATTGAAATTAAGGAAGATTGAGTACTCTAGTTACTCAACAAGACACATGGGTAAATCCTAATTTATCTACTTGCTAGGATTGTCAATGGATGGGAATATACTGGTTTTATTAATGACAGTGTGGATGCAATTCTATTTGCAAATGTTTGTAAACAAGAAATCATAAAATAATAAATTCTTAAGATTAAGGGGGTTTTCAACATTTGATTACTCAGCTTACTCAGGGTAAAACAAAAAGAAAACTACTTATGCCATGTTGTTGGAATCACCCAATAAACACAACTTCATTTACTGAAAGCACGGTGTATTCGAATACCATTTATTTTACTATGAAGAGTTACCTAGCTTTACTCACAATATTTCTCAAACTCTCAATATCCAGACACGTAATGGGTAACATGCGACTGAGTTGAGAAAATAAGGTCTTTCACTACTCTCCTCTTTCTGGTATCTACCCGGTAAGCTCTGAACCACACATTATCGGGTATCCACTGGCCAATGTGGAACACTACTGCCCGATTCTGAGTGGACCTACTATTGTCAAGTATGGTTTTATTATTCCCATACCACTCCCCTTGGGCCATTCCCACGCTGGGAACCCCACCTTCTTGTAGATATTTGATTGAGTTAAGCACTTACTAGACCAAGATTGACAAGTCAACACTTGTGGTTGAGCGATTACTGTATCCTTTACTCAACATAAGGTTCCAGTCCTTACTTTTCACCACGAGGCAGCCATCCACAATCCAGATCCCGAGTGCTCTATGGCACTGCTACCACTCTACTTAAGCCCCCTCCCTAGGGTAAGGTCATGGACTCCAATCATCTAGTAGCTTTCTACGATACATCTTTACCGTTGAGCTGTTTAAATAAATCTACCAATAAAATGCCAAAGTCACTTATTAGTACAAAATTTTGGATGAACCATTCTATGATTATTTATATAGTAATTAAATATTACCAAGGTTGTCAAGGTGAATATGGTCTCAAGTTAAATAGGGCATTTTTTAGTGGTAGGACATAAATAATTTACATGTTATTCTAAACATTTATATTATAATTAAATAACAGTATATAAATAACAGTAATGAAAATACTGTAATTAAATAATTTAAATATCATGGGATTCAATCATTCAATATGATTAAAAACATGTGACTTGCCTCTTTATCCATAGTCTAATTATGTTACTATAGTATTCCGGCTTATGTCAACTACTTGATAGCTCCTGTAGCCCTTCCGTTAATCAACTAGCTGAATCCGGATGTTAATGTAAAAGAACAAATTCAAATAAGTTCCTGCTTTGCAAAATACAAGCTAGGAACAAAAGCAATTAAATAACAAGAAAGGACATAAAGGAAATGAGTTGGGTGGTTGGAGTTTAAATAGTGCTTGGGTTGGCTGACAGGGTTAGAGTTGGGCCAGATTGGCTTGAGACGGTCAAAATAGCTTTAAACATGGTGGACGGATTTTGGAAGTGGAGGATTGATTTTACAATAGTGTGAGTTTGGATTTTATCAAGGCTTGGTTTGGCAAGACGGAGGTCGGAAATGGAATCACGGGGTCGAAACGGTCAAAACGGAGGTATTTATGCAAATTAGGGTTTCGGATGAACAGTATCGGATCTGGTACTATTCATTGCGGGTTGGGTTAGTGAACAGTAATAGGCCTAGGGTTGAACAGCATCGGGTTGATTTACTATGCATTGTGGATCGGGTTCAAACAGTAACGGGTCTCTAATGGGTTTGGGTTGACCAATGAACAATGGTGTACAATGCTTGGCTTTGGCCCAAAAAATTAAAGTGGTTTGGGCTTCTACTGTTACAGCCCATGACCTACTACTGTGCATCTTCTCCATGCCTTCGCTGCTATAGTGCAGCTAAATAGAGCTACGGCGATGATGGCGGTTTGCGACACTACAATGGCTGGTGATGGCAACAGAGGACACTACAGGTTCCTTAGGGTCGCAAGATTCCATTTTTGGGCTAGCTGAGGTCAGGGAATGGCTAGAGATGAACGTTGGCAAGGGCTAGTCTCACGGGTAGGTGCATGGCATAGGACAACTCTGGTGATGCTCTGGCGAGGCGGTGAGGTTTTTAACCATCTATGGGATAATGCAAACTCAATGGCGATGGTGGCTCCAGCTAGGTTGGCCTGTGCTGGGCTTTCCATGGTGACACCCCTTCTGCATGGTGGTGGTGCGCAACGTCAGTGAGGAGGAGACCAAGGCAAGGCTCGGCGAGCTTGGCTTCAGGTTTCTGGTGGCCTAAAGGTCCTGTTGACACAAGGAATTGTAAAATAATCGATTGGAGCAAAGAGACGGCCGAAGGAGCTTACCAGCGCAGGACACGATGGCGATGGCGCTGTGGTGGTCCGGCGAGCAATTGCGTGCTATGGGGAGTGGCTTGGGCTGGCTGTGAAGGGATCCAAAGGTATGGTAGGCTTTAAGAAGTGAAGATAGGCGGTGCGAGTAGGAAACCGAGGACTTAGTGACGGTTGGGCTTGGTCGACGAGGCTGGCTTACAGGCGAGGTGATGGGGTAGTACCATGGCCAAGGCAGGGCTTTGCAATGGCTGACGCGAGGAGTACAACTTGGCACACGCGTCGGCCATAGCACATGAAAAAATTGGCGGTTCAACGGAGTTGTGCTAGCTGCCGGCGTGGCAAGGGCGTGGCAACGATCTACAACTAATGAAGCGACCGCTGAAGGGGAGGCATGATGTGGTGTGAACGATGGTGTTGGGTTGCGGCGCGAGCGGCGAAGCACAGACGGCCGCGTGGAAGAAGGAACAAGGGAGGGCGGTAGGTTTTTGGTTGACACCGAGGAGAAAAGGTGGATTGGCATAAGAGGAAGGCCAATTTCAAAGAGAATTGCCAAATTGGGAATAAATTTAAGAATTCAAGCAAAAATGAAAAGAAATTCAAAATTTAAATTTTGAAGTGTTTCAAATTTTCTGTTAAGTTCATTTATTGCATTATTAGCTTGTACTGTATTTATCTCATAAAAAAATTTAAAATTAAAATATTACCTATGTTTTCAACACGGCGAACACAGCCGCCGCCGGCAACCACATGTGAGCTGAGCGAGGCCGTTGTGCGTTGCATCTGCGGCCCTTCGTCGCTAGAGATGGCGTGGGCCCCGGCTCTGTACACGACTAGACGCTGACCAAGCATTAAGTGCTTCAACGTCAGCTCATTAGCCGGACTGGAAAGGTCGGGCCATGGGCAGTGGGAGGGAGAGCGATTTGTTCGGACCTTGTGTCTCTGGCTCGTGGGCCCCACTAGAGCAGCTGACGCTAAGGGCATCAGGAGTGTATATATCGCAATAGGGCTTAAGGTGGGCCCCACCTAATTGTTAAGACCGGCTTGTTATGTTTGAGGCCACCGCTCGGCTGTAACAAGGGTCCCACTTGGTTACATGTGGTAGTTGGTAGTTGGCTGGTGGGGGGGGGGAGAGAATAACAGGATTAAAAGAAAATTGTATTTTAATGCTTGTGGTCAGGTCTTTAGTTTGAGAACCGGCCTCAAGCCTTTTTTACTTATGGTCTGCTTAAGGTCAACCCTGTAATGTATAAGGTCGATCTTAAGGTGGCTTATGACCCCTCTATTTTCATACACTCCGGATACCCTAAGAAGTACGAGTAGTAATAAATCCAGTGGCTTGAATCAGCGAAACTGCACTGCTGCGGGGTAAGGTTCATTCGTGTACCATGTAAACTCAGCTTTCAGCCTCTCGCCGACTTGTTTGTGCAATTTTTGACTTTTTCTGTGCGGTAAGCAAGGCTGATGCTTCTAGGCAGAAGTCACTATCAATGTCTCGATTTATAAAAAATCATTTTTATCGATTACTATAATTTATCAATTATTACTCTTCATTTTTATATATTATAACCTATTTTATATGTTATTATGTTATAAAATGTTATAGTGTATTTCGTTGTATCGTCTTTCTTATATAATTCACTACTATTTATCAGACACTACTATTTATCATCAATTTTTATTAGTCACTACTATTTATTAATTACAACTAAAAATTATTAACAAAAATCAATATGGACAGACTCCGAAGTCGGCTGCCTGAAAGCAATTGACATCCTAATAGCGGGAGACCATGAAAAGACAGAACTGATAACTGGGCCGCGCTTTATCAACCTGGGCCACCAAAAGAAGTCTAGCTGTTTCTGGCTCAATCATGTGGATATCCCAATCATGTTAGATTTACGTCCCGCTTATTTTGATTTTAGCTTCTAATTTATTTTTGCTATTTATAAATTTTGTTTTTTTTAAACTTTTGGCTTTTTAGAGTTTTTTTCTTGGTTCTTTTTTTCCTGTATTCGTTTGGTTGTCCGTCATGAACTAATATATTTTTTCTATTTTTAAATTTTTTAAATTTAATTACGCCAAATAAATTACCTTCAGCTATAGTGTAATTTTAACCAGTTACAGTATAATTTCAACCATAAATTATTATTTTTCAGCCCAACCAAACGGGCCTTACGCATTATCTTATGCAGTCTGTCAAGGTAGATAGCCTACCAACCAACGCGTAGGAATTAGGAAACTAGGAATGTTAGGGTAACTTAGATAACACCAGGCTTTTCTGTTGAAAGGCTGCCGATCATGTGCTCATGTTGTGACCAGTGATAGCTTTATTTGTTCACAACTTTTGTACTACACGTTTTCGACATACGTAATTTCTCATTTTGCATTATTAGTTATTGCCCACGGAATGAGTCGAGAGAAGCCGAGACACATTGTTTAATCTTAGGTGCTGCTCAGTTGAACAGAAATAAATTGGACTAAAATTATACTGTAACTAGTTAAAATTATACTAAATTAATGGTGATTTATTTAATGTAACTAAATTTGAAAAAAATGTAAAAATAGAAAAACAGGTTAACTTATCACGGACAATATAAACGAATACGAAAAAAAGAACCGACAAAAAAGCTAAAAGCCAGAAAAAAAAATTTTAAGAATAATGAAAAATAAGTCAGAAGTCAGAAACTCAAACCAAAATGAACAGAGCCTTAGTTTGCTCATGTGCTTATAACAAATAAAAAGCTAAACGCCAAAAAAATAAAATTTAGAAATAGTCAAAAATAAATTAGAAGTCAAAAAACTCAAACAAAAATGAGCGGAGCCTTAACAAATGGCGAGAAGACACGGGTTAGTTACAAGAGCATTTTGGTCACATTAGATAGAAAAACGATCGCCTCGATAATCATGCGTGATAAAAAGTACTTTTTTTTTTAAAGGAATCTAGTTTGCCCACCTGAAATTAATCGATTTCTCAAGGTAATAATACAAGGTGTTCACCCCGTTTCGAAAAAAAAAAATGCAAGATGTTCGCGGAGAAGCTCCAGAGCTTGATCTGTGGAGAGCCGGAGGTGATCGAATGCCATTCTGTTGCGGCTCTTCCAGAGGATCCAGAGCTGCAGCAGGAGCATCGTGTTTTGGAGTTTAGTGGCTTAGAACCGTACAGAGCTCGACAAGGTCGACGGCACTGGCTGCAAGTCTGCAACCACCAAAGAGATGGAGGATGTCTAGAGTCAAAAGAGTAACAATCATTCACAAACTAGGGAGTGCATGTAATTTGGTTCTATAAGCTACGTATTGCACAAACTGTTTGTAAATCATATGTACATTTTGTATGCTGAGTAATCGGTGCAACATGTTCACGTACAAAGTCTTCCAAGTATTGCGCTTACAAGTAATGCATGCTCTCTTCTTTTTAGAGGCGTCTGAATGTGTGTATATATAGAGTAGCTGAGTAGTGATGTTAAAAGTATACGACTTGCATGATAAAATTATTCGTATACTCTAAAAAATGATCAAAGTTTGCAGTGGCTCAGATCACAGATTTTAATTCTCCTTTCTCCTCCTTGAGAACAAGATGTTCGGCCGGGCCTAGCATATGCTGAACGTTTTAACTTGAAACAGGAAAGCCAGGCCGGGCAGGCTTCACTTGAATTTGGTAGATCACAGTTTCACAGAAGCAGCAGCCGCATTGACCAGAGAATCACACGCAAGCGGTTCTCAGCTTTCCAATGTGGCATGGCATCCAATCCATCTTGCAAAAGACGACGTACGCACGAAGCAGGCATGGATCAAAACCAAAAACTAGAACGGAAGATCGTTCCACGCAGTAGACACAAGCGTACACCTTAATAACGTCTCGTAACGTGCCATGTTGGAATAGCTACAACAAAATGCAGCATCTGTATTTGATTATTCGAATACCGAAACGACAAAGTAGTACGCACACACAGGGAGTTTTTTGCTATTATAGTACTTCCCTAAGTATGGCTTCGACAAAACGGTATTCACGTCGTGAGCTTCTCCAAAACGATACCTATTTCGTGTACTCCTCTCTATAATAGTATTCCCAGGGATTTGAACTCAAATTATTTTGATTTTCGAATTTTATCTCCTCCATATGACTAAACAGCCCCTCAGTTCTTTGTCATAGGACAAAAAACTCGAACTCTGGTAAAGTAACAAGATTTCTAGGCTGGTTCAATTCAATCACATGCGCATGAACATATTTAATTTCAGAAGGACCAACAGCAGGTTGCAATGAGCAAAGAGACCATATATATGTACACGTATGCCAGTATGCCATCGTATTAACTCTGGAAGAAAATCTATGTAACATCCGGGTATGCTTTACATTGTCAAGTGTCAACAAAATAAACTAAGAATGTGTAACATGTTCTCGGATTCACATCTGGATTGACTAAGAACTATCAAAGACATGGATGAAGTTTATACCAAGTTAACAAGTTACACTAGTGGTCGTCGTCGGCGCTCTTGGAGGCTCCCCCGACGTCAAGCTGCCTCTAGCTCACCTCTGCCGCGCGAGGTCTGCCGCAAGATCGTTGCCTGCCGTGTGGGCGTGCGCCGCGGGCGAGGGCGACCCAGGGGCGGAGCCAGGAATTGGATATAGAGGGGCAATATGGACAACAAGTAGAGTAGAACTAATGAACCATGCCGGATTTACCGATCCAATAGTCACATATCAGAGTAATATGTTTCGCAAATTACAATGCAAAGAAAATTACATCTCTATTAACTTAAACTTAGCTCTACGACTAAAACAGGGTCTAAGCCGATTAAAACATGGTCTCTAGATGTGATGTGAGAGCAACTACTGAAGTGTGTACTTATTGTTTTTGTTTACATTTTTTGATACCACAGTGAACGGTAAAGATATTGACGTGGACGGCTCATATATTTTTAGACTCGAGAAGTCATTTAAAAAACTGCTTTAAAAACACTCTATTTATTTTGATTTTCGAAGAAATCAAAAAACAAATCCACGAGAACATGTCCATTGTATTACCGTAGAAATTCGGCCAAAACATTTTCTTGGCTTTTAATTAAAGGTTCCTAGCGTTATGTACTCCACTAGCTAGTAGTGCTTGAGTGATCTTCAATCATACCTATGACTAGCTACAACAGCTTCTAGTCAACTCACCAGCCTGCATTAATCATCCTAAGATTAAGAACACAAACATGCATATCCTACAGATCACGGTACGCACCACCTTGTAACCCGCATTTACAAAGATCAGTAGATACAAAGCTAATACAAGAAACAAAACAAAGAGGATTTGGGCTGCATATGACTAGGTTTTAAATATACTTTACATTTGGGCTAAATTGGGAGGGACAAAACCACTAATTAAACATATGTAATTAACTACATAATGAAGGATTAGTAAAAAGTTGGGGTGTGCCGGGCCCCCTCCAGCCCCCCTTGTCTCCGCCACTGGCGTCGCCTGCGTGCGTAGTTCGTGCGCCGCCGGCCGCCGCCGCTAGAGGAAAATTTTATCGCCTGTACTGTGTCGTGTGGGAAGAAAAGAAAAAGGATTAGGTCTAAACAAATTTAGGAAGGGTAGTTTAGTCATATGGAGGAGATAAAATTCGAAAATCAAAATAATTTGAGTTCAAATCCCTGGGAATACTATTATAGAGAGGATTACACGAAATAGGTATCGTTTGGGAGAAGCCCACGACGTGGATACCGTTTTGTCGAATCCATACTTAGGGAGTACTATAATAGCAAAAAACTCACACACAGGATGCACAGCAACACCACTGAGAAAAAAAAACGGCAGTATAATTTCTAGACTGCACATGATTACTGAACAGTATTATACTTGTGTTTTTTTACCCTATCACTCCACGGTTAAACTATTTGGACTAGTCACCTAACCATTAAACAACACATGATTAAATTGTCCAACCATTAGGCGACTAGAGGGTTAGCTTGTCCATGGTCCATGCATGCATGGGTCGTCCATCCATTACTGTGGTTAATTATACCGAAAGACCAGAGGTAGAGTATGGCTTGTTTAATATGGCTGTGACTTATGGATTTTGGTTAAAATTTTTGAATTTTAACTGTTTACGACAGATATTACGGAGAGATACTCGCTTATGATTTTGGTTGATACAGATATTAAGCGTTTAACGTGTACTACAGTTAATTTGTAGACTTTATCTTAAGAAAATATTCTATTTAAAAGTTAGATATTATAAAAAAAACCAAAAATCCCATTTAAAAACCGTTAAAAAAACAAACATTTAAGTGAGCTCCCAAGATGATCTGACAGACCATAGATGCCAACGAACCATTGTGATTGAGTGCATGTTCTCACCAATATTTTCTCAGAATTCCAGGGCCTTGCCAAATATAGTAAGAGAGGAGCACGAGCTACAAGACAAGGAATATATGGGGATGGAGAATTCCATAGTACGGCCCAAATTAAAAATACAAGACATTTTGGCTCATTTTGACTTAAGTTTATGGCTTCTGATTTATTTTCACTATTCCTAAATTTCGTCCTTTTTTGGCTTTTTAGTTTTTTGAGTTTTTTTGGCCGGTTCTTTTTTCTTATTTGTTTGCGCTGTTTGTGATGGCTAACATGTTTTTCTATTTTTAAATTTTTTAAAATTTAGTTACGTCAAATAAGTTACCATCAATTATAGTGTAATTTCAGCTAGGTACAACGTAATTTCAGCTATAAACTAACTTATTTCAGTCCAACCAAGCGGCACCCAAATGCATGGATCATGCACAATTTACCAGCTGTATCTAGCTAATCCACTAGTCGCTCATCGGTTGGCGTGACTAGGAGCTTATCATCTAACCGTTGGGCAATTTAGCCACATATCATCTAACGGTTAAGCGACTAGCCTAAGTCATCCAACCATGGTGTGACATATAGTTAAAATAAAAATATAAAACGTAGATATAATATTGTAATTTAAAATAAAAATAAATTATTTAAAAAATTCATCTAGTTGCACCTCGTCTTCCTTGTGGGGTTGTGGGTGTAGATGATGCAGTACGACCTACACCCGATGCACGTGAGCAGGAACCCCTCGGCCATCTGCGCGTCGTCCAGGAATGACCCCTCCTAGTGGGTGTAGATGACGCAGCACGATTTGACATACGTATATATCTCCTTTTTTTCAATTAAATATACTATTTAACTAAAAAATTATTAAATTGTATTAAATATTATTAGATAAACTTGTTCCTAAATAAATTTATATTTATTTATATGAGAATTGTTTCTTGTCTCACAGGAATATTATGTGTAATTTCATAGCGCCATTTAGAACCAGAATAAAAATGGTGCCACGTGGGAACCAGATGGAGCAATTCAAGAAGGAATGGGAAACTGAACTAGATGATTTGGTGATTCGCGGTGCCATTTTTTTTTTGTCAATCAGTGCTGTTTTGTTGGAACGACTTGATGTGCTGGCATTGAACTTCCCTGCCTTTATAAGTAAATAAAAAGCAAAGTTCCAAATGTTTGCGAAACTGAGGCATGGAAGCCCAGCCACATATTTGAAGTCCAACTGCATGGGAAGGCCCAACCAAAGCCAAGCATATCGTGATCCAGCCCATGCGGCAGGAACTAATATCAGCCCAGGCGTGGAAGAAATGAATTCCGAATGCAATTAAAACATGAGCTTGTGAGCCTAGTCTTATGACCAATCTCCTCTTTGGATCGATTGTGTATCATGTTTTGAATGTGAGTCCACCGTGGAGTAGGGGTGGAAAAAAAGCTCGTTAGTAGGCTCGTTGGCTCGGTTCAAAATTGCTTCAATTATACTTGTTAATTGGTTAAACATTAAAATAAGTTGATTTTAAATGAATTTAAATTTTGCTCAGGCTCGGCTCGGCTCGTTAGCTCGTTTCTAAAAATACTTTTAAATTATCCGTAAAATGATATTAAATCAAAATATGCCAATTTTAGAAAAAGCTCGATAAGACGAGCAGTTGGCTCGATATCCACCCCTACCGTGGAGTCTTAAGGTGCATTTAGTTGGTGGAATCCTTCAAGAATTCCCGAGAACACTTCAGTAACTCTATGAGATTACCTTATTTGTTAAAACAATTAATTATCTAAACCAAGAATCTAAGATTATCTTGGGAACCATATTACCATGATTTTCAAGAATTACTTTCCTCTAGAAAAGGATGACTATCTTGGATTACCAAGAGAAATGAATCTTTGCTATTGCACTTTTATCATTTGCTTTAATTTCTCATAGTCAAAATTTGAACCTTTGAATTCAAAATCCAAATTTAAAATGTTTTTTTTTAAAAAATATGAATTTCAAAACCAAGATATCAAATTTTGAATCCTGAATTTTAGGATCTTAAATTTAGGAAATTTAAATTTCAAGTTTGGATATTGAAATTTCATTTTTAAAAAACAAAATCTTAAATCTATTATTTCAAATTCTGGATTTCAAAATTTCAAGTTCCAAAAATTTAAATGTTATAAATTCAAATATTTTAAAGTTTCAAACTCAAATTTTAAAATTAAAAGAATTTAAATTAAGAATTTAATTTTTGAATCTTGTAATTTTAAAGTAAGAGAATTTAAATTGTAAAAATTCAAATTTTAGTTTTCACTATAAAATTTATAATTGTTAACTTTCAAAGTTTGAAATTTCAAATCATATAATTTAAATTTGTGGACTTGTTGGTTCGAGTTATGAAATATTTAAACTATTATAATGACCATTTTGTAGTTTCTTCCAAACCAACCAAATATTAGAATCTTAGATTACTGGTAATGTGTTACCAGTAATCAGATTAAGGAAAATATTAGATTACAAGGGAATGTGAAATTACGCATACCAAATTCACCCTTAGGGATAAATCTGAGTATTAGAGAGAAGGATTAAGGATTGTGTTCAGTTTGGGTGGGCTGACTTAGGGATGCAAATAGATCGAATACGGAGGGATAATGTCTCTACCATATTTATTTTCATATTTTTTTTCTCAGATGCGGATACGAATACGGATACCTCGGATATAAATACAAATACGAATAATGTCGAATATAGATACAGAGTGAATACGAATCAAAATGAATACAGTCATGAAATTTATCGAAACATGAAAATCCCTTAAACTGTACATCCAAAATCAATGAAAACACATAAATAGTTTATCTTATTAAAATATTCATGAAATTTGAACAAGCATAAGTATTTTAATCCTACTTGTTGACAATGGCGTTTAAGATGCTGGCACCTGATCCTCCTTGCCTCCTGCACAACCCAAATTCCAACAAACATAGCATGATGAATTGGACATCGATGCACCACACGGTCAAGGATGCTATTGGGAGCTTGGTTTTTCAAAAGTTCATTGTGATAGGTTGCTCATTTCTGTCACTAGATTTGTTCCTAATGAGTCATATTTCAAGTTGTAAACAAGAGAAGAAGATAGTGTACCTCCTCAACAGCCATGCTGTGCTCTAAGGTGAGCTGCACGCTCTACAGGCCATCCATGTCATGCGCCTCGAGCTTGCGCATGATCTTGTCCATAGCATTGCCCTGCACGGGCCATTCCATAAGTCCCTTCTTCGCCATACGGTCAGCTTCTGGGTTGTCATTGCCTATTTTGTTTTCTTGGGTTTGGGATTTTGGGGATCGGGGGAATGAAGGGGATGGATGAGTTAACCTTTGGGAAAAGGAGGGTAGGAAGTCTTGACTAAGTGACTAGTAGTGGCCTAGCGGCTATGGGCTTAGTTATGGACAATGGGCTGGATATCCGGATTTCCTAATCTTCAGATAGTCCGAGTTCGTATTCGTATTTGACGAATAGTATGCTACCGTATTCATATTCATTTATGACAAAAAAATCCATATTCATTTTTGATCCGAGACTATCTGAAAAAAATACAAGCCAAAACATTATGTATTCGAAAATTGTCTAGATCGGTTAGAAATTATCCGATCCGTTTTCACCCCTAGGCTGACTTGGAGTTTAATTTGGATCTTTGGCCACCAATGCCATGTGTGCATCATGTGGGAAGGGCGCCATAAGTACCACAGCAACTCCCTTGTAAACAGGGACCACGTTATTCAGATTAAAATTTTTGCTCTTGATTCTATGACTTGTGGTACAACGCTCCCAATAGAATAGGGAATTCCAATCTGAATATTACCACTGTTCTTCTTATGATTTCCTCGTGTTTTTGCAGGAAGAACATGTCTACTTTTGCGTGGCCGAGTAGACAAGGATCGAAGTGTGTGGTTGGGTGAATTCTTTTTGTCACATGTTGATGTATTGAGACAGTGGTTGGTGCAATTGGTTCGTTAGGTGCATGAATCTAAATTTATTCTTGATCCTATGTCGTGAAGATCGGATCCCCCGTATCATCTGCTGTCAAGCTACGCCTATGCGCCATCGACACAAACGCCACTACTCCCATCAAGATCACATTCAAGGAGCCACACCACTATGGACCAACCCAAACTTGCAGCTATAACAGGACACCAGAAATGCTAAGGCAACCTCATACATGTAACAAACAAACAAACTATTCATGGAAAATTCAAAAATAACGTCATGTCAATAACTTAGAATTTTGAGGACTTGAAGACTTAATGAAAGTAGAAATAAACAAAATAACATGTTAACTACAAACAAAGTATGCAAACTATATTGCAGTTTTGCATAACAAACAATTCATGTCTAAACTTTCCCTCATTGAAAAGCTATGAGATAGACACAATTTGATGCTATTTATCATGAGTAATCCCTATAGCAGATATGCTGCCACCTAGACATCAAGACCTGAAGAGTATTTTAGCCAAAGAAACACTTATATATATGGTGTTGCTTTATGAAATTGTATGATGCATCATTGCCATTGTTGTGTACTTTGCATGCAAACATTTGGATGCCAAGGTCGGGGAATTTGTAATTTACCTTCAACAATAATTTTTTGTTTTCTCACCAATCCATAATTCCAGTTTGGGTGTTTTAGTATGAAATAGAGTTACAATTTGTTATACTGATGGTAGTGGAGCTTACCAAAAAAGAAAGAAAGTAGTAAGTTACATAAGTTGTGCACCTTGTCATGCATTGGAGGTTTGGAGCATTGTAGAAACATTGTAACTTCTCCAAATTGGCAGATCTTGCTCACTTGTTAACTCATATTTGTTAATCCTATACAACACCTTCAGATCAAGAAAGAAAGATCATAGTTCACACACACTTCATTAACCTTCAGTTGCAATTTTGAGTAGTAATCTAAAGAAAAAATTGTTCACGGACCATGTAATCAGTGGTTTCCAGTAAATCTCTGCAGATCGGGAGTGAAGGCAATTGCACACCATCACTTCCCTTTCTCTGAATTAGAAATCTTTGTAGGTCTGCTTCTCCCCCAACTAAAAAAATGAAATAATTTGGTAGCTTGTTTTTCAATGGCCCAAAGGAATTAATTTGGGAATAACTATGAATATATTTTTTTGATTAAGGGAGTAGCTAAACGAATACATTTAGGCTTTTTAGACTTGGAGGAGACAATTTTAATGTAAAGGGAGAAGAATCACTCAATAAGCCATGGAGGAAGCTTAGAAGATGAAGAAGTTGAGACGACAAAAACTCACATCATGAAAAAGAAGACCCTTCCACAATGTGTTGGCAACGCCGTGCAATTCCTCCAGTGTGATCCTTGGGGTCACCACCACCACTCCTTCACCTTGTCATCTAGCCCACCTTATCGATTGGTTGAGAAAAAGCACAATCACACGCATTTTGTTAATAAAAAGCAAGCACTTGCTGCTATAGTCCACAACTACACTCATTCACAACTACTAAAGAAGCAGTATGCCACAAGACGGATGCCATCAAAATGCGGCAGCTGCCTGCCTCTACCCACGTTGACTACCTTCACTCCCACTTTGCTTAGGGCCATCCATTAGTCTCCTTGTCCCACCACACCGCCCCTATCCTCCTCGCCATCGCCATGCCGCTTACGCTCGCGCCCTCCACCATTGTGTCCTCGTCCTTCCGGCCCTTGATGCCGCGCGACTGACTACACGGTAAGGCACACAAAGGGAGGTCATTAGGAGGTGCCGATGCACAAGTTCGACAGTGGAGACCGGCAGATGCGAGGCATAGGGTTTGGATTTGGTGTGGTTTTGGCATGGAGAGCGGGGAGTTAGGACTTAATAGGAAGGAGGCAGTTGCCTTGCCTAGATCCCCTCCCTATTTCCCACACCTCTCTCTGTCTCTCTCGACTAGCTCCCTATTCCTTCCTCGAATCCGAGCCCAATTGCTCTCTTCTCGTGGTGGGCGTGGCTCCAATCCGCTCGATCCATGCTACTCTTGAGGCTCCGTGCACAGCAGCTGATGGGGGCAGTGTAGTGGCGATGGATTCAGAGGACGACAAGCGTGACTTCGCCAATGAGGACTTCTACAACAACAACAAGTCTAGCCTTGCCCTCAGCAACGATGGGGATGCCGACCATGACACTCCATCCCCTGGCTCTGCTGTCGGAGCCCTCACCGCTGTCTTCTAATCTGCCACCGCGGTGCTCAAGTTCCTTGGCCACGATGAGGATGGAAGAGAGGTAGAGGAGGAGAAGCGAGTACTGGGAGGTGGAGATTAAAGGTAGGGATGGAGAGGGCGAGACATGCAAGTGGTGGAGATAGGGAGGTTTCTAAGCAAGAAATCGACGGTGCTACTCCTTATATGTAGTGTTGAAGTAGACAACCGCCAAGTGCGCATATGGGGAGGAGAGAACGTACTGCCATCAACTCGTCTTTTTATATTAGTAAAGATAAAAACACATTGAGTCGGTTCACGTTTCATTCTAGAATAATACATGCAAAAATGTAACAGAGAGATCTCGAATACACTAAACACCTATTGATCCGCTATACACAAAACAAACTGCGTACATTGATAAGTGAAGAAGCTGCAGGACATGCTAAGTGCTCATAGACTCTCTTCATAAATCGTACAGGTCTGCCATCTTATTGTGTGTGCGTTTTTCCTGAACACTCAGTACTACTCAATCTTACACGTCATACGCACGCCGGCACATGCATGTGGATCACATGCCTGACACGAGCAGTTAGCTCACAGGCTGGACTTGACCTTATCGCTGTACCCCGTGAGCCCGTCGTAGAACCTCGACCACAGCATGATCCCACCGTACTTGGTCGAGTTCTTCACCACCGGCAGCACCTGCGACACCAGGTCGCTCGCCGCCACGAACCCGCTGCCGGCGGCCTGGGGTGCCGCGGGGAGCCCGAGGAACACCCGCCCCGCCGGTATCGCCGTCCACTGCTTCCACGCGCGCGCCAGGTTGCCCACGCCGCCGCTCGAGCTGTACTGGCACGGCGGGTTGTTGTAGAACTGCACCCACACGTAGTCGAACAGGCCGGTGCCGAGCGCGCCACCGAGTGAAGCGTCCGGGAACGGGCACTGCGGCGCCGCCGTCAGGTACACCGGCTTGCGCCCCTGCCGCGAGTAGGCCTTGAGGTACCTGGCCAGGAAGTCCCAGTACATGCTACCGCCGCTCTCTATGTCGAAGTCGATGCCGTCGAGGACAGCGTCTCCGAGGGGCCTCGACGGCGACGTGCCGCCGAGGTAGTTGTTCCAGAGGTACGCCGCGACCTGCTTGGCGTCGGCGGGGGAGGAGAGGCCGTAGCTGCCGACCCCGCCGCCGATCGATAGCATGACCTTGATGCCGAGGCGCTGGCACGACTTGACATCGGCGCCCACGCCGGTGCAGCCGTTGGATGCCGGGTCGCAGTGGCCGGCCAGGTTCAGCACCGGCGTCTGGCCCTTGCCGAAGGTGGGCAGGAAGGCCACGTTGACGAACTTGTAGTTGCCGGTCGCGCACGTCTGCGCCAACGTGCCCTCGTTGCCGTTCTGGCCCCAGTAGATCGCGATGTCGCCGGCGCGAGCTCCGGCGGCTAACCCGGCCAATGACACCACCATCAGCAACGTCACTGCCGGAAATAATCTTCTTGCCATCTTGGTTAATCTTGACTTCTTGCTGGTGCTATGATATGAACTATGCCCGAAGGTTCCTGGTCTATATATAGCTGAATTCAGTGAGGTGTGAAACTAGCAGTGACGCAGTTGGGCATGTTGTACGATTCATCATTTGATAGGTTTGCTCGCCGTCACAAGTGGACCGCGCAAGATAGGAGAGTATGTGGTGGGTATTTGGGACTTATCATCTCAAACATGGCATTGCCAATATGAAACTCGTGCATGTCAGAACTAGATGCCGGAGTGTCGGCAGTGGTTGATTAAGGGGGTGTTTGGGACTGCTCCACAAACTCTGCTCCACAAACTCTACCGTGGAGCAGCTCCACAAAAACCCTGAGTTTGTGGAGTGCGCTGGAGTGCTCTCACAACTCCACCTTTTTTCCTTGAACAGAGTGCGTGGAGCTGAACCTGTTTGGCTAAAAAATGTGGAGCGGAGCTGAAAAACGTGGAGTGGAGCAGTCCCAAACACCCCCTAATTGTTGACCCATGCGAGCTGGTCTTCGGTTTGACTTTGAGAGAAACTTCCACTCATGGCGCGCCCAATAACATTCTCGCAATGCGGCGGCCACTTCACCCGTTCTCTTCTGAAACCCCTTTGATTCGCCGTAGAAACGTTCGGTGCGTGAGAGCGCGGTGCTAATGCGTTTCAGCTGAGTTGACGCCGTAATGCCGCTGAATCCGCTGCACCTTTCCACAAGCCGTGCCAGTGCGACCAATGTGCTCTTCGTTTCGAAGCTTCAGTGTCAGCTCGCTGCAACCGATCTACTAGTTGTTTTCGAGCAAAGGCGATATGTGGACTCTTTGCTGATGCAAAGGACGGAGGTCCGGTGTGATTCTTCCCGGTATCTCGGACGAGATTGTACAACTGGATCGACGCTCTTATCGTTTCTGACGCATAAGAAAGCGCAATGCCCTCAATTGGTCTATATATATTCAATCAGTTGCACGTCATAACTCCTTTTTTTTAAAAGAAAAGCACATCAATTTGGGCACGAGTTGGGAGACAAAAGAGAACGATTATTTGGCAAGCTTTTGCCGTCAATCTAGGCATTCTGCCGGTGGAATGGACAAACCAACAACTGTTTCATGAGCGAAACAACGTCGTGCTGCTCACGCATTTTCGTACTGCTCGGTGGGTGAGCTCAAAAACCCCAAGCATAGAGCTAACCCGACGATTAACAACTTTAAGGGAGGGGCCTAGAGAGCTGATTGAACGTATTAGTAATGCTCCTGGACAGAGGAACGGACAATCAGCCGAGTGAATTGGGTGATTTCGAGCACTCGTCCCAATTCCCAACTTGACGAAAGCTATATGTTGGTTAATGTCAAGTGCGCCAAAAGCAGAAAAATAGGAGGAAAAGGCCGATTCACATGACGAGCAACTGATTGGTAGTTTTGGACATTATGTTGTCCCAACAAGTTCGTGCTTATCATTTCTAGCAGAAAGGAGATTGCCAATGATTGTGCACTGCCATTTGAACATCTGCTCACTGCGCACTAGCCCTTAACCAGTCGCGGAGTGCTACTCGCACAGAAAAGATTCCTTGGTAAGCCTTCAAGAAATCTTCGAGAACTCTCATTGGCAGGTGGAACCCAAAAATGTGTTTTCAACTAATTAGTATTATATCTAGAAGTAAAAAAAAATTCATAAGTGTTTTTGAAAAACCACTGCAATGTCAGATGGAACCTATATCTCATCATTACTTCCTTGATTCCATGATAATACTACTGCTATTGATCAGTTTACTTAGTGTTGTAAGCTCACTTGCAAGGCTATATATAGACATAGAGAATTAGGTAAAATAAAGAGCAGAAAAACATGTAAAATGCAAATATATTTCGATCACAACAATCTTCGTTTGCAACGTGGTTTAGCAAAACAAATAACTAAACACCAAAATATTCAAAAGTGATCCAACCAAACATGATTACGATAATACACTGAAATACCAAAGAGATCCTTAAAGCCAAATTAGAATTACAACCGAATTTAATTATCACAAAACAATTTCTTATAGTATGACCGAATGTAAGTGTAATTATGCAAAGTGTATCGATTTAGGGTCGGTATGTGATTTTTGTCATGTGCGGTGTTGTAACACCGTGTGGCTCAAAATTGGCTAAAAGCCCACCCCAGCGGGGCGGGCACACATATGTAACATTTTGTTTGGCTTTTTTGTCCTTGCTTCACCCAAACTTTGGAAATGCTACAACTCTACCCAACGGATATTATATGCAAGTGTAAGTCAATATAAACTGACAGTATGATGATAATATGATACTAAAAGGTGAGGTGTTAATTACATTAAGGATTTAGCGCAGGGTGTTACAACTCATCAGATATCGACTTCTTCTCCAATGGTCTCGCCTACCCTGCACATTCTGGTTTTAATGTATTGTTTTTCTTCGCCCCCATCCTCCGAAGCAAGCCAACATGGTTGCTGCCCGTAGCCCACCAGCGCTGAGCTCGCCTACGCCCACGTGTTGTAGGTCGCACCCCTCATTGCTCGCTTCCTGTTGCTTGCTACTCCTACGAGCTATTGCCGCAGTGACTTAATGGAGAGGAAGAGGAAGAGAGAAGGTTGATGGGCATGCTTGGCAGTGAGATTTGCCTTCGCTTCCAATGAATTGGTGATGAGGTCAGCTACTAGTGCCGGTGAATTTTGAGGAAAGATATGGAAAATGAAGTGCTGGTGAATTTTGAGGAAAGATATGGAAATTGACGGAATAGAGAGAGGAAGAGGAAAGTGAGCACTAAGCAGTAGACAGCCAGCTACTTAAGGTGTTAGACAATCGATCGGATGGCCTGATACATGTAGCTCTGTTAGAGTCAAGGAGTGAATACTCATCTCGTTGGTTCGGTACCACACGAATACACGATATACCGTGCGTTAATATTTCTGTTATCATAATCCACCGTACAATTCGAAATGGAACATTAGAGCATCGACGTACTTTTGCATAGTGCCGATTATGAAAGTAGGACAAAAAATGCACTGCAACTTCGTTTTTCAAACACACTTCCACGGTACTTTTTTTTATTATTATGCTGGTACCTCAGTTCCATACATGCATGCACTGTCTGGAACACCGGTAAGCTAACACCGACATGATCTCATCTCAAACAATTAAGAGTATTGCTATATAACACTTGACTATTTTTGAAGGCAAAAACAGTTAGATTGATCTAGGACGTTAGATCTCCATTCAACGGATCCACCCATACAAGCCACCCTCCAAAAAAAAATGACCCTCTCAAAAAAATGATCTAAGGTGTTAGATCTCCATCTAACAGCTCAAAATCTGACTATTTTTATTCTCAAAAACAGTCGAATGTTGTATAGACACTCCCAACAATTAATTAACGCATGCATTATACAAATCACTGTGATACAGAACACCAGATTCACACCTCTAGACTCTAGTGACACGTCGAGACATGAACAAGAGCCCAAATAAATATCGTACGTACACTCGCGTAAACAAATACATGCGTGCAACACATGCCTGGCCCGGCTGGCCGAACATCGAAGAGATCGAATCACACGTGGCTCTTGATGGCGGAGCTGTAGCCCGTGCGGTCGTCGTAGAACTTGGACCACAGCATGACGCCACCGTACTTGGGCGAGCCCCTGATGAGCGGCAGCACGCGAGACGTGAGCTCGCCGGCGGGCAGGAACCCGGTGCCCGCCGCGTCCTTGGAGGCGGGCAGCCCCAGGAAGACTCGCCCCGCCGGCACCGAATCCCACTTCTTCCACGCGTCCAGGAACGCCGCGCGCCCCGAGCTGAACTGGCACTCCGGGTTGTTGTAGAACTGCACCCACACAAAGTCGAACAGCCCCGTGTTGATCGCGCCGCCGTCCCACTCGTCCGGGAACGGGCACTGCGGCGCCGCGCTCAGCAGCACCGTCCTGCCGTCGTTCTTGCCCAAGTTCTTGAGGTCCCTGCACGCGCGCGCATGGCGTCCACGTACATAAAAGTGAGTGGCTTCTTATAATTAACTAGCAGCAATGGTTTACAACGACGAGTTAATTTACCTAGCGAGGTCGTCCCAGAACTTGGTGCCGCCGAGCTCGATGTCGAAGTCGATGCCGTCGAGGACGGCGTTGCCGAGGGGGCGGGACGACGACGAGCCGCCCAGGTAGTTGTTCCAGAGGTACGTGGCCACCTGCCGGGCGTCCCCGGAGGACGACAGGCCGTAGCTGCCGTCGCCGCCGCCGATGGAGAGCAGGACCTTGACGCCGCGGCGCTGGCACGAGCGGATGTCCTTGCTCTGGCCGGTGCAGCCGCCCGATGAGGGGTCGCAGTGGCTGGCAAGGTCCAGACGCGGCGTCTGGCCCTTGCCAAACGTGGGGAGGAAGGCGATGATGACGAACTCATAGTTGCCGGACGCGCACGTCTCGGCCAGCGGCACCTCGCCGTCGTTCTGGCCCCAGTATATGGCGATACCGCCGGCGTGGCACGTGGCGAGGAGCGCCACGAAGAGCGTCGCAATGAGCTGCAAGGGAGTGAGATCTCGGCTCGCCATGGCTGGGCTTGGAGAGTGCCTAGCTAGTACAAGAAACAGTCACAAGTGCTAGTAGCGTTGTGCTTTGTGTTGTGATGGGTGGCGAAGTGTGCTTAGACGGGCCTCCTTTTATAGCGGTTTGATACTTGAATTGCGTTAAAAAGTAGCAATAAAACCAGCGACATGAAATTCTTTCCGAATAGCTTCCGTGCCGTGGCTCGTCCGCACGGGTTTTGTTAAACGTCATTAAGATATTTTTTTTCCTAGTTATCATCCAGGATTATTAGATTAGAGATTCAATGGTCATGAATTCTCCTCTCTCCTCTTGAATTCTACACCCTCTTTCTTGAAAAAATCTCATCCCTTTAGAAATAAGGGATCTCTTGATCTCTAATCTAAAAGTTATAAATTTAGATAATAATTAAAAAGAAAACATCCGGGTGATACTTATACACTCCCGGTCCGCACTTACATCTGAATTTACCGGAGTAGTCGCGGTTAAGCAAAGCTGAGATGCAGAAACTTTTCGTTACGGCCGGTGTGTTTCCACGCTTTATTTACGTGATCACATCAGTGATTCAATGATCAGTGATGCTGACTGAGTTCGAATCTCAAACGCTCCACCGTACTCAACCGAAACATAACGATACGTGCGACAAAAATTGCACTTCTCTGTCCCAACGGCGTACCAGACAAAACACATATATATACAACTTGTAGCCTTTATTCCTGAATAAATCGTACGGAGCTCTAGGCGCTGAGGGAGGGGGTGACTGAAGGGCAAAGGTGGTATTTTTTGCGGCACGCAGATATGCAATATTTCAGTTTAGTTTTTCACAGGTTGAAGTGATCTCACGGAACGGGGTAACTACAAAGAATTAGGGTTTGTTTGGGAGAGCTCCACCAGCTCTAAATCCACGAAAAACAGCTTCACTCTACGAAATTTTACCCAAACGCTCCAGTTCCGCGAAATCTGGATCCACCAAAATCCTGGATCTGAGGGTCAGATCCATGGATTTTATGAAGCTCCTCAAGGGGTGCTCCATCGTGGAGTTAGGTGGTAATTACCCACCAATACCACTGGTTACACACCCCATCCCACCAAAAGTGGCCATTCCCACCAAAACCTCAATTTCGTGGATCTGGAGCTGTTGTACAAGCCAAACACTCCATAGTGGGATCCCAGATCCACGGTGGAGCTGCTATTCCAGATCCACGGTAGAGCTGCTGTTCCAGATTCACATTTTCAGTGATAGAGTTCTCCCAAACAAGCGCTTAACTGGGACGCTCCAAGGCTCCAACACGGATACTCCGAGATTCTTCGCTCCAGTGGGAAAGTGAAAAAAATGATAATGACATCCGGGAAGATTTGCTTCTCCTCCAAAGTTGCCAACGACAACACCCCATGCAAAGCACTTTTTTTGGGCTGGAGTTCTTTTCCGGGAGGCTCGTTTTGTGCTTCTCGCTTGTTTTTTAGAATTCCATGTCTTGTTTTGCTCCCGGGCGTGTAACAAAGTAGTCCATGATCATGCGAGGCATGGTGCAAGCGCCATTATGTTTGTATATGAACTAGTTGCCGCCGATTCGTTTGCGGCCGCAGTTTAATGGAATCCTGAAGTTCTATCACCAACAGATACCTTAACAGATACCATGCAAATTTTGTCATGTGTATTCAAACTTCCGTAAATCGATGACTACAAAAGATATTATTGATATTTGTTCAATGAAGATATATATGCCATGACGAAGGGACTAGGGACTCAATGTCACTAAAGTCTTAAATTTTTTTTAAAAAATAATCTATTTTTATTCGAACTAACAGAAATATACCCATGCAAAAAAAATTTACAAGAATGATCTCCAGTCACCGAAGCGTTGGGCGACTAGAACCTGTTGCCCAACGGCCACATGACACACAGACTGTCCGTGGGCCGTTGGGTGACATAATTACAGTAGCCGAAGGGTTGGGTGACTACGACCAACCGCCCAATCTTTTGGCGACTGGAGGCGCATATAAATCGCTCGCTCGGCTGAGCCCCCAGACATTTCATCCCATGACGCCGTCGCGTAGAGAAAAGGGAGAAGGGAAACAAAGAAGAGAAGAGAAGAGGGAAGAAAAAGAGACAAGAGGAGAGGAGAGAAAGAGGAGAAAGAAAAGGTTCCGCTACTTCCGTGAGGTAAAATTCTTTGTATGTTGTAATCAATATTTTTCGTATGAAGTAAATAGTTTGTTTAGTGTATAATTAGGATCCCTAGAAAATAATAGCACAACTTTGATATGAAGTAAATAGTCGTAGAAAATTTAGTCAATGTAGTTATAGAAAATTAGCATCCGTAGAAATTTATAGTTGTAAAAAATTTACTGAATATAGTTGTAGAAAATTAGCATATGTAGCAAATTAACATCTGTATAAAATTATAGTTGTAGGAAATTTAATCAATATAATGTACAAAATAAGCATCCATAAAAAATTATAGTTATTAAAAATTCACGTCGAGTTCACAGATCACAGTATTGCAGTCTTTCACGTCGAGTTCACAGATCACAGATAACTATTTTCTCTTGCGTGTGGAATTGACGGAACTTCTAGTATGTTGATGGAATTTATGGATGCAATGATTAGGCTACGCGAAGGAAAAACAATGATCAGCACCTAAATAAAATTCTAATAGACGAACACTTAACAAAACTCGCAAAAAAATAACAGATGCAAAAACTAGATTTAGATTTTTTTTTGACTTTTTGTGTATAGGAAAAAAATAAATCTAGCTACGGGTAAATTGATCCTACCGTGTCAACCGCGCTCTGATACCAAGATAATGCGGGGGATTGCCCGATCTTCACGGCGTAGGATCAATGGAGATAATTTGGATCCGTGCAACTTGACGAACCGATGGCGACAACCACTGTTAGAACAGCAACCTGCAACAAAAGAATTCGCCCAACCACACGTTCGTGATTCCGTCTACCCGACCACCAAGTAGACGTGTCGTCGCTCCAGCAAATCACAAGGAAACACAAGAATGGCAGGGAAGAACGACCGATTCCCCTCTATGTTGTATCTATATGCCAAACCCTAGGAAGAACAAGCGTATGACTCTCTGAAAAAAATATTAAATCTATTTTCTGTGGTCTCCCGAAAACAAAAATAGTATACAATATTTATGGGTTCGACCAGAACGAACCAATCTCGGCACCGACGTAGTTAGTTAGGACTCAAAACGGAAAAAAAAAATACAAGCCGATCTGGTTTGGTACAGGTTGTCGATGGAATTCAAACTCTGGTGCCCTCCTCCCTGTTGACTTCACGTGAAGCGATTTTCTTTCGGAAACACCGAGCGCTTCCTGCTGAGCACGTACTTTTCTAAACATCAAATAATCTTCTTGATGCTTCCTTCACATATTTGTACAGCCAGCACAACTTGGCATACGGTTTGGCCAATTGGCCATGTTCTATCCGAAACTAGTGCTGCCAGCTCCTTCACATGAAACATAAATTTGATGTTTAGAATAGTACTTCCCCAAAGCTTTAATTCCGTATAAACCTGAGAATAATTAAAATACTGACATTAGGTAGTAGCCAGTTCTCATTTAAATTAAAGCCAAAATCAACTAGGAGCAGGTTTACCTGTTGATTAATCTTTTTAGCTCGTGCTCGCGTAATCGGTCCGATTGGGATGTCCTCATTATCTTGTACGCTTGAAGTGATGGACGATGCACTAGTGCTGACGAGACCTTCTAAACGTATCTTCACTTTAGGCTTGTACAGATCGAGTATAAGCCTGTATATAATTAAATAAAATAGTAGTAACTCTGTATCTCTAAGTATAATAATTAAAGACCCAATTAAATTAGAGTTCACCTGATAATATTTAATGCGGCTCAATAATTCCTTCCAGTTAAATAATATATTTAATTGAGAAGTACAAAACATCAGCGTATCCGCGTCAGAAGAGCGGTGTCAGTGCGCATGGGAGCCGATAAGGAGTTCATGTGTATTGGGTTGGAGGAATGGGAGCGGTGTCAGTGAGAATAAGTATGGGTTATGATATGAGGGTAGTGTAGTTGGTCATGATAGCCGAATGGTCGTTGAAATGTAAATTACAATACATCAATAATTCTATAATGTGTGATGCAATTTGACTAGTTGCAACATTGAAAAATATTTGGACATAGACATCAGTAATGCTGATACCCACTACATTGAAAGTGCATTACAGTCTACCTCGTAATCTAATGTCCATCATTATAGCCAATTTGATGTATAGAGAGATAGTGGAGAAGAAGGACATCGAGGCCACGCACATCATGGTGGTTATCGATAAGAAATTCAAGTACAAGATTAGCTACGCGAAGGCGTGGCGTGTGAAGTAGAGGCTTTGGAAAAACGGTTTGGATTTTTCGAGGTGACATACGACAACCTTCCTCATATGCATTCGGTGCTGCAGGACAAGAACCCAGACACGTACGTTATTGTGAATGACAAGCCATCTACAAGGCCGCTAGATTTAATGGTGTTGCAGAGGACCTTCTTAGCCTTTGGTGTGTGCATCAAGGCATTCAGGCATATGCTTCTCGTGATCTCAGTTGATAAGATTTTTTTGATTGGCAAATACATGGGCCAAATCCTTACAACCATTGGCGTTGACGGCAACAATCAAATTGTGCCTCTGGCCATCACATTCGTGGAAAGTGAGAATTATGACAGCTAGTTATGGTTTCTTAGACATGCAAGGGTTGGAGTTGTCAGTGCTCATCCTGGTGCGTGCGTAATCCATTATCGTTACGCCAAGATAGTAAAAGTTATAAGAAAACTTCAGAAAGATGTGTACCTAGGGGGCGACATGGACCAACCCATGATGGGTTCTTTTTGGTTCCGTAGACAGGTACGTTGGTTCCGTAGACAGGTACGTAGTATCGATTATAATTTATTCCATCATATTATGGATCATCTTATGTAACAGCTAGTGTTCCTTGCAGGTACAGTTCGCGCATGTACAGGTTACACGGGCGTATCTGCCCTTTGTGGAGCAGTTCGACCGGATTACAGCTGACAATGTGTGTTGGGAGCCCTACTCCTTGAGGCAGTGGAGAGCCGCGCTCCTGACAGGCTGTCCTCATTGTGTTGGCGTGACCGGGCTTTCTGGCTGACACGGAGGAAGCTCGTATTTGACGTCTTCATGGAGGACTACATGGCTTGCGTACCTTCACGTCGCGGTACGTTACATCATATTTGTAAATGTTCGCTTCCGGCAAACCCACTAATAGGTTACACCCTTTCGTGTTTCCTTACAGGCGGATGGCGATGCTGCGATTTGGAGGAACTCTCGCACCATGGGGGATAGGATCGCTAGTGGTGTGGAGGTAACACAAGAGGAGGTGGTGCAGGTCTCCTGATTGTCTTACCTTGTCGGGGCCTTGACACCCAGCGCTGAGGACGACAGTCAAGTGGGGCTGTACAGAAGGACGCGGACGTGGAGATAGAGGGGGCTAGGGTAGCGACGGGGGCGAGGCTAAGGGTGCTGTTGGGGGGTCTAGTGCTCGCTGTAATTTTGTTGTTTATGTAATACTTATATTTCTTATTTACTATGTGATGTTTGTAATACTGTTGTGTTCTTAGTTGTACTCCTTTTTATGATGTTCGTTTGTTCGATCCATGTCGACGCCTTTAGTTCAATGCACGCGATGCACCACTGAAACAGTGCACTCAATAGATGGTAACCATACCAGCGCATAAACCATTCGATTATATGTTTTAGGACATTGAACAAATACCACAGACAACATAGGAGAGTACTATAGTACAACCTTCTCCATGTGTGCCTACTGGTAGAATGTGTCTCGCGCTACCCACATGGAGTGTTGCAGAGGGAGGCGCCTCGGACGTGGCTGGCTGTTGTTGGTGGTACATACATGTGCAGCTAGGGTTCATGCACCAGCATGTTGGATCATGCGAACTTCCTATGTTGATGATCTCCTCATTGCCTTTCTCACGCTGCATCTCCTGACAGAGATCATCGTTCTCCTCTTTGAGACTTTCAATCCGCACCTCTAAGTCAAAGATTCGCTCCCACAACATATCCACGTACCTCATAACGTACCATTCATGGAGAGGATCGATCCAACGCATGAAGTCACATTTGGCCATTTGCTGAAAAGGAAGGTTAACATCGAAACTCTATTAGCAGTAATACAAAATAGACGTTTGTCTAATTGCACCCCAGAGTGTGGGCATCGAAACGTCTCCTGCCATTGAAATGGCCTTCTGCGACCTGCATGACCGCGTCCTCCTTGTGTTTGCATTTCATCCACACTAGTTCAGCACGCCTATTTAGCATCAAGCGATTGTTAGGGCCAAAGTGCTCCCTCCTTTCCAGCGGAAGGTCTACCTTTGATGACCCATGTTCGACTGGCCCATCGATGTCTGCAATAGTATGTTACTCTAGGGCAAAAAAGGTGGTTCTTCCTACTATCAACGGGGTAGGGCGTACATTTTATAACCTGTGGGGGTAGGCAGCGTGCTTTATAACAAACCAGGTCATGTGCTACCTTTGTGCAGCTTTGCCCTAGACGGGCAGCTTTATGCAGTAATAAGATCGGAAAGTGTAGCTTTACGCAGCGACAAGACGAGACGGGGTAGCTTTTGCGCAGTGACAAGACCAGCCGGAGTAGCTTTGCGCGGTGACAAGACCAGAGGGTACAGCTTTGCGCAGTGACAAGACCATACAAGCCATCTTTGCACAGTGATAAGACCAAAGGGTGCAACTTTGCGCAGTGGCAAGACCAGACAGAGCAGCTTTGCACAATGACAAGACCAGACAGCAGCTTTGCACAGTGATAAGACTGAGAGGGAGCGCGAGAAAAAAGGGAAATAACGGCCAAGGCCAAAGAGGCCGCCGAGAGTTCAACGCCGAGCTCGTAAGGAAGGGAAAATGACCCCATTTACGTAGTAGGTCGGGGCGTTCCGCACTAGGCCCCCAAGGTCGAATTTATTTCTATTCGAAAAGGCCCATATGTATCGTAGGAGTACTTCGGTTTGTTGCATCATGCATGATACTATTTCTTATGCATGTAACTAAACCCTGCATGCCGTGTTATGTCCAACTTTATTATGAAGTCTATTTTAATTCGCAAAAGCACTTGTCCTCGTCTTTTCGCATTCAATTCTTCCACGTAGCAAGGTATCCAATAACATGAAAAAACAAGTTCTCCATATATGAATTCCTAGTTGTATAACAATATTACTTACCTTCATACTTACCAATTGTTGCTATCCCAATTGTTCTCAAATAAAAATTTACAAATCTTCTTGCACTACAACAACATATGACAATCGCAAACTATTACTGCCAATCTAACAGATTTTCTGCTATTCATAATCTACAAAAATCACAAATGGATCAACCGACATTGTCTCCCATTTTTCTGAAAAAATACAACTTATAGATAAAATTTGATAAATGTTACCTACCTATAACAATTGTCATTTACCCTATGCGCGGTCGGTGGCCCTTTTGCGCAAAAATAGGTGAGTTCTAGTCGCTGGACGGTCGGACGACTAGAACTTGCAGTCACCCCAAATGAGAAACAATGGAAAGGGTGTACCTGAACTGATTGACCCTCATTCTCTTCTTGGCGCTTAAATCCGGTTGCAATCAAGGTTATACTCACCTGAATGAACATATTTGTGTTATTGACATGTGTGATAGCCATCACTGCAAATTTACAATGTGAATCTGAATGCTCTATAACATAGCTGAACGATCAAAATCATAGCAGTCTTTATTCCTTTGTCATCATGCTTGCACCAAGGTTGTGCAGTGCGACTCTTTTTTCCAACCAAAAAAAAAACGAAAAAAAGAAAGAAAAGAATGCTATGTTTACTTAACCAGCATATGATGGGTCTATAACGGAGCCGAAAATTAGATTTGCAGTAGGATCAACAAGATCATATATCACTTCAGCTGCTGTGTTCACCTGAAAGAAAAATCAAGAACACCGGATTCAGTTCTGTTCACCTGAAAGAAAAATCAAGAACACCGGATTCAGTTCCACGTATAGCTCATACAGATATCCAATATGGCCAACATGTATAGCTTTCACGGCTCTATCAAATTATAGATCATTTATACGCAAAAAGTGCAGTTAAGCAATACCTCCATCAAGGTCAAATCATTCCCTCCAGTGATATTCCACACAATTCCTGTTGCTCTTTCAATGCCAATATCAAGTAGTGGAGACTGTATGTCATCATGGTTCATCATTTCGGACGAAATGGGGCGAGAAATTTTGCCCCTTTTGTTACCCTCCGAAACAAGATTGATTCGGCCAAATAGTGGCCGAATTTGGTCGTATTTGAAATTTATTCAAATTTCATCCAAAATTTGGTTAAATTTCATCAAAATTCAAATGCTACTTGAAAATTTCATCTGAAATTTTGGACGAAAGGAACGAAATTTCAGTATTTCGCTACTTTCGCTGCCCTTCGAATTTTTTTGCAAAACAAATGATTTTTCCCTGTATGGCATTCAATGCAGAATCTCTGGCTCGTGTCTTACCTGCAATTCTGCAAATGGACCAATAATCCATTTCTTTAAGATAAAGATTATCCTAAATATGCTGGTTAACCATTACAATCAGGAAAATAGAAACAAAAGGGACAACAAAGAAGTAAGAGATTGAAATTTCAGTTTTGTTCTAACTACTAGCACATTTTGCTACTTGATTCCAAATAAAGCATTAGAGATATACATGAATAGACAACCTGTTGCTGTCCCTATTCCCATCAAGGATGAGCCTGCATCTGCCATAATTGATCTAACATCAGCGAAGTCAACATTAACCAAACCTGGCACCTGCAAACAGAAGAGATGATAGAAGTAGAACACCATCAGAGATGCATGCATCACATGTAGTTGTCTTGGTGAAATATATTGAGCAGGTGGCAATAATACATGACACTTATTGCAGATAGTTGTATATTTGGTCAAGGTATTGCAGATAGTTGTATATTTGGTCAAGATATTGCAGGTAGTTGTATATTTGGTCAAGGTTTGTAGTAGTGCAAAAATCTTTAGAACAGTGCAACTTTATCTACTTATTTTTAACCAAACATGGTCAATGAGAAGAATATTACAGAAGACTGTCAAAAGGTACCTAGCATAAAGATTTATCTTAACAGTTGATATACAATAGGAAATTTGACAGAGCCTTTTGAGCTTTTCGCCTCTCCGCATCATTGTTCACTTAGGTAAAACAAGGAATGTTGTATTATCTTATAGTGATTATATCTGAGATTCCACGAACACCCTGCTGGAGAATATCATCTGCCAAATTAAACGCTTCTGTGACTGGGTATTTGGAGAAACAGCAGTGAATAATCTGTCATTTGGAATTACAATTAGTGTATCAACATTGCTTCTCAAGGGTGCAATTCCTTCTTGCGCCTGAATTGCCCGTCTTGTTCCCTCAAATGAAAATGGGGTTGTCACAATTCCAACAGTTAATATGCCCATTGATTTTGCGATCTGTGCAATTATGGGTGCACCACCAGTGCCCGTTCCCCCACCCATTCCAGCCTGCAAATCTTTGAATGAACAATTTGTAGAACTGAATGGATGTAGAGGAATACCCTTGAAAGTGCACCATAGTCAATGATAAAGTTTATGGGAAACTATGGCCCAACATAAATATCCAGGATAATATAACTCAAGCAAGGCTCAACAGCTTTACTTAGTTCAGAAACAGCAATATGCACATATAATGTTTCTGATGAATGTATAGTTGGAATTTATCTCTAAGAAACGACCGAGAAGATATATGGTTCACCTTTTGTGAAGCTACAGAAAACAAAAAACATGCTTAATTGCTCCTAGTTATAACATAACATACATATCCAGCAAATTTAGCTTAATAGAGACAACATTGTCACCACAAGAACTCAACAAAGCATGGACTAACCGTCACGAAAACCATATCAGCACCAGAAACAGCCTATTCTATCAACTCCTGGCTCTCCTTGGCAGCATTCATGCCAATGTCTGGACTCCCACCAGCAACAAGACCTCTTGTCAGTTCCTGGCCAATCTGCAACCTGTTTTCCAGATCAACAGGAGACATCCTCAACGCTTGAAAGTCGGTATTCACTATACAAAACTCCACCCCCTTCATGCAGCTCTCAATCATCCTGTTCACAACATTGGAGCCACCACCACCAACACCAATGACCTTAATCCTTGCCTCGTTATAGCTGTAAGTGATAAGAGTATCAGCTATCTTTCAACTGCATTTTCAACACTCTTTTTCCTTACTAGGAGCACAAATTGCGCCATTACTCTCTCCGTGCAGCATGGAGACCTCAGGGTGGAGATCCAAGAAGGCATCCTTTGTGCGACGTGGCCCAGCTCGACGTGAGTTTGCAGAGCACTCAAATCGACTAGAGCACGAAACGCTGTTCCAACCATAAAGCCTTTGCCTTCTCTGGAAATGCTTGAATTGGCAGTGAAAGCTGATCTTCCAGCACTGCTCCCAGAAATGCTTACTGGGTATCCACAATTGGAAGCTGTCGAAAACACTAGCTGCGTCCCCATCCTGTATATGATGAACCTGAATTCTCCCAATGGCCGGCACTAGTATATATAAAGTGATTCCTGCTCCACTAGAAACACACCCGTTGAAGAATCTACACTCCAAAACAGCAAAGGAATGGATACAACGACATTAAGCATGCAATACAGGCACCGGTGACCAAACCAAACATTCACAGCTTCCGTGTGGTGATTGGACATAATAGTGCGCATTTTTATCACCCCTCCAAACAAATAAATTCCTCGGAACAGCCGCAGAAGAAAAAATTGATCATATACCCTCCATTTAGATGGAAATTGATGATTTATCCTCCTGGCCCACGTGTCAGTGACCTATGATGACCCCACGTGTCATTGAGATGTGGATGGTAAATTCTCAATTTCCCAACTAAAGGGAGAGTATATGATCCAATCTCCCATTTGGTACAAGAATACCTATCAGATCTCGCGGTTCGCCGCGGAGCACGAGGGGAGGAAGGGAGGGGGGCGGCTACGAGTGCCGGTGGGAGCGCGAGGCGGAGGTGGTTATCCCGAGCCCGAACGAGATGGCCGGCGACGGGTTTGAGCCAGGCACTGGGCTTTTTTTAAACCCGGGCCGCCGGTGGGCCGCATGGGCCACGCACTTCGAACCGAGGCCCGGATAGCTACCACAATGCAACGCCTCCCTCACAGAACCCCACCCACCCACGCGGGCCACGTCACGCCACCCTCCTTCCCCCTCCTCTCTCTCTTCCCCATCTCCGCCCGCTCTCGTCTCCCTCGCCTCGCCTCGCCTTGCCTCCTCTGCGTCGGCCACAGCGACGCACACGCCACCACGCCCAGATTCGTCTTCCCTCTCTGCCCGCCTCCGCGGCCCCGCCTCCTGGCCGCATGTGAATTCGGCCCGTCTCCCTCTTCCCTCTGCCGGTGCGATCCGACACGCGGAGGTAGGGTTAGTTCCCGTGTTCTGGTTCGCGTATATTACCTCGAAACTCGATCGATCCGGTAGTGATTTTGTGCGCTGGTTATTTGATTGACTCACGGTTTTGTTATTTGCTCCCCGTTAGCCTGCTTTTGTTTCTTTCGGTTATTTCGAAATTGTTTGGGTGGGTGAATCGTGGTTCTCGTCGATATCTTGTCCTCTCCGTCGCTGGATCCTGAGCTCAGTTTCTAGAATGGTTGTTACTATATGATTGCGTTGAGGAATTACGGTGTGCTAACTACTACTACTTATTCATGTGATTTCACAGGGAAGGAAGGTGATGGGATCGGAATCGACGATTGATATATGCGCATCCTGAAATGTTTGCAACTCCATGAATTCCGTGGAGCACTCCATGAAATGGTTGTGATGGGACAGATTCTCTGTTAGGTTTTAGCTGATCAGATTGGGTTATTCTTTTGGGTGCCAAATATGGAGCACCTCCCCGTCGAAGTCATTGGCAACATTCTTTCACATCTTAGTGCTGCACGCGACGTCATGGTCGCCTCTGCCGCGTGCCGGAAGTGGCTCGAGGCCTGCAGGCGGCACCTCCATTCATTATCCTTCTGTTCCGATGACTTTCCTCGGGACATGACTACACGTCAGCTGGAGATTGTCATTACACAGACTATATTTCAGACGATGGGGCTGCAATGCCTCTCCATTCATATAGATAACACCCATGAGTTCTCCGCAGCACCTGTGATTGCGTGGCTCATGTATACCAGGGAGACACTCCGGAGCTTGTCTTACAACGTCCGAACGAACCCTGATGTGAACATCCTGGAGAAGTGTGGGAGGCAGAAGCTGGAGGTGTTGGATTTGGACCATAACACAATCACTGGTGTTGAACCAAGCTATCAGAGGTTCACTTGTCTGAAATCCCTTTCTTTGAGGCATGTGAGCATTTCAGCCTTGGATCTGAGCCTTTTAGTGGCTGCCTGCCCAAAGATGGAGTCACTGGCACTTGATGTTCTTGAGATTGTCACTTCAGATTCACAGTCTACGATGGAGCTGACAAGCCATACCTTGAAGAGCCTCTTTGCAAAATCAGTTGGTGTGGACAAGATCATACTCGATGCAGATAATCTGGAGGTCCTACACCTGAATGCTTTGAACCTTGATTTGTTTGAGCTCATTGGGAAGGGTACACTCAAGCATCTCAAGATTGATGATGTGAGTGTTACACATTTGGATATTGGGGAAAGTACAGATCATCTGGAGGTAGTGGATGTGAGTAACTTCACCATAGTTTGGCCGAAGTTCTACAGTATGATATCCAGAGCATCCAGCTTGCGACTGCTACGGTTTTGGGGTGTTGTATTTGATGATGAGGATGAAATTGTGGACTCAGAAACTATTGCTGTTTCATTTCCTCTTCTAAGGCATCTTTCACTGAGTTATGAATTACGAGATGGGCTACTTCATTATAGCCTGCAAGGATCGTCACCACTGGAGAATGTTTCAGTTCTGGAACTTGGTTGGACAGTAATAAGTGAGCACTTTGGACCCTGGGTGTTTGGAATGATTGAAAGGTGTCCAAATCTCAAGAAACTTGTCATTCATGGTGTTCTTTCTGAGGCAAAAACGCGTGAAGAGCGCCAGATGTTAGCAAGCTTCACCTCATTTATAGTGTGTCTCATGAGGAAGTATGTGCATGTCGATGTACAATTTGAGTATGAGTGATCATCCACTAGGTCGAATGGGTGTTCTTATCCTAGTTCAGCTCAAGTTGTGCCATCAGGTAATCTTTCTGGTTTTTGGACTTTACATTTTTCAGCATAGCCTCATTACAGCTTTACTTTCTGCAATTCTTTCCTTCCTGTAGTAATGGCTCATTCTGGCTCTAATGTACAATGTTTTCCTGTAAACTCAGTCTTGCTTGTTATGTTATTGGCTCTAATGTACAATGTTTTCCTAAAAACTCAGTCTTGCTTGTTATCTATTATATGTAACATATTTTGTTGCTGCATTGTCAAAGATCTTTTAAAAAGACTACTCTGTTAAGTCTTTTGATAAGATCTTGAGGAGGTTTCATTCCTAGTCTACCCTAACTTATTTGGGATAAAAGGTTTTGCTGTTGTTTGTTTATTTGTTACTCTGTTAAGTCTTGATTCCTCACCTGCTGCGTGTGCAAAGCCAATGTTGGGACCTGATTATCATACTGTAAAGAAACAAAGTTAATATACACTAAAAGTAGGTACAACAAAACCCATACAAGGGGTTTCTTCATCTCCTGCTCAAAGTGACATATGGCAGCTGTTGGTATAGGTTGATATTGAACTGTGCTATCAATTTAACCATCAATGCTTGCGTGAATACCCACATAATAGAGGCATGCATTAATTGCTTTATTTTCATATTTCCAATTCTTTGTGCACATCTTCCTTGATGCTAAGGGCATGCTTCCAGAGAAAACTCATATAATTGATGCCCTTATTGGCTATAACAAAGCACAGCTAATTGGTTGCTGTACTACATGGTGGACAAAAATTTTGACCTTCCCCATTAAGATTGTATCAAGTACTGACCCTTTGGAGATGCGAGAAAGTATCTGAGGTATTGGAAATTTCGGTGTAATTCTTTCATGGCACGGTAGCACCTAGCAAGCATCTATAAAGTTCAGTACGCATGCACTGATGCTCTTTTCCTTAGGTAAATATCGCCCATGACTGGCTATATTAAAGCAGGCTACCCTAGCTTATGTTTGTTACCTTGATTGAATGCTCAGGTGGCAATGACAGAGTGCTTTGAATAGATGGTAGAGAGTGTATACTCTTCGATAAAATTTTGTTCACAGAAGAGCTACAGTGAGGACATGTCACATGACACACAATCAGGCATTGCTGCAGTTTTGCTGTTAATAATTTCAATTTTCTATATGTTAATATGTGCAAAATACCAGTTTCGTAGTGTTTGAACTTTTTGAGCTTGTGCTTTGATTTTCCATTTCTTGCTACCTTATGATTGCTCATACAACCTTTCATGGGCATCTCGCAATCTGCTCAGTTTGGTATCACAACATTTTAAGATGCATATTGACATATAAAACTAGGAAAGTAACAGACATGAAACTCAATCCAGAAAATTGTGGATATTGGCACAGATACTTTGTTTTAAGTGATTTTATAATAAGATCCAAATACTGTATTTGGTTGTTTGATGCTTCATTATTTTGGTCGGATTCTTTACCACGAAGGCGATTTTCTTACTACGACAGTTGATGGAGAGGTATAAGAAGCAAAAGAAGGGCCTTCACATGATATTTATTGACTTAGAGAAAGCCTATGACAAAGTGCCAAGAAATGTCATGGTGTGCGCTTCAAAAGAAAAGAGTCCCAACAAAATATATTATCTTAATTAAGGACATGTACGAAAATGTTGTGACTAATGTCAGAACGTGTGGTAGTCTTACTAATGACTTTCCCATTAAAATAGGACTACACCAAAGGGTCAGCGTTGAGTCCATACAGTTTTGCCCTAGTGATGGACGAGGTCACACGGGACATACAAGGAGATATCCCTTAGTGTATGCTTTATACTGATGATGTGATGCTGGTTGATGAGACTAGGATAGGTATTGATAGGAAGCTCAAGTTATAGAGGAAGACCTTAGAATTGAAGAGTTTTAGACTTAGTAGGACTAAAACTGAGTATATAAAATGTGATTTCAGTGGTGCTAGAGTAGATGATGGAGATGTTAGATTGGATGGACAAGTAGTGCCTAAGAAGAACACGCTTCATTATTTGGGATCGATGCTACAGTGGGACGGTGAGATTGATGAAGACGTGAGCCACAGGATAAGAGCGGGGTGGGTGAAATGGCGCCGAGTATCTAGTGTCCTGTGTGAAAAAAGTTCCTCAAAAGTTAAAAGGTAAGTTTTATAGGATGACGATCAGACCTGCAATGCTATATAGAGCAGAATGTTGGGCAATTATAAGACAACATATACAGAAAATGAGTGTAGCAGAGATGAGGATGCTGCGGTGGATCTGTGGTCATACAAGGCGGGATCGCATCCGCAATGATGATATATGTGATAGGGTGGGGGTAGCATCAATTGAAGAGAAGCTTGTCCAATATTGCTTGAGATGGTCCTGAGGCACCGGTACATAGTGGAATTTTAAGACGTACTGAAAATGTAAGAATAGGCAGAGGTCGACCAAAATTGACGTGGGAGGAAGCAGTTAAAAGAGATTTGAGAGATTGGAATATATCTAAATAATTAACTTTGGATAGGAGTGCATGGAAGTTAGCGATCTACGTACTGGAACCATAAGAATATTAGGGGCAGTATTTTAGGCTCTTGGCTCAGATAGCAGGTTGTACAACTTAGGGTTTTAGCATGGTAGGTTTTATTTCAAGGCTCATTTCTTTTTGATCTTGAGAAGGTTTCATTCCTAACTTACCCCAATTTGTTTGGGACAAAAGGCTTGTTGTTGTTGTCTTTTGAGCTTAAAATTGGTTTATGCTTGTACTGTCTACAATAACTAGTTTTTAAACGGTTCTTTTTTTCAAGGTGTGTTTAATAGAACAATTGTAATAAAAAGTGTACCGAGTTCAGTTGTAACGGTCAAAATCGCATGTGACTGTTCTCTCTGCGTACTGTCTCTCGCGAACAATTAGAATTCAAATATTTAAGCCATAAACCATAAGTCCAAAAGAACCCACCCTTTGCCTAAGAGCCAACGTGACTTTCTGTATATAAATATACTATGCACAAAACCAAATTCCCCATGAAGAAAACTAGGCACCACAGCCACAGGTCCTCGGCCTAATACTATGGTTATAAGTTGTAGGCTTGTAGCAATGCAAATCTGTCACTTTCAGTACTATTCAGCCTATTTAATATATGTTGTATTCAGTAGCATTCACATTCATACTTTGTAGTTTGTGCATCATTAGTATGCATCTGAGCTACCTTTTCTCATACTGGTATGATGTTTTGCATATGGTGTGACATCCTAGCCGGAGGATAAAGTGATGCAGTATTAGTTTTACTGGTATCTACTCCATATTTGTTCGATTTCAAACCCTGGTAAGATCACATGATTTGCATGGCCAGGACCAGTACTGGAGCTTCTTAATGGCTTTGTCTAACCAGTGAAATGTATTTGTTGGCCAACTTTTTATGCCTCTTAAATCTTCTGTTGTATGTGTGATTGCAGTTTCAGTGTGCATATATCTAGTGAGATCTATTTAATCCTAGCCAAACCACTGTTATCTTGAGCAGCACATTAATTTTTAACTATTATTTACAGAAGGGGAGTGGCTGGGAATTGGTCATTTAATGGTTTATTGGGATTTAGGTTCAGGTAGCTTGCTTATGTCGGCTTTTGTGAACACTGAACAATCACCATTCTAAAACAAGTTGAAATGTTTGTACCCTAAGAGCTGTTTGATATAAGGAAAAAGGAAACTTATTAGCTTATGCTCGATTCTAGCTATCTTTCGTGATTGCGTGTTCCTGAAGCACTGATTCTGCAAGACAATGGTGGCAGACAAACCAGCTCTTTTTTTTGGGGTCTTTTTACCTTTTCCTTTTCGCGCCGCGGGGACTACCTTGCAGGTCCTATTACAATCTGCTGTCAACTGTGCTGCACTGTTTCACATTTTAACAGTGTACCAGGAATAAAGCAGCTCCTAGAATGAACTATTCCGTGCCAGTTCACTATTTTTCTTTTATAATTACCATTTCATTATTTTAAATTCGATACCAAAGTATGAACTGATAGAGTTCAAGCTACAAGTTTTGTTCTATATATAGGTCTGGTAGTATTGCTCTTAGCCTCTATCATCATGCAACACAAGATCACTGTTAACTGAGGTTTGATGTGTTACCTTTCTTATTTACCATGCCTAATGCTTTGTTTATTATGCATCTTGCAGATTTGCTTCTGAGTTCTGATCCTACTTCATGAGAACCATCTGGTTTGTAAATGTCAGCTGCATGTACTATTGCACATGGTTAAAGAAAGTTTAGTTGACCTATTCACAGAATCACAGATGCAGAACTGAATGCGCTCCCTTTTCTGAAAATCCCCCCTTTCTGTTAGTGCTGCATCTCTTCAACTGAAATGAAATGCTTGTGCTTTAGTTGATGCTTATTCAGCACATGCCTATGCACATCATATCAACATCTTTTGGTCTATTCATGAGACAAATTTTCGATCGAATTCTCTTTAGATACTGTAAAGTTGAATGGCGGTTTTGTAAATTCCCATTTAAAGATTTCATGCCTGATTGGTTATCTTGGGAAAATGGGTATTCACTGTGCCACTTTATACCTTGACATTCCTCTCTCTTGAGTGATTTCATGACAATTATAATGGCATTGCAGCTTCACTGTCCAATATTAGTTATCCAAGAGCGGGAGTTATAAAATCTAACAGTAGCATTTGTGCTGTTATTCCATTCGGCTTACATTTTACAGTTCTTTACTACAGAACATATTCCATGAGCGGATCGTATAAAATTATGGGCCGCAGTTTGGCCTGCCAAATGGATGGTCCTTCGTATAAATGCAGCCTCACTATTCGCAAAAACAACATTTCTGCTCGCATCATGAAATATTATATGAAGGTTGGATTTGGTTTGGTTTGACAAAATCACGGAAACACTAAGAAATCATTCGAATCTTTATTTTGGTCGTTGAATTGGAGAGTTGTTGCAGAGGAAGGGGGGGATTTTAGATGGGGATGGTTGGATATTGATAGTTGGATCTCCATCCGACGGCCTACCATTTAAATGATTTTTTAAGAAATCAGTTGAATGATATATAGTCGATCTTATTTAAAAAAGGACAAGGTTTTATATGGCACTACAAAATTTCTAAGGGTATATATGTCGGTGACACAGGAGATAATCTTGAAATTTTGCAGCGGCAAATAAGGAATTGTCACACTGCATAAAAGTCTGACCTATTCCGCGAAATTTGCAACCGGGGACATGATTGATCGAAAGTTAAAATCATTGACCTTTCAGTTTCCGTTGCTTTGCTCTACAAGGTCGGAGGTGAGAATTTCGTAATGGCTTGAATCAGTAACGTTTATATCTTGTGGCGCCCGTGTAATTATCTTTATGTCGAAGATAATCACACTTAAGCAAATGAATTATTATTCGTCTAATCAGTAGAACATAGTTCCAACTAATAATAAATTTTTACCAAAGTCGCGCAGCAGAAAAATAATACAGAAACTGTATTATTATTATTATTATTATAGCACTTGCCACGAGGGTTATGATCTTAATTATAAATACATAAGGGGCAAAATGTACAAACTGATATCCTAAAGCTCTCCTGCTCGACTCCACAGGTCGTCTACTCGTCCCAACCACCGTATAAGGGGTCCACCTCCCCCGCCTCCTTGCTACCGTCGTCCTCCTCCCCGATGAGCTCAACTGTGCCTGCGGTCCCTTCATCCTGCTTGGAGTACTCTCCAAACAGAGCAGGGTCTAACAAAGAAAATAATAGTAAGGGTGAGTACTGACGTGCTCAGCAAGCATAATATTAGCAAGATGCACTGTATGCCTCTCTTCTTGGGTGATTAAAGTTTCTAAATTTTGCTTCTCAAAAATAGCATTATCAAATTAATTATCAATCTTTTGATTTGGAAAGATTCTACTTTTCACTCGGGTGAAGAAAGATCCCTAGTGATCACCGTAGTCTCCAACCCAAGAGACTGGCATGAATTCATAGTTTTATTTAGCATTGCACAGACTTGTGCCACTGTATCCATAACTACTCTGAACCATCATAACTAGGCTTTTCCACATTTTCTTTTATGTGGGGGTCAAGTTCAACGTAGAGAACTTTTTCTAAGTTACGTTGCTCAATTCTTCAGCCCATTTATTTTCCATCAGTATTACCGGGTCACTCACCTGGGCTGTACTGACTTTCAAATAATGTTCGGTTGGACCGGCTCCCAGCCCAACACTCCACCTACGTATATAGCGCCTAGGGACTTACTTCTAGACTGGTGTTACTGGTCTTAAGGTTCATCCATCTTTACTCACACATATTTACTTACTCAATGTGGAGGGATGAATGACGTAATAGGGTACTAATTTCTACTCATCTGAGATGGAAAAATGATTGGCACTTAATTTATGGTCCCTAATCCTTGTGAGAGTCTCGTAGATCCTTATATTATAACCATATGCAAAGGGGTCATGTCTTTCCTCTCACTGTCTTTTCAGTGTCCCCTTTACCCTCCTATTTACATACTTCTACAGTCCTGTTGCTCCTCTTAGCCGGACCACGGACTCTAACTTATACTCTTTCTCTCTCTCTCTCTCTCTCTCTCTCTCTCTCTCTCTTTCTCCATTTTTCTTTTCTCTTCTTTAACTCTTAACCTTTCTAATCCATTTGCTCTTTTTCAAAAACGTTTTTCTAATGCAAGTACATCGTAATGATTTAAGAAATAATTTGTACATTTGACATAACTACGTTTGTGATCAAGAATTAGCTTGCCTGAGTGGCAGTAAGTGTTGGAATCAACTGCAACTTGATCTGCTACTTCGGCTTGAGCCTGGTCGATTTCTACATTACATGCAGACGCTCGACTATAAGAAATTATTTAATTAAGGTACTAATAGATTGGAAAATTTTTCCCTCTCCTGCATCGGTGGATTTCTAACCGATCTAATGGGCTAAGGTCTAGACAAAAGCCTGCCAACCCACTGCTAGAACTGCCCCAAGGGCCCAGGCCTCTCGGCTCAACTCTCGGCCCATGGCCACGCTCGGTCCATAGCCAAGCAGCTGACAAAATCGCTTTGCCTCTTCCTTTACTCGGTCGACGCTTCGCACTCCTCATCTTTCTTGGCCGACGCTCGCACTCCTCCTTTTACTTGGCCGACTCTTGGCTCTTGGCTGCTGCTCTCCTCTTCCTCCGTCCTCTCGGTGCCGGAGATGCTACCTCCTCTCCTTATTCTTGTGGCTTACTGCTCCTCCTAGTCTAACTACCTGGCGCACTCGCCTTTCCCGGCTCAGATTAGGATGGATCTCTCCTCTTTTGGCCACTCTCGTCAGACTTGGGGGCTTCTTTCGCCTCCTCGTTGGATCTAGTGGCTACCTGCCATATCTGGCGGTTGCTCACCGGATCTGTGACTGCTCAGCTTCCAATGGTTCAGCTACTCCAACTATAGCTACTTCGGCTACTCCAACGACTACTCGGCCTCCTTCGACTACTACTCTGACAACCACTCAGCTACTCGACTGTTTCGACAACTACTTGGCTACTTAACTACTCCAACGACTACTCGGCTACTTGGCTACCGTGGGCTTGGTTTGGCCCATGGTTATGGCTGAGGGGCTTGACTTCGTCTACTCCCCGGTTCTACCTTCTTCTACCTTCATCTACATTCAAACGCTTTGATTTTAGTTCATATTTTTATTACATTTTCACACGTCTTACCACACCTAGTTCTGGGAACCCTAGTGGCTATGATGATGGGACTTGGGTTTGGGGTTCTCGCGCCCAAGAGTAGCTCTCCAAGCCCGAGGGTGCTCATAGTGCTGGGGTGGCCGCCGATTGCTGTGGTAGTCACTGGTTGGGCTGGGTGGGTTCTCCCTCCTTCTCAACTGCTTGGCTCAACTGAACGAGTCGAGGAGGAGTAGTGCCGAGCATTTGTGTGCCTTAACGGGAAGAACTGAAAAAGGAAGGGAAGAAAAACTGGAGGAAATGTGGGTCTACTTGTGTCGGGTTGAGAATGGAAGGTGCTGGCTGGATGGTGGGGGCTGCGGTGTGGTCTGCACGCGATTGTAGACGTGGACGAAGGTGCGATCGACGTACTTGTCGCGGTCGGGGGGCGTCGTCTTGTGGTGGTCGTCACCTTGGGGTGGTCTACCCTGTCGGCCTCCTTGTCCCATGGTCCTTGTTCTCCTTCATCTTCCTCTATGTACTGCCTCCCCTTCTCCGACACTTCTCTCTTTTCACTCGATGTGCTGAGGCTTTGGTGGGATGAGCTTCCTGGCCTCCGGCCGAGAGCAGAGATGGCTAGGGAATGGCTGTGGCTTGGCTTGGGGCTTGGGTGCTCCTGGCTATCCTTGGTTGTTCTTGGTGTTCTTTGTTAGCTTATGAACTCTTGGCTGGTTTGAGCCTTCGGCGGTTTTGGCAATGCAGTTGGTAGTGGCGACAGCTGGCATTGAGACTTATATGTGAGGGGGTTTCGGCCTCCTCCTCTCGGTTTCGGTTGGCTTCTTGATGTTGCCCAGCTGGACAGCGCTGAGCTTATCCTCTCGTGTATCTTGGCTCTCTGTTGCTTTGGACTAAAGGTCCTAAATGTGTTATGTGCACTGTTTTGGGATTCTTTGGGGGCTAATGTAAGTTGGAAAAAAATGTGAGGTTTAGATTTTAAATGCCGGATGATGAGGTTCACTATTGGTGAAAGGAACCTCGATGAACACTACTCTTTTTGGCTCTAGTAGCCCAAGGATACTGATGGCAGCTCTGACTCCTTCTCTTCTTTATTCTTCCTTAGATTGTTATTTGATTTGCTCTCCGACTGCAAAAGAAAAGAGGGGTGGTTGGCTTGGGATTCTAACGCTGGCTAAACGCGAGGATAGGGCACTATAACACAAAGCACCGAATGACTTAGCTTTTAGCTACGCAATTGCAATTTAGAAATTAGTGTTTATGTACATTTTGGTAAAAGGTTGTAATAATTAGTTTTTAATCCAATTCTTTGAGATTTTGAAATTTGGAAGTTGTACTTCATTGTTGTAATAAATGTGTTATAATAATCTTAATTCCCTTTTAATTATTGTTAATTGCACTGTTGTGTGTTAATTAGAGTTTAGGTTCTTTTATATCTTTCTTTTCCTTCTTAAGTGGATCAAAAAGATGTGAGCCGTGCAAGCAAGCATTTGCATTATCCATATTCCGGGCATTGACATTGAGCGAGAAATTCCAATCGGTGGGTATGTCAAAACAAAAGACCACAAGAAAAAAAAAAGGTAAAAAAGTGAGAGAAAGTACACTCGTAGACTTTCTGTGATATCTCGTTTTCACTTTGGTAAAGTAGCATAGTTGGACGGCAGAAGAATCATTCGCCAAAATAGGCTTATTTCCTCTCCTTGAGTGTAGTTCGCTTCGTGATTCGCCTATATTCTTCTGTCTCTAGAAAACACTGAAAAATAGATACTCTACTGAACACCAATTCTTCTCAAAAGATCTATGAAATCTACTGACTCTGTAAAGAAACTGAACTGGTAAAAAAATGATACTCTACAGTTCCATAATTCGCTGAAATTCCTGGGCTCCGACACATGAACAAAGACTCTTTCTAACTTCAGCTTTGACCAAGTCCGGTAGAAGACCCAGAAGAGAGAGGACGACGTGTGAGAGAGAACTAAAAAAATAAGAATTCCCGGAGTAAATGATCTTTGGTTGCCTTCGCAGCTAAAGGATTCAGCAATCTGATGAAGGGATCACAGGAGATGGCCAGCGAGTATAAATGCATCTACTCTTCACCGCACCACACTTTTAGTTCTTTAGTTAGTTCATTATTCATGCTTTAGGCCCTACTTAGGCAAAGGATTAAGCACCAGATAGTGAGCAACTTCGTCTCACAAGTCACAAACTCAGCTCAAAACATGTGTGCTCCCTGCCTAGAGTGATCCATAACATCCACCCCGGGGGGGGGGTCCCCTTAACAACAAAAATCAAAATCTCTTTGAGGAAAGAATAAAGCCATAATCCCAAACAAACCCATTTCCAATCACCCCAACATAAATTATATATTTTTCATGCAAGTGTCCTTTCACATTGGAGTGGTAGTGTATCATATTTGGTGGTGCTTTAGTTAGGAGTGGTCATGTGTAAACTATAATTGTTTCTTGTAAGTATACAGGGGTATTATAGAGAGAACATATAGTTTGACAAATCAACTCCCTTGTGGCTTTGTCTTCCGACTCAGAACAACTTCTCAAGCTCCCCTTTTCTAAAAGCTTGTGCGCCTCTGTCTCTCTATTCAATGCTCCTGCGGTTGCACTTGGCGTCTCAAGAGGCGAGGGCCAGAGTGCAACCAATGAGAGATGAAATGTGGTTACAAGGAGTGGAGACAGAACCCTGACAGGAAAGACCTACCACATCTCTCCCTCCCTCCCTCCCTCCCACTACATCTCTCTGTCTAGCCTGTGAAGAAAAGAAGACCGGTTCGTAGGACGTGTTCTAAAGGGAAATGACGATGTCCAACCGGGTGTGATTTTTTTATTTAATCTTTTTTATTAATATTTTTAAGTTAATTCATCGGCAACTTTATTTCTAATTCTGACCCTTTTCGTCACGCACCTTCCGTGGGGTTGCCAAAACGCCAAAGCTATCATGCAAGCACTAGGCCGCGCGCTGTATCAGTATGGACAACTTGCGTGGCCTCTATCACGCCATACATAATGGCGAGATAATCTCGTATTGTCACACCACGAGACTTGGCGTGAAGGCCGCCGCACCGATTCTCATTTTTCTCCGCGTTTTCTTCGTCTGCCTTGTTGGCCACCTGCTTCACCGGCTCCCGCCTCCATCGCCGTTGCACGCCTCCTGCCCCGCTGCCCCTATCCATCGCCGCCGCCCACCTCCAGCCCCGCTGCCCATCTCGAGCCCTGGTGCCTGCCTCCTGCCCAGCTGCCCCTCCATCGCCGCCGCCTGCCTCTAGCCCCGAAGCCTGCCTCCTGCCCCAGCACCCACCTCCTACCCCAGCGCCCGCCTCCATCGCCACCGTCGCCGCCTCCGCCCGGCGCCGCCTCGGGCCGGCACCGCCTCGGCCGGCGCGCCCGCCATCGCGTCGGCGACCTCGGCCTCGCCCCGCCATTCCCTCCTTCGCCGATCGGTGTAGTCCCGGCAGCCCCGTCGCCTGCCTCGAGTCCTGGCGGCCTCCTTCGTGCACATAGCGGCATCCTCATGCGCCTCCTCCCCGCTTGCATCTTCCGACCAGTAGAGGTAATAATCGATGACCATGTCGTCACCATCTCCCTCTAGTGCGATATTTTCAATTTGGTACTGAGAAATGTTTCATTCTATATTGATGTGTAATTGTAATTTTCAGTTAGCATTGGTACAAATGGATGTAGAATTGTATTGAATTTGGCTTAAAATTGTAGGGAGTATTCAAATTATTTTGTGCGCATAACAATATCCATGTAAATACTTGTACATATATGGCGCTATATTCATGTTAACACTGATACTATTGGTTTGACCTTGGTGGGATAGATGTAAGTAGAGGTGGAGTAATTTATGCTTGGAGAAATAGTAGGATTAGTGAGTGGAGGGTTTATATCTATTCCAGAGAAGTGTTGCTGAGCTTGACCGACATGCTAGGTTTTGTTTAGGAGTATATGCTTTGGAGGGCCGGGGGTGTTGAGAGCTATGGGTTTGGTCATAAAGGATGGAGGGATGATGGGATATAGATGGAGAGTTTGACACGGAGAATTAGTAATATGAATGTACATGTTGGGGAAATGAGAAAGGGAGAGGTGCATAGCGAGGATATTTGTGTTGGATGGTAGGCCTTAATAGGTTTCATCTCTCTATTTGTGACTAGTGCACTCGAGCAAACAATGATAGATTTGTCTTTCTCATAGTTAAACTTTATAAACTTTGGCCTTCACTAAAGCATGACCTCTCTCCCTGCCATTTATTTTGTTGTATTAAACTTCAATCTCATTTTATTTTGGTACCTTGCAGATGGTTCGACGACAATGCCGGTGATTGGTCGCAAAAATGAATTGCGTGCCATTGGCGAGCCACGTCGTGCAACTTGCCCCAGCTCAGTGTGGCTCCTTGCATGCTACGACATCTGCTTTGGCCGCATGCGACAAGCACCCAGAGGACGATGAGGGCGGCGAGGACAAGGAAGGTGACGAGGACGGCGAGGAGGATGTGGATGCTAGGCTTCTAGATGAGATGGCCCTATGGGACCTTGTGGGTGCATGGCCCCCACGCAGCCAACTCAAGCCATGCCTCCCCGCCCTAAACTGCGTGATTGCACAGACATCAGTTTGAAAAACATCGTAGAGGGCACGCGAGGCCAACACCCAGCAGCAATGTTCACACTGGGGTCGGGTGCGCACCGGAAGCGCAGGTGAATGGATCTATGGCACATTTGTTGAACCGCAAAGGTAGAATATCAAAAAGTTTTGTTATCAACTAGGTGACACTAGTTTTTTGCACGAACTTGCTAGAAGTAACAAATGTATTGTTATCCATTGCCTACATATCGGTTTATTTTGCATCGAAATCTGTCTGTTTTGCACTGGAAGCCACTAATAGTTAATGTTAACACATACTATCACGCCAATTTTCCTAGCATGAAAGTTCGGCTTTCTCATGCCACGGACTCTAGCGTGACAAAATCCGGCATTGTAAGCCACTAGTAGTCAATGGTAACTGCTACTGTCATGCCAGTTTTCCTACCGTGATAGGACGGTTATGTCATGCCAAGGACTCTAGTGTGACAAAACCTGGCACGGGAAGCCACTGGTAGTCAATGGTAACAGCTAATGTCACACCAGTGTTCCTGGCATCATGGTACAGTTATGTCATGCCATGGACTCTGGCGTGATGAAACCTGGCACTGCAAGCCGCTAGTAGTCAATGGTGACGGCTACTATCATGCCAGTTTTCTTGGCGTGACAGTAAGTGATGTCATGCCAAGGACTCAAGGTGACAAAACCGAGCACTGAAGTCACTGGTAGTACCCTAGAGTGTGGGCATTAGAAGAAATGTTATCTGCCATCGAACGGGGCATCCAGGACCTGCACGACCGCGTCCTCCCTCCGCATCTACCATTGCATGTTACTATACGATGGAGAAGTTTGGTCTTCTTATGGTTCACAGGCATGCTCTTTTAGCTTTTTAAACTTCTTATCTGCATATTAGTGTGTATGTTGAAATGGTTGACAAATATATCTTTTGGATGAAATAGATATCTTGTTATTCTATAATTCTTGCAAATCTATAATTCTTGCATTTTAATCTTAAAGATGCAACTGCGTATCTTCTAGTTTTTTTTGGCTAAGTCACTTCGTATTTTTCTAAATAACATGGTAATGGTGATCCACGACCACAAGTAGTGGGTGGCCCCACCCACACATGAAGATTCTACATAGACCCGATCTCATGAAGCGGGAATCCCGCTTCCCTGGCCGTGCATGAAATGACGATTTAACAGGAAAATGCATCAACGAAATTGCACTTCATCCTTGCACGATGCAATCATCCATTCACAGACAAAAAACAAGTTATTACGATGCGAATACATTGAATTGGTAACAACATGCATTACACATACATATGTCATACAAAACACTATAGATAGCAACACGAATGAAAACAACACTCCGAGCACTACACCTTCATAATAACAACGAGCACAAGAAAGAAAATAGTACACTACATTAAGTTAATCATGCTTTCTAGTCTATCACAATGATGCGTGCCTACTGATAGAAGGTATCTCGCACTACCCACATGGAGTGTTGCAGAGGGGGCCGCCTCGAACGTGGCTGTCCGTCATTGTAGTGGCACACACATATGCAGCTAGGGTTTGTGCAATAGCATATGAGATCATATGAACTTCCTATATTGCCGACCTCCTTGTTGCCCCTCTCTCGCTGTATTTGTTGGCGGATGTCATCGTTCTCCTCATTGAGACTGTCTATCCGTACCTCCAACTCTAAGATTCGCTCTCACAATGTATCCATGTACCTCACAACATACCTTTCATGGGGAAGATCGATCCAGTAAACAAGTCGTATTTCGCTATCTGTTGGAAAGGACAGTTAATATGGAAGCTCTATTAGCAGTAAGGGAAATTGTACCCCAGAGTGTGGGCATTGGAAGAAACGTCGACCGCCATTGAAATGGGCTTCCATGACCTACATGACTACATCCTCCCTATGTCTGCATTTTGGTCATACCGGTTGAGCACGCATGTTTGGCATCAAGCCGTAGTTAGGGCTGAACTCCTCCCTCCTTTCGAGAGGAAGGTTTTCCTTTGGTGACCCCACTCCGACTGGCCCATCGGCGTTTGCCATGGTATGTTACTGTACGTCAGATAAGGTAGTTCTTTATATGGTTCACAGGGTCGAGTGCTCCTACTTTCATGGGGTGGATCGTGCATTACATAGCAAACGGGATAGCTTTGCACAGTGATGAAACCAAAAGGGTGCAGCTTTTTACAGTGACAAGACCAAAGAGGGCAGCTTTGTGCAGTGACAAACCGAAAGGGGATAGCTTTGCACGGTGATAGGAACAGATGGGACAACTTTGCACAGTGACAAGACCAGATGGGGTAGCTTTTGCGCAGTGATAAGATCAAAAGGGGTGGTTTTGCACATTGACAAGACCAAAGGGGCAGATTTTTGTAGTGGCAACACTCTGCCTCGCCAGGTACTTTGCAAAAAGACAAGGCAACACTCTGTGTCACAGGCTAGTCACATGAAATTAATCACACCATGCCAACCCTTTGGCTTATAAAATGTGGTTAAATAGATATACGAGAGAACACTACACAACCAAACCTAACACACCAAAGCTTGCTTCACCATGTTGGGATAGACAGGAGGTAGAAGAAGCAATGAGATAAGATGATGAAACAATGGGAGGAGACCCGCGACCTAGCAATGCCTGTTACGGCCTGCAACGAATAAGTAAGGGCTACTGTGGCCTAGGCCGAATAAGCGAAGCATGCCACGAGGTCAAACCCCTACAATGATGCCCCCGTAGAAGCATGTCCATTTTTAATGTTCCAACCGAGCGTTCGCCGCAACACCCACCGAAGGGGGAGACGTTGCCCCTCTATTGGTGTAGGAACTCGTGCAAGTTCTTCAAGTCTAAGCAATGGCTCAACCTGAGCATGCATTACTGGGGTTGCGCGAACTACTCCTATGACAATCCCAACCGTCGTTGGGGCACGAGCAGCTATCAACAGCTGGTAAGGGCAAGTTATAGTGTGTTTCCCTACTATTGATCTTTTTAAAAGAATGAACTAAAACCTCTCTTGTCTACCTGTAGTCCCTGGAACCACTATGTGGCTACCGCAAGTAGATCAACCAAGAGATCCACCCACACGACGAGTGGACTCTCGACTACAAGGAGTGGCATGCGAAAAGGGCCTGTGAGATCCGAGAGGAGGAACACCTCAACAACGAGCAAACCGAGTGTATATGACAGGAGCAAAAACTTATCTCAAGGCGTGCATGCACAGGGAGCGCGAGACTCGTGAGAGGGAGCATGAGAAAAAGAGAAATGGTGGCCAAGGCCAAAGAGGCCGCTGAGGAGTTCAATGTCGAGCTCGTAAGAAAGGGAAAATGGCCCCGGTCCATATAGTAGGTCAGGCCATTCTGAACTAGTCCTCCAAAGATCGAATTTATTTCCACTCGAAAAAGGCACATACGTATCATGGGAATACTTCCAAACTAGCATGATTCATAGTTTTTGTGCAAAATCTAAAATTTTGGAGCTTTATTGTGTTGCTATGATTTTCTTGATACTTTGATCTCTCCTCACCATTATCAAGATCAAATTGAACAATTGTTCTTTCATATAGACCTAGAGTGAAATTTCTCGACACATATAGTGGATATGAAGTTCTTTATGAAAAATTATCATTTTCGGTAGCTTCTATCTATCTCTATTTCAAATGGTTATTTTCAACTCATCATATTCTTATTTTGACCATTTAGGGCTCTCTTTGTAAAATTCTTCTTCTTTGTCTAAAACCATCTCCTATTTGTATTTTTGAAGAATTACCAATGGATTCATCAATGGAGAGATTGAGGGACCATGTGACAAGATCCAAGATAATGTTGTAATGAACCATTACAAGTTTCATGGAGTGGTTAAGTGATTTTGCAAAGATTGTATTTTGTTTGTGCTGTTTTATGAAATTTTCAGGAAAAACGGTAGTACCGTAGGTGTTGGTGCAGTCATACCGCTGGAATTGGTGCGGTCATACCATAGGGCAGTACTACCACAAGGCGTGTACGGTCATACCACAATGTGGTAGCACCAAATTTTACAAGCGATACATTATTTTTAGAGAGGTCCATTTCAATATTGTAAGGTGCAGTAGTACCGGTTTGGGGAGCGATCGTACTACGGTGCGGTAGCACCGGCATGTTGCATGCGGTACTACCGAATTTCGCAGAAAAATAGGATTTTTGGTTTGAGTTATGGATTGAGTTGCGGTGACCTGGGTCATTGCATTAAGATTGCATGATGCATGTTTTGGCTAACGCGGGTCAAGTTCTAAAGAACTTGTGCTCGGAAACGATTTCTTTATCTTTGGATATGTAGGGATGCTTGAAGTTAACCATGGTCAACGGCAATGATTGGGACTATACTCATGAAGGAGCTGAGGCCTAGAACGATCGAGGATACCGGGTGAGATTGTGAGCTCAAGCATGGCACGAGAATGGCGGGAAATATTGAAGACGAGTTCGAACAGTGGGATTGCATCATGTGGCTTGGACGGGCCAAGTGAGCCGTGGTTTGTGGATCCAGAATTGGAGAGACTTGGTGATGCGTGGTAAATTAGTGGTGCACCTACACATGGCAACCATGGTGATTGCTTGCAATGGGAGATGAAGACCGGGTCAAGGAAGGTTATTTTGGTAATTTGGCCAAAATACCTAAAATTACCTTGGATCAAGGTAAAGCTGGTTTGATCAAGATGAATCAAGTCTAAGGATTTAGTGGAGATGGGCTTATGTGCTTTTAAAAACATGCATAAGTGAATATGTGTGAGTAAAACTTATGCGTGGGGGTTAACGGGTTTTTTTCCCATTGTGCTAAGTGGATAGTATCTACTGAGGGTTAGAGGTGGCTGGTTGGCCCACCTATAACCCTTAGTAGATACTATCCACCCCCCATCGTGCTAAGTGGATAGTATCTGCTAAGGGTTAGAAGTGGCTGGTTAGCCCACCTATAAAGGGGGTTGGGATGGAGACATGTGGTTAACTATCTAGCCCCATATGCTCTCATATTTAGGGTTAGGGTTTGAGAGTTGAATGCCTTATGTGATCTTTGTCCTTCAAGGTGAAGTGGATGTAAACTTTACCTTCTCAAGTAAGCAATACATCAATGGTTGTGTATCTCCTTGAGTCTCTCGTGTTTTGATTGCTCTTATTTTGGTTGGTTTCGATCTCTCATCTTTCCTCCTATTGATCTTGTTGTGCCAAGGACATGTAAGAGATATAGATAATCTCTGAGAATCTATCTCCACCCATTTAGGCACTTTGATAGCAAGTTCATGAGGAAACCTGTTTTTGCTTGACTTTGGCCTCTTCGAGTGATTTCATGATCTAAGGGTTTTTGGCTTGATATCTTCGGTGTTCTCACTTACTATGACAAGTGTGAATACATCTAAACCCATCTTGATCATCATCCACCCGTAAGTGAGTTGTATTTACCTATTTTGGTTTTTGCTTGGTTTCAGTGCAACCTTCATTCAAACTAAAAAATATCTCAACTTTGGCCATGGTTTTCATGATCGTTTATTGGAATATGTTTATAATACCCTACAGAAGACCCCTATATAATTTCATATCATTTGGATCTGCGGATCAAAAGTTCCATCGATTTTAGTTTTTAAAATCGTTCACCCTGATTTTATTGTAGCAATGGTAATAATGTGGTACTGTAGTGGTGGTACCACAGCATTTTTGTTGATTTTCTTGGGATTCCAAGGTCTAGGTTCGCTAGTTTTTGTGGTGACTTTTCATCCTAAACTTTATAGCTCTGTACCTGTTGAAGTGAAGGATTAATGAATATTTGGAAGAAAATTTTAAGGCACCATTTATCCCTCCTCTGTTGCTATCTTTGGTCCTACAAGTGATATCAGAGTAAGATTTGCTCTTTGAGTGATCTTAACTGATCATGAGCATGGCAACTAGTGCGAGCTCTTGTAAGCCTTTTGATTCTTCTTCTTGTGACCCTTTGGTGAAGAGGTTAGAAAGATATCTTGTTTCCAGAAAATATCTTTACCTCTTACATATTCTTGACACCAAAAAAGGTCAAGAATAAAGAAATCCAAGCAAGAAAGACTCAAAGCACAAGAGGTGATCCATGGCACAACTTACTTAAGCAAACTTTGAATGTTTGTTTCACTTGGAGAGGAAAGTTTTACAGACAGTCCCTCAGTATAACAAAGCTCTAGGCCTAGAGCACACACACCAAAGACTCCAACACATAGAAACCCGAACCCTAATATTTCAAGTCATAATTGTTCTCTCTCTACTCAACACACAATGCTTATATAGTGGAGGCTACCACCTCACACCAGACTAGCCACTCCTTAGTGGTTTACACCACTTACAATTAGGAAAACCTGGTAACCCATACAAAAATGAGTTTTGTGTTACACACACTTGCACGCTTTTTAAAAGCGTGACTTCCCAAAGGTTTCACATGCCCGATAAGACATTCCCTCAAAGACGTAACCTAAATCACTTAAGCCAGTGCTACATTTTGCAAACCTCCACTCCACCCCATTTTTGACAATTTCCTCAATTGCCACTCGCCGCTCTTCGCGATGATATGATGCTCATGACTTGTCCTCAAGATCGTACGCCTACGCCGAGACTGCCACCACTTGAAACGTCGAAGTCTCATGGCACACTAACATCGCACTATAGTCTATGATGTCTAATTACTTGCCGCTAAGATCGTACATCTCCTTTGATAATCGTCACCACTTGAAACGCACAAAACTAATTGGCACACCACGTGCACGCATTGCCTCCTCACGATCCTTATCTTTCTTCTGTACTTCTTCGGTGAGATGATGTTCCACCCAAACTTACATGACACACCACGACCACCAACCTTCGGTCTTGCCGCTAGCCACAATCAATCATCAAGCACCTGCACATCAAAGACAAAATAATCAATCCTAGCACAAATGACATGCACTTGACTCTCAATTAGCAAAACATATGCATGGACCTATGCCATGACTAACGCTTGCATGGACACACCATGACTAACACCTGCATGGACACCCACCATGACTAACACCTCAAGAAACAACACCCAACTCAACAGGGGCCAGTCTGATTGCGGCCACCAAGCTGGTACGACCATCCTTCAGACGCCAATTAGACCACCATGACAAGGTCGGTCAGACCGCTAGCTCTCCCTCAGTTGGACCGTTGATATGGCCAATCACACCCCACCAGTCAGACCACCAAGGCATGGTTGGTCTAACCGCAACAACACAGTTTCAGACTACACCCTAAGCCAATCTGACCGGTGTTACCTGAGCAACATAGGTAAAAATACAATTTCACAAAAATCAAACTCAACCAGCAAAATCAAGGCACAAGCAATATCAAATACTCATCACTCTCATAGAGCTACCACCACATGGTCTTATAATATCTTCTATTATTACATTATTGAAATGATAGAGAAAGAAGTCGACACATTTGCTCTCAAGAGCTAAAAATTTCTAGATTAATGGAAGAAAAAAAGAGAAAAGATCTAACCGTCTATCTGATGGACTAAAGTTATAACGGTTTGGATTAAAAGAAAGAGTCCTTGTAAAGTATAATAAAAATAACTGAAATTCAGAATAAAAAATATAAAAATTAGTAATTTGATTTCCATACAAACTTCAAAGTAAAACTAAAATTTAGAATAAAAATTAAATGAAAATTAGTAGTTGGATTTATCAACAAATTCCAACCTAAAACTGAAATTCAGAATATGTAAATTTGGAATAAAAAATAAAATACGATTAGCAATTTGATTTCCACACAAACACCAAATTAAAATCCCTAAATAGCTTAAATTTTAAATAAAAATAAAATAAAATAAATTCAAGTTTGATTTGTACATGATTCAAACCTAAAACTATAAAAAAAACTTCATGTCATGTATAATCCAATTATATGTAAATTTGGAATAAAAATCAAAGAAAAATTAGTGATTTGATTTTTATATGAATTCCAAATTAAAATCCCTAAATATCTAAATTTAGAATGAAAATGAAATGAAAATTACCAATTTTATTTTATAAGAATTCCAACCTAAAACAAAAAAAAAACTTCATGTTGTATAAAATCCAAAAATATGCAAATTCAAAAGAAGCCACCATATTTATTCTCAAGGGCTAGAAATTAGCATGCTAATTGATGCAAAATGAGAAAGATCTACATCATTGATTATATTGGGTCTAGATTATAATGGTGTAGAATTCATATAAGGATTCTATTCATAATAAGCATATAGTGTGTCTTTGCGGTGGGCCTATGGACCAGAGTCCCTCGTGTAGGAGAGCAATCGTAGAGATGTAGGAGATAATAGAGGTCTGATTGATGTGTGAAGGATAAAGAGATAAGGTTCTACTTAAAAAAAGAGATGGAATAGGATAGCATTGCCTGCATGAATCAGAAGCTATATATGTGAGTCTGTTTATATTGGCTTTTGCTTTTAGAAGCAGAAGTCAATATGAATGTCCTAGCTTATATAAATCACTACTATTCATCAGCTACTAATTTTCGCCCCCTCCCTCTTAAAAAAATCTCCCCCCTAAAAAACAAAGGGCTCCTTGATCTCTAATCCAAGAGTCACAAATTTGGATGATAATTAAGAAGAAAATATTCGGGTGACGCCTAGACACTCCCTATATTGTAATGTACTTTGTATTTTATTATATCAAAATTCCATAAGTCGCATGGCGGCCTGAATGTTGTTGTGTCTTTCATTACACTGTCTTTCTTACATAATACACTACTATTTATCAGCCACTTCTATCAGCCACTACTATTCATCAATCTCAGCCAAAACTATCAAAAGTCAATATAAACAGTCCAAAGTAGACAGTGCGTATGTACAACCCCAGCTTGCTCCTGTTTTGAAGAAACAAAAGATTAGATTAAAAGTGTGCCAATCAATCAAATTCGGTCAAGCAAACGACGATTGTGTCAAGCGTGGATACCAGCGGCCAATTAAAGGTAGCGAGGATTGATTATGGTGGATGCTTTCGTGAAGATGCCAAAGATCAACCTGTGATGACACTAACCAAAACAGAAAAAATTGGAACCGAACTCCAACAATGCAGGAGTGGCCAGGTGAGGACTCGCATTACAAGCACACTCTTAACTTCTCCCGGAGTACGAAGATGGCATATATTTTTATCTTGATTCCCAATTTTGTTATGCATAAATCCAATCAGCAGTCTATATTCAACGCCGATAAGTGATCATGGAGAATAGCTTACTTATCATAGAGAATAGCTTAGACCCTATTTGGTATGTAATAATTTCTATCGATTCCTATGGAAATTGAACTGTTTTTCATAAAATTTATGTAAAATTCCTGCGTTTTAAACAGGCCTTGTCATCATGTCGAGTGATTCAGCCATATCGACTACATCTAAGGGGATAGAAATTATTACCTTAATGAGAGAGAGAGAGAGGAGGAGAAGAAGAAAAGAAGAAAATATCCACATTGTCCAAATTTTTTGGCAGTGTAGATTAAATCTCATATAGAGCAATAATAGTCTGAGACCAATAAGTCGATTAGTACATATGTGAGAGTTCTAATTGGATCCCAATTATTAGCTCTTGGGTAAAATATAACAAGATATATGATTATGTAGTTTTTTTTAAAAAAGATGTATGCTCATGCATCATGTGCAGGTGGACCCCACGTGTAGACGTGATATGTATCCTCACAATGTTTGGTATGTATTCGAATGTGACACTGATATAGCATGCTAAATACATACGTATTCTCACGTCTGGAGTATGCATATGTTCGGTATCACCTCTTATTTTCTCCGTAATTTTTAAGCAATTTTTTTATATTTTGGAATCAACTCTTACGTAACCAACTGAATATGAAGTGTAACTTATGATAGTGACTAGATATTGAAAATTATAAGAAAAGGATTTTAATTATAGCTTTAGCGAAAATAAATCAGTATAAAACAAATATATAGTTAATTGTGAAAGAAATATCTTACCGCACAATTGCGCGCATCAACCTGCTAGTAACTGGCCCCCGCTCGTTTCAGTTTCAGCTTCTGGCTTATTTTTTACTATTTATAAATTTTGTCTTTTTTTTGAACTTTTGGTTTTTTTGAGCTTTTTTGCCGGTTCTTTTTTTCCCGTATTCATTTGCGTTGTCCGTGATGAGCTAGCATATTTTTTATTTTTAAATTTTTTTAAATTTAATTACGCCAAATAAGTCATCTTCAACTACAGTAAAATTTTAACCGCTACAGTACAATTTTAGCTATAAGTCACAGCTTTTCAACCCAACTGAGCGGGGCCAAGAAGGCAAATGTCCCAAACACTGCAGTAATCTTGATGCTGTTCCGCACGGTCCTTATAAGGGGTGCTGGCGCACCCGGGTGCACAAGATCCACGCTCTGATCAAAAGGACAATATATCTTCTTTGCAGTACAGTGGATGAAACTCCAAGGCGGATTCAATCTGCCACTGTGTGAGAGCTGAGAGAAACAAGACGCGGAGGAGTTGAAATATCCCATCACTCATCTCTCTCTCTCTCCTCTTGCATGTTTGCTCTAGGATGGTATGTGTACACATCTCTCTTGCTCTGGCTGGCGCTCCTCTCTTGTAATGAGTTTGTTGACGTATGTGCGTATACATATATACACACCACTCACTCTGGTCTCTTGTTGGCAGTAGAGCTGGTGATCATGGTGCAAGGTGAGGAGGGTTCTTGGAGGATGGCAGGTACCCACGAGAGAGCAGTACCTCTCAACCAAGCACTTGCGTATGGAGTCCAAGCCCATGCTTCTGCTGCAGCACCTGCCAACTTCTTGTACTACTGCTTTGCCCTCTACTCATGTTTGCTACAGAATTGAGCAGGAGTTTGTTTCTCTCCTCTAGCTCACCTCATGCAAGAAGCAAGAGCATACCGCTACAACTTTTTTTTTCTTGCAGCTAGCTACTAGTTTTCAAATCCTTCAGTGGGTTACTTGTTTATTTCTATTTTTTTCTGCCTCACTCACATCCTTTTGTCTATCTTTATAACAAACTTATGCCAGATATATGCTATGCCCTTTTCGTTGGATTACACCTCTGCCCACACACAAATTTCTTAATGCCTAAGGCCTGAATCGAGGAAGTGATTTGGGCACCAAGCTCCTTCTTTTGGCCCTCATCCTTATCTGTTCGGCTCTAACCCTCATATTTTAGCAGTCTCTGCCTTTCCATTCTCGAAAAGTTTTTATCTGCTTGGCTTGCGTTGTTGTTGCCTATAGCTTTGAGCCCTGGTGATGAGCTCTCTGCACTACTGCTTGGGCAGGGACTTCCAACCTGCAGCCGCAGCCGCTGCCTACTTCGGCGAGCTGGAGGAGGCTCTCATCCACGGCGCCAACGCTGGTGTCGATCATCCCGGCATGACCAGAGGTGACGTGCATACAAAGTGTAAGCTAGCCTGCCTGCCTGTCCTCCTCCTAGTCTCTACATCTCCTCCAAACCTTAATCACTTACCAGAAAGGCTTGTTTCTTGCTTGCCCGTCCACAGCACCACACCACAGAGGGCGAGACATGCCTCGCCTTTTGCATTCCTATACAGTATACACAGTGGCCACATGCATCTGTGTGCAGCATAAATGGTGTGATAATGCCACAAAGATGGAAACATCAAGCATGTCCTTAATTCACTTCACCTCCTCGTCTCCTCCCTCCCTCACCTACACACTCGTAGTAGTAGGCAGCTGTTTCCGCTTCTTTCTCTATCCTATCTCTCTGCAACTTCTTGGAGATAGAGAGGAGCAGGAAAGGAATCGATATGGCCTTTTTAATTCTCTTTGTATGCATGCAGCGGCAGGATATCTCGCAGCCAGGCCCCCCACGCTGGAGATCTTCCCTTCATGGCCAGTGAGGCACCAACAGCAGCTGCACAGTGTAAAGGACCCGCTTCGCATGATCATTCATCTATTCATTCATCGCTCGCTCGCTCGCCGACTCTGCCTCTCTCTGCTCGTCGCTGAACCCAAGAAGAAAACATGTTGTTCTTCTTCTTGGCTTGATTCGTACCACCACGAGCAAAGAGACAGAAAAAGAGAAGAGAGGCGGGGGAAAGAAGAGCTGCATGCTCCCTGATTTCAGAGGCCGTATTAATTTTACCGACCACTCACTATTATCTCGCTGGCTTCTTTAATTGCTGAACAGGGGAATTCGCAGTCGGTAGGGAGCACCGCTGACTCGGGCTCAGCTCAGAACACGATGCCGCGGATGGAGTTGGTGTCCCCAGCGAGCATCGGGGCCTCCTCCGAGCAGCAGCCGCATCAGCCGCGGCAGGCCATGATGGTGACCACTGATGATTACAGCTACAAGCCAGGCCTCGCTGCTGCCGCCCGTGCCCCTGCTACCGCCGCTGCCTCACCAAGCTTTCAGCAGCAGCAGCACGGAGCAGACCATGACAAGGTACTGCGGTACTGCCACAGTGCGATCTGTTGGGTTGGATTTAGTGATACATGAGTTGGGTTTTGTGAAAGAAAGAAATATAATTTATAAATACGAAAGAGTTTGCATAAGTACAGCCTATAGGCTAAGGTGTCTAGTTCACTTGATCCGGTGGTTCGAATAGTGACCCAGGGGTTCGATCTGATATTTGGTAAAAGAGGCCAGCGTCCAACATCTTCTTAGGTGATCTCTTGGTTGCAGAAGTACATAACCAATATGGGAAGAGAAGAATGCTGCGTTGGATTTAGTTTTATATAGGTTGTAGGAAAGAAAGAAGTATAACTTATAAATGTAAGGAAATATTCACTTATTGGATTAGTTTTTTTGAGAAAGAATAACTAATACCATTTATAAAATTGTTAAGGTTTGTAAAAGTAAAGCCTATAAATTTAGATGCGTAGTCCATTTAGTTCTATATATTCTGAGTAGTGAAATTCGGTTGGATTCCAGGGTCCGATCTGACGCCATCACTTTTGATCTTTTCCTATCGTAAGAGCATCTCCAACAATCCCCCTAAATCTCCCCTTAAATCAAATTATTGGAAAATTGTGTAAAAAGTCTTCTCCAACAACTCCCCTAAACACCCCCCTATTTCTATTTCCCCCCAAAACTCTCCCAAAACTTAGGTAGAAACAGGGAACTTTCAGGGGTCCCCTTTCCTATTAGGATATATTTAGGAGCTGTTGGAGAGGACTAAAATAGGTTAACAAATTTTTAGCCTGCCCCTAAAAGGTGTCTTTTAAGGTGGGTTTTTAGGGGGATTATTGGAGATGCTCTAACGCGTACAACCACCACCCCTCCTACTAGCCAGGAGTACAACTCCACCTCCAAGAGTTAGAACGGGAAACCTGCGCCTCAATGCCTCATCGTCATCGGTAGCTTGTCTTCCGGAATAATGTTGTCAAATCGCCAGAAAAAACAAATCTGCGCTTCCCGGTGATGAAACTGTTAGGAGTTCATAGCAGAGGTGGTAGCATTGCTCTGTCATGTCACCAGCTCCAAACCAGAGCACGGCAAAGTAGTACTACTTAGTACTTCCTAGGCTACCACTACCCGTTTGCAGTTATGAGTCTTAAGGAGTACCCAAGTGGCCAAGTAGTAGTAAACCAAACCGAAGGCATGTGCCCTTTGCATATAAAAAAAGGCCATAATTGTTGGGGAGAAAACGACTAGTACCAGATGATTGGACTAATGGCATCTGGTCAATGCTATACCTAGTTAAAGGACACCAAATGATGGTACGGCTCACCCTAAATTGCCTTTTGTCTCTCCCTGGGTGGATGGGAAAAGGCAGGATGATACCATGATTAACCCCGTCTTATCTCCTCTGCACCTGGGCAAAACAGCAGTGATAATTACAGAGCTGTGATGGCCAATACAGCTCACTGAGCTATCAATGTCTGGGACAGCTACAGCCAAAAGTTATGAGGGGGGAGATGGTACTGGCCACTACTGATTAATGGATCAACAATGGACAGGAACTTTGGCTGCAATACACTGGCTTATTCCCTGTAGTTGCTTTCTTTGATGCTGAGATGTGCGCTGTGGCTGTGTGCCGTATAGGGAAGAACACTACTACACCCTGCTCTAACTCCACCTTTCTGGTGTACTTTGCAGAGGAACCATGGATCCACAAGAAAAGATGGCAAGCTGGTAGATGCCAAGGTGGGATATATATTGCTCCTGTTATCCACTCATTGTTGCTTCGCTCTTGGGACTGTATTTGTGCCATCATCTTACATGATTAGAACCGCTCTGAATTCTCAGACCGAACGGCGATTAGCGCAGAACAGGGAGGCTGCAAGGAAGAGCAGGCTGAGGAAAAAGGTGCCCAAAAGATGCATAAGCTTAACTCTGATTAACTCGAACACTTCTTGATAAGATTGCATTTGAATGTCCTTTTCACAGGCTTATGTGCAAAACCTAGAGACCAGCAGGGTCAGGCTTCAGCAGATCGAGCAAGAGCTCCAGAGAGCACGGTCACAGGTTACAATTCGATCCCTACTGTCCTCACCACATCATCCTGAATTCTGAATTTCTTAGAGCAAGTACAATAATGGTTTTATAGCCAAGCTAGTCAGCTTTTTTGCTGATGTGGAGGAGAGAAGAGAGGAGAGAGATGAAAGCTTGGCTCTTATGCAAGCAACAAGCTGGGCACGGGAGCCTATGCAGTGGTGGACCAAGATAATAAATGTATGTGAGGAGGAATAGAAAAGAGAATGTGAGATATGGTACCATATAATAATAAAAAATCTTTTGTAGACAAATAGAAGACAAATTATTGTATAACTTGATTTTTATAACTTAACTTATAGCTAAACACTTGGCTCTATTATTGGACTTGCTCTTATAGTTTACATTACAAGTTCTTTTCTTTGTCACCCCTAGGGAATTAATTAGTAAGAGTTAATACTACTACAGTATGACATAAGAGCAAGTACAATAATGGTCTTATAGCCAAGTTAGTCAGCATTTTTGCTGATGTGGAGGAGAGAAGAGAGGAGAGAGAGGAGAGCTTGGCTCTCATGCAAGCAACAAGCTGGGCACAGGAGCCTATGCAGTGGTGGGCCAAGATAATAAATGTCTGTGAGGAGGAATAGGAAAGAGAATGTGAGACATGGTACCACATAATAATAAAAAATCTTTTGTAGACAAATAGAAGACAAATTATTGTATAACTTGGCTCTTATAACTTGACTTATAGCCAAGCACTTGGCTCTATTAGAGCAAGTACAACAATGGTCTTATAGCCAAGCTAGTCAGCATTTTTGCTGATGTGGAGGAGAGAAGAGAGGAGAGAGAGGAGAGCTTGGCTCTCATGCAAGCAACAAGCTACACACGGGAGCCTATGCAGTGGTGAGTCCAGATAATAAATGTATATGAGGAGGAGTAGGAAAGAGAATGTGAGACATGGTACCACATAATAATAATAAAATCTTTTATAAACAAATAGAAGACAGATTATTGTATAACTTGGCTCTTATAATTTGACTTATAGCTAAACATTTGGCTCTATTATTGAACTTGCTCTTATTGGCCTTGCTCTAACACCGTACTTGGACATTGGTTCAGGGTCTGCTTCTTGGAGGGTGCAGCGCAGCGGGGGACATGAGCTCTGGTAATCAGCGCCATCCATTTAATACTCGTACCGCAATGCCTCAACTTTTCACCAGCGAGCTCGGTAATTTCTTGCGTGTAAAAAAAAATTAACCTGCACCAATGGTTGCGTTGCAGCAGGCGCGGCCATGTTCGACATGGAGTACGCGCGGTGGCTGGACGACGACAGCAAGCATCTGACGGACCTGCGCGGCGGGCTGCAGGCGCAGCTGGTGGACAGCAACCTGGGCCTCATCGTGGAGGAGTGCATGCAGCACTACGACGAGCTGTTCCAGCTCAAGGCGGCGCTCGCGCACTCCGACGTCTTCCACCTCCTCACCGGCACGTGGGCCACCCCTGCAGAGCGCTGCTTCTTCTGGATGGGCGGCTTCCGGCCGTCCGAGCTGCTCAAGGTCCCCTCCCCTTCCATTCCATTCCCTTACCATGCATGCATGAAGCCATGAATGGCATCCATCCATCGGCGCCTTCCCGTGCGTCCGTCCATGCACGTACGGCTGCTAAGGCAGCGTTCCGTACTGAGACCGCTTTCTTTGTCTGGGCTCTGCCTGTTTCTTGGCCAGCTACTGATACAACAGCTGGATCCACTGACGGAGCAGCAGCTGCTGGGGATCTGCAGCCTGCAGCAGTCGTCGGAGCAGGCGGAGGAGGCGCTCGCGCAGGGGCTGCAGCAGCTGCACCAGTCGCTGGCCGACACGGTAGCCGCCGGCACGCTCAACGACGGCCCCGGCATCCCCAACTACATGGGCCTCATGGACATCGCGCTGGAGAAGCTCGCCAGCCTCGAAAACTTCTATCAGCAGGTCAGCTCTTCTTGCATTGTATCACTCACTGCCTCAAATTGCTGCTGTAATTAGATGATGATCCATTGGGCTAATCTTTTCTTTTTATCAAATAATATTACATTACCAAAAGGCTCAGCTAAATTTTCGGCTACACTACTACACTAGTCCTTTTTCTGTCAGCAAGGAAGCAGTGCTAGCTGCTGGCCCCTACAGGGCCTTGTCCTACTTTCTCCATGGCAGGCCAACTTTTGTCAGAAATCAGTAGATTAAAACTTGCTGATAAGCATCATTAGCACTTTCCAGCATGCATAATTAACCTGTTAATAAAGTAGAACAAGCTAATGCTGCTGGTACTGCCGATTATTGGACGGAAGTCTTCTAGAGGAGTTGGTGGGGGCCAAAGCAAAGGAGGCAACGGTTGTTCCTGGTCACACGTGTACTGGCAGCATATATATAGTCCTATACATGTAGACACCTGTCTATTTCTACACAAAGTCAATGGAAGAATACATACGGTTGCCTCTGTCCATAAACTATGTTCTTTGTGCCTCTACCCCCTGTGCCGGCCATATTTCTTGTTTATTCTCTCTTATGTTTGCTGGTACCTCAGCTGAGGCCCACAGGTATAGAAAAAAAGTACTTGAGGCCTCATTTATGATGTTCTGTGCCTTGCAAAAGTTGCAAGGGTTCCAATCCATGAATAGTGGTGAGGAAAAGGACACAACCACCTAAACTTCAGCTCCATGTACAGGAGCCTTTAAAGAAAGAAGGAACCATCACAAGTGTAGAAAAAAATGGTGTTCCCTTTCTATGGGTTATCTTCTCTATCAAGGCCTCAAGGGATAAAAGGAGATTGAGACCTCCATTTTGTTTAACCTTTCTGAACCCTGATTCCTTGATTGTGGTTTGTGGATGTAGATATGTATTGGCAAGGTCGACAGCTAATTGATAATTCTATGTTCATGATTGGAGCAATCATTGTGCAAAAGGTCTCCTAAGAAAAGATGGTGAACATATCATGAATGCATTTCGATATAGTAGTTTCATGCGAAAAAATTATGTATTATCAGTTGTGATAGGTACAACTGCAAGATTTAAAAAACTACAAATAAGCGTGATCACATAAGACAGCTTTTATTTTTTCAGTTGTTCAGGAAGGCTGGTTGGTGCTGATACTGCACTCCGATTAGCCTTTTTCTTTTCGTTTTCATTCTCTTAAAGTGTGCTAAGATAAACAAATGACAAGAATAAGACAGAATTGGTTAATATATACAGTCAAGATGTCAAAAACAATTGTTACACCTTGTAAAGTCCAAATTTATCAGAAAAGAACATCACATTAGAGTAAGCCCTTGCAGGGAGCTCTCAACCTGTGCCCAAAGGATAATATAGCAGAGAAAACAACAGAACATTAGAATATGCACTTGCATGATCTTGAAAATGCCCTATCATTAAGTGTATATAATGCCGGCATTATATGCCGTGTCAAATTCCTAGCTATGACAAGATACAAAACTATATAATCTGATACGTCAGTTTCTTTCATGTACGCTGTTCCAACTAGTAGGTGACTAACTTGCAAATGTGCAGGCTGACAATCTAAGGCAACAAACGTTGCATCAGATGCGCCGGATTCTAACAACCCGACAGGCGGCTCGGTGTTTCCTCTCCATTGGGGAGTACTACCGCCGTCTCCGAGCTCTCAGCAACCCCTGGGCTTCCCGTCCTCGCAAGTAAGAACCAGAATTGCTCAACTGCCAAACACACATACACACACACGCACTCAATTCTTAATGCACTGTTCTAAGCTTTCTGTCTGAATCCATTGCACGGCGCCGTCGTTTTACAAACTTTTTGGAAAAATAAAACGCATGCGAAATCCCTCCCAACGAATTATTGGACGGATTTGCTAATGCGTCTCATAAAGGATCTTTTATACCGTAATATTCGCGTTTCGGAAACATGGATAAATGAAATGAACATGGCTGACAATGACTTGCACTTCTCCTTCTCTTGCTACAGGAATTTCATTGGAACCGAGAGTGTGAGCCCCACAGGAACCGAGCTGCAAGCTATGCATCATCAGCCGCAACAGAATCAGTTCTCCGGATTTTGAGGCTTCTCCTGGAGGGTGTAAACTTCGGCGTCAGTGGTGTTACAGAGAGATGAGAGGAAGAGGGATTGTAATGGTTCTATTATTAAAGTATTGAGAAAGCAACATCACTAGGAAAAAAGAAGGGGGGCAAAATTGTTGAGGTGCAATTTTGAGTGGCTCTTACTTGTTCCAGTGGCTCTTAAACTGATTGAAGAGCTAGCACAGACAATTTTGGTGCCGAGCAGAGCAAAGCTAAGGCAGGAGATGCGCGACTGCTCACGGACTCGAGCAGACAAAACCCACTTAGGCAGACAAAGCATAAAACAAATTCGAATACTTTTGCTAAAAAAATCTTTTTTCAATAATAGATTATTTCCAAGCATAAGAAAACGAAAATGTGACATCAACGAATAACAAAAATGTCGAGGTAAGTCAGAAGTACAGTAGAAATAGTGTCTGAATAACTGGACAAAAAAACCAAGAAAGAAACACTGGACAAAAAAAAACATGAAAGAAACAGCAACACGAAGATATGGGTGATCGGTTCGGCTAAAAAGCTCGTGGCTTATGGCTGAAAACACTGTAGCTGGCTGAAAAAAGCAATGTAGCTAACAGAAGCTTATTTAGCATAATTAAATTTAAAAAAAATTAAAAATAAAAAAATATGTTAGCCCATTATGTATAATACAAACAAATACGGGAAAAAAAGAACCGGCAAAAAAGCTTAACAAAAAGCCAAAAATTTAGAAAAAGACGAAACTTATGAATAGTGCCAAATAAGCCTCCAGCACTGTAGCGAAGCCACAATGATCGCAGCAGTTCTCCGATACATGCAGAAACAGCATAAGGAATGTTACATTAACGAGTAAAACAACAAACTGGAAGACGCAAGTTCATTGATAAATAAATGAAATGAAATCAGCTTTGTGGATGTTCCATTGGTATCAGATCAAGGGTGACTCAGACAAGGTTGTCACGGTGCTTAGGTAAGAGGTGAGGCCGGGGCGCCTGGATGCCTAGTCGACTAGGTGTCCGTCACGATGACAATTAGACGATAATAGTTAGATGACAAATAATACCTTATATGACTGAAAAATAAATAATCATGCAGCATAATAGCATAAATTATCTAAATAACCATATCTCAGGAGGTCTAAATTAGAAGAAATCTATTGAGGAAAGGGTATGTTCGTAGTTTTTAGAAACTCTGAAGGTCTAAATTAGAAGAAATCTTTTGAGAAAAGCGTATGTTCATGATTTTTAGAAACTCTGAGAACTTAATCACAAAAAACCAAAAAAATATAACTCCTAACCTAACCCTAGCCGCCGTCAGCCAGTTCGCCCGACTGCTCTTTAGCTCCCGCTCTCTCCCCCCATCTCTCTCTCCTCGCCCCCCTCGGCGCCTCCCCTCCCCGCGCCCGATCTCTCCCCGCAGTCTCCCCTCCGCCTCCTCCCCACACCACCTCCCCTCCTCGTGCCCAGCGCCTCCTCTCCCCACTGCCTCCAGCTCCCGACATAGTAGTCATAGTGGAGAGGGGCGTTGGCAGCGGGAGTAGGCTGAAGATCGACGCCGGCGGCGGAAGCATACTAGAGATCGACGCCAACGACGGGAGCAGGCCAAAGATCGGCGTCAACGGCGGGAGCAGGCTAAGTGAACAGCCTCGGCGTCCCCCTCCGGCCGCTAGGACGACTTGCCGACGCCGTGACAACCATGGACTCAAAAACTCAAAATCAGCTCCGAATCCTATGGCATCTACAGGAATTGTTGTCAGGCATGAGACTTTCCATCAGATGCAGACCATTTCGATCATGTAGCTCTGAATTTGATCCCTTTAACTGGAAAACTGCTGATTAAGAAATGGCAGGCAAATGGTAAAAGGGATGAAAACCACACGAGCACACATAAAGCATCAAACTAATGCACTTAAGCTTAACCTCATCTATAAACAAAAAACTTTGCAAGATTGAAATGGCGTATGAAATGTATACACAACGCCTAGTACAACACAAAAAAGCGATGAATAGCTGGGCATTAACTTTCGAATCAAATGAAGGTATTGAATGCAAAGCTACTAAAAATGAGAAACATACCACACTTCGCTATAAATGAGAATCTAGCAGGCTAGCAGAGACCCTTTTTCCATAAAGGAAAATCATGGAAAATCCGACATAATCATTTCTCTGGCAAGCATTCAATGACATGGAGGATCGCTGAACAGTATGCCTAAAAAAGCTGGCATTGTAAGCCACAGTAATAGAATTTTCATGTATCCATACAACATACTCCCAAACAGTTAGCGAACGAAAATGCCTTGGACATTTACTAGGACAACAGTAGATAATACCAAAGCATGAACTCCATCTCAATTATCACAGTTACTGAACAAATCGGTTTCTTGCAAGTTCAATCTCTTTTTCGGGTGTAGTCCGAAAGAATCACAGAACTCACATCGGATTCCCCACTTTTTTGAGGGGGGAAGCAAATGTTTTGACCATTCCTCTAAGCTTTTGCGATGAAGAGTGTTCATGCTACTAGAAGGTCGCTTCTCCCGAATCATTTTCTCAGCAGCTTTCCAATCCTCAGCTAACCCCATTGCGACAAGAAGTGCACACATCACGCAGACGCTTCTGCCGTGGCCTGTTACAGATTTAGCAAACTACTTACATGATGAGATGCGAGAGATCAATAAATCAGAAAAGAATAATTAGCTCTCCCTAATGGGCAATAGTGTGTCTCATAAAGGTAGAGTACTAGAGTAGCTTACAACATGGATTAGACTGTTTGGACCCCCATCTTAGATGAACCTAACCATAGAGTCGTTTTATCTTCACTAATGCTCTTTTGCCTGACTGGGTGGTGAAAAATATAAAGAGCAGAAGATAATATTAGAAATAAGGATAAGATAAAATCGATCTTGATCTTCTTCTGGTTGTTAAAAAGACAATTGCAACTACAGTACAAATTGAAGCTGCTGTTAACCCTTTATCCCACATGATCCTGCCCTGCATTTTGTCTATCTTCCATATAGGAATATGTGAAAATTGTATTGCAAAATTAACATAAAAAAATTAACATAACCTTGAATCTTGAACAACTGCAAACCGTCTATAACTATTTGGACTAACCTAGGCTTACCCGATGGCACATCTTATTGGGCCTATAAGCTCAATACAATGTGACAGTGGTCTTCAGGGCTAAGTCTCCTACATATCTTCAGGTAATCTTCAGGGCGACGTACTGGATCCGACAGTGGTCTCTAATGCATAAGGAAGAGGAGAGACCGGTGTTCAAGCGCGGATGTAGAAACTTGGAGGCATTGATTTTGGTGGTCTTCAAAAAGTTTGGGTGGAGCTTTTGGAATCGAATTGAAGCCTAGTACTACTTCTTTTCCATTTTAGTAGTTGTTCGTCTAGGTTGGGCTGAACTTTGTTGCTTTTATTTCCTCGTTCTTGGATGTAAGAGTGTGAGCCTTATGGCTTTGGTTTGTACGTAACTCTCAGCTGTGTACCATCCTCGGATGGTAGAGGCTGGAACTTAGTTCCATTATCTAAAAAAAATAAGCTCAATACAATGGCCCGTTTGATAACCACATCTTACTTGGCTACATACCTCCAGCTTAAGCTTAATTTTCTAGTTCTAAGATTAATCTAGGCCAAACAGACTGTTAAGATAAAGTATGATACTATTATTACATTTGTCATCATATTTATGTGATGCAATTGTTAATCTATGCAAGGCAGCTTAACATCATGTTGATAGATGTGCAAAGATAAATTAGAAATGCTTAACCAAATCACATAGTAACAAGACACGAAAATTGAAAAGCCAACACTAATTTATTTATGGTGCAGCGACCAGATACATTATAGCATTTTTTTACTACTCTAGCATACCAGTAGAGTCTAAAATATACTGACAAAAGGTGGTACAAGGAGTGCTGCTAGTTTGTGAAAATTATTCATGTACTACTCCCGCCCATGCATGACGACCTCAACGATCACCTAAAAAGAAGACAACAAAATAAGGGTGGGTCCAAAGACTCAGCAAGTACAAAGCAAAACAATAAATAACAGGTTCACGAATCAGCCCATAACCAACAGTTTCAATAACCACTTATTTCCATTCAATCTCTTTAAGTTCTCATCAACCAATCATTGTGCATTTGCACCCGTTCTTTGTCATAATGCAATTGCATATGCACATGCACCTCTCTTATCTCTTTAGCCTATACCGGCATAGCAGAGCGAGCAACCGTCGATGCTCACCCAGGCCCACCTGTTTCCATGCGGGGATCACAAGCACGTCCTTTTTCATACGGGAATCACAGTAGCCCGTCATTTTCATACGAGAACCTCAATCTCCACTCTCATAGAGCATCCACACAAGGTGGACCAATGATACCACAACACTATCTCTTTTCATGACATGCATGCAATGCAAGTTCTCCATTTATGCATATCAACATGCCATGTCTCAACAATCGTCATTCATCATTCCTCATCATGTATCCAGAAATAGTTAACTTACCATAACATGATAGTAATGCACCATCATTCATCTAATAGCAAACACTGCCCGAATTTACCGCTTTATCATGCACTTGCCTGGTTAATCTCGAGGACGATGCGTGGACGGCTCCGACCCGGGACCTCCACCTGTACAAACGTCAACCCGACTCAACACAACATATCGAAACAATTGCTTAAGTGAGCAGCGATGTTAAGGACCCGTCGCGCAGATACTAAACCCCCCCATTTTTCTTTTCTTTTTCTCCTCTTTTCTTTTCTTTCTTTCTTTTTTTCCATTCCTTTTCTTCTCTCTTCTTTTTTTTTCTTTTTCTTTTTCTTGTCTCCCTCTCCTTCATTTGGTTCGACCAAACCGGCCTCTCTCCTCTTCCTCCTCATTTCTCTCGATCGATCGACCAATGGTGCCCCTAACGCCGGATCTGCCGGCACTGCCACCTTTCCCCAGCACCGCCCCTGGCCCGGCTGCCAACGTCGTGGCTCGACCTCCCTGCCGTTGGCCTGCCCCCATGGTTGACGCCGCCAGCCGTCGGTGCCTAGCACCGACCACAGCCGCAGCATCGCTCCCCCCGCCCCGTGGGTCCGAGCTCGCCGGCCATGGCTTGCAGCCGGCCGACTACCCCATACTACCCGGACGGTTTGCTACTCTTCCTCCCTACTCTCACGGTTTTGATTTTCCTTCTATTTTTGTTTGCTTCACTCTTCAATGCACATGGTTGGGGAAGGCAAACTTTACTTAGCTCGGGTTGGATGGGGATGAGAAGGCGATGACGATGGCCGTGGTGGCGACATCGCTCTCCACGTGTTTCCATTGGCCCTTCTCGCCTCCTTGTCCCGATCCGGTTCGGCGTGGTTCCTGTGGTCCTAGGCGGCGTGCGGTCACCATGGATGTCGTCCTCATGCCGTCGAGCTTCCCCAACTCCCAGTCTCCTCTCCTACGCTTCTCTCTCCCTCACTTCCTCTTTTTGGTGGCTGTGGATTTAGGTTTTGGGACTTGGATGAGCTCGGCTTGCTCTGTGCTTGATTAAGCAGAGGTAGGCTATTGGTCCTCTTATTGGCTTTGCTCTCTGAATGAACTTTGAGAATGAGGGTGAGAACTGCGAGTTTCTACTGGCTTTGCTTTTGTCTTGGCTGTGAGAGGAGAAGGAGATGTAGAGACAAAGTGAGAGCATGTGGGCTTGCTGGCTTGCTTATGGGGCATGGCCGTGAGACTCTCTTGGCTTTGTGCAATGACCAGGCTGCCCCCCTTACCCTCATTCTCTACATAACTCTCAAGTCACTGACAGCTTTTAGGACTTTTTGGTCCAACGGGTGGGCTTGTCCTGTTTGAACAACCATGACATACATTATGGTACATGTTGAATGTGTTGTAAATAAAGCGATATGAGCTTATTTTCAATTTTAATTCCAGCTGAATTAAACATATATTCAAAACATTTCCAACAGATTATAAATGATATCAATTGCATGTAAACATGTAATTCCACCATGCCATCTATACAAATGTATATATCTGATGTATACAACCACAAGACTGTTGGGAATAAAATACCATGCTGTTCTCTAAGCAAAAGAGCAATTAAATCTAGCATATAACAAAATAATTGCTTCAAATTTGCTCTCAGAACAGAGTTGCACAAGATTTTTGATCTTGGCCTTCTCATGCTAATGTCGAAATTCTTCACTAACAACTCAATAACTACAAATCAGGATTTGGGCTCTAAATATGTTTCTAGTGTTAGGACTTAGAAACCAGAGAACGGCAAAGGTGAAACTTTCAGTATAAATGTTCACAGACAACAAGAATTCAGGCAGTAATCAGGCTGTATATCAGAACTTAACATGCAGCATATACCATAGCAATAACATGCAGCATCAGAAATGAATCTAAAGGAAGAATCCTTCCTGGAACAGCTACTGCACAACAAGATACAATTGTATATGAGCAAATCTATTCAGCCGAAAAACAACTAAGGCACTGACAATGGAAACCAACCACTAGAGCTCAAGATCCTAATCCTGTTATCAAGAGTTATTTCAGTAATCGACTAGTTCATCACAGAGCACACAATCTGAGCCCACAAACGTGCATAGCAGCTCCCAGGTACTTGAACAGAATGTAAAGAACAAGTACAGCTGCTGATCTTGCAAAGAATCAACAATACTCACAGTGCAGACAGTACTCAAAACCGTCCAGAGGCAAACCAAGCCGAACAAGGGCAAGCGCACTCAAGAGTACTGTCCTAGAAAACCTATCACCCCTCTGTGCCGATGTAGAAGAGGTGTGATTGTCGGAGATACAGAGCCCTCTCCGACCTCGGATGCCCGACGCCGGAGTCGAAGGTCAGGGGGACACCGCACAAGACCACAGGAGTACACCGGCCGAGTGCACTTCAAACACAATAGGGAGCCGTCGCCTCCTCCGTCCTCCCTCGGGTAGACCTTCAATCTTCAGGTTTCCCTTCACACCCAAACTAGAGTTCACACAGGAAACCGAAGGCAAAAGCCTCAATCGGAGATGGCGCCATAGCCCCAAACCTCCGCACAACCCGAAGAGCTAAGAGGAAGAAGAAGACCTAAGAGAGCAAGTTAGATCGGAAGAGATATCCACCGCACAGAGAAGGTCGGCCTTTATAAAGAGGAGGCGGGAGGTTGCGGAGAGGTGACGCGAGTGGCCGACTCTGAGAAACCCGGACCAGCCTGCGCCTCCGTTGCTGCCCCCATTCCCCGCTCCCCCACCGCGCCGCCGAAATCGCCGGATCTGGACGAGGAAGACGAAACGGCCGCACGGGCCTGTGCCCACGCACGCGCACGAGACGCACAGTCTCCTCCTCTTATCTCTTCGCGTGGCTCACCGACATGTGGGCCCCGCCTATATTTTTTCTTTTTTCTTTTCTCAATTGGAAAATTATGAAAATACCCTCGCATCACAGCAAAATGCAGGTACACATAAACACAAAGTTGGCACCGCTCCTGTCTTACTACTTCATCGTTTGTACAACCCATGGCTTCCAACAGTAACGAGCCAATACAAGTTCACCTGCTCACCCTGAACAAAATACTGACATGTGGGCCCTTGCAGGTCTTTAAGTATCGCACCACATACTAAGATAATACTACCACGGCACCACCACCTTTACATTGCTGTGTCCGAAAACAAGCAAATTAGAATGACAGAATGCAAGTCATTTCCTGTAGCCAGTATGACTCCAGAAGCCGAATGGGAGTCGCCAATGTCTCCATTTCACCATATGCAGCTACCGCAGCGGCGTGGCTGGCCGCCCTTCTTGGGGTTCACGTTCTCCTTGGACTGCTCTATCATCTTCTCTGCCATCTGAAAAATAACGAGCACACAACGTATTTCCATGAGCACACGGCACACGTATTGATTGTTATACTTTATCATATCACAAACAATAGGCAAATGAGAAACAGTGTGTAGAAGACGATTGCCATGCGATCAAGGGACAATACCATATGTTTCTTTGCCAACAGAATCGTCTTCTGCAAAAAAAAAAAAGCATAGACATTGCATCAGATCACATCAGATCAATACATGGTTAAAAGGGAAAAAAAGGGTCTAGGCATGCTAAGGGAAAAACTAAATTAAGTTTCTTTTGCTTCAGTACCTCCTCAGCTTTAAGACGAGCATTTTCCTGCTTCAGATAGTTCAGTTCAGCCTCAAGCTCCTCGGTATAAGCCTGTAACGTTATTAATATGGTAAGTGCCACCAACTTAGCACCATGGCAAAAACGTCACACCCACAAAAAAATCAACAGTTTGACAACAACATATATACCTGCTTTCTGGCACGCGATCGCGCAGCCGACTCACGGTTCTTGATCATGCGACGCTGGCGGTGCTCCACAGTCTTCTCTGCAGACCCATCCTCTGAGAGGCCGCGTTTCCGTGTGCCACTCTCGATCATCACACCGTTGTTGATGCAGTTCATCATGTCTGCCTGTGTCATGGCACTCATCCCGTCCGACGACCCAGGACTCACGGCAGCCACTGCCCCTTGCGCCGGAGGTGGCGGTGGCACCACTGCCATCCCAGGGTACCACCCGTTTTGGAACCCCATGCCATCACCCATCACCGGGTACATAGCGTTGGCCGGCACCATCGGGAACATCATAGGACCAGGCTGCCGCTGCTGCATGGGATTCATTGGGCCATGGACTATGCCAACTGCCATAGCTGCCTGGCCGGCGAAAGATCCCCGGACCACGCCAGCCTTGACCAGGAAATCCTCAAGTGTCATCTCGTCGAGCGTCACCTTTCGGCCGTTGGCCGCAACCCCGCCGCCGCTCCTCATCTGTGGTTGGACAAGCGGCTGGGGCGGAGCCTGAGCTCGCGCATGTGCCGGTCCCTGGTTGATCTCAGCCCACACCTCCTCCACTGTCTTCCGGCACAACGGCGGCGGCAAGGAAAATGACCCTTGCCGACATAGACCGCTTCCTCCCGCACCTCCATCTCCGCTTCCACCAGCACCTGCCACCACGACCTCCTCCATGGCCTCCTTGCAACCACCAGTCGCAGCATGGAATTCCTCGGCGTTCCATATGTTGGCCATGAACTCATCCATGTTCATGGACCCAACATTGCGCCCTGGCTCGCACAGCGACTTCTGTAACTCCTCCAGTGTGAGCGAGAGAATCGACGATTGTCGCGCCAACGAGGCCATCTGCGAGGTGCTCTCTTGGTCGCCGGATACCTTCACGTTTTTGCTCATCTCCGACGCCATCGATCTCTCTGTCTCAAGTCAATTTGCAGAGTTTTTAACTGTTGTTGGTGTGTCCGTCAGCATTGTGCACCACCCCCTGTTTTATAGCCTGCCATGCAAAAAACGAACCAGTAATTAGAACCGGGTTAAAGAGTTTTGGGATAGACTATTGCACAGGTAACTGAAATTTTTTTTATCTTTCAGTCACCTAAAGTTGCACTTTGAATCATCTGAAGTTGCACATATTTTTTTGGAGGAGGCTGCAATTTTAGTTGATTGAATCACCTAAAGTTGTAGCTGTTTTTTTGGAAGGGGGCTACAATTTTAGTTCATTGAGAGTGCAATTTCAGGTGACTGAAATATAAAAAAATTTCAGTCGTCTGTGCAATAGCAAAACTGAAGAGTTTTACATTGCTGCATCGGAGGAAACTCAGGTGGGTGGTGTTTGTCGGATGCGCTTGATTAAAAGAGTGCGCAATTGATGTGCTTGACGCGGGTTTCTAGTCGGTTACATGTAGATGGATGGTGGATACGCGTTGCCAAGTTTGGAAGTTTGCTTTGCGCCTTATTTTCTTGGCAATTTTTTTTGCAACGAATTTTCTTGGCAATTGATCTTCTATGCTCTCTTTTTTTGTTTTTTCGTATGCATGTTATACTTTGTTGTCGTCTGGATTGAGCATCACAGCTGTATATTTTCCATTACAGTCAACTAGTAGAATTTGTATGTCTGAGAGGCAAAATTTTGCATAGTACATAAATTTTGATTCCTTTGACATCAACAGTCTTCCAACTAAAGTCACTGGAACAACCTAAATACATAGTACTTTTTTTTGAAGGGACAAATGATTATATCGTGTATTAGTGCACGTTATCCGTATTTTAGTGGTTTTGGAATTTCTTACCAATGCATAGAGGATATTATAATCAGTAGTAACAGAGATGTGTCACACGTCAATATTGCAAAAAAGAAGCATGACATATTGCATCCCTAGTATGTGATTCAAAACTCAAGTTGGACTTTTTTCCATTTAAGTAAAAGTTTTTTGTTTTATGCGATAGAATGTAATTCCTTCATTCAAGGTACTTTTTATTTTTACTAATTCGCACCATATATGATTAGATTACCATAGAGTCACTTCTATTGGATTTCATCTATATCGTCTATTACGTTCAAGTAATGTATAGGGGTGCAAACGGGTCGGGTTAATCCCGACCGATCCGGCACCGAATCCGATTGGTACCGAATCCGATTGGTACCGAATCCGGAGAAAAAATATGGGTTAGGATATGGTAACAGCAATATCCGTCCGAATCCGATACGTCTTCAAGTTTGAATTCAGGTTAGTGCTACTATTTGACGTTTCATTTTCATTTGCAATGGTAAAATAAAATCTTCCACATCAACCTATTAAGTAGTAACATCAAGTTCTTGACAGTACGTCCTCCTACTCCATTTGTTGTACTGCATGCATTCCTTACAAACGGGTTAATCCCGACCGATCCGGCATCAAATCCGATTGGTACCGAATCCGAAGAAAAAATATGGGTTATGATATGGTAACAGCAATATCCGTCCGAATCCAACCCGTTTGCACCCCTAGTAATATATGTATTTTTGCCCATATTGAAGCGTTCCTTTGACGCATTCTTTCAATTATGTTCTATGACTATATCATGGATGACTACAATTCAATTATGTTCTATGACTATATCATGGATGACTGCAATTCAATTCATGCGTTCCAAATAGGTCACGGCTCAAAGTCTCCAATGTAGCACTCCTCGTGGATGTATACCTTGAACGCACCCTCTCTTTTTTCTAGAATCCACGACGTTGATGACTATATCATGACATTATCATTTATGTTTTTTTGACCCTTTCGTTTGTGAACTGAAATAGCTGAAGTAGACATAGCATTAATGTATTTGCTTCAACACATGGATCGACAACAGAAATAGCTGAACTAGATCTAGTTTTAATGTGCTTGTGAAGGACCATATGAGAAAATTCATGGTTTGTTATGACGAATCATTGTCATTTTGGAGGAGTGGAAATTTAAAATTTGCTAATTTGCAAAATTTTATGGACATTTTGCAGAAATGGATGATTTTGAAAATTTTGAATCGGGAGATGATTTGGTGATCTAGGTCAGTAGTTATAGGTTGTATAAGACATGTTATTATTAATATGGGTCAAATTATAAAGAACTTGTACCTAAAAATGATATCTTTGTTTTTGAATGTACAAGGTTGCTTGGTGTCAATCATAGTTAACATCAAGAATCGGAGCTATGCTTGTAGAAGAGCCGAGGTCCAAAACGATCAAGAATATCGGGTGAGATGAATAAGCTCAAGCATGGTACAAGAAAGGTAAGAAAAATGATCAAGGATGCCAGATGAGATAAATGAGCTCAAGCATAACACAAGGAAGACGGTAAGTGTTGAAGGAAAGTTTGAGGTGATGGGTTGCACTATGTGGCTTGATCAGTTCAAGTGGGGCATGGTCCGGTGGAACCAGAATGGAAGAGACTTGTCGACGTGTGGCAAGTCAGTGGTGTACCTATACGTGGTGAGTATGGCGATTGCTTGCTATGGAGGAGTTGATCGAGTCAATAAAGGATATTTGGTAGTTTGACTAAAATATCGGGAACTACCTTGGAGCAAAACTACGGTGCTTGAGCAATGTTTGTGGAGTAGTTTAGATCAAGGAAAAACTGAGAAGATCAAATTGGATCAATACTAAGGACTTAATAGATTTCAGGCTTATGCGCTTTGAGAAGCGTGTATAAGTGTAGCATGTGAGTTAAAACTCATGTGTGAGGGGTTATCAGGTTTTTTCATATGTATTAAGTGAATAGTATCCACTAAGAGTTAGATGGGGCTGGCTAACTTATCTATTTAACAAGTTATGATGGAGACTTGTAGTTAACTATCCTCTCTTGAGACCACGTGTGCATGAGTTCTAAGGTTAGGATTTGAGAGAAGTTGAGTGCTCTAGTGTGCTCTCTCATCTTCTAAGTGAAATAGCTATAAAACCTTCATTATCAAATAGCAATACATCAATATTTGTTTATCTCCATAGATCCATCTTGTGTTGATTGATTTGCTCCTGATTTAGTTGGTTTGGCAAGTTCATGAGAAAGCCCAGTATTTGCTCTTTTTGACCTCTCCGAGTGATTTCTTGATCTAGTCATTTCTACCTTAATTTCTTTGATATTCTAACTTATTGTGACATGTGGGAAAACATATAAAACTATATTGGCTATTATTCACTCACGAGCAAGTCATCTCCACCGTTTTTGGTTTTTGAACTTTTTTGTGCAACCTTCCTTCAAATGAAAAAAGATTAGAACTTTGGCAATGCTTTTCTTGATCATTAATTGGAATAGATTTCTGACATTCTAGAGAAGGTGCATGCTAAATTTCAAATGATTTGGAGTTTTAATTTGAGAGTTAGCTTAATTTTAGGTTTTGGTCAGGTTTTAGTGCAGCAGAGTTTCACGAACCAAAAATTCTAATTCTCTCAAGTTCTTTTAAGATTTTAGTTGGGATAGGTACCTAAGATCATGATCTAGTCTTGGTTCAAATTTTAAGTCTTTTGGATTTATGGATCAAAAGTTTCATAGATTTTCGTTTTTGAAATAGTGCTGTGTTTACTGTTTATGGGGCTGAAATTATTGTAGCACAGCGATTTTTAGAATTTTGAATTCTTGACCTTTATGGCTTCTCATAGTTATTGAAGTGAAGGATTGATGAATACTTGAGAAAATTTGAAGACCCTATTCACTCTCCTCTGTTGCCATATCAGTCCTACAGTTTGATTCATGTATATCAATGTATTGGGTTGAATACAGTGATTCCAAATGGACTGTTTTACTCTTCAAAAAGCGCTTGTTTTAGTTATCTACGGGTATTACTACTACTTCATGTTACATTGTGTTTGTGAAAACACTTAAATGTAGTCAATCGTAGAAAATATCTTGTCAACTGTAAACATATTTCCATCACAACCCCAAAACAGGTTCATCATTTAATCATATTAAAAAGTAGATTGTGGAGATTGTGGGTTTTCCAGAACGATTTATAAACAGGAGAAGTATAGGTTATTTTCGGGCTATGGCCGGTGGCTATTGACTTCGGCTGATGAATAGTAATAGCTGATAGAGAAGCTGTGTGCGAGAATATGGAGTAAGAGAAATTTCAGTGCAGTTTTGACCGATATAGGTGAAGTCGTTAGTGTTTACTATAATTAACTTGTAGATCCCGTCTTGAAAGGATATTCTATTTAAAAGATAGTTACTGTAGAAAAATATTTTATTATAGAAAAATCAAAAGCTAAAATCGAAAAAAGAGACCCATATAAGGCTAGCTCCATTGACAAAACTATCGTGAAGTTTGATATTTTGTGCCATAAGGGACGTCACCATATACTTTAGAAATAAAATAACATACTACTCTTTTCGAGAAAAAGATTGCGTCAATTTTTGGCTGTAAGGAGGAAAGTTTTGGTTGAGCCGGGCCATAGAATATGAGGGGCAGCACTGTGCTGCACAAGCATGCATGCGAGTAGCAGGGCAGAGACATACACCATTCTGTATGGTATACAGATGCATGCACGCTCGGATGTGGCAGCGGCCAAGATGAGCTGGTGACGCGCACTCTGAAAGGATCGATCGGCCGCGCGCTGTGGATAGAGTGATGCATGATAGACTGCGGGGTGGCGTGTCCATCTGGACTAGTTTTCTACAGCTTGTTTGGGATATGGCCAACCCGCCCGTGAAGCTAAGCGTGATATATCCCTACTCTTCTAAAAATGATAGTAAACTCCATGAAAAATAGGAGGTTTAGTGAAATATTTGTCTGCTATTATAACTCCTAAAAACAGTTAAGATCTATGAGAAGATCTAACTGACTTCTGATACTACTTGCAGGATCGAAGATGCCAACAGAGAGGATGAATGGTGACTTAAATTTTTTTCTAAGTATTCATCCATCTTTCACTTCAATAGCTACAGAGCTATAAAGATTATGATGAAAAACTGCCACAAAAACTTACAAACCAAAACACTAAAATCCCCAGAAAAATCAGTAAAAACAGGACTACCGCCACTGAACATGTGGTACTACCGCTTGCTATAGTACTACGATACTACCGCTATAGTAATTGTGGTACTATCTCTGCTACAATAAAATCAGGGTGAATAAATATTTTCAGCACGATTTCAAAAAACCAAAATCGCTGGAACTTTTGATCATAGATCCAAATGACATAAAAATTTGCAGAGAACTACTCTAGGATATCAAGAGCCAATTCTAACAAATAATCATAAAAATCTTGGTCAACTTACGCCGCGCCGCTCCTCACCTCCGCACCGCGCCACCAAGCTTCGCGCCCCATCTCCACGTCTCACCGCCGCGCTCCGCCTACACTCTTCACCGCGCCACCATCACCTCCACTCCTTCTTCTCCACCCGCCGTTCCTCCCTCCACCTAGATCTACCGCCGCCGCTTGTTTCCCTCCTCTCTTCTTTAACTCGGTTGCACCTCTTCGTCTTCTTCGCCACGCTGCACCTCCTCCGTCGCCTATTCTCGTGCGCCACTTCTTCCCCACCGGCGCCGCCGCATCCTTCCTCCTCTCCCCGGTTCTCCTCTTCACCCGAGCGCCACCCCTGCGCCATCACCGTCGGCCAACCCCACCACCAAGCGCCGGACCGCCGCATCCTCGAGTTCAACCGCAGCGCCAACTCCCTCCTCTGCATCAACCCCTTCACCGACGGTCCTCGGCACCGCTTTCACTTCAACGCCGGCGACTACCTCATCTCCCTCGACTCCATTGGCAACTCTTCCGCCGGCAGCTCTGCTTCTCCTTCACCGACCTCCACGCCACCGACACCCTCATCTGCTCTGCTCTACTCTTCGGTTCATCCCAAATTCTTCTCCCTTTATCTTTTTGCTGCTCATTATTACTGTTATCAATTAATTGTTAAATGTGCACTTTGATTTTGAGATGTTTAATCTGGAATGCACTGTGAATGTTAACTTGTTAATATGTGATTGTGGATGTGAACTGTCATTTTGATTGGTGGATCATGATGGATTTTGATACTGATTCAGCTCATGTAATTTTGCAATCTCTGTGTTTGTCCTTAGTGGTTGTTAGTCATCTGTGTTAGTACTTGTTGATTGTGATTTTGTTTAGCTTAGTTAAAGAGGCTATATGTGTTAGACTGCTCAGCATTATGTGATGTTAGGGTAGTGAGTGTGTGTGCCTGCTTGGTTCTTGTGTAGGGTCCGCCTGTTTACATACTACATGTGTTCTAGAGAGGCATGCTGATCTGCTTTAGTGCTATGAATTTTCGTAGATACAAATATATCTATTTCAGTTACTTGTTTTCCTATTTGCATGTAATTTAGAAGCAAAATGTATGTTGAGAGATGCAACCAGATCTGTTAGGTTAACTTATTTTCTTTGTTTTCATGTAATTTTAGAAGCAAGAAAAATATAAGGATGCGCCACCAAGTGCAATTGATATTTTCAAGGACACACACTGCAGTAGCAAGTCATGTTTTAGTGAGAATGTGCAGGATGCCATTGTGAGTACCTTTTCTCTATCTTATCTTATATGATGAACAATGGTTGGGATACAAGAAACCTGAATTTTTGTGCTATTGCTAGGCTCAAATGGAGGCCATCATTGCACAACCAACACAAGAAGGGCAAGATCAGAAGACTCCTATCCAAGCTGTAGCTCAAGTTCTTCCAAAATCAACTTTCCTTGAAATGTATGGGCTCAAAATCAGCCGAGCACAGGATGGGTAATCTGAAGTATGTAGAGGATCGAATGATGCAGAGTTGAGACCTTTTTCATTTTAGAGAAAGGTTGCACCGAAATTGAGCCAAAATAAAAAACGGTGAATACAATTTGCTCGTGGATAGATGATAACTAAGATGGGTCTAAATGTATTTTCACATGTCACAGCAAGTTAGAACACCGAAGAAATCAAACCAACAACTCTCAGATCATGAAATCGCTCGAAGAGACCAAAGTCAAGCAAAAATAGATTTCCTCATGAACTTGTTATCAAAGAGTCTAGATGGGTGAAGATAGATTTTCAGAGATTATCTTCATCTCTTACACATCTTTAGCACAACAAAATCAAGAGGATGAAAGAGGAGAGATCAAAACCAATCAAAACAAGAGCATATTAATCAAAACACGAGAGACCTAAGGAGATGCACAACGATTGATGTATTGCTTACTTGAGAATATATATTTTAAAACCACTCTAGCTTAGAGGACAAAAGCATACAAGACACTCAACTCTCAAATCCTAACCCTAGATATGAGAGCACAAGACAGATGGGTTAGATGGATAACCACATGTCTCCATCCCAACCCTCTTTTATAGGTGGGCTAACCAGGCATCTCTAACTCTTAGTGGATACATGATAGTTTGAATTTTACTATTTAAGTATAGGACGTTGTTCAGAGTGTTGGGCAACATATACTATCCACTTAGCAGAATGGGGGAATCCAGTAAGTCCACACACATCAATTTTACTCACACATGTTCACTTATACACATTTTTCAAAGCGCATTAGCCTGAATCCGTTAAATCCTTAGTCTTGATCCGTTTTGATCAAACCAACTCCACCTTGACTTAAACCATTCTCCAAAATGGTACTACCGTATCTTGCAATCCCAAAATGGACATCACTGGAAATAATGTACCGCCGTGTAAAATTCGGTGCTACCTCATTGTGGTATGACCGCACATGCCTAATGGTACTACCGCCAGCGGTATGACCACATCAACACCTACGGTATGATCGCACCAATACCTACAGTGCTAACTTTTTCCTGAAAATTCCAGAAAACAGCCCAAACAAATACGATATTTGCAAAATCTATTAACCACTTTACAAAACTTGCAATAATTCATCATAATATTATCATGAATCTTGTCATATGGTCTTTCAAGTATACTGTCAATTCTATAACCGTAGAGATTAAACATAAATGGATGAGAACAAACACCCTTCCCCCACCAGACCACTCGCCCGTCCTTAGTAAATTCTAGTTAATGGTACTTAATAAACACCTGCACCATTCACTTACTGTGATTACTGTTTGCAGGTGAGGTTTTGGTAAAACTGATTGTTTGGTTTCTGTAACATGTTACAACTGACGAAAGATATTGTGTGTATTAGCTTACCTGAAGGTCATTGGAACATGGCGTACTTTTTGTTTAGAGATACTTCACCAGAGATTACCAAACCTATCGTATTGTACCTTAATTACGAGCTGTTTTTGACTGATCTATCGATTCTTACCCACAAGACTACAGGGCTAACCGATCTGCATGCGTACAAAGACATCTCATGAAGGTGTGGTCGTAGAGAAAATGAGATAAGACGAAAGGTTGAGGTGAGGAGGCGTTGCCACGTGTAGGATAAGTGCCATGAAGGAAATCTCCCCTTCATGCTTTGCAGTGAAATCTGGACTCATGTGGACCTCTAAGCACCCGAAAATTCCACTTTTGGCCCCTAAACCAAAAAAATTCCGTTTCTGGACCCCTCCCGACCGCGCGTTTGCGAGATGGCGCCACGTGTCCCGCCGCCGCGCGATCGCTCGCTTCCATCGCGCGCCGCCGCCCGCGATCGCGGCCGTCGCGCGCTCGATCGCGCTTCGCGCCGCCGCGCCGCCGCTCGCCCCGCCGCCCGCGCGCTCGCGCCGCCTGCGCGCGCGCATCGCAGCGATCCGCGCCGATCGCGCCGCGCTGCGCGCCGCGCAAGGCATCGCCGCGCCGTCATGCCGCGGCGCCGCCGCGCGATGGCGTCGCCGCCGCAAGGCGCCGCGCGCGCGCGACCGCGCAGCGTCGGGACACGTGGCACCAGCCGCGAACGCGCGGTCGGGAGGGGTCCAGAAACGGAATTTTTTTGATTTAGGGGTCAAAAGTGGAATTTCGGGTGTTTAGGGGTCCAAATGTGTCCAGATTTCCTTTGCAGTTGCTCCAACAGTGCAATCAGTGGCCCTGCGTATCTGATATCCACAAGCAATGAAGCAAGGTGCGCACAGCCACCGGCATGTCTTGTCGCATGGAACACCCACAGTCCGCGCGCGCTGCCGATTGGCAGTTTGGCACGCCTGAAAATGCTGAATGTCATTTATACTCTGTTCGAAAGGCAAGCCGTATAATTTTTGCAAATTTATTTTAAAATATAAGACTTGTTTGTAAATTTATTAATTTTTTTTATTATCTATCTTTATTTATCACACCATATCTCTCCTGCATTTATAAGTAAGATTCCCACAAATTATTCTCTCTTTCATTTTAATGTATTTATAGCATAGATGATATGGTTATTTTCTCTTGTTTTCTTTTGGTCTTGCAACCTCCTCAATAATTGTGTCTAGCGAAAATATATCTTATAAAAAGAAATGGAAGGACCGAAGGAGTACATTTACGGCAACAGAATCTTCATCTCAGGGTACTCCCAACAGGTGTTTCTACTTGTTTCTAACACATGAACTTTTTGATGACGTGTAAGAGAAAGACGGAAGAAAGATAACATGCTTGTTACTCTAAATATTTTCTGACTAAGAAATTAGTAAGACCATCTCTCTTTAGTTAATCTATCTCTCTTCTCTACATACAAGTTTTAGTAATAAACTAAATATACAAATTATTGGAGTGGTTATTTCTAAACTTCCATTTAACTACTTTCTCTTCTAGTAATAAGGCAACCTAATAAGGGCATGTAGGCCTTGGATGCTGACGGGACTAGCATTCAAAGCAGTGTTTCTTTCCCAAATGACGCTGTACATACTCCCTCGGCCACTCCGTGCATAGAAAACCCCAGTAGTGGTGAACCTTTGTTGGATATTGATCTAAGGTCAAAACGGCCAGAAAATGAAGGACGTGGGGAAATCCACATTTCACTGATTTTCAGCGCCCTGATCGGGGTGTGTAAGATCGAGGTGGCCGACTAGAGAGGGGCGAATAGGCGGTCTAAAAATTCTCTACAAATTAATACTAATCAATTAAAGAGCTTTTCTATTTGCCTAAACCAAGTATACAATACGGAAGCTAAATACAAGATGGTTTAGTACAAATAGCGCCTAAAACTAATGAGTTCGCCTAAGTGCATCAACAATTCTATCCTAGGTCAAGGTTTGCAATCCTAGGTTGACAAGCAATCAAATATGTTCTAAGTATGTAAATTGCTTGAAAATAAATAGAGTACAAGAAAGCAAACCACAATTGACACGTTCTCTTTTTACCGTGGTGTTCGGAGACTTGCCGGTCTCTCCTAGTCCACGTTGAGGTTAGCCCGAACAAATCGGACCGGCTCCATGAATTAAGCCGAAGCACCTCCAATTCACTAGTGGTAGCTCTTTCCCGCTCCGGGTAGGTGAGCTCCGACCTTCACAACTTTGCCGGGTCTTCTCACAAGCTTCTTGATAAAATCACCGCGCACGACGCCTCCCACGCCGTCTAGGAGTCGGCAAACTCTAAGAGTAATAAGCCAAGTCCCTCACTTAACTCTCACCACGTGCAACAAATGCACAAGCTTAATCCGGACACAAAGTCCTCCTCTAGATACAACACATGCACTCTATATCACCTCTCCTCTCTCACAAAGTGCAACACATGCACAATTGAGTGAAGAGACTCACTCTAGCTCAAGACAACAGAAATGGATCAAGCAACCACCTCTCCAACCGGCCACAAGGGGGTATTTATACCCCACACAAGAAAATTAGTCGTTGGAGCCAAAACCCTGAAAAAATCAGGAAAAACGGAACTACCGCAGTACAAATTGCGGTACTTCCGTTTTCCTCGCCAACGGTCAGAAAACTAGCCGTTTCTCAGCGAAACCGGAACTACCGTAGTACAAATTGCGGTACTTCCGATTTTTCCGAGGCCAAGTCATTCAAAAAGTCGCTCTCTGGAAAAACGTTCCGCCCGGAAATCGGAACTACCGCAGTACAAATTGCAGTACTTCCGCAAAAATCGGAACTACCGCAGTACAAATTGCGGTACTTCTGTTTTCCAGTTTTTCAGCACAGGCGACACTCGGAAAAACGGTCATAACTTTTGACTCTGATGTCGGAATTGAGTGATCTTGGACTCTATGGAAAGCTTATTCAGAGGGCTACACAACCCATCTATTTGCATGACCTCAAACACATTAGATCAATGCAGAAATTACAAGACATCCAAAGAGTCACTACCATGGTCTAATGTTAAAGGAAATAGCAACAAACAATTTTAGACCATACTAAGGGATAATGCATGATCTCCAACTTTTGCAAAACACATTTGCAAACTTAGATCATGCTACAAGGATTAGGTACATGAACTTCTCACATTTGCGAAATACATTCGCAAACCTAAGTCACATGCCACAAGGATTATATATGAGCTTCAAGCATTTGCAAAACATATTTGCAAATATAAGCCTCATATCACAAAAAATGAAAACATGGACTTCAAGCACTTGCAAAATACATTCGTAATGCATAGTCCCATGTTGCAAAGATTCACCATATGAGATTCAACTATTTGCAAAATACATTCGCAAATATAAGCCTCATGTCGAGATGAGCTAGAGCAAGTGAGGTTTGAGCTATCAACACATGATGAGACTCAAACTACTAGACATGACCCCTCTTAATAGTACGGCAACCTACACTAGCAATCCAGTCTTCCAACCAAACACCAAGGCCGGTAAAAGACTAGGAACACATCCTTAGCCCTAGCTAGTCATACCTTTGCCTTGGGTCATCGTCTCGATATGCATCAACTCATGATGCACCCTCTCATCAACTCCATCAACACATGATGGTCTTTCTTGACTTGATGATCAACACATGATCATCTCCTCATACATCAACTCATGATGCGTCTTCTTCTTTGATGGCCTTCAACACATGAGTCCATCTTCTTCTCGATCTCGACTTGATGACCTTCAACACATGAAGTCATCCCAAGTCGTTCTCATTTGTGGAACCTAACCTCTGCATCCAACTCATGGAAATCGTTAGTCCACAAAATAATTGTCATCGATTACCAAACTTCACAATTTTGGTAATTCATGACAATCTCAACAAATAATGAGATATGAAATTGATTTGCGAGTATACAATATGTACACAACAAATGTGTACTCCAAGATAAGCTTTAAACAAAGCTTACTTATCCGGTTGCCATTAATCATTTAACCATTAACACATAATGGAGAAGTTAGATGACAACCCGATTGCACATGAGTATATATATACTGCACAAGCTATATATACTCAAGTATATATTTCAAAGTAAAGATCCCAAATATGCATATTTGAAAGAAGCATGGATCAATACTTACAAAACTCCAAAATATACAGAGAGCCCCCCTAAATGTGTGCATACAAGTGTATATAGTGAAGACATATGCACATATTCATTTTAGACTAATTGAGGAGTTCAATCTATATTTTGGATCTAAGGAATGCATTTGTAAATGAGAAAGCGATTTCGAATACATACCTCTTTGATTTCACCTTTTCATCCAAATAAGACTAACCAAAGATAAACTCAAATAAACATATTAGTCTCATAAATTTATTTATCATTTTCACCAAAACATTATAAAGTATATGTCATTAATATCATAATGTCATAATGACATTTGTCATTAACACCAAAACCAACTTAAATGGAGCTTTATCTTTCAGGGTGCCTTACCAAATTATGGTTACGGTCCCCCGTTGCAACAGCGCAATATAAAGCAAGGGTTCCGGCCTCTCCCACACGAGGCGTCGCCACCGTCGGCCGTGCTGTTGGTCACCGTCCCGCACTCCCGCGTCTGCTTGGTTCCCGAAGAACCGCGTGCCGCCGCCGGCCGATTGATGCCCTGTACGGCGCCGGTAGCCCGCCGCCTCCCATGTAAAGCGCCGCCGCCCGCACGCTGGTGGCCACTGCGCCCCGCATGGTGTCATTACCGCCGGCCTCGGCTTCCCGACTGAAGCCACCGCCCGAAGCAGCCTCCCCGCAGCCGCCGCGTGCGCCACCCGAGGAAGCGCTGGTTTGAGACCGCACGTAGCACATCGGCTTCTGTACGCCACCGGCCCGAGGCCGGTTAGCCACCTCGCTACTGCATCGGCCTTGACCGCGCCCGAAGCCTCCCGAGTTGTCTCGGCCGTGCCCCGCACACGCACTACACGGTCGCCGCCGGTCTCGGTCACCTCGCCCGCCCCACCATGCGCGCACCGCCGCGCCTCCGGCCCGTCGCCATCACTGCATGCGCTCGGCCTGAAGCCGAACCGCCTCCACTTGGGAGAGCAACCGCCGCGGAAGGAAGGCCGCCTGCTGGCCGCCGCCGCCCGATCCGCCGCCGCCGCGCGCGCGCCGCACGGCGCATCCACCCGACCGCCGCTTTACGCCGCCGCCCGGCCAGGCGCCGCCCGGCAGCCGCCCGCAGCCCGCGCCACTCGCCCGACCAAGTCAACGCGCCTCCGCCGCCGGCCGTTGTCACCGCCGCACATGTGCATCGCCGAGCCGGCAGACGACGCCGCCGCCGCCATCGATGGAATGGGGTAGGAAACCTACCCCCGACTTGAACTAGCCGGGCAGGCCTCACGGGCCACTGGGCCTTTTCGGCCGAAGGGAATAATCGGGCCGAAGGCCCGGCCAGAGGAAGCGCCGGTGATTTTTCAAAATAGCCCCCCGAAACATTGAAAATCGCCGATAAGTTCTTAGATCTTGCATTGGGGTCCTGATTTTTACAGAAAGGGCCTTGTGATTCCGAAAATTACTAATAGGTCCTCAAATTTACGAGTGGGTCCCGAATTTTGCAGAAAACCCCTCGGCAAATTAAGAAATTGCGTGAATTTTTCTCTGAACTGAAAATTTGCGTAGAAACTCCCAGAAATTGCAGATTTTGCTGAAATTTCATATTCTTGCATAAAAGGACCTCAAAAATCCGAATTTTGCATTATTTTTAGCATTTGAAGCTTATTTATTTATGCCATTACTGTTTTATGTATTTTATGTATTTATTTACTGTTTTTGGTTAATTGTAATTGCTGAAAATTGCTTTTAATCACTGAAATTAGCAGTAAAATTATAGAAAATACATAGAAAATTCTGGAATATTACGAGAACCTTTTGTACCATTTATTTACCCGCAGTGAATTATTCCGTGCATGTCTACCAGCAGTAGACTTATACACATCTAGATGACTAGTATCACGAACTGGGAGTTTGAGGAGCTGGCCCAGCATGGCCAAAACTATCTGACGTAGGCATCCGATGTCGAGATTGTGCTTGGAGCCAGGAAGCTCCGCGCTACTATTGGGATTGGCAGACTGAATGACGCTCAACCCACACCTGAGGAGAATGATCAGGCACTTCATTTTCTCAGGCATCAGCTCTGTCTCACTCTCAAGAATGAGTACATGGCAAAGAAAAGCGCGCTAGCACTCTGGATCGCACTCAAGAAGCGGTTTGAGAGGCTAAAGTACACCATTCTTCCTTAAGCAGAGCGAGAGTGGATCAGACTGAGGTTTGCCGATGTTAAGACGGTCGGGGAGTACAATTCTGCTTTGCACAGGATTTGTCCTAGTCTTCAACTCTGTGGCAACCAGATCACAGATGAGCAGAAGACCGAGAAGACCCTGTCCACCCAATGTCGTCCAATCCACCCGCAACTATCGTCAAGACGGCTACAAGAAGTACGCCGAATTGATTGATATCATGCAGGTTGTGGAGGCTTAGGACGAACTTCTCCGCAAGAATTACGTCACTCAGCCACCAGGCAGCTCCGCTGGCCGTGAAGCCAACGCTGGGAGCCACAAGGTGCGAAAGCACTTGATGAAGAAGAGGGAAGGAAGGGTAAAGCCGTAGCCCAGAAAGGCAAATCAGACGCTCCACATGAGAATAAGGCTAGCAAGCCAAAACGGGATGGCAAAGGGCAACATGAAGCCCACTTTGCATCGGTTGAGGGGGAGAGTTCCGAGCAGCTGCCCGTTGATGGAGGTTGAGACCATCCAGATAGCAGCACCCCCTCTCGACCTAGAAGCAGGCAACACCATGATTTCTCTTGAAGAGAATGTCAACCATGAGAAAACAGCAGAAGAAGTCTAGTGCACTGAATGCATTTTGACTTTAATTGTCATTTATTTTGTGTGAAGAGTATGTTAGAATTTGCGTGGATGGTACTTAAGAATTTTTATTTTCTCGTGATGGTTGGATAATATTTGAATAATTCATTCATTTATTCAGTTTATGATGGCATAATATGTTCTGATATTGGCGTATTTATTTATGTGTTGAATGCCTTCTAATACATGTTAATAAATACCCTATATTAGAACACGTGTAGCGCCCTATGAAGGAAGTGTGCTTAGCTAGTAGCGGCACAACACATATCATCTTAAGAGAGATTGAGTATTTCCAGTCGATTCGTAAGAGCACTGGCAGGCTTACGACAATCGCCAGAAGCGATGCATGTATAATTGGTTCAGGAAGAGCCACAATGGGCACAACTTTGGTCATTTAAAGAAGCCTTATTGTACCTAGAATCGACTAGAACTCTCCTAAGTTTTAATGATATTCTCGCCAAAGGTTTCTTCATTGAGACCGAAGAAGAGTACGGTAAGGAATACCTGCTCATTACGAAGCGCGAAGAGAATGAAAAGTGTATTAGAAAACTTCCTTCACTAGAAACTGGGCTATATTATACCAACATTAAGGCGCTGCAGCTGCATAATCGCTCAAGACGGATTTAGAAACTCTGAACTCTTCTGTCTCTAGCATGACAGATTAGGCCACCCAGATCTTAGGATGATGAGAAACATAATAAATAACTCGCATGAGCATAATATTAATGTAAAAAATTTTCTGAATCATGAAGATTTTGTGTGCCCTGCATGTGCCACCGGGAAACTAATAACTAGACCCTCCAGTCTGAAAGTGAAGGATGAAGTCCCTGCATTCCTGGAACGCATCCAGGGAGACATTTGCGGTCCCATTCAGCCCATCTCAGGCCATTTAAGTATTTCATGGTGCTCATTGACGCTTCTTCGAAGTGGTCATATGTGGGTTTGTTGTCCACAAGAAACCACACCTTTGCAAAATTGATCTCGCAGATCATTCGCATCAGAAATGTGTTTCCTGATCATCACATCAAGTCCATCAGAATGGACAACGCCGGAGAATTTATTTCAAAGGCATTTTGATGATTATTGCATGGCGATGGGAATTGCAGTTGAGTATTCGGTACCGCATGTCTATACCCAGAATGGTTTGGCAGATGCTTTAATCAAGAGAATTAAATTTATAGCCCTACCCCTTTGTAGAATTGTAAATTGACAGCTACATGTTGGGGACACGCAGTCCTACATGCAGCGAATCTTATCAACCTTAGACCTTCGGCCTACAACATTCATTCACCTATGCAACTAGCGCAAGTGTCACCACCGAAAATTTCCCAACATTAGGGGGAGGAAATCAACCCCTTGATGAAGAATGTCGGGAAATTACGTGGCAAGCCTGGGGAATCCATGCAGATGACCCACGCACTAGAGAAGTCCAGAAGACATACATGGCAAGCCTGGGGAATTCATGCAGATGACCCGCGCATTAGTGAAGCAAATAGAGAAGTCCAAAAGACAATAGAAGTCCAGAAGACAAGAGAAGTCTAGAAGACAATCGATTTGCAAAAACTAGTAAATCAACTGCCTGATCACTGTAGTGATTTGAAGAGCGTGACTAAGTCGCATGTGCCTGCATGCACTGCACCGGAGAGGGTTGAAATATCAAATAAAACAGAAGGTATCCCTAATCTCGTCCAGAGGCCTCAGAAAAATAATAAAGGATGAGAACTCCGGTTCCTCGAATCCTTAGTAACCGGGGACACCTGGTGAAGAAGGATAAGAGGGATTTATCACAGCCGATCATTGAAGTCCCCTAAAATGAGAAGGTGAGCCAGTTGAGACCTGGCACAAGTATGACACCTTCAGAAAAGGGCATACCGGATATGAATATCCCCGTCGGCATGGATGTGTGCGCACACATCGGAGCTGAAAAACTAAAGGGACTTGCCATCGCAATTGAAAGAAGCGATGCGCAAGGTAAAGCTCCAGTAGAAGCAATCGCTCCAGAAGAAGCAACTCATGAAGAAATAGCTATAAATTATGTGCACACGGGAGAGCCCCTGAATAGGACAACAGCTAATATCGATATCTATTTCGCAAAGAAAATTGCCACCATCATCGATCTTGATCCTGAGCCTGCATCGCTCGCTGAATGTAAGAAAAGATCAGATTGGGAAGATTGGAAGAAGGCAATAGCAACTGAATTGCTATCTCTGAACAAAAGAGAGATGTTTGGGCCCGTATGCCGCACGCCTCCCCACATACACCCCGTTGGGCACAAGTGTGTATTTGTTCGAAAGAGAAATGAAAGAAATGAAGTAGTGAGATACAAAGCAAGGCTAGTAGCCCAAGGTTTCACTCAACGTCCTGGAGTTGATTATGAAGAAACCTACTCCCCAGTCATGAGTGGAATTACCTTTAGATATTTGATCTCAATGGCAGTAAACTTGAACTTAGAAATGAAATTGATGGATGTTGTGACTGCAAACCTTTACGGTAACTTGGATTCGGAGATTTATATGAAAGTTCCTGAAGGAATACCTCTCTCGAACCAAGACAGAGGAAATAGAAATCTGTACAGTGTGAAACTCAGAAAGTCACTGTATGGAATGAAACAATCTGGAAGAATGTGGTATAATCGCTTGAGCGACTTTCTCTACAAGAAAGGCTACACGAACAATGAAGACTGTCCTTGTGTATGGCGATCCCAGAATGGATTCTGTATAATCTCTATGAATGTAGATGATCTGAACATCATCGGGACAGTCGAAGACATAAAGGAAGCAAGCTCCTACTTGAAGTCAGAATTTGAATTGAAAGATTTGGGCAAGACCAAGTTTTGCTTAGGCCTGCAGCTTGAGCATGTCCCTGAAGGAGTCTTGGTACATCAGTCGACCTACAACCAGAAGGTGCTTGAAATGTTTGGCTTCGAGGAGGCATTTCCCTCGAAAGTACCGATGATCGGTAGGTCTTTACAGCAAGAAAAAGATCCTTTCCGACCTAGGGAAGAGGGGGAGGAAGTCCTAGGACCGGAATTCCCATACTTGAGTGCAGTGGGAGCACTCATGTACTTAGCAAACTGCACTAGATCGGACATTGCATTTGCCGTGAACCTGTTAGCAAGGTATAGTGCAGAGCCCACCAAAAGGCATTAGCAGGGCATAAAGGACATTTTCCGATATCTCCGAGGTAGCAAGGACCTCGGATTGTTCTACAGAAATAATCAAGATCTGAACTTGATTGACTATGCAGATGCTGGGTACCTGTTAAACCCGCATACCGCAAGGTCACAAACATGCTATGTATTTTCTGTGTGGTTGAACTGCAATTTCCTGGAAATCGTCTGAGCAAAGCCTTGTAGTTACTTCGACGAACCACTCAGAAATTATAGCACTATATGAAGCCACACGAATGTGCACTTGGTTCCGACGAACGGTTCACCACATCCAGCAGTCATGTGGAATGAACATTGTGCAAACCCCCACAATTATCCATGAAGATAATGTAGCTTGCGTTGCACAAGTGCAGACGGGCTATGTAAGCATATCAACCCCAAGTTCCTCTATACTCATGAATTGCAAAGATGGATAAGATTAAAGTACTGCACACTAAGTTATGTAGACTTGTTCACTAAGTCACTTCCCGCATCTAGCTTTGAAAGGTGCGTGTGAGGGATTGGAATGATGAAACTTAGAGAAGTGCGAATCTGGGGAGAATTCTCTCAAGCCCGTTATTAAATCTTGATCATGAAGATTAAGTACCCAAAGGAATAAAGTCCTGAAGACCAAATGAAATTGGGTGAATTGTACTCTTTTTCCCTTAACGAGTTTTCCATGAAGTTTCTCGATCAAGGTTTTTAATGAGGCAATTCGTGCATCGCAACATCACATGTATCATGTACTCTTTCTCCAAATTTTTTCCACTGGATTTTTATGGAGTTTTAGTGAGGCATGAACGTGTCGGATGAGTGCCCAAGGGGGAGTGTTAAGAAACCTGGGCCTGGGCCAGCAGCCCAGGGCCCATGGTGGGCACCTCATTGTAGTCTATAAATAGGGACCTATACCCCCTCATTATGTACACATGAATGAAAGCAATAAAGAAAGACCAGGAGTTCTCTCTATCTCTCTGTGTGTTCAATCTATTCTTCTGTGATTCTGTGATTGATTCGTTCTTGTTCTAACAGAGGAATCGCTCGGACTGGCCGCCAGCGACGGTTCCTCAACACAAACAACGCTAAACCCTACAGAGCTTGATAAAGCATTGTAGCTCAGTACTGCAAATTGCTTGAATGCCAACGAGAAGGCCAGCAAAAGGCGGCTGGGCAACGCGCTCGTAGAACGAGCACCGAGAGATCAACGGGACGTGCAGTTTTATGGCTCGCTAGGTTGGGTTGAAAAATAGTGCTTTATGTTTGAAGTTACATTGTAGTTGACTGAAATTATACTGTAGCTGAAGATGACTAATTTAGCGTAATTAAATTTAAAAAATTTAAAAATAAAAAATGTTAGCTCATCACAGACAACGCAAACGAATACGGGAAAAAAGAACCAGCAAAATAGCTCAAAAAAGCTAAAAGTTCAGAAAGGACGAAATTTATGAATATTAAAAAATAAGTTAGAAGTCATAAGTTCAAACCGAAATAAGTGGGACGTATGTTTGCTCTCCCGGGTTCGTGGGCCGATTTGTTCCTAGTGGCTGTTGTGCTGACCCCGCTAGGATTCCTGCAATGGATATGGCTCAGCCCATCAGGACCGATGAAAATGGGCCCTGAAGCGATCCCTCGCGGCCCGCAAGGATAAACCAGTGCCCGAGTCTGTCTAGCAGCGGTAGGGCTGGCACAAAAGCTCGGGCTCGGGCTCGTGAAGGCTTGGCTCGGCTCGTGAATGAAACGAACCGAGCCGAGCCAGCAAAAAAGCTCGGGATCTAAACGAACCAAGCCCGAGCCAGCTCGCGAGCGGCTCGGTTGGCTCGGTCCAATAGGCTCCCAATTCCTCTTCACACCGACCGACGCCTCCCCCGCCTCCTTATTTCTCTCCCCCGACCTGAACTTCCTCCCCCGCCTCCTTATTTCTCTCGGCGCTTCGCTCTCCTCTCCCGATTCCTCTTCACACCGATGCCGAGCCGCAGCTCCTCCAGCCGCCGGCTTCCGCGCTGCGCCGCCGCGCGCCAGATCGCACGGTTTCGGCTCCCCTCACGCGCCTCCATTCTCTCACACCGCCGCCGCCATGCCCTCCCGACGCGCGATCTCCAACCGCCGCCAACCCGGCGGCGCGCGCCATGTGGCTCGACCGCCCCGCCTTGCCGCTCTGCGCCTCACGGCGAACCACGGCCGATCGTGGCCTAGGCCCGGATCCGCATCTCTCCCAAATCTAACCCGACTCCCAAATCCAATAGCCGCCGCCGCGCCCGATCCCGACTCCCCACTCTCTCGGCGGCGCGCCACCATCGCAGATTCCGCCATCCTCCACGGCCTCCCGGCGTGACGGCGCCCATGCCGCGCTACACCACCGGCCGCCCGAGCCCTCGCGCCGGCGCCACGCGCCGATCCGCATACGCGGGGGGCGACGGGGATCCATCCGGCGCGCCGGCACATGACGAGCGCCTCAAGCCATTCACCGCGCGCGCGCGCGCGCGCCCGCCTCTCCGACCCGACACGGATCCGCACGCGACATCGCCCTCCATGACCGCATGGCCTCGGCGCCGCCGCGCCGCGGGGTGCCGCTACTCGACACCGTCGGGGACGTCGGCGGCAAGACTCTCCACACCGCGCCCGCCCGCGCGCGCGCGCTCCTACACGGTGAGAGCCCGCACCTCCTTCCCACCCACCGGATCGGTGCAAATTTTTTTGGTGTCTTTGTGGTCGATCGAATCGAGCATTTGGTGTCACCGTAAAATCGTGCGTGGATTAGGGTTCGTGATTTTTCGTGCATGGTCGGACTCGGCCTCGCCCAAGGAGGCGGCCGGGAGCGCGCGGCGGGGCCAAGGTGGGCGGCCGCGCGCGGCGGCCGTGACCGTCGGGAGCCGATGCGGTGCGATTCGTGTGTCGACCTTGTTGGCTCGCGAGCCCTCACGAGCCGCTCGAGCCGCACCACGAGCCGAGCCGAGCCCACAAAAAGCTTGATATCCTAACCAAGCCGAGCCGAACCGAGCCTCCATTCTACCAAGCTTTCACGAGCTGAGCCGAGCCAGGCTTGGCTCGGCTCGTTGCCACCCCTAAGCAGCGGTACTCGCCACATCTTTCTGTGCAGAAGCAGTACTGCCTACACCGTGCTGACCGCAATGCCGCCAATGCCAAATGAGACGGTGAGTATTTGCTCGCCTGGAGCATGAATTAACTTTTGGTCTCAGGCTCCGATTGAAAAGCAGGAATTTTTACAGAAAACAGTTTAATTTTTGTAGGGATGGGAAAAAAACTCTTGCGTTCCAAATGGGTCTTAGGTACTTGCACCGTTTTACAAGCTCTTCTTTGTTACTTGCAGTGTTTTACAAGCTCGTGGGCCGTTTTTTATTTTGACTTTTCGGTCAACTTTTTTCAATAATTATTATTTATTAGATTAATAAACTATAGCTAAAAGCTATAAACTACGACTCAAAATAACATGCATATTGATTAAGGTCATAATACCTCCTCATAAACCAGTATCATCAATCTATGGCACCTTTCTCTAAACTCTGAATAGTTGAATACTGCTGGTACTAGTTTCTGCTTCATTAAATTGTTTCTAGCGCCAGAGACATGACGAGTTTATTACGTTTCATGTTTGGCGCACCAGCTATGCATTGGACCTGTATTGTTGAGTAACCATCACTAACGAGTCTAATTCAATGGATTTCTCTATTATATAAAAGGCATATCAATAATAGAAAACGTAAATAGTAGATTGACATACAGAGATAGAAGAAAGAACTCCTGATCTTTCCTTATTGCTTTCTCTTTCTCATACGTATACAAAATATCCAATAGTACTCCCTGTTTATAGCTTAGTGGTGATATGTTCACTATGGGCCAAGACTTCAAGCTCATACTCAGTTTTCCTAACACTCCCCCTTGGGCACTCATCCGACACGTTAAATGCCTAAACAAAACTCCATAAAAACTCAGCGGGAAAATTTTAGAGAAAGAGTACATAATACATGTTATGCTACATTGCACGAATTGCCTCATTAAAAACCTTAGCCGAGAAACTTTAGGAAAACTCATCAAGGGAAAAAGAGTATAATCCACCAAATTTTATTTAATCTTCAGAATTTATTCTTTAGGCACTCGATCTTCTTGATCAAGTTAAAATAACGAGGTTGAGAAAAATATCCCCCTGAATTCTGCACTTCTCTAAGTCCCATCATTCCAATTCCTCGTATGCATCTTTCAAAACTAGATGCTGGGAGTGACTTAGTGAATAAATCTGCAAGATTTTCACATGACTTGGTATGCAGTACCTTAATTTCGTCCATCTTTTGCAATTCATGAGTATAGAAGAACTTGGGGTTGATATGCTTTGTGAGACGACTCTTCATGTAGCCCGTCTGCACTTGTGTAATACAAGCTGCATTATCTTCATATATAATTGTGGGAGATTGCATGATATTCATCCCACATGACTGCTGGATGTGGTGAATCATTCGTCGGAGCCAAGCACATTCTCGTGCGGCTTTTGTAAAGCGCTATGATTTCTGAGTGGTTCATCGAAGTCGTTACAAGACCTTTCTTAGACGATTTCCATAAAATTGCAGTTCCACCACTGAAAGCATCTAGGCCCCTAAAAATGATTTTGGTAATTAATGAATTTATGTGAATATGGGACTAACATGTTTAATGAGTATGCAAAGGTTAAGTCCATATATTGGTGACAAGATGCAAGCCAAAGAATAAATGTGAAGATAAAAAATGGCTCAAGGCAAAGGTACACTTAGAATAGGATCCCTTTTTTATTTTTACCGGTCTTAAGGAGAAAAGGTGCAAGACCGGATTATAGGGTAGAAAATCGTATCATAAAGAGGGATCATGGCAAGTAACTTGATAGCAAAAATTTATGTGCCATTTCGATCAATTTAGAAGCATGCATTCATCAAAAATCAGATTTAAAACCAAAACTGTACTTTGTATGGAAGAGCGGTAGTACCGCAATTTACAACGTCAGAACTACCGGCGGTAGTTCCGTGGGTAAAATCGGAACTACCGGCAACCGGAAGCTCCGGAACCAGAGTGGGGCCTTTTTTCCAGAGAGAAACCCCGGATGCATTTTAGTTTTTGCAGGAACGGAAGTACCGACGATTTCAACGTCGGAACTACGTAGTAGTGCGGTAGTTCCGCTATCCCGAGCGGTACTTCCGGGGCCTGGAAGCTACAGAGGGGGAGCGGAACCTTTTTTCCAGAGAGCACCCTCCGGATGCAATCTGAGATTTCGCGGAGCGGAAGTACCGGCGATTTCAACACCGGAACTACCGCAAGGTGCGGTAGTTACGCTATCCAGAGCGGTACTTCTGGAGTCCGTAAGCTCCAGAGGCAGAGCGGAGCCTTTTTCCAGAGAGCGCCAAACTTGGGACTTTTGGAAGTTCAGCTCAAGCGGTAGTATCGCGCCGACTTTGCGGAACTACCGTCGAGCGGTAGTACCGCAAGTTTTAACGGCGGTAGTACCACGCCGACATTCCAACGGTCATTGTAGAGCTCTGACATAGCCGTTCTGCCGCGCCAGAAATGGGAGCAGTACTACCGGCCGTATAACGGCGGTAGTTCCGCTCATCCTGAATTTTTCAGGAATTTGTGCCAAACGGCTAGTTTTGGTTGGTGGAGGGTATAAATACCCGTACCACTGCTCAAGGACAGTAACGAGAGACCCATTGAGCATTCTTTGAGCATAGAGCATTCATTCCACTCTCGGTTCTCACTTGTGCATTCAATTTGAGGTGGTTGGGCAAATTTAGTGCATTGCATTCATTAGTTGATTCTTGGCACTAGTTTGCAAATCAAGTGAAGCCCAGCTCTATTACTCATGGTGTTTGCCGACACTTGGACGATTAGGTGTTTGATCGGTGATCTTCTCAACGGAAATTGTGAGAAAACCCGACGGTCGTGTGAAGGTTGGAGCTCACCTACCCGGCGCGGTGAAAAGCTACCACTAGTGATCGAGGTGGCCGGCGGCGGCTCCACGCACGACGGCCGTATGGAGCCAGCCATACAAGATTTTTTTTCTTTTTTTTCAGTCTACAGTGCTATCAAAATCTACTCTTTCACGTAATCTACCGATCAACATTGTACTAACGAGTTCAAGTTTGTTCGCGGTAGATTAGAGTGGATTTGCACCGTAGAAAAATAATCTAGAAAGCGAAATCTGCGGAATTTAAAGCGATTTAGATATAGACAATTCAATCTACTAATGCTTCGATGATTACCTTTCAATTCATCGGAGCAATTCGTGTTGATAACGTGTTGAGGAACCGCCGTTGATGAGTCCAGTCTGATCGATTCCTGTGCTATGCAAAAGATAGATGAATCACAGAAGACACAAATAGTAGATTGAAACACAGAGATAGAGGGAGAACTCCTGATCTGTCTTTATTGCTTTCTCTTCTCATGAGTATATAAAATAGCCAATAGCACTCCTATTTAAAGCATAATGGTGAGGTGCCCACTATAGAACAAGGTTTCAAACCTAGACCCAGGTTTCCTAACAGTATCCATCCATGCGAGGGAAGTATCAAGAGGCAGTGTGCCAATGTGTGTGTATTACATCAACTGAAGGTTATTCCTCAAGTTCTAGCACTTCCAACCTCGTTGTCAAGCAATCAATGAGTTGGATTGGCCTGGTCAACACCGTTTATTCTCTAGCTACATGCGAATGCCGACTGATATTCTTGCCCAACCTGGTTTCTTTCTGTAACCCTATTGGTAGAGCTGGGACTTGGTCCGGGCTTTTTTGGGCCAGCCCGAAGCACGTCCTGCACGGCACGGCCCAAGCACGGCCCGGCCCGACACATGGCGGGCCGTCGCGACGCAATCTGAACGTGGCCGGGCCGGGCTTGGAAAATCGGCATGGTGGGCGGCATGGCACGGCAGATCGTGCGCGTGCTTGGGCCGCAGACACACAGGTGGCAGCGCACGCACGGTGCCGGTGGCCGGGCCGCCTCGCTCGGCCTCTACCTCGCTTCCCCGGCTCTCCCAGTCCAGCCTCCCGTCGCCATCGTTGGAGCCCCAGTCGCCGCCCGACCATCCGCCGCTGCTCTCGGAGTAGTCGCCATCGCCGTCGCCGTTGCTCGGGGAGGAGGAGGGGCTGGCCGCCGGGATGTCGGGAAGGAGGGGCACTAGGGGATGTCGGGAGGCGGCGGCGGTGGCGAGGTAGGGAGGAGGCGGCGGCGGGCGGGAGGGGGGGAGGAGGCGGCGGCGGCGAGGTGGGAGGAGGGCGGTGGCGGGAAGGGGAGGAGGAGGCGACGGGAGGAGGAGGAGGAGGCGGCGGGGAGGAGGGGAGGAGGCGGCGGCGGAGGAGGAGGGGAGGAGGCGGCGACGAGGGAGAGGAGGAGGAGGCGGCGGGGGAGGAGGGGCGAGGAGGCGGCGGCGGCGAGGAGGAGGGCCGGCGCCGGGGCCCGGGAGGGTGGGGAGGAGGGGCGGTGGCGCGGCGCGCGGGAGGAGGAGAAACCGAGGCGCGGCTGCGTGAGACGGTGGGAGGAGGAGATCCAGATCTCGAGAAATGAGGCGCCACAGGATAACGAGAGAAAGAAAACGAGGAAAAGAAAAAGAAAAGAAAAAGGAGAAAAAGGAAAAGAAAGAGCAGAAAAAGGGGAAATAAAATAAAATAGGTAGAAATAAAAGTTGCCGACTATATTTTGCTAAATATAAATTGTAGCCGATTATAAAATATCTAGTTAATTCTTATTAGCCGATTATAAATTGTAGGAAAATCACTAAAAAGTATTCATAATTATCAGAATAAATTAGTAGTCATATTGTAAATTAATATCCATCAGAAGATGTAAAATTGTTTGCGACAGCTAGAATAGCACGCTTCAATTTAAAATAGTATGCGAGGATATAACCTCATGCGCGCCGAATAACTTGTTTAGTTTTCCATGTTTAACTGAATGGTTAACTGTACAATACATGCAGTTGCCTTGGTGCGCGTGCCCAGCGAACTGGTCTCCACATTGAGGCCATCAGCGAGACGAACACCCAAGAACGCCGAATCCTTTGCTCCCACCGAGAATAAAACATCCCTACTCTTAGCTCCCGCCTGGCCGCCTCCATACCATCCACACGAAATCGAGTGAAAGAACAGATCCGGAGATCTCTCAAATTAAACAGATCTCTGTGATCCTTGATGTTGTCTAGTGTGTTACTGCTTAAATCAAAGTATTTCAGAGTACATTTGCTACGCTTGTGGCAGAGCCGAGGCGGCGGTCCGGCGGAGCTCGACTGAGAGGGGAGGAACTCAACTTAATAAACTCGGTGGGCATGCAGGACAACGAAAAGGTTTGGCGTTATAATACAGAGAAGGTTCGGCGTTGTAACTGTTTGAACGAAATTACTTCTTTGCCCACTTTACCTAGCACCACTCCTGCACACCACTCAAAGGCACCGGAGGTGTTAAGATCATGAGAACCATTCGATGAGCTATATTGGACAGCTGAGAATAAGCGAATGTACCGAACCAGAACTCTTCTTCAAAACATCATACTTCTCATTCTGGAGGATCCCGAAATTGTACAGGCGTATGCTGACCTCGAACGCATGGACGACCTAGATATTGACGAGTAGATATTATGTATGCATGTTGTAATAGTTAGTAGATACATATATTGTTACTATACTCTTTCCCTTACTTGAGCCGCCTTCTTTTCCTTATGACAGATCCAGAAAGATGACGACCGTCGCCGCCGCCTTCGCGTATAGTTACTTCGGGCTGAGCTTGGACTGGCACGGCACGGTGAAATGACTGGGCCAAGTAGGCACGGCATGAAGCACGATGGGCTCCCAGCTCTACCTATTGGCATAGCTCTACAAACCTTGCGGCTCCTCGCCGAGCACAAGCTCCCTGATGAGCCTGTCTCCCATCCCATCCATGAATAGGAACAGGTGCCCACCTTCAGGGTGCTCATGGTACCGTATCCATGGAAGCTGCTGCGCCACGTAGCGCTGTACCTCGACTCGAACGATCTTGTCCTCGTGCCCTTGCCAGATGCTGACGACGCCCTCGCCGTTGGGGAACGGGTTCTTGATCTTCGTAGGGTCGAACTCCCATGTACTGAACAAGATCGTCGCGTCGCGGCACAGCGATTCGTAGATCCCCTGCTGTGTTGCTTTGCCCTGAAACGTGAGTTCTCGACGTCAGTCCGGGTAACGCGCAGTGCAACTTCCTTTCTTGTATGGAAATTTATCAGAGCAACTCTCTGTTTGGTGTCATGTTAAATTTTGGACCACGTACGGAATTAGTTCAATTCAGGTGTTCAGGATTCCAAATTTTGCTTGATGTTTGAGGAATGCCAGGTTTGATGTCTGAAGTTTGGAAAAGCAACACGGAAGATGAGGTGTCTTGAGAATCAGTTAGCAAGTGACGAGGGCATCAAAATGAAGTACCTGATCCACTTGACCACTCTCCTGTTGCTTCCTCTGAAGCTCAGTTGCTATCTCCCAGTCCTGGTCAGTGAACGCCTCGCGCTGCCCCGAGACAATCGGGGAAATCCTGAACCACTTCTGCGTCATCCATGCGTAGAACAGCCAAGGCATATTGTGAGCGATCCAGAACGTCCTCCGGTCTGCAACGTGCAGCTTGCCGTACGCACTTGCTGACACATTGGCAGGCAGCGGCCACCAGTAGTTTACCGCCGGCACGACCAGCGCCGCTCCGGCCAGCCTGCAATCAACCACCCAACCCTCCAATCAGAACCGCAAGCCAAACACGTACTTCGAGTAACAGTATAGATATGTTTGATCAGATGAGCAAATGCACTAGCGGCTATGCTTGACCTGTGCGGTATGTAGTTGAGGCAGCTCCACACCGTGTAGGCGCCCATGGAGGTGCCGACCACGTATAACTTCTCCCCGAGCTGCAGCGCGTCGGCGAGTTCCTCGACGTCCGTTGCGTCGCTCTTCAGCGAGCGCTTCGGGTTGGCGTCGCTGTCGCCGTACCCGGCCCTGTCGAAGAACAGCAGGTATATCCCCAACTCTTCCACCAGCTCCTGCAGTCGTCACAGAAAACAGTCCCAAGAATCTCTGATCAATCAAGCGCACGCAAGTATATCACCGATCGAGTCCATCTTATGCGCAAGAACAGTTATTACTTGGGACACCGGGAAGTCGGATTCCTTGGTGGAGCCGAAGCCATGGAAAAAGATGACCTTGTACTTGGCGGTCTCCCTGGCGACTCCGGCTTCCCTGTAGGCCAGGTGCCGGCCGTCCTTGAGCTGGATTCTCGAGGAGGTGACCGGCGGCCCTCCCGGACCGCCCAAGATCGCCGGGGGCGGCGGCCGGGTGGCCTGGAACGCCCAGCCCAGCAGCGCCACTGCAGAGACTAGTGCTACTTTGGCGAGCATGACCATCTCGATCGATTTACCTGCAGAGGAGGCAATCAAAGAAACTAAGCACGCAGGTGGTGTCTGATTATTACCCGGAGCATGTTTAGGCCCTGCAGAGGAGCCACCGGGAAGGTGAGAGACGGCTCTCACTTCAGGACCAGGTTAGATGGCCACAGCTGACCTGCTAGCTATTATTACAGCATGTGATACGCCCATAGGTTCATGCCAAACGCGAGTTGGGGAATCAGGAGTTGGTATCCTTCCTCGGTTTCTCACAGTGCGCACGGTGGTGTACGTGGAAGTGGCACTCGTGGAACTCGCGAACGTCGGCTCCACATGTGTGGCAGCAGAAAGCGGCGAAGCGTAGCACGTTACGTCGCAGCTTGCTGCCTTCTGCAGCACATGAACTGGTCTTTTCTCGGCCCGTACAAGTGTAATTGGCTGGTAGGCTGAGCTGGCCGTATATGCACTCTGGCTGCTCCTGCTCTCTGTATTGACTGGAAGCTCCATGACCAAGCCACCCGTGTCCCTGCTGGCCGATTCGATCGCTTTCCAACTAAATAAAAATACCTGTATGGAAACCATCAACAATTATTGAAAGGAATCAATTCCTTTTCATTTCCTAGCAATTAAATCATCCGTATTCAGTTTTCAGGCATTCAAATTTGAAAACCGTTGTTGCTTAAATTCTAGCCAAGCTTTTCCTCTTACCTCTCTCTCACCCTGTAAATTGAAGTCCCAGGACCGCGTTCAACTCCTTCATGCAATCCTCAAACCCCACCGTCGCTCGGGCCCATCACCACTTGCACATCATCTTCCTCGAAGTCGACCGTCACACCATCTCGCTGTTCCACCCTCCCCACTGAATATCCCTTAAATCCGTTCACTCACATTGTGTTCCTGAGCATCTTGATTCTATTCCCTAAATTAAATTTTCTCACAGCCAATCACCAGGAATCCATCTTCTTCCTCGCCGTCGGCCAAAACCGTCTCTCGTCGTCGATTCATCAACCTCGGTGAGCCAATTTTCAATTCCTCATGTCCACGACACCATCTCTATGCCCTATATCTTTTTTGCAATTCAATTTGGCCGTTGGTTCACCACCGCCACCACGACTTTCTTCCCCAGCGCTGGCCACCATAGCCCACCATCTCTGACCACCTCTGGCTACGTAAGATGTCCTGAAGGACTCCCCTCATCATCGTCGTGCTCATGCACAGGCAAAAATTTAGAGGGCAATGTTAGACTATCGTCGCCACTATCTACCTGAGGCACGATTGCCGCTTCACCCACCGCCAACCCATAGTAGAGCCCTGACGCCCGCGATGTCGCCACCTTCCGCCTTCCCATGGCCTCTATAATCCATTTTGGTAGTCGTTCGTGCACTTTGCGCTGCCTCTTGCCATCGTCGGTGATGCCCAGACTGCCGCCGCACATCCCCTGTTTTGCCGTAGCTTAGCTCTCTCTATTCCTCTGTTATTATCTTTGTATCACTGACTGGCATGGTCTATTAGGTAGATTCTGTTTCAATTGTTTTCAGCTGAGTGGAATATTCCCTTTTCTGTCTCAATTTCTAGCATTTTCTTTTCTGACAAATCTTTCGAGTGCTTGTTCTTCACCATCTGAACTCTGAATCGAGTGATTTAAATTCCTAAATTCATATAAATTCGTAATCTACCTTCAAGTTCCTATTTATAATTTTCTTCACCATCTGAACTCTGAATCGAGTGATTTAAATTCCTAAATTCATATAAATTCGTAATCTACCTTCAAGTTCCTATTTATAATTTTCTATACTTTATTTGTATTTATTGATTACTTGTCTTGTATTCATTTTGCGTATTTAGATACCAACGCTGTTGAGTTGATCAAAGATCGGCACTAAGAAGCATTAGCTATCACCAGTGAAGGCAAGTATTCCTTAACCATATTGTTCCTAATATTTCTAAAGTATATTTTTATATCTTTTAAAAGCTATTATGCATTGCTATTTTTATTCAATGTTAATTCAAGAATTAGGATTTAGTTAAATCCTACATGAAATAACTCTCATTAATATTTGAAATTCATGTACCTTTCACCCTAGTATAGATTACCATTGATAATGAGTACATTATTATGATTAGTTTAGAATGGTAGAATTGCTTATACATGCTATTTCAATCGATATCATCCTATAGGCGGGAATAATATTATCAAATCTTTATACAATCCTTTTTATAGAATGTATGGCAATAGGTATTGCCATTGGTTTCCAAAATAAAATAAAATAGTGAAAATCTATTAAACTAGGGCGGATGGTAATGTTCAGGTGGGTGTAGATTGAGCACAAGACCTTGTAATGTGATAGTTTCGTCCAAGTCAATTAAGGGCCGACGTTGTGACTATCCAAACTAAGTACTAGTGTACAACTATAAGCCTAAGTGAGTATGACCTGGCTGATTAATTTGCAATAGCCTAGCTTTAATTTTGCTAGTTGGAGGAATGTGGGTATCGAATTGACATAGTTTATTCCCACACGGCACAAGATGGGGCTTCTGACTGGGCGGCTAGAACTCTTCAATGGTGAAACCTTAGCAGAAGGAAGTGTGTTAATCACGTGGTAATATGAGATGATCATGTCTTGTGGGTAAATCTGTACAATCTCTACAGAGTGTAAAATCATTCGAATAGCTATACCCATGGTCAAGGGCATGCAAGGTGCGTTTTTTGCATGATAGATTTATAGTTTTGTTTTTAAATGAGCATTTGGGAATCTGGGAATGGTTAGAGCTCTCAGGTGTATATTCTGGCAGCTAGATCCAGTCAGGTAGATAGAACCTGATTCATTAAATTTTGGAAGATAGAACCTTAATACTAGAGTTGGTAGCTAGAACCTTCACTAGAAAATATCTAGTTCAATTAGTGAAATTAGTTAGTCAAATGAGTGCCTTGTAGAATTATGAAGACGTAGGAGACCACGACTACTTCGTGTGTGGCTTCGATGAAGGATGTCCGAAGTACTAGGTTGCACTTCCTTACCTATGGTGTATTGATGGGTCATCTTTAGAGTTTATTTATTTTGCTTCCGCTATGTTTTGTAAGTTTGGGAGGTCTCGTAAACTCGGTTGTAATAAGTGGCCATAAGACCAGTACTCTTTATTATTACAATAAAGTGTTTCTTGGTTATGTACTTATCACTATTTAACTGTATGCACCAGCTTTGATTTAGGACTAGTGCGGTAATACACAAAGGGTTTAGATCTAGGTAATCCGATCCTGACAGATCTGAAGCAAAAATGGACTCAACGTAATCCAATTGGGTGGAATCTGAGATGACTAAGAAGAAGATCAATGAATTGGTGGCAACGGGGAAGGTGTCAGACAAAAACTTGATGATGTGGAAGAGCATGACCGAACACCATCATCCTTTAGGCGAATATGTCAAAATTGTCATTTTCTAAGCCTACTGCGAGTGCGGCCTTCGATTGCTAGCACACCCATTCTTGGCTGAGGTGCTTGAGCACTTTTGAGGTGGAGCTGGTGAATCTCGCTCCCAACTCTGTCATGATGCTAATCATATTTGTATACCTCAGCAAGCATACTTGGAGATCCCCTCAGACCTGAAGCTCTTCAAGTACTACTACGGCATAACCAAGCAAGTTGGGTTAGTCGTAGGAAATCGTTCTATGTCCCTTAATGAAAAGAAGGCACATGAATACATCCCTATGCACACCAAATCTTCTTGAGCGCAGTGGAAGAAGAGGTGGTTCTACATGGTCGTGACCCGAGACGACCGACTATTCTTTGTGGGAAACATTGTAGAGAAGAAAAATTCATGGGATCCGAGCGGTCATGGTTGGATCACTCCCTGAATCTAGGCTATCAACCAGCTTAGGGAGTGAGAGTTAACTGGGGGCATGTGGTGAATGACTTCATCATATGCCGCATTAGCCCTTTGAAGAAGTGAGCACACCACATGTGGGCGTACTCAGGGGTTAATGACCTGACTAGGGACTACAAAGATGGTTATTATCTCATGAATCAAATTCTATTCGAAGTAACTTTCTTTTTGAGTAAATTTAATTCAAGTTTATCTTTTACTTTGCAGACTTGCCCTTAGTAGAATTACCCAACAAGTCAAGAATATTTCTTAAAAGGAGCCTCGAAACAAGGAGGGGTTCCTGAGATTTTAGCTATCATCTCCAATGAAGAGAGATAAACTTGTTTAAAGGTAAAAAGTTTCTACCAATTTTAATTTGAGTAACTAATACTCGGAATTTTGACCATTAAATACCCTTAAATTTGCTGTAGGTAAGGTCGAATGTGGAGCACTATTGAGCCTGCATGCAACATTGGTGCTGATAACTACAGGGTTGCGGTTACTAGGTGACAACGAAGACTCAGAGAAGTGCATTCTAGGATTTCACACAGAAGGTCTGCATTTGACTGGCAGGCTTGAGTGCTTAGAGGCGGTGGCCTCGAAGCAATTGGAGCCCTTGGGGGTGAATGCTGGTTCTGGCCGCTTGGGCCCGTACGTTCTACGGGTTCTGGTTCCCCATATAGATGTAGCGATGTTGGTGGTGGTGTAACCACCTCCGCCTGGTCTGAGAAATGACTTTTGAAGCTTGGCGATGCACATCAGGAATAGGTATTCCCCTCCAATGAGAAGACACTTTGCTCCAGTTCATCGAAGCGGGCATCCATGTTGATCCCTACATAATCCGCGAGGTCAAACCAGTTCCCCTGTTCCACTCATTTGTCATAAATGCATGAGGGCAGATAGGAACTAGAACTTCACCATCGTGTCCCCACGGTCGGCAGCAACTATTTGTGAATTACTAATGATCTTATGAAGTAAATGTGAGGAACACGACACTCTAGATCACATAGGAAGAGATATGGTGTTTTAGATAGTTCATACCTTCTCTGGAGAGAATAATAACCCTCCTTCGTGTGTTCTTGTATTGGTAGAGATTACAATGGGGGTGCATAAGACTATGGATACAAAAGTATGTGGCTATGTTGCGTTCCGTATGTTTCCATGTGTTCTCCATCTCTCAGCACCACTCCTTATAAAGTATCAAAGGGGTGATAGTTACCGCCCACAGGGAGGCAGCTCGTCGGTTTGTGAATCCCACATGTGATCATCAGTTATTGTCAGCGAGACATCCTCTAAGCACGATCATTCGACGGTTATTGTCAGAGATAGTGATTAGTTTTGTGCGGTTATGTCAGAGAGATAAGGACACATGTTCTCTTTTAACTACCATATATGGTTGATTGTTTTGGATTTAATATCTAGTTGGAGGACTGGGTCCACTTGTTTGGTTATAGACCCTTCTGACCAGGGGTGGTTGATACTCGGCTTTAGCTGAGTATATTTTTCTCAACCAAGGTACTCAAAGGAACTATCGAAGTAATTCACTACTCGACAATTTTTAGATGTTAAATCTATTTATTAAAGGTTAGGTGGTGCTCATTTGGGCTTTTAAGCCTGAGTTTTTGATTTTTTTGCACTTTAGCGGCTTTGTTACATTGTTGATGCTGTTAGTTTTTTTAGCGTAATTAAATAAAAAAAGAAAAAGGTTATATCATCATAGACAATGCAAAGGAATAAAAGGGAAAAAATACAAAAAATCTTAAAAAACAAAAAGTAAAAAAAATAAATTAATTAAGAAGTTAAAGATTAGAAGTCAGAAGGAGAAGCTCTTTGCAGTGGGGCTTAATCAATCCTCCACCATGTTCCATAAAATGACTGAAGATTCTTGCACTATACTGTAGCTGCATCTGAAATGCTGTTCGAAATGAGTAAATGATTGTGCACGACCAGAGGAGTTGAGAGAGTGCTATAGGTCATACTGGTCTCCAATGGATCGATTCTGGATTTTTCTTGACAGAGATTCTGATATGTAGAGAAAACAATGATACGAACAGTGTATACACTCCGTTTACCGTCTGTTTTTTAAAAAAGAAATGTGTATACACCGTACAGACATAGGCGGTTACGATCGTCGAGCTGGGCAGCTGGCCATGCCAAGATAACACGTTTGATCGGTCCCGGTACCATGTTTACTGCTTTTCGGCGTATTGTGCCGACTGGCTAAGAGGCCATCACACCGAGCAAAGGGCACTGCGACTGCTTTTCTTCTGTTCTGTAGATGATCTTTCCAAAGAAAAAAAAAAGGCAACATGTTGTACTGCTCCACTAGCAGATGGACCATCCAGGAAGAATCTTTGGATATCAAACCATAGCAGCAGCTTTAGAGGTTGACATGGGCCGACGCGAAGGCTTATAGGCTTACGACCCAAGCGATGCAGATGTGAAAGTTTCGTCGTGGGAAGAATGGGCCTGTAACACAGCACGATGGGTGCCGCACGGTCCAACTCCAATGCGCCGTTGCTTCCCGTTCCATCCCAATTCCCAATTCCACCGGTCCGGAGTCCACTCCACCACGTTCGAGTGTCTCTTCGGTCCTTCCGTGCGACGAGCGAGCGACCGGTTGGCCGAGTCCAACACGGCCGACGCCATTCGTACGCTGCTTCTGAATCCGACGCCGTTGCTTCCCTTCCGTTGCTTTTCTTCGGTCCAGGTAAATGATGATGGCTGGGGTACCTAGCTATATACGTATCCAGCGCCACCGTTTCAAAAGGCAATCGATCCAAATGCACCTGAATTCCCGGCTTTTCCGACACGTACTCCTTTGAACGGTTAATGGTTTGGCGCGCGGCGTGGGGTTGTAACAAACCATTTCTGGTCATGCGTGCTGGCTTGTTAGCTCTCTCGCTCGCTGCCTTTTCGACGGAGTCTGGACATCTGATGGCGTCATGTTCTACGAAAGTAAGTTAAAGTTGCACTCTCCTATGTCGGCTTCAAGTGTTTTTTCCCCCAATTCCCGCCGATCTTGCCAATCACGAGGGCGAACAGATTAAGAAGGAGCGAGTCATGAACGAAATTAAGCGGTTCGTATAAAACACATGGATGTTAATTTTATCCCCCCATGTGATTCAGGAAGAAGAAATACTCTAGAGTTGCTTTGTCATTGGTGGAGACATGTAGCATCTCCTAAAAGAGGTCCAACCTGCCGAAAGGATAAACCTGGGCTGAGTTCTTTTTCAGGCCTGTGGCTTATGATTTATACTACAGTAATTAATTTTTAAATGGTGCGTTTTTTCAAAGTGAGATTAACAGAAATATTATAGTAAAAAATATACCGAGTTCAGCTATACCAGCCAAAATCATATACGACTATTTTTCTTTGCGTACTGCCTCTCACGAACCATCAAAATTCAAAAATTTAAGCTATAAGTCATAGTTTAAAAGAACCCACCACTGGTCTCACAGGATTTTCTTCCTTCTTGTCCTATCATAGCACCTCGCAAAAAAATAATTTGTCACGTATGTAGAAGACGTGAGAGGGAGAGAGAACAACCTTTACTAATTTTTCGCTAGATTTAGGGTCTATTCATATTGAATTTTGTTGATAGTTTTTGGTTTTAGCTTATGAATAGTAACAATTTGTAGAGAACTATATGGAGAGAGAAATTCGTGTGCGATTTTGACCGATATAAATAAAGTTACTATAGTGTGTACTACAATCGACTAGTAGACATCGCTTTAAAAATGCATTCCATTTGAAAATTAGGTGCCGTAGAAAAACCATTTACGATAGAAAAGTAGTTTTTAGAGGTTAATATAAATATATCTAAATTAGAGATATACCAATTTCCACCCCTTCCACGTCCAAAATAAGCTCAACTCAATAACAAATCCAAAATAGGAGGCTAGACTGCCGTTGTGTACGTGAGAACACAAACCATCTCATCCTCTGTTTCTCTTCCCAGTGCACTGCACTCGTCAGTTGACTACCCCATCCAATCCCCCCCGCACCGCATCCGCCCAGCACTGATCACCAGTCACAACTCACACGACTCGCGCGCAGCACCCCCGCCGCGTGGACCGCTACTGTGGAAAGCACGGCGGCAGGGGACCACCCAAGCCTCCAAACCAAGCTAGGGACGTAGCATTCCGCAGGCACCAGCGCAAGCATGCGCACACGAACGATCATTCCAGCAGGCCACGCAGCTAGCCGCGCGCGGCACGTTCACACACGGCCCCCTCACCGGCTATCTCACCTCAGCCCGGCTCTGCTTAATTAGGCTAAGCCATCTCCTCTCCTTCCCTCGTCTTCTCCACGCCACCAAACCCCAGGATCTCGGAAAGCCGTATACTCTCTCCCGTGCGAAGTGAGAGCTTTAGGTGCCTTTAGTTGAACTTTTAAAAGCTACTTTTACTTCCAAAAAACCAAAAGCCAACTAAAAGGGTGAAAATCAGAAACTGCTTTTTCAGAAGCAGCTACTTTTGGATAGTACAATTTTGAAAGCACCTTGGACCCTGCTTTTGGCTTTTGGCTTTCTGCTTTTTTAAATGGTGAAAATAGAGAGCTGTTTCACAGTTGTTTCAAGGAAAATAGAGATACGAGGTAAGTTTTATACTTGTTTGAACCAAACAGCTTACTGCTTTTCCATGACCCACAACCTACAAAGAGTTTTCCCATTACACACTCACAAAGAGCTTTTTGTGTTTACAGCTCAACCAAACACACCCTTAGGGCCTGTCTGGATGCTACAACTTTTAAAACCACAATTTTTAAAAGTCACAATTCTTCACACTGTTGGTACGAAAATACTAGAGTTTGTGAATACCACAGTTGTTTTTTTGCACTATTGTTCAAAACCACGATGCGTTTGGCAATTTCAGTATTTAGTATAGTATCTTGAGTTTTTTTAAAAAATAGCTGTTAGGCTAACTAGCCATTTTTACAATAAGAACCAACATATATTGTTTCCGTAGCTAGTTTTTATACGCACCAGTACATGGTTGCCCTTTCTTTTATATATGTGTACTATACATAAATTAATTATCGATATTTACAGCTAGCTCTGTCTACAAGCCCAGCTTTTCCGATCGAATGTGCAAAGACTTGGAAGCCCATGTTCAACGCCAAGCACGACATCCACCAACACGGCAATGGCAGCACAAGATTGCTGGACGACATGTCTGGATGCCTTAGCGTTGGGGCCACGGTGCAATAATCAAAGGAAAGACGAAGAAATTTCGGAGTGGATGATTTCATTACGTGGTTGCGTGTTTTTCTCCATGGCTGCAGACGGAAGGGAGCTTTATCTATGGTTTGAGAAGAGAGGGGACGAGAGGATAGATAGGGACTTGAGAGAGGCACACTTCGAAGCTTTCTCGGTTAAGGGGAAAAAAAAAGAAGAAAGAGAAGAAGATAGGGACTGGATTTTTAATACTCCAAAAAAAACCATGGTATTGGAAATACTAAAGTTTTTAAAACTACAACATCTAGTGTATCCAAACACCTCAAAGTATTTAATACTATAGGACGGAAGGCGACAATTAGAGGGGGTAAATAAAAGCTCTCACTTTTAAGATAACAAATCGAGCCCCGGGGTTGTCTACGGCTTCGAAACACGCAGTTGAATATCAATCACACGAATCCTACAAGCTAACCCTACAAAAACCAAGCACAAACACTCATCTGGCAGTTTGACCACTTGGTGGTATGACCGTAGGTCACTGGTGGTAGGACCGCTCGGCTGATCTGAACGGAGCTCGAGCAGAGGCAAGAATAGCTCGGGTTCAAGCCTCCAAACAAGTCAATATAAAAAAACACTGCTCCAAATCTTTTGAAACTTAGAGCAAACCTTTGCAAGGATGTCGGAAACCTATTCCAAACAAAGATAAAGAAGATTAATGTCAAAGTTTCGATCTTTATCCAAAACAAGGAATGTTACATTAAAACCAGGCCAAAATCAAACTTAGAGCCAAGACTTGCTTGTGAGATAAGCATGGTTAAGATGACCTTATATGAGTTTTTATATGTCATAGCAAGTAAGAATACTAAAAAAAATTCAAAATCAAAACCACCGGAACAAGATTTCACAAGAAAAACTCCAAAATGAACCAAAACAGGGTAAACTTAAGAACTTTTCATATAAAGTGTCTAGATGGATGAGATCTGATCTTGAAGAGATGTCTCTAGTCTCCACCATTTACACACTTTTGGCACCAAGAAAGATCAAGAGGGGAGAAGGTAACACCAAAAACCAAACCAAATCAAGAAACCAAGAACTTCAACTTAACTACCAAGAATTGGACAAATTTAGTGGATCTATTGATTTAGAGACAAATATTTACAACCACTCCATTATAGAGGATAGAGTTTTAACCCTAGAGTACTCACACAAAGTTTCCAATACAAAGAAACTCTAACACTAAAGTGCCTCCACAAACACAAGAAATATTTTCTCTCAACACATATAAGGGTTTATATAGTAGAACATCCTCACCTTACACCTAACCCTAACCACCAATTCACACTTAATGGATACAACCACTTACAAAAGAGAAAACTCGGTATCACATACAAACGCACGTTTTTCAAAGTGTGTCTTCCACATGGCTCTAATAGCCTGATAAAACGTTCCATCCCCTGTGATGTGATCTAATCTACCTTAGGCCACCGTTGCAAACTACCTCTCCAACCCGGTATTGCATAATTTACGCAATTCCCACCCACCAGCTTTCACGATGCTTCTCCTTGAAGTAAACTCTAATACGAAATCTGTGATGCTCAATGACTTACTGTCAAGCCTATACGCCTCCAGCTTCCTTCTAGATTGTCTCAACTTGAAACGGCTTAAGTCCAATGGCATATCATATCCATGCACTTGCCTCATCACAATCCTTATCTGTCTGTTTGATGAGTTTTTGTACCAATATGCCAAGTCAAAACAAATACAGAGGTGTATATTTGGGAAGGAAACTTCGATACGTACACGTGCTATCCAAGATTCACATTATTTAAGTCTGGGTCATGAAATGGCATGCGACTTGGTCTTCAAGCTGTCAGTGCATGGTTGATGCGTTGCACCTCAAATGGCTGCAAGTCCCTGGCCGACCATGAAACATATGCGCCAAGATCATCCCAAGTTCGTGGATCTTCAACCATGTTGTGTCAACCACACTGTGTCGATCATGCTGATACGACCATGTTGTGTCCACCACATTTTGCGACCACTTCTTCGACCACATGGGGTGTCGAGCACGTTCTTCGATTACGTTTTGTCAACCATGCTTGTCTACCGGCTGTATGACCACGTTGTGTCGACCACGCTTTCCGACCATGCCATGTCAACCATGATGTTACGACCACTTTATTATGAACATGCCTAGCTGATCACATTACATGGACCATGGATGCTTGACCACGGTTACTCGACCATGGCTTGTTAACCACGTTGATTATTACTGCAACTCCGATCGTACCGCTTAACACAGAGCCAAAACTTTCAGTCTTCGACCACTCGCTGTTTTGACCACGTGGGTTCGACCGCTTTGTTATCTTCAACCGTTACTTGGACGCCTCAACCGTGGTTCCTCGATCATGCAAGCCTCGAAGCACTGATCGAATACTTAAGCTTGGTTCACTAAACGGTTTGCACTGTCTTATGACCAGCTTACTATAATTCAGAGGGTCTCTGACTCTAGGGGTTCTGTCTGGTCTCTGACTACTACACGAGCTTGGGTACATATGTACTCAACTACCATCAATAACAAGATTAGTGACAACATGATCTACGGTGTAGTTCAACCGATTGTTGTGTTGTGCCTAACACGGCCGCATGTTCTCAGTCGATCGCAAGGCGTGGTCGATTTATGGCAACTTATGCATCAAGATGGAAGGAAAGGATAATTACACCGTATCTCCATTTGATGGAAGTAATTCTCAAAAAAATATTTTTGATATGGAAACCAGAGGATTAGAAGGTAAGAAACTTATGCATCCTGATCGTCTACTGTGCTCAGTCACTTATGATCATTGGCTGTACCTAGACATCATCAACCGCCTTCTATGCTCGGTCACTTACGGCTGCCAGCTGCACTCGGTTACTTCATTGCTTGAATGCTTTCAATACTCGGGCGCCACCGACTGCCTGCCGTACCCAGGCGTCACAGACTACTTGTTGTTCTTGAACGTCTACAACCGCTGGTGATGCTTGAATGCCATTGACTGCCCGCTATATCTGGACGTCACCGACCTTTGATGCTCAAATGTCCATGATCGCCCGCTAAGCTCGGATGCATCTGACCACTGCCCAAACTCGAACACCTTCAATGGCTTGCAGAAGCTAGATGCCACCGACCGCTTCTCGAAGATAGACACCTCTGACCACTTGTCAAAGTTGGGTGCCTTCGACCACTTCTTAAAGACGGACGCTTCCAATCACTTGTCAAAGATGAGTGCCTCTGACCGCTTCTCAAAGACGGATGCCTCCAACCTCTTTGTTGAAGTCGAGTGCCTCCGACCGCTTCACGAAGATGGATGTCCCTGATCGCTTGTCAAAGTCGAGTGCCTCTGACTGCTTCACAAAGACGGACATCTCCGATTGCTTGTCGAAGTCGAGTGACTCCGACCACTTCTCGAAGATGGACACCTCCAACTGCTTGTCGAAGTCGAGTGCTTCCAACTGCTTCTTGAAGACGGATGCCTCTGATCGCTTGTCGAAGTCAAGTGACTCCGACCGCTTCTCAAAGACGGACACCTCCGACCCCTTTGTTCAATTTGAGTGCCTCTGACCACTTTACAAAGATGGGTGTCTCCGACCGCATGTCAATGTCGACTGCCTCTGACCACTTCATGAAGACGGACATCTTTGATCGCTTGTCGAGGTCAATTGCCTCTGACCGCTTCTCAAAGATGGATGCCTCTGACCCCTTGTCAAAGTCGAGTGCCTCCAATCACTTCACAAAGATGAACGTCTCCATCCGCTTATCGAGGTTGAGTGCTCCAACTGCTTCTTGAAGATGGACACATCTGACCCCTTGTCAAAATCAAGTGCCTCTGACCACTTCACGAAGATGGACATCTCTAACCACTTGTTGGCGTCGAGTGCCTCCAAGATGGATGCCTTCGACCCTCTTTCGTTCTCAAACGACTCTGACCACTTGTTGTACTCAAGCAACTCTAGCACTCGAGCGCTTTCGACCGCTCGTTGTACCCATACATCTTTGACTTCCCAAAGTACGCCTAAGCCCTCTGATTGCCTGTGGTACTCGGGTGAGATGTGCTACAACAACGAGCATGCTACAATAAACAGTACTGTTACCGGCCATGACTGATGGTCGATAGTTTCCAACTATGGCTTACGACCCATGGTCAATGAGGACTTCCGATGGCTTTTGACCATGTTGGCTTTCAACCTCGGACGACTTCCGATGGATTTTGACCAAAATGGATTTTAACCACAAACAACTTTCGATGGCTTTTGACCACGTTGGCTCTTGACCTCAGACAACTTACGATGGATTTTGACTATGTTGGCTTTCGACCATTGATAACTTCCGACAGATTTCGACTACGATGGCTTTCGACCACGGACCACTTCCGATGAATTTTGATCACGAACAACTTCCAATGAATTGCGACCACGATGGCTTTGACCACGGACCGTTTCCGATGGCTTCGACCACGGATGACTTCTGATGGTTTTCGACCATGAACGACTTTCGATGGTTCTCAGCCACTTATTGCGTTTTGATTGCTGATGGTTTCTGGCAGTCGACCAACGACTGCTCCCGAAGGTTGAGGGTTTCTAGCTTTCGACCACCAACCACTCTCGATGGCTTCAAGCTTCCGCAGAGTCGTTCCCGGCAGTCAATTTTGACCACATTGATACTTAACCCTGGCGTCCTGCTCTGCCAATCTCACTACTCAGGCTATGCCTATGATACCAATTTTGCTGCTATTACCGTCAGATCAGTCACGCTTGACATGAACCATGCACACTTTTAATCACCCCATTCCCTTGTGTTGCTCAATACCAATGAGGTCGAATAGCATAGGTAGGCGCGGCCAATGCAAAGGTTATGCTACCAACGGCACCATAGATCGATGAGGCTACAAATAGCGCCAAGCTACATCTACATTAGCCATTCATCACATGCATGGGAATGTAAACGTGAAGACTAAAGATGACAACCAATGCGCAGCTTAATTGGAGGTACTCTGTGGGTTTACCCCGTAGATGTAATTAACTGGGAGTCTTCCGAGACCCTGAGAACTAGGAGACCATGTTGCCTATGTCAGGTCTGCTATGCAAAGCAGGCTATGGAGCGCATATACACAAAGGGAACTTGTAGTTTTGTTACTCTCAAACGAATGAATAAAATACATATTTTCCTACTTTTGTTGTGTTTATTTATTTTGTGTATTTTAGTACACTGGCACGCCCGCACCTTATACCTCAAGGCAAGAAATTCGGGAGTGATTTCTCACGTCAAACACTTTCTTCTGTGCTTCTCCACTTGAGATGTAGCCTCACTCAGACTTACGTGACCCTCTGCAGTCTCGGGCTCCTCTTCTAGCCTCGGTCTTGCTATTGACCGCCAACAATTATCAAGCTCTCTGCATATTAAAGAACAAGCAATCATCCTAAGCACAAGTGACATGCACTTGACTCTTATTAGCAAACACCACATAACACTCCCGACCTTGACTAACACTTGCATGAACTTCCGCCATAACTAATATCTTGCATGGACTCCCAAAATGCTTCTAGAGCAATAACACAACTAAGACAAAACTTAGCTCACATGCTTTAGCAAAGGCTGGTCTGATCGCCAATAAACGGCTGATCAGATCACCCTAGTCAACCCTAGTCAAACCTTGGTAACAGGAGAGCCGGTCTAACCGCTCGACACACCTCTGGTTGGGCTGCCCTCAAATCCTTCGCGCAACAAAACAAAGACCTCTAAGGAATAAACATACCACCAACTACAGGCTGATACAACTGCTGCCCAGTCAGACCGCCACCCACGGTTGGTCAGACCACTCCGGTCGAACCGCCGTCCAAGGCTGGTAAGGCTGCTGACAGCTGAACTAAATAGTGCAAATAACACAAAATCAAACTCAAACTTTGACAATGAAGCACAAACTAAGTCAAATACTCATCGCACAACATGAGCTGACCTCTACATGGTCTCACAAATACTATAGAATTTTTAGAAACTATATATGGTATCTCACCAAAACTCCAAAAATACTTTGTATCCAAGCAGCCCCTTATATATAGTAGGGAATTAGGGATCGATTGGTAATGAACATCTATGGGACTGCGGACCTGCAGCGTCGTGGAAGGTGAGGTTGTTGCCTCGCGTTTCTACGAGTGGCTCAAGCCGGCGTCCTCGTCGCGATCGTCGTCTTTCTCGTCGTCGTCCCCGATGGCATCCAGGCATCAAGAAGTACACGGGGAACAGGGAGGAGGGGAAGTTCAAGAAGATGACAGCAGCGTGACATGTTTGCCACTCCTCAGCATGCTCGAGGACGGGAGGAGGACCGATGATCACGAGCACCCTGTCAACGAAGAGATTATGAGCAGCGCAACCGATGTACTGGAGTCCGGCGTGGAGTTGAATATTGGCTTGCCGGTTGGTGTATCTTTTACTGTAGAGGCCACCATGGAAGAGGAGGACGAGGAGGAGGAAGGCGACGACGACGTTGAGGAGGAGATGGATGAGTGGAAGCCTATGCATGGCGGCTGCAAGGTGGAGGGGGAGGAGCAAGAGCATGGCGAGGTGGTTGCGTCAGTGGAAGGATCAAACAGCATCAGCGTGGGGGAATTTGGTGGGATTGGGACGGAGAGCACCTGCCGGCATTGGATCCCGACGCCGGCGCAGATCCTCAATGGCCCGGTGCAGTTTGTCTGCCATGTCTGTAACAAGACCTTCAACAGATACAACAATATGCAGGTAAAATTAAGATGTTTTGCATGGTATTATATATGATACGCGCCTTGGAACTTGTTATTTCCCTTTTGATTTACCTAGGCCCTCGTATATGCATGTCATGATTTGATTGTTGTCGCGTTCATCTTGCACAAACAAAAAAGAGACAAATCTAGTTCTTGTTGATACTTGATACTTTCGATTGTGTTTACAGTTGAAAATATCAACAAGGACACGCGCAATTGAGTGACTTGATTTGTCCTATGATTCAGTATTTGCAGTAACGCAATTGCTTTCGGCTATAAATTGCCACCAATATGCTGAGACACAAAGAATGCATGCGTGTAGCTAGATCTCTATATTTTGTCGGCACTTCAACTCAATTTCAAGTATTATCCATCATATATATAACCACTTCATTCCTCAATTCATCAAAGCACAGCTCACGTAATCTAACTTTACCAAAGTACAATTCATGCAAACAACCCTTCTAGACAAATATAATTACACTGAAAACTTAAACTAAGTGGCTTAAATTTCCGATCTTGTAGTTGGTTCGCTAATCGAAGGCATGCTGCAGATGCACATGTGGGGCCATGGCCGCGAGTACCGCAAGGGCCCGGAGTCCCTCAAGGGCACGCAGACGCTGGCGATGCTGAAGCTGCCGTGCTACTGCTGCGCGGCGGGGTGCAAGAACAACATCGCCCACCCGCGCGCGCGGCCGCTCAAGGATTTCCGCACCCTGCAGACGCACTACAAGCGCAAGCACGGCGCCAAGCCCTTCCGCTGCCGCCGCTGCGCCAAGCCCTTCGCCGTCAAGGGCGACTGGCGCACGCACGAGAAGAACTGCGGCAAGCGCTGGTTCTGCGCATGCGGCTCCGACTTCAAGCACAAGCGCTCGCTCAACGACCACGTCCGCTCCTTCGGAGCCGAACACTGCCCCGTCGCCGAGGCCGCCGGCGCCGCCAAGGACCGCATCATACGCTTCGAACGGTGAGAGGCTCTGATATGCTGCGGTTACCTGGTTCGTACGTACGTAACCTGAAACTGGCAGATGCAGGGTGGATCTAAGATAATTATCAGTGTGGTCTGCGTATTTAGGCAACTACATTTATTTTAAAGTTTTTAATATCAAATAATATAACTTAAATATTTAAGAATATATTTGTGTATTTTGTAGACTATGTAGGGTTTTAATACATCATAAACTTTAGAAATGATAATAGAAGCTTGAAGAAAATACAACTTAAGGAATGTAATTAAAATATATGCTTGATGGATTGAGGTTCTTAAAAACGTAAATGCTCTTTATCATGCATGGATCATATAGCTGCATGTCCCTATTATTTATCCATTAGTTACTCTTTTCCAAAATGTATGCATGCACATATACTTCTATTTAATATCAAATCTATATGTTGATTATATATGTAGCAATCTCTTATTATTTTACACGGTATTAAAGTAAATTACTCAAACATACACCAATACACTATAGGCGATCTACTTTAAGCTTTCAATCCTTCACATGCTGGCTGCTTCACCAAACCATGTGTCTTTTATCTCTACTCGCCGTTACAACTTTTCTGCTTGAACCTCCAATAGCACATCCAAATTTTGATCGATATCTCTTAACTGTTACCCATTCCAATACAATCTTTTAATTGCCACCCATTCTAATACAATACTCCATCACATAGTTATCTTCTATTTCTCTCAATTATTGCTTAATGCTAACCATTGCAACATTAAATATGCATACACGTGCAACTGTCATTGATCCCTATCGGGGACACCTGTCATGCTCTCTTGGGTGGCCTAAGACTATTTCCTATGGTTGCACCATCTCTACCTAGAGCTCTTTGCTCCTTTGTTTCTGTACGTCTGTGCTTCTATTTGTATAGATGTATGCATGTATATACACATGCATAATGCTATATCTGCTCGATGTTTCTCTTTTCCCATGTCGATCGCTCTTCTTCAACATTGGTCACCTCAACGCTATGGCTTCCTTATTAATTATGGTGATCTAGCATCTTCACTAATATCGGTATGTCTGTTTTAGTTGCTGTTTATCGATACAGAGAATCTTCTTACCACCATAGGTGACGTCGTGCCCCTTATAAGATAGCATGCCCCTAGCTACCTAAAGGCCCCATATTGTTGTAGCTTATCTTCAATGCAAAGTTTCATCTTATCTCTGCCAAAGTTTCTCTATTATTGAACTTATTTGGACACTAACTTCTTCAAAAATGCTGACATTTACCACTCATCGTCGTGGCTCTTGGCTCCTTTAATTAATTTTGGTCTTTCTCTTTGATGACTTCGACGAGTAACACAATATTATCCTTATCAAACGGCTAACGTGCAAAGCATAACATTATCCTCATCTCTCTTGCTATCGCCTCAGCTCTTCGTTTTATGGTGGGTCAATGCCTTCTTATTGAATCTCCTCCAACGCCATTCGTGCTATTCTTGTTATAAATTTTATTTTTATTGAAAATTTTATTTTTTTTATTGGAGTTCGTATGCAAAGTAAAGCACTAGTTTTGTTTAATTTATATTGAATTTTAGTTATTTAGGTATTTTACTTTGCAATTGTATGAAAATTAAATTGCAAATTCTATTTGTTTTTACTCCGAATTTCAATTTTTTGTTGAAATTTTTATACAAATCTAATTGCTATTTTTTGTTTAAGTTTTATTTGGAATTATAGTTATTTAGGGATTTCACTTTGGAATTCGCATCAAAATTAAATTGCTAATTTTATTCCAAATTTCAATTATTTTTTTGGAATTTGGGTTCAAATCTAATCAGTAATATTTATTTAATTTTTTTGAATTATATTTATTTAGGAATGTTACTTAGGAATTTGCGTTGAAACCAAATTGCTAATTTTATTTAATTTATTATGAATGTTAGTTATTTAAGGATTTTACTTTGGAATTGTATGAAAATTAAATTGCAAATTTTATTTTGTTTTTAATTTCAATTTTATTTGTTGGAATCACTTCACAAATCTAATTGCTAATTTTGTTTATTTTTTCTTGTGATTTACAATTATTTGGAGATTTTAATTTGGAATTCAAATTGTAATCAAATTTCTTATTTTATTTTATTTATTATTCCAAATTTTAGTTATTTTTTAATTGGAATTCATATACAAATCCAATTGATATTTTTTGTTTAATTTTTATTTAATTTTACCTAGGAAATCATATGGAAGTCAAATTAATATTTTTATTTTATTTTTTATTCTGTGCTTCAATTATTTTTTAGGTTGTATTTGATATGGACTCTTTCTTTTAATTTGGATTGTTATAATCTGGAGCCACTACGATCAGTGGTGTGGATCTTTTTTTTCTTTAATTAATATGGAAATTTCTACCATTTGAGATTTAACGTGGTGGCTTCTTTTGCCTTTGTTTTAATAGTATAATAGATTAAACACTAGTACGTAGATATATGATAGGATTTATATAGTATCTCAAGAATGCTGATACATGCATGTGTGCATGGGGATTGACCAAGAGGAGCAAAGCGAACTAATAGCGCAATAAGGTGGCTCTCCGGTGCCAAAAGCTGTGAAGTAGCTGAATTTTCTTCTGCCGGCGGAGTGGGAACTGCAGGTGTTAATTAAGTTGCCCCTGCAGCTTTGTAACGGAGAAAATTTCTCAGCTTCACAGGCTAATTAAAACCGGTAATTTGGAACGTACTATAGCATTTTATGAGACAAAGCAATGAGAGGCTGATTAATTGTTAGTTGACATATATATATTGATCGTTCGGTTACTGTTATCAAATCATATCTATAAATTTCTTGATTACTTTTATGCATGCACATCCATTAATTTTCGTTGTCCACGTATATTGATGCTTAATTTCTTCAAGTTTTCACACGTTACAAATATACACGACATACAAAATCCCAAACGGTTTTGATATTTGTAAATTGCCTGAGTTTTTGTTAACTCTTAAGTCTATTTTGTCCTGGCAGTTAGATTAGCTCTGATACGTGCGTCTGTCTATATACATGTGTGTGTATATACGACTGATTCAAAAATATTTACATTTAAGAAAGAATAAGTCATCGTATTCCAAAATAAAATATGAAAAGACATGCTTCGTCATGAAATGCAGCGCGTGCAGAAAATAGAGTTAGCTAGTATAACTTATTCACCGACAAAGCATGCCGGATCTAGTTACTCTCGCTTAAGCCACCATGAGAATCAACTAGCCAGTAGAGTTAAGTTGCATTGTAGAAATATAGAGCAAGTCCTTTAATTAAGTGGATTTTGCTATTAGTGTTATGTTTTCCAGCATTGATCAACGCTAAATTATATCCACTACAAGATATGCAACTTCACCTGACGGGTAGAAACAAATAGCCAACTAAAAACTCCCAGGGATTACTAAGTGACCGACGATTTTTTTTTATTGTACCTAGAGTTCTACCAAACTAAACTCCCGGCGATTACAAGATATGCAGCATTTGGCTTAAGTATTAGGCGTACCAACCGCCAGGCAACACGCATGCACTTGCTCGTATTCATAAATTTCGTCTTTTTCTGAACTTTTGACTTTTTGTTGAGTTTTTTTGCCGGTTCTTTTTTTCCGTATTTGTTTGTACTATACGTAATGGGCTAACATATTTTTTTTTAATATTTTTAAATTTAATTATGCTAAATAAGCCTCTGCCAGCTACAGTGTTTTTTTCAGTCAGCCAGCTACAGTGTTTTCAGCCATAAGCCATGAGCTTTTAAGCCCAACTGATCACCACCTAAATTTGTTTTAGTTGCTACTGCTAATTGCTACAGGCAATATATGTAGGCATGCACTTAATTAAGGACGAAAGGAAGAGACGATTTGGTACTACTACTTTTCATTTGTTAGTACATCAGTCAGGCTAGCTAGCCAGCGTATATACGTGGAGCATGCAGTACAAGTTTGGCCTCTCTAATGTGGTGCACCACGCGTTGTGGCGCGGTAGCTAGCTAGCAAAAATTTCAACATTCTTCGCCGAGGCGTATGTGCAGAAGTCCAATTGAGAAAACGACGGATGCACGCGCAGCTAGCGATCGTCATCAGACACAAACAAAATCAAAGGTTAATTCGGACAAGGATCTCACCAAGCTCTTACCTAGATGAAGTGAACGCACCAGCCGGGAATAATTATGGCACAGGTAAGATTTATCAGATGCTTTTCTTCTCCACATTTCTAAAGCCCTCTGCGTGGGGTAGTTAAGGTAATGAACTTTTTCGACCAAGTTTATGGCTCCCTGGAACGCAGCAAGGTCACACCTAGCTTTTATGGTGACGGAGGTAGAAAATTTATATTGGGTGTACACTATTGATGCTTAAAGATTGGATAAAAGATAATTGTTAAGCGATTATCGGTTGACCAAATGATAGTGCGGGTTAAACTATGCATATTTAATGTTACTATATAATTAGTTGAGCTTTCTTTCTAATTAATTGGCTACTTTATGTATTTAATTGTGAAACTAACTTATTTTATGGTGTAATAACAATAAAAAATAAAAATATTGATAAAAATATGTTACATATGTGTGAACATATTATTACAAATGTATATCTATTTCTCCATTTATTATTCGTACGCCAGGCTCCTCATGTCCTCACGTATCCTACCACTTGAGAAATACATATGGTTTTTAGTACATCTACATTTAGTAGGCTAGTATTGGCACCTATTTATATCACTTATGGCTTTAAAATTTATAAGTAAAATGTCTCGTATAGATAGATACTCGATGTTAGTTTTGAATCATTGCACTCATCATGATGGTTGCAACGATGCAATCAGATAGAGAATCAGGTCGATACTTTATTTTCTAGTTAGAAACTAAAGATTTTTCTAAGACCTAAATAAAATAAGTACTTTTATGTCATTCACATGCTATCATATAGGTAGAGGAGAAAAACATATATGTGACTGTCTATAAAATCTAGGTAGAGGGCATAAAATACAATTTACATCTAATTCTCTCAAGTACTAGTAAATTGGAACTGTTAGAGTTGTAATCTTGTTTTTCAACTTAGAAACTATGGTCGGTAGTCATGGTCATGTACAAGTGGTCAGAGTCGTGTACGAGTTTGGTCGTGGTCGCATACGAGTCCACTTCATAGTCGTAGCCGAGTTTGAGTCGAAGTCATAGAGCAGGGTATAAAAGACAGAGCCATGTAACCGAGAGAGCGGGGTGAGAGAAGCCACTGCGATTGGTGTGATCGAGAGGCAAGAGAGAGAGAACGATAAGGGTGATCGTAGCAATCAGTGTTATCGAGAGCAAGAAATAAAGAAGAGAAGAGCGGTTTGGCTCTGGGAAAACTATCGAGTTCATTGTGTTCTCAGACATGGTCGTAAACGACTTATGACCACGACGAGCAAGGGATTGCGGACGTGGTCGTAAAGGAGTTACAATCACAATGATAGAGCGGAGGCGTGCGCAGGAGCAACAGACATGGTCGTAAGGAGTTACGACCACGGTGACGAGCGGAGGTGTCCGCAGGTGTTGAAGACGTAGTCATAAAGGGGTTATGACCATGGTCGTGGAGCAGAAGCTGTGGTTGTAGAGCATTACAACTACAGAAGTCGACAGAGCCTTTGACGTGGTCTATAGAATCACTATGTGGTCATAAGGAGCTACGATTATGGTGATCGACCGTGGTCAAAGGGAGTGCAGTGCAGAGGCAGTGAACATGGTAGTAACTTCAGCTGAAGTTTACGACTACGTGGTCGGAGCAGCGAGGCGTGATCGGAGAGATCACAATGTGGTCGTAACGGCTATTAGCGTGGTCAGAGAACCAGCAGAGCGGTCGTAGCGACACAGGAGGTGGTTGTAGCCTCTTGAACGTGGTCGTACGGCTACAGGAGGTGGTCATAGCGGCTAGAAGGTGGTCGTAAGGTTCTGAGAGCAATCGTAAAGGCTGTAACAAGTGGTATCAGAGCATGGGTGATAAGGCAAAGGCTCAGAGTGGGCTAATCTCCCTTCAGTACCCTCTCCTGACGATCGACAACTACCTAGTGTGGGCAATGAAGATGAAGGCAAACATGTGCACCCAGAGAGTTTGGGGCGCAGTCGATCCGAAGGGGAAGGACAAGGAGGTGGACGCCAAGGTGGATCAGGTGGCTTTGGCCGTTATCTACTAGGCGGTGCTAGATGTGATGATGCATCAGCTCATTAGCAAGGAGATGGCACGGGAAGCATGGGAGGTGCTTTAGATGATGCACAAAAGAGTTGATTATGTCAAGGAGGTGCGGCTCCAGAATTTGTGGAGCGAGTTCGAGAACATGAAGATGGGAGAGACCCAGTCGGTGGATGAGTTTGCCGGCAAGCTGAGTTCGTTGTACAATCAGATTAACTCTCTTGGCGACAAGATGGAGGAATCTGTGGTAGTGAAGAAGTACCTGCACATACTTCTATAGAAGTACATACCTGTTGTCACAACACTTATGTACTCCCCCGATCTGGACAAGAAGAAGATAGAGGAGATCACCGGCTCTCTCAAGGCACATGAGGAGTTACTGAAGGGATTTCGGTTGGGCAAAGAGCAGGGATCTTATAACGAGCAAGTGTTACTAGTAAGGGGAGACCCAAGGGACGATCGTGGCTCATCAAACAACCGCGGGAGGTGGCGCGGTCGAGGAGGCTAGAGTGGCCGAGGCGGCAGGGGTGGCCGTGGAGACAAGGCTGGGCAAGGCGGTGGTGAGAAATCCCATGATACGTCATATGTCAAGTGCTTTGAATGTGGTGAATACGGGCACAACATGATAAGATACCACGAAAATAAAAAGTGCTTCAACTGTAATGAGCTTGGGCACTTTGCTTTGGATTGCAAGAGCAAGAAGAAGGACGGGGAGGTGGACCTTGCCAAAGATGAAGAAGAAGATGATGGAGAGCAAGTACTTCTCTCCTCATATGTTGAAAAAGAGTTGGTCATGGTGGAACTGAATAAGTAGAATGTAGTTCCAAAACTACGCACGAAGGAAGAAAGCCATGATCACACAGATCAATGGTACTTAGATAATGGAGCAAGCAATCACATGATGAGAGATCGCTCCATGTTCCACAAGCTCGACGAGAAGGTTTGGGGCAAGGTTAAGTTTGGCAACGGCTCCACGGTGGAGATAAAGGGCAAAGGGATGATGATGTTGCAATGCAAGAACGAAGATAAGAAGTTGTTGACAGGAATTTATTATATACCAAGTCTATGTAATAACATACTTAGTCTTGGGTAGATGACAGAGAGAGGGTGCAAGGTGGTGATGTAGGATGAGTTCTTGCGAGTATATGAAAAGAATAGAGATTTGTTAATGAAGGTGAAGAGATCTCTAAGTCAGTTGTACAAGATTCCTTTGAAAACTTGTAAACAGGTTTGGGTGGAGAGAGGCACAGATGGATGAGGTGCAGAGGTAGCACGAGGCAAGCCTGGCGCACATGGAGTCGACACGAGTAGGGAGACCGAGTCGACGAAGAAGCAAGATGGGGCAGAAGGCACAAGAGTGCATGCAGTCATAACAAGGAGCGACCTCGGAGGAGCATGCAGCGAGCATGCATTGGTCATAGCGAGCAGCGCAGGAGGTGCACACAAGCATGCAGCTGAGTCCGGACAAGCGCATGCAGGCGAAGAGAAGTGAAACGATGGCTTGGATGGTCAGCTCAGACCACATGCAGCAAGCATGGTCATAGCGAGTAGGGGCTCGAGAGTAGCTCTCACGCGTGCAGCAGAAGGCAGTCGTAAACTTGGAGCGTGGGTCCTAAGGTGGCGGGATGAAGCACAGCATAGAGGGTAGTGGTTGAAAGCAAGAACACACGATAGAGAAAGAGTTGGTGCTGGTGGAGGAAGCGTGAGCATGTGCTGCAGGTGGAAGACGACCAGACATATGGCTATGGGAGCAGGTGCTCCAACCCAAGCAAGCATGCAAGGAAGAAGCAGCAGCAGCAAGAGAGGAGATTGGCATGATCAAGAAGGAAAATCAAGATTAAGAAGGTGATTGTTAGAGTTGTAGTTTTGTTTTTCAGGTGAGTCACTGGAAGGCCTCATCTCACTCCCATTTTCCTCCACCCTGAACAAAGCCACCCAACCAGTGAGGGCATTCCTTCCCCCATCTCCTTCCTCTCTGCCAAGACAGAGAATAGATAGAGCTCATCCACAAAGCTAGCCAAGAGAAAACACCAAGCCGAGCTCAACCCCATCACCACCACCCAAGCTCCTTGCCAGCCATACCCAAGCAATGAGGAAGACGAAGCCCGGAGGAGAAGAACTAAGGAAGAAGGGGAAGACGATGGGGAGGAGCAAGGGGACAACGATGACTCCGAAGGCGCAAGACTTCCGACGACCGTTGACACCATGCCAAGTCATCGTCCACCCCTAGCCTTTTTTTAGCCGACATTAAGTAAGCCTCCATTCCTCCCAATGCATCGACGACGAGCCTATAGCATCGCCGTATGCCCTTGGATGGCAGTGCATGCTCCCCAGCACATGCACTCCACCAAGTCCCGTCACAGTGGCCACCTTGAGCCTTCCCAGCCATGTGTTCTTAAGACTAGAGCAAGGCAAATGTAGTAGCTAAATCAAATGCACACAAGTAAACGTGGGAGAGTGAATCAATAATGCCCCTAGGGCTAATGGTGATGGCGGTTGGAGGCGTAATGGCTGGAGGTTAGCGTCTAGGACAGCGAGTCCCTGGCCGGCACACCCTAGGGTGCCAAGGCGATGGCATCACATCGAAGGTGGGGCAGCCAGTGATGAAGGAGGCACTAGGCTCCTGGCTGGCTGCGTGTTGTGGTTGGTGAGCCCAAGGGAGGGGCCGAGTTGGGGAGGCGCCAGAGGTCGGGGGAAAGGAGCGGCAGAGGGAGGTCGCGGTGAGCCTGGGGGACCACCTAAAGAGATGCCAGAGAGAGAGAGAAGTCGAGGGAGAGAGGAAGAGGAGGCGCAGCTCGAGGGGGAGGGGGAGGGGGAGGGAGGGAATGGCAGAGAACCCACAACCGGCGACCGAAGGTCGGAGGTGTGGGGAACACCCCGACCCCAGATCCAACCCGAGCAGAGAGTGTGAGGAGGGTAAGGCCGGTTCGGCCGAATCAGATGAAGGGGAGAGAGAAAGAAAAGAGAAAGAGAGAGGAAGAGAAAAGAGAGAAAAGAAAAGGGGAGAAAAAGAAAAGAAAAATGGGGGTTTGGTACCTACACGATGGGTCCTTAACCCCGAGTGTTTTATGCCAGAGTCGGGTTATGTGCGTAGAGTTGTCGTTGCTCGTTTAAACACTAGTTTCGATATGATGTATTGAGTCGGGTTGACGTTGTACATATGGAGGTCCTAGGTCGGAGCTGTCCATGCATCGTCCCCGAGGCTAACTAGGCAAGTGCATGGTAAAGCGGTAAATTCAAGTAATGTTTGCTGATAGATAAATGATGGTGCATTGCTTACCATGTTATGGTAGGTTTACTATTTCTGGATGTATGATGAGGAATGGTGAATAACGATTGTTGGGACATGACTTGTTGATATGTATAAAAGGAGAGGTTGCATTGCATGCATGTCATGAGAAGAGATAGTTTTGTAGGCACTCCATGGGAGATAGTTCTGTGGGCACTCCACGGGAGTGGGGACTGAGGTCTCCGTATGTAATAACGGGCTATTGAGGTCCCCGTATGAAAAAGGACGGGTTTGTGATCCTCGCATTGAAATAAGGTGGGCTTGTGTGAGCATCGACGGGTGCTCGCTCTGCTATACCGGTATAGGCTAAAGAGATAAGAGAGAAGTGCATGTGCATATGCAATTGCATTATGACAGAGAACAGGTGCAAAATGCATAATGAGTGGTTGATGAGAAATTAGGGAAATTAAAGGGAATAAGTGGTTATTGAGTCTGTGAGGGTTATGGACTGATACGTGAACCTATTATTTACTGTTTTATTTTGTATTTGCTGAGTCTTTGATTTACCCTTGCTTTGTTGTTTTTTTAGGTGACCGTTGAGGACTTCATGCACAGATGAAAGTAGCATATGAATAACTTCATGTACTAGCAGCACTTCGCATATTAGCTTATGTAGCATGTTTAAACTTCTCTAGTATGCTAAAATAGTTACTTTAAATGATATGTTGTATGGTCACAACTTTATAAATAAAGTAGTGTTTGCTTAATTCGGTTAGCACTTGAAAGAAAAAAGGAGTAATGTTATGTAATGATGGTACCATCGATAGGGTGTTACAGCGTATACTGGGTATGATTGCACGGGACCACGACGTCAGCGATATGTAGAGACCACCTATGCCCATCAATCCCTATGTGCGGTGTGTAGTTGTGTACTCGGCCGCTTAGGATAAGGTTGCATATATAGGTACGCGGATGCATGTGTATCTCTCTGTACGCGCACAGTGTGTGCGAAGCTAAACATGGGTTTGAACACCGCCGCCGACGCGTTGGCAAACGATCGAGATCGAGGAAGGTGTGACCGGTGAAATCTCGCCTGGCCGCGCGCGCGTACATACCGTATGTGTTACGTGATTTGCTGAGTTCGACACGGCTTTTGCTTTTAGTATATGTATAGTAATTAATTTTTAGATGATATATTTTTAAGGTAGATCTATAAATTGATTATAGTAAATACTATATTAATTTCAGCTGTAATATTTAAAATCATATATAACTATCTCTTTTCGTATTCTCTCACGAACAACCAAATTTTAAAAATTATAACCCAAAATCTAAAACTCGGCCAGCTGATGGGTTACGTTGTTTGCATCCGCAAGCAACATTCGTAGCAAGGCCCCACGCACGATAGTTTGGATGCTAATTAATCATGCACAGCACAGCAACGACGTTTCTCATGAGAGCAGCAGCTAAATATGACGCAGCAGTTCAAGATAAGACTACAAGTTAAGCCGTACAAAACCCCTTGAATTAAATTAATTTGGATTTATATGATGGTAATAAAGATCAGGGGACATATATAAACGTTTTATTTTGGTTAGATATATATACTTTGATGTAGACCGTTTGACCGCTTGATTGGAGATCCATCTGGATCCAAAGAACTCGTGCGTACGTACGTATGGTGCAGGGATACGTACGATTTGGGCACGACACTACTGTACTATATGTTGTAAGTTGAGTATCAGATTACCACGAGTAAAGGATGGTTTACGCCTCAAATTAAAAATTAAGTAGTTCTAGTAGTAGGATGCTTTGCTTGCAGGGTCAGGGTGCACTCGCAATCCTTGTCTAGCTAGGTTTGATGCGAGCGTATTTCATGTCAATCACGCTCGCAGTCGCAGGTGGAATGATTAAAGAGGGAGATAAGAACAACTTTAACTAAAGCAATTGAGACAAGGCTAGCAAAGCATGCCGGGGGCGTTTCGTTTTCACATTTAAACAAGTTATCCAGTTAAACGAAAATATTTCATGTGCTAACAGATCCTTCTAAAAGAACTCGCGGCCTCTTCGCTTCACATTTGGTGTCTGTTGATGCAGGGAAAGGGGTGCATCACATTCACATCTACATATTTTGGCTATATCGTTATCCAGATCTGTACGTCCTATGGTTCGAATCTCATACATTTTCTTGTCTGTTCTGCATTCTGCAGCAGCGAAGGCAAAGCCATGCGCTTGGATCACCCTGCCTGTCCATCTGTTGGACCGAAATGGCGACAGAGGGGGGTGAATGTCGATCAATTAAAATTTCAACCCTTCAAAGTACCCACTGGAAATCTCCTCTTCGATAGATATGGAAGCTAAGAGAGGAGAATCCAAATGCCTAATGAAGTTCTAAAACTCAGAGAAGGAGGCAAGAACCAAAAGCACAAGGAGAGCAACCATTAGCACTACAACTAATCCAGATGGGAGAGCAAAGATCTAAAATATTACTAATGAAATCAAGAAGGTCCACCACAGCATGAAGAACCAAGCCCTTAAAGAAACGAGCACTGAAATCAGCACTACAGGGGCCGGCCGGTCTGAATTTTGAGCAGCAGTGACCCGAGGCAAAATTTGCATATGCTGATTTTTCAGACTTTTGTCAAGAACCAGAAAACTGTGGAAATGATCCCTTCCTTTTTGCCCTAGGACATCAGAGACTTAATCTACTCATCATAGAGGCTCCAATTACCACAGAGAATCAACACAAATTCATAAATTACAGAAAATTGGCCAAGACCAGAACATGTCTGTAAATTCCATCAAGACCAAGTTTCTCCTCAATCCTTGATTATTTGATCATGAGCTCTTGCAGTCATGTTAGCAATAGCAAAATAGCTCTTCAGATCAAATATCAACTCATCTCATGAAGGGAAAATCAAAGGACACCCAAAACCCTAGAAATGACTGAAATTTCAGAGAGGAGCACACAAACTCAAATTACTCCATGATCTTGAGTCCATTGCACAAGAGACTTTGGGAGAATATTAGCAATAGCAAATGGAGTCTATGAGCCAAGTTTCAAGTCATTTCACCAAGGGAATCACAAGACTCCAAACTCCCCTGTTATCAAAACCCTAGAATTGCAAAACAGAGCAAATAAGCAAAATGGAATCTTTGATTTTTCTTCATTGAACTCTAGGGAACAAGCTGACCAAGCGGTCTAGAAATATCATCCCATCATAGAGTAATCCATCTTGCTTCCTCTTGCTCAAGGAATCAGCTCAAAACACAAAATGAATAAAATAAGCAGAGAGCAACAAGAACTGAGAGACAAACTGAAACACACAAGAACTCAAAGGAAATCCATTATTGAGAGATGGATGATTACAAATGGGTGTTCTACATCCCCATGGATGCTTGCTTACAGAGGGATGCTTACACTACATGCTTCTTTCACAGAGAAGACTCACACGAGAACACTCACAACTTAGCTCATATCCTTGCTGAAGCTCACTCTCTAGAACATATTCAAGCATACACTACAGACTACTCCCTTGCCTGAATGGATACCCTGAACGCTTGAGTGGATACCTTGCCACTGCCTTCTCCTCTCCATTTGAAGGCCAAAGGCTCACCCCAAACTAGCAAATCAAGAAGTGGCATACAATGCCCACTCCACCACCTCACACACCATATGAGGCAATTAGTCAACACTCTTTTGGAGGAAACAACCAGCCACCTCCTTCCAAATGCTTGAGTCAAATTACCAATTTGCCCTCAAGCACCTTCTCGAAGCTTCCGCGTCCGGTACCTTGACCGCGTGGACCTCGACTCCTCCCTGAGCCTAGTCCGGTCCGTTCCGTCACGTACGACCGCAACCGACATCCAACCGTTCTGGACCTCCGACTCATCCCTGAGCCTAGTCCCGGTTCTCCGTCGTTTCGTCGTGTCCGTCACCGGTAGCTCCGCTCGGTTCCTCGTCCCGACTCGCAACCACCTCACCAAAGATCGATCATCTTCGGCATCACCGACCGCCGGACCTCAACACCTCCCGTGTCTAGTCCGGTCCTCCTCGCCTCACCATGACCTAGCTCAAGTCTTGCGGTCACACGCACAAGCAAACCGTCACATAGCACCGCACGAAACAAACATAATCCATAATAGCGCAAGTAAAGGAACTCAACCCTAGAATACCTAAACAAACTCAACCTCACTAAACCAACGTCAATTACTCATCACCAACATGGGGATACCTCCACATGGTCTCTCAATCTCCCTTTGATGAGTATATTGACAAACACCAAAAGCATAAGAATTGAGTTTGTTTACAAGTCAAGCTTGGTCCAAAGAAAGGAAGTGATGCAAATAACCAAGATGACACAAGGAGCAAAAGAAAGAGGAAGTTTTCCTCAAGGCTCCCAAAATGGGCTTTTTCAACTATTCTCCCCTTTTGGCAATAAAGACATCAAGCTACTTGGAGGAAAAGAAAACATGATGTGACTGAATTTTATTCAATACTAAGCCACTAGAGCCATGAAGATTATCCAAATTGACCATTTAGTATTACACCAAGCCATGACTCAAATGAATGCTATCAAGATCATAACAAAATATGCATAATCAAGCCAAGCCACATAAGTAACAATCTGAGATTTAGATGAATTTCTTAACATGTCAAGCCATGCAAGATCAAAGTCTAGCTAAAGGTATCCAAAGATGATGCAAGCCATGTCAATAATCTAAGTGGAACCAAGAAGCTAGAATTGAGCCATTTAATAGTGCTACAAGTTCAGGAATTAATCATTAAGTACTTGGTTCTTTTGGAAGTTAAGCAAATTTGGCACAATTGACATTTTCTTTTGAAACTCATAGTCGTTTCCAACCAAAATTTTGTCATGTGCTAGATCTCAAGCCTTATGCGACCATTCCAAGCGAGAAGCTTAAGGAGATGATCTTGGTCATCCAAAACTCCCCCTGAGTTCATGCCGAGTGTAATGGCAAGCAGTCTTATGAGAAAGAATTGGTGAGATCAGTTTTTTCGCACATAAAAAGATCTTTTTGCTTTTAAACAATTGTACTAGCTCATGAATTATCCAAAAACTATCATAGCTCAATCTAAAGCTCAATTTAAGGATTCAAAGCTCAACTTAGCCTATTTGACATGACATGAATCATAAGAGGATAACTAAAGACAGACTAATTTCAAGAAGTAACATGACATGTCTTAATTCAAGTTGTGCAATTTTTTTTAATTAACTCATCATGGCAAAGGCTTGACGACACATGTAAAGTCATGATAAATCTAGCAAATGAAGCATAAATCATGGCACGATGTAAAGCATTGTACTTATATCAACTAAGGATAATAATCAAGGCTCCATGCAATTACTATGCAAAATGCTAGAAATGCAGAAAATTCAACTCCTCCTCAACATTAGATGCACTTTTAGTTCAAGTTGAGTTATGTCAATGTTAAGCTCCAGAAGCTCCCAAATGAACTCCCCGAACTAAAGCTATAAAATGAGAAGTGGCAAAGAAATCAAACAAGGTAGTCCTTAAAGCATAGACAAGATATAGAGGATGCTATGGCTCGATGACTCTCATCTACCCCATATGACTCTAGGACTATCGGGCCAGGTAATCTAGCACACTAAGGAGCAAACACGTACCCTGTCTACCCAAGGGTGGCCCGACCCTTGCTAGAACCTAAAAGTAGTGAGTAGGCTCAACCTAGTGAAGTAGGAGAAGCGGCTAACAGAGAAGAACCCTAGATCACAAGATGAGAGGAAGAAATCTAAACCACTAGACAAGAGAGAAACACTCTAATCTATGCTGAGAGAACTAACCCAAATGCAACCCGAATGAAATGCAAGCAAAATGAGAACAGGAGCATAATATATATGATAGAGCAATAAAGCACAGAAACTCCCCCTCACTACAGTCCATGAGGACAAACCACCCCAAGCTCTCCCCGCAAGACTGAAAACCTAGAGCTATCCAAAGGCTTGGTAAAGATATCAGCCAACTGGTGCTCACTCTCCACAAACTGGAGCACTATGTCACCCTTCTCCACATGGTCTCTAAGGAAGTGATATCGAATGTCTATATGCTTGGTCCGGAATGCTTGCCTGGGTTCTTAGCAATGTTAATAGCACTAGTGTTATCACAAAAGAGTGGAACATCGTCTATAACTAACCCAAAGTCCCGCAGGTCGAAGCCATCCAAAGTATCTGCCGCAAAGAATCGGTGCGCGCAACATACTCGACCTCTGCGGTGGATGTGCAACAGGATCGCTTCCTAGAAGACCAAGAGACAAGAGAAGTGCCAATGAATTGGCGGTGCGAAGTGCTCTTCCTATCTATCCTACACCGCAAAGTCTGCGCCCGAGAAGGCTCTAAGGAGAGACAGAAGAGGAGGAGTACCGATACCATAGTCAATGGTAGCTCAAGGTACAGAAGAATGCGCTTCACCGCTGGCGGTGAGATACGCGAGGAGAAGCTCAAACCGGGCACAAAGACACAGAAAAGTGTATGTCCGGTCTCGAGGCGATGAGGTATAAGAGGAGCCGATCATACTCTGTACTCTTTCGATCAAGCGGCTCACCATCCTCATCCGGGTCAAGTGAAGTCAGAGAAGCCATGGGTGTTGACACAGCTTACCATCACTCATGTCAAAGCGTCTCGGGAGATCACGAGTGTACTTGCCCCGATGCAAGAAAGTACCCTCCCGAGTGCGCTTGATCGGAAGCCAAGGAAGAAACTTAGCTCGCCCATCATGCTCATCTCAAACTCCGAGCTCATGACATCGGAAAGCGGGAACGAGCATGCGAGGAGCCGCCAAAGATGATGTCATCCACATAGATCCGGACGAGCAGAAGATCTCGTGCCATGCCGCGAATGAACAAGGTCTTGTCTACTTTACCCATCTCAAAACCATGACTCAACAAGTAGAACTTAAGCCTCTCATACCAAGCTCTAGGAGCCTGCTTAAGTCCATACAAAGCTTTGGAAAGCTTGAAAACATGGTTTGGGTATTTGGGGTTTTCAAAACCGGAGGTGTCTCACATAGACTTCTTCCTCAATGAATCCATTAAGGAAGGCACTCTTGACGTCCATCCGGTAAAGCTTGAAACCCTTAGAAGCCGCAAAGCAAGGAGATTCTAATGGCCTCAAGTCTAGCTACGAAGCAAAGGTCTCTCGAAATCAAGACCCTCAACCTGAGAGAACCCCTGCGCTACCAGTCTAGCCTTGTTTCGAATAACCACTCCATCCTCGCTCTGCTTGTTCTTGAACACCCACTTAGTCCCAATGATATTGTGACCTCGTGGGGGCTCGACAAGCGACCAGACCTTGTTTCTCTCGAAATTCTCTAGCTCCTCATGCATGGCATTGACCCAAGACTCATCAGATAGAGCATGACAAACGTCCTTGGGCTCAAAGGAGGCGACAAAGGCGAGAATGGAAACAGAATTGAGATATGCAGATTTTGAACGAGTGACTCGCTCAAAGAGGTCTCCAATAATCTGCTCGGAAGGATGCCTTTTCGGATATGTCGGGAGGCTCGGATGAGAAGAAGAAGTGGCCTCTACCTCATGAGTGAAGAGGTAGGAACAGAGCCACTAGCTCCTGAGGAAGCAGAAGGCATGGGCTGATCTCCTTGAGGTGCGGTGGAAGAAGGCACCTCTGGGGGTGGAGGATGAGGGACTGGATCGGGTAGACAGCCCTCATCTCCATCGTCCTCATCATCCACGAAGATGGTCTCGGATCGCTCTAAAGAACTCGAGATATCAGGCCTAGTCCCTGGTGGCCTCGTCGAAAGTCACCTCACAGGTCTCTACCATTTTGCTAGACTCGCAGTTCCAGACCCTATAAGCCCGCGAAGAAGGCGAGTAACCTAAAAAGATCCCATCACAAGAACGTGACTCGAACTTATCTAGGTTCCCGGACTTCAAGATAAAGCACTTGCATCCAAACACACGAAAATGCGAGACGCTGGGCTTTCGCCCATATCTCAACTCATAAGAAGTGCGATGCAAGTGTGCCCTGAGAAAAACTCGATTTGAAACATGGCACGCGGTGGCTATAGCCTCACCCAAAACTTCCTCGGTGTAGAGTACTCATCAAGCATCGTCCGGCCATCTCAACAGGTGCGGTTCTTCCTCTCCACAACGCCATTCTCTGGCGAGGGACGTATGGAGAAGAGAACGGTGCTCTACACCGGTCTCATCGCAAAACCTCTCAAAGTAGGAATTCTTGAACTCTGTGCCATTGTCACTGCGGATCGCTCGCAAGGCACCCGGGAGCTCAACAGAAAGCCTACTAAACAAACCCCGAAAATGGGTATACGTCTCATCCTTCGAGGCCAAGAAAAACACCCAAGAATACCTCGAGAAGTCATCGACCACGACAAGGACATACCACTTCCCTCCGTGTCGCACTCGGAGCCGCCCAATGTTGTCCATATGGAGCAGCTGTCCCGGTGCATCGGTCATGGTCATAGAGACCGGAGGATGTGAAGCAGCAACCATCTTGCCGTGCCGGCATGGAGCACAAACCAGATCTTTGACCATCTTGAGTTTCGGCAAACCACGAATGAGATCGTGGCTGCTAACTCGGGTCAAATGGTCAAATCCAATATGACCAAGTCTCCTATGCCAGAAAGAAAGGTCACGGGACTCAGAAGCAACTAAACACCTGAGAGGATCACCAGAAGATTCAACAAAATCAGCACGAAAAATCCTCCCATAACGAGAAATCCATAAACCGGACTATCAGAAGAATCAAGAATTTTACAATTGTTTTCTTGAAGCTCACCTCATAACCGTCATCGGTAAGCTGAGAAACCGAAAGCAAATTATACTGCAGCTTACTAACCAAAGCAACATCTCTCAAAAGAAATGAATCATTAACCCTCACAGTACCTTTGGCGATGACGCGCCCAGATGAAGCATCTCCGAAGGTGATCGTCTCATCACCTGGAGCACGGGCTAAGGAAGAGAACCAACGGGAGTCTCCGGTCATGTGTCGTGAACACCCGGAGTCTACAAGCCAAATCTCTCCCTTCCCAGCCCGGCGAACCTGAGTCAAGCAGAGAGTAAAGTCTCAGTACTGGGGTAAATCAAGAGTGATTTTGGCACCCAATACTGAACAACACGTCGAGCAGATGAAGTAGTCAAGCACGACTGACCTCTATCTACCCTACGCTCTCTGTGACTCAAAGAAGCAGATGGTCCATGAGCAGACCTGAAGCTGTTGTTAGGTCCGACTGCTACGGGAAAGCAAGTCGGAGTACCAACAACACGCCGATCACGCCGCGGGTAGCTGTCTCGAAGGGGTAAACGAGATGTACCCTCAGGACGGCGGAAGTCATGATCAAGAGCAGCGTGAGGACGAAGACCAGAAGACTCAGAAAAACCAAGTCCTCGATGCTGCCCAAACCCATCAACAGCAGATAGCCTAGACCTCGTGCTGGTCCTAGGTGCACTCAGGGTCTGGGGCTGACCTTGAATACGCCTAAGTGCCTCAGCACGGTCTCTACGCGCAATCTTGGCGCACCTGAAGCATCGATCGACCGTATGTCCATCCTTCTGACAGAAGGTGCAGTGATACTTCACCTTCTGAGAGGTGGAAGTAGCACGAGAAGACTTCGCTTCGAGAGGCGAGCGGCAGTGGAATCACCTTGCATCGATATCCCTTGGACAAAGCCCGCTGATTTGAATTTGACCTCATCAGACCTGGGCTCAACCTCGATCACACCTCCTACTATGGGTCTGAGAATAGCAGGAGGATGCTTCCTCATGTCCTCATAAAAATCATATCCTAGACCTTGATTAAATCTGCAAATTTTAGACTGGTCTAGAATAAGATTAATCTTCTTCTTGCCTCCTACAAACCTCTCGAGAGTGTTCATAAGATCGACACTCCCAAAGAGAGAGGTGCAAGAAGAGCGAGGAGAAGAGGGAACAGCAGAGGGTAAGGGAGCGAAGAAGAACCAACGAGAGAGGAAAGAATGGCTTGTGCACGCACAACCGACTCGATGGGACAGTCCTACTACTAGCAAAGTTGGCTCACGTCGCTAGACGTCTCTACCTTACCCGGGCTTCTCCCACACCAAAGCAATCACATCACAATCGGTTGATGGCTTCACTAGTTGATCCTTAGTTAGCTTCACGCATTTTTCATTCAAAGCAACGAGTTCAAGTTTTAGTTTATCACAACTAATGCATGGTGAGCTAACAGGTCCTTAGTCGCAAATGGCGAGCCATTTTCTTATTAGTGTCAATCATTTCTTGAAATCGCTTGGAAAGCGATTCAAGTTCAGCGATTAATTTAGGACAGTTCGAACATGAAGCGGATGGCTCAAGCAACCAAGAATACAACTCGGATATCTTATGATCTGCCCGCTTTAGGTTCATTTTCAAATTATTGCAATTTTTACAAGACTCGGGCAGATCAAGGAGCATGGCATAAGGTCCTCCAGAAGAATGTCCTTATCCTCACATGAGGTGGGAGAAGTAGTCTCATCGGTAGTAAGTAGGGTAATGACCATCCTACTCAACTCTAACTCAGCAAGTAGACTATCATTCTTCACCTTAACAAAGATCAAGCTCAAAGGACACACTATCATGCGAGGTCCTTAATTTCTCCAAATCAACCAACAAAGCGAGCATGTATCACAATTATCACTAGGAGGATCGGATGTAAGAGCAATAATCTCCAGTGACAATCTATCTACTTCCTTCTCCAACTCAGTACACCTAGCCCTAGCTCTAGCATGAAAACCACCTAGCTTAAGAAAAGCTTGATTGAGCTGGTCGTAGGAAGGGCATACCTCGTCCGAAGTCGAGATGCAGTTCATTGTCGCTCGATTCGCCCTCGAGGCCATGAAGCACATGCCATCAAGTCCTCGCCATCCTTGGGATCTTGCTCGTCCTTCCCATCGTCGTCACTCCACCCCTCCACTTCGCCGAGATCGAGGTCGCCGAAGGCGGTGAGGACGCGATGGAAGAGCTTCTTGGCTTTGCCAAGGTTGCGGAACTTCTTCTCTTTGCTCGGTGCTTCTTGAAACGGTTCTTGTCGGCGTGAGACGTTCTTGCTCGAACCGCGGAGTCGTTCTTGCCCTCCAACTTGGGGCGGTTGCCCGAATGTGGTTGGGGCCACCACACTCGAAGCAAATCACGGGTCCTTGTCTCTTTCGTCCCTCCTCCTCTTGTAAGCATGAGAAAACTTCCGAGCTAGTAGGGCGATTGCTCATCCTCAAGCTGCTCTAAGCGATCATCGATTCGTCACGAGAGCGGCGAGGAGAAACCACAAAGCGAATCAGAAGAAGACCCATAAGCTGAACTGGGATCAGTGACTAGAGCCATCGACTGTGACTTCAACTTGCGAGAGACAATGTCAATCTCGTGAGTCTTGAGACGCGAGTACAGCGCATCAAGAGTCAAAGTCGAGAGGTCCGTGGTGTCCTTGATGGTCGTCACTTTCATCTCCCAAACACGAAGGTCGAGCGCAGCAAGCATCTGACGAGCGTTGTCCGAGTCGGGGTATGTGAGACCGACCGCTCGGAGATTGCTCAAGATCTTGTGAAAACGCGCAAAACACTCATCCAAAGACTCACCAGCAAGCATCTCGAACTTGTTATAGTCCCGCTTGAACTGGTCCTGTCGCACCGTCTTAATCTGGGAGGTGCCCTCATGGTAAGCATCGAGGGTCTCCCAAATATCGGCGCAGCGAAAGATGAGATATGCGGTCAAACTCGCTACGACTCAAACCTTGGATGATGATGTTCCTTGCCTTTGCATTCGCCTCAACATCAGCCATATTCCCGGCATTGATGTCCTCATCGGCAGGAACAGCATAACGCACCTTCACCTTCCGCCAGATGGCATATCCTTGAGCCTGGATGTAAGTCTCCATCCGGCTTTTCCAGAACGGATAATCCATGCCATCAAAGATCGGAGGCTTGGTGGAATACTTGTCCGTCGCCATGGCTCTTGAGACCGGTTAAGATCTATTGAGAAGAGCTAACCGCTCGATACCAATTGTTGGACCGAAATGGCGGCAGAGGGGGTGAATGTCGATCAATTAAAATTTCAACCCTTCAAAGTACCCACTGAAATCTCCTCTTCGATAGATATGGAAGCTAAGAGAGGAGAATCCAAATGCCTAATGAAGTTCTAAAACTCGAGAAGGAGGCAAGAACCAAAAGCACAAGGAGAGCAACCATTAGCACTACAACTAATCCGGATGGGAGAGCAAAGATCTAAAATATTACTAATGAAATCAAGAAGGTCCACCACAGCATGAAGAACCAAGCCCTTAAAGAAACGAGCACTGAAATCAGCACTACAGGGCCGGCCGGTCTGAATTTTGAGCAGCAGTGATGACCGAGGCAAAATTTGCATATGCTGATTTTTCAGACTTTTGTCAAGAACCGAAAACTGTGGAAATGATCCCTTCCTTTTGCCCTAGGACATCAGAGACTTAATCTACTCATCATAGAGGCTCCAATTACCACAGAGAATCAACACAAATTCATAAATTACAGAAAATTGGCCAAGACCGAACATGTACGAAATTCCATCAAGACCAAGTTTCTCCTCAATCCTTGATTATTTGATCATGAGCTCTTGCAGTCATGTTAGCAATAGCAAAATAGCTCTTCAGATCAAATATCAACTCATCTCATGAAGGGAAAATCAAAGGACACCCAAAACCCTAGAAATGACTGAAATTTCAAAGAGGAGCACACAAACTCAAATTACTCCATGATCTTGAGTCCATTGCACAAGAGACTTTGGGAGAATATTAGCAATAGCAAATGGAGTCTATGAGCCAAGTTTCAAGTCATTTCACCAAGGGAATCACAAGACTCCAAACTCCCCTATTATCAAAACCCTAGAATTGCAAAACAGAGCAAATAAGCAAAATGGAATCTTTGATTTTTCTTCATTGAACTCTAGGGAACAAGTGACCAAGCGGTCTAGAAATATCATCCCATCATAGAGTAATCCATCTTGCTTCCTCTTGCTCAAGGAATCACTCAAAACACAAAATGAATAAAATAAGCAGAGAGCAACAAGAACTGAGAGACAAACTGAAACACACAAGAACTCAAAGGAAATCCATTATTGAGAGATGGATGATTACAAATGGGTGTTCTACATCCCCATGGATGCTTGCTTACAGAGGGATGCTTACACTACATGCTTCTTTCACAGAGAAGACTCACACGAGAACACTCACAACTTAGCTCATATCCTTGTCAAGCTCACTCTCTAGAACATATTCAAGCATACACTACAGACTACTCCCTTGCCTGAATGGATACCCTGAACGCTTGAGTGGATACCTTGCCACTGCCTTCTCCTCTCCATTTGAAGGCCAAAGGCTCACCCCAAACTAGCAAATCAAGAAGTGGCATACAATGCCCACTCCACCACCTCACACACCATATGAGGCAATTAGTCAACACTCTTTTTGGAGGGAAACAACCAGCCACCTCCTTCCAAATGCTTGAGTCAAATTACCAATTTGCCCCTCAAGCACCTTCTCGGAAGCTTCCCGCGTCCGGTACCTTGACCGCGTGGACCTCGACTCCTCCCTGAGCCTAGTCCGGTCCGTTCCGTCACGTACGACCGCAACCGACATCCAACCGTTCTGGACCTCCGACTCATCCCTGAGCCTAGTCCCGGTTCTCCCGTCGTTGCCCGTCGTGTCCGTCACCGGTAGCTCCCGCTCCGGTTCCTCGTCTCCCGACTCGCAACCACCTCACCAGCATCGATCATCTTCGGCATCACTGACCGTCTGGACCTCAACACCTCCTGTGTCTAGTCCCGGTCCTCCTCGCCTCACCATGACCTAGCTCAAGTCCTGCATCACACAGACAAGCAAACCGTCACATAGCACCGCACGAAACAGCATAATCCATAATAGCGCAAGTAAAGGAACTCAACCCTAGAATACCCTAAACAAACTCAACCTCACTAAACCAACGTCAATTACTCATCACCAACATGGGGATACCTCCACATGGTCTCTCACCATCTGTTCACTTTCTGTCTCCATCAGGGTACTCTTAACTTATATGACTGATTTCTAGCCGACGCGATCGATTCGAAGTTTCGCCGTCAACAAGAGAAGCGATAAACTAAGCAATCACGGAGCATCACCAAGTTATATTCTTCGTTAGGATCAGCAAAACGTTTAATTGAATGCAAAAAACCCTCTGCAGCTAGCTTTGATGTACGATTTTGTAAGGTGCTATATATATGAACACGACAAGTGTATATTTAAAAACCAATTTAAGTTTGCACGTTCGTGTTAGACAGATTAAGCTGTCCTAATCCTATATATTGAGCCTGTTTAAATCAGCAATCCAATTTATTTCAAAAAATAAATAAATAAATCAGCAATCCAATAAAGATTGCGGTCAAGAGATACACCGACCGGACGAACAAAAATTCTCCTTTACAATACAATAGTCCAAACACATAATCAGTATTATCTTGGCCAAGTATGGTTTGGGATAGAGACGCATGTGATTTCACAGCAAGGAAAGGTTGAGCAAAGTAATATTAGATTATGTGCAACAGTCAGGTCATGCAGATCGCTGAATCGGACACCCTGCTTAATTTATGTCTTTGCGCCCATAAATATAAAGACAATGAAGGGATTATCATCTTGTCGTGATACATCCAAAATCTCAACAAAGGAGTAAAGCTCTGTCGGTTTGACCTCTAATTTGGCAGCATGGCAGCCATGCAGCTACCTCAAGAGAGAATTTGATCTGTGCAATCTGCAGAATGTAATCTAGAAGAAGTCTTCATTATTAATTTGTTTGTTCATAGTCGAGATCTTCGCCGCATTTCAGTATCAACAATCGAAGCAACGGCAACGTCTGGGTTAATTAATCACTCCCTCTGTGTTAGGGTACATGTACCGGCTCTGTATACCTTGACGGAAGCATGAACTAGTCAATTATGCAGTTCTGTACCTTTGTGCTGTGAACGAAGGCCTCTTACGGTCTTATCTTGTCGCTGAAAATTAGTCAAAAGTCTTCGATTGAAATGACAGTACGTACCATCCAAATGTCTTCGGCTATGTAGACTACGGAAGGTGGTTCCCAAGTACTCGCAATTAGCTTCTTCGAGCTTGCATCACAACGTAGTCACGCTGTCGCAGTAGCTCACACTTGTTGCAATTAAACTGATCTATCAATTATGACTCGGATTACATTATTCAAAAGTCAAAATCTGCCAGAACATGTGTCTAGACTGAACTTGGTTGCAGACTTGCAGTCTAATATCACTTTCAAATCTCAAGTCAAATCGACCACCTAGCACATACAAATAACGGTGATTGGGCTTACTCTTGACTCTGAATAAGCTCAGTTTCCATTGCATGATCACTGTTGAGGCATCCACGCCTGGGCTTTCAGTGGTGATTTCGGCCGGTTGTATGGGCGCCCTCTGCAATCTTTTCAGTGGATCAGGGAGAGAGGAATTCTACACTTGGACTTTTTATGGGTCGTGTAACCTGTCCTGTCCTCACTACAATGAATTGCATCTTCATCAATATCTGTTCATGGCATAAAGCCCATCCAGCCCCCAAAAGTGAGTTCAACTTATGGCTGCTGTCTCCAGTTAGCACCTTTGTAGCTGACAATATGCACTCCAATATGGAGGGAAAAATAGGCGCATCTATTATACACGGACCAATGGAAAGCATGTAAACACGCGGACGGATCAAACCGCATATCCCAGATGGTGAAAGAACTACTGGTAAGTGGTAACCACATACGGGCTGGCTAGAGAAATGTACGAGGGATCACGTGAGAAGGTCTGGAATTATTTATGATGAACCATTGTCAATGGATGTTTAGTTAAAATCAAAATTTATAAAATATTTGGATTTTTAGTCTGTTGGTTTCATTCTGGTGGCCAGACCGGCCTTGCCTAGTTGTCAGACCGGTCGTGCATGGCGGTCAAGCTGGCTAATTTCTGAATTTCGGCTAAAAGTTTTGAAATATGGGAATTTGATCATGGACTGGGTAAATTGGTTCTAGATCAGAGCATTCATATTGTATGAAGCATATTTAGGCTAACGTGGGTCAAGTTGTGAAGAACTTATGTCCAAAAATAATTTCTTGATTTTTTGATGTGCAGAAAAGTTTGAAGTCAATTATTGTTAACGGTAGAAACAAGACTAGAAAAGTTTGAAGTCAATTATTGTTAACGGTAGAAACGAGACTAGAAAAGTTTGAAGTCAATTATTGTTAACACGAGAAACGAGATCCAGAACGGTCAAAAATGTTGCGTGAGATGTTGAGCTTAAGCGTGGCACAAGAAATATAAGGAATATTGAAAGAAAGGTTCGAATGACGGGTTGCACGAAGTGACTTGGTCAGTCCAAATGAGACGAGGTCTGGTGGGAATAGAAGCATGAGAGACTCGCCGATGTGTGGCAAGCCATTAGTGTACCTGCACATGGAAAGTATGTCGATTGCTTGTAAGGGAAGACGAATACCGGGTCAAGACGATGGTATTTTGGTAGTTGGCCAAATACTAGAAATTTCGATGGATCAAAACCGTGACACTTGAGCGGCGCTTAGGAAAGTAGTTTAGGTCAAGGAGATACTACAAAGATCAAGTGGATCAAAGGCTAATAACTTAGCGGGTTCGAGCTCAAATGCTTTGAAAAAGCTTGAATGAGTTAAGTGTGAGTGTAAAACCCGTGTTGTGTGGGGTTAACGGGTTTCTCCCGATTGTGCTAGTGGATAGTATCCATTAGGGTTAGATGTGGGCTGATTTTTTAATCTATTTAATGGGTTGGAGATAGAGGTTTGCAAGCCAACTATCCTAACCATTTTCATTCTTGAGTTCTAGGGTTAGGGTTTGAGAGAGAATAGTGAATGTTGTGATGTGCTCTCTTGTCCGAGTGGCTACAAAAACTTTATTTACAAGTAGCAATAGATCAACTTTGTTCATCTCTCATGAAGTGTTCTTGTCTTGATTGATTGCACTTGTTCTTATTGGTTCTTTGCATCTTCTCTTTCCTTATTGATCTTGCTGTATGCTAAGGACGTGTAAGTGATGAAGATATCTCATGTAGATCAAATACCATCTATATATCTAGGAAATGTGGTTTGCAAGATTTTGAAGTTATTTAGTTCTTACTTGATTTGGAGCTCTTCTTGAGGAATCTTGATGCAAGGTTTTGTCTTCGATTGCATGGATAGTCTTGTTTGCTGTGACATGTGAGAACACATCTAGAGCCATCTTGGCTGTTCTTAAACCACAAGCAAGTTAGTTCTCAAGTTTTTAAGATTTGCCTGGTTTTGGTGCAACCTTGCATATTGTGAGAAAATGTTGGAACTTATGGAATAGGTTCCTAAGACCCTTAGCAAGGTGTGTGCATAAAAATTGGTTTTGGATTATGGATTTTGAACACCAAAATTGGTTTGGGTCAGGCTGATTTTCTGTTCTGGGAATAGGAAAGCGGTCAGATCATTTCTAGGCTCGGTCAGACCAGTCACCGGTTAGATCGGCTATTTGGTCGGTCAGACTACACCTCCAATGGTGGTTAGACCAGTTAGGTGTTGAATTTATGAATCTTCACTATTTTGGGTTGTTGTTTTATATTTAGGTTGTCAAATTTGACCTTTGTAACTCTTTAGTTACTAGAGTGAAAATTTATGGATGCTTAGGGGACGATTTTGAGAAGGCATCACCCCCTCTGTAGCCATTGTTCGCTTACAAGTGGTATTAGAGCTTGGTTAGCTCTTCTTAATAGATCTTAATCGATCTTAGAGCTATAGCTTCAGGCAATTATTCCACCAAGCCACTAGTTTTTTATAGGGTTGACTATCCCTATTGGAAGACTCAAATAGTTGCTTATATCAAACCCAAGAGCCATCAATTTGAGAGAAAGTAAAGAGAGCTTATGTCATGCCTACCAATGACTAGATCACTTTGATAAATCTTATGGATGTAGAGGTAAACAATAAAGCACACAACTACCTAATGTAGGAGCTTGGTAGATCTGAGTTTGATCAAGTATCTTGCTTGATATTTGCTTACAAGATTTGAAAACCCTCGGTGATCAAGGAAGTGAGACATATCACTTCAAGAAAGTGTACTCCAAGTTTGAGCAAAAACCCAATGAATCTTTGGATGAGTCATTTTATAGGTTCACTAAAATTCTCAGAAATTTGAATGCAGTTGGCTTGACTTACTTTGGGTCTAAGGATGCACGCTAAGTGCTCGGTACCCAAGATGTGAAAATTTCAGGATGAAGAATACGTCCATCATTGACAACACTATCATAAGTGGGTTTACCATGGATAAACTCTACTTGAGATTGAAGAAGAATGAGATTGACTTCATCTATCATCTCTCCAAGATAGGATGACTCATGTAGTTGGCCCTGCTTAGAGCAGTTCTTTTAGTCATTCGGACTTTGGTTCTTCCGAATTTTCCTTGTCCACCTTGCATGCCCTAAGTGATGATGATGAGAACATATTGACGACACCAATTGGACCGATTATACGAGCATGAGCTAAACAAATTAATCAACAGGTGAATTCACTCCTAATCGAATTTGGTTACAATTTACGTGAGAATTGGATACTACCTTATTCCAATGTTCTGTGCGTTCTCATGTTTGAATAATGTGAAGCTTTTAGAATTAGAGCCATGGATGACTACCTAATGGAGAAGAAATACTTGGAGTCAAGTAAGAGCAGACACGTTCAAGTCCTCATTGTCATGCCGGATCGACCTCAAATGTGTTTAGGACCATTCGATCCACATCGGACGCTCGCAAGACCTTCAAAACATTTGGACCAGTCTGAATGGTTTCAACTGTCTGAGCCTCTGATCAGCGTTGGATGCTTAGATGCTTCAGAGATGTTTGGACCGCTCCAAACAATCTCGCTGTCCAATCTTCCATGGATCGTCCAATCACCTTGGAAACGTTGGGTCCACTCCAATGAGTTGTACCATCTGATCTTCAATGGACCGCCTGATCGCCTTGGAGACGTTCGGACCGCTCCGAACGTTTGTTTATTCTGTGACATTCGATCAGGTTTTGACGATCGATAGCGATGGTGACGTTCGGACAGCTCCAAATGTTCGGCCTTCTGCGTCGTTCAATCAACTTGGATACTCGATATTGATGGTAACATTTGGACCAGGTCGAACGATCCCGCTGTTGGATTGGTTGGAGACGCTTGTAGCCGTTCGGTTGACTTGGAGGTGTTGGAATAGTCTGATCATATCTTCAACCACTACGTCACTACGACTACGAATTACGGCTACTGTGTCGCTGCGACTATGACTTATGACCACTGTGCCGCTATGACTACGACTGACGATCGTCCGATCCTCTTGTAGCTCGAAGACTATGAAGTTAACGAGTGCTACTCATGGTTGAAGCCAATATTGACAGAAGATGTGTGGTTGTAAAGAGGGCATGGTCGTAGTCGAAACCAAAACTCAACGTGGTTGTAACGACTTACAACGCAGGCCAGCAGGGATTCCTTGTGATTAAAGGGCATCAACTTTCGCATACAGAGTCCGATTAAGGTAATCTTGGATTCGTTGAAAAGTTTATTTTAGGTGCTACATAATGGAGGAGGATTTATCTTCAAAAGAATTATAGATTTATATTTTTATTTCCTTTTTGTAAGAGTCTAAGTTTAAAACACTTAGGAGTTGAGTAGGAGACCTTTCGGCCTCCCAAGGGTTATGTAAGTCTTATAATACGTAACTTTTTGGTAGACCACAATTGAATCTATTATTTTCAAGAGAGAGCTATATACTTGTTCTTCCTAAAGTTTACCTTATGATTGCAATCTAGAGGGGAATTGGGCGTTTCTCTATATCGTTGTTCTTGTGATTCCTTGTGATTCTCAGGAGTTGAGACGTGTTTGCTTTGTGGTCGGGTAAATGGGATCACGAGCATGTGGTTGGGCAAATTCTTTTATCGCAAGCTACTATTCTAACAGTGGTTGGCACCATCAGTTCGTTAGGTTGCATGGATCTAAAGTTATCATTGATCCTATGTCATGAAGATTGGGCACCCCGCACCATCTTGGTATCAGAGCACGATTGATACGGTAGGATTATTTACCCTAGCTTTTAAATCAATTTCTTACTATTTATTACCTAGAGTCTACAAAACCGAAAATTGCCACAAAAAATATTCCAAACCTTAGTTTTGCGTTTGTTATTCTCATGAGTGTTGTTAAGTTTTCGTCCATTAGAATTTTTGTTTAGGTGCTGATCATTGTGTTTCCTTTGTGTCACTTAATCATTGTGTCGGTTCCATTGTTTCATCCGACAGCAGTAATCACAGTGAGCCTCATTCATATTATATCCTTTCATCTTTGATATTAGCTGTTGGCATTGCATCAAAGGCTGCTCTTGGTAGTAATCACACTTATTGAAATCTGAATTCTCGCTTCAAGAAGGCAGTCGATGTTCAGAAAGAGCCACTTTGTAAACAAATATATATATATATATATATATATATATATATATATATATATATATATATATATATATATATATATATAGATAGATATAGAAAAGAAGTGAAAAAAAGAGAGAGAAAGAACTTAGTGACCAAGGTCTACGTAAAAAAAATCAGATTGTGTGATCAGATCCTTTTTGAGCAATCTTGTGCCCTTATATCATCAATATTGCAATTGGCTAGCGTCTCTCCTAATATTTGATGTAAAATGAGCTATCTATTCCTCAAATATCAGATTATCTCTATTTAGCTTATTCCTTTGTTTGCACTGCGTCACATTAATTTTTGCGTGTGTGTTCATAAACTTCACTTAGATCTTTTGGATTAACACTTAGGCAAAATATTCTAGCTGGAATTATTACTTAACTTTACAATATCCAGCATTTTAGATTTCATAAGTAAACATTGTCCATCCAAGCTCCACAAATAAGTCATTGTGATAACGGTGCTTGTGCAATTGAATTCGCTTGATCTATTACCTTGTGTTGTCTACCATCACCAAAGTGTGTGCAGCTCTTCACTTCCATCAAGGATGCATAAGAATTTCGGTTGGTAAGAGAAGGTGAGGTTGAGTGAATTCTACAAATAAAATCTTTCGCATCTACATACATAGCTTTTCTTGTGTTTGCACTAAACATGGCTGGAAAAGAAGAAGAACCAGCATATGTTACACAAGCTGACCTTGAGAAGCTCACGAATAATTTTAACACTCAGTTGAATGACAACATGAGCATTTTCAGAGGAATATACTAGAGGAGCTTCACAAGGAGCGGGGCCCCATTGGCATCCATGAAGGAGATGTTGAGCTTGATGAGATCGATGAGGAGAGGGCTGCACGGTTTGCTAGAAAAGTTCAAGCAGATTGAGCCGCTGCCAACGCGGTTCAACCACCCCTTCTCGGGCATGGGGGAGGTATTTTCGACGCTAACCATGGCCAAGGGAGAGGCCGTGGGCATGGTGGTGCCACCCACTTTAAGGATGTCGACGATGATTTTTGGCTACACTGCAATGACAATTAGCAATGTCATGGCTGTCGTCATGATGATCCACATATGAAGGAGAAATTTGGGAAACTCAAATTCACTATTCCCAAATTTGAAGGTGCTTCTGATCCAGATGCTTATCTTATATGAGAGTTCAAGGTAGATAAGATCTTCAGGATGCACAATTATTCAGAGGAGAAGAGGCAACACATGGCGTCACTTGAGTTTGATGGATATGCGTTGATTTGGTGGGAGCAAGTGTTAAATCAAAGAGATGATAATGGGAAACCTCCAATTGCGACATGGGCTGAAATGAAGTGAGAGCTAAGAGCACGTTTTGTGCCTAACATTTATAAATATGATCTTTTTGATAAACTGCAGAATTTGAGGCAGGGAAGTCGTTCGGTGGAGGAATACTATAAGGATATAGAGCAAACTATGATTAGGGCACGTGTGCATGAAGATAAAGAGTAAACACTCACGCATTTCCTGTTTGGTATGAACAAAAACATCAAGTGTGTTTTGCAATATCAGCCCTACAACACTATCATCGAGTTGGTACATCAAGCAACAAATGTAGAAAAACAGCTACTGGAAGATGGCAAACCAGCACCAAGGAGAGCTTTTTTTAACTTGAAGGCGCCATCATCCTCAACCAATGCCACCAAAGTACGATTCAATTTGGGACAAGGTACATTTGCAGCTAGTACTACTTCTGTGGCAGCCCAGGTTTTTATAAAAAATAATAATAGTAAAAATAATTTAAAATAAAAATAAGTGTTTTGGTTGCTTAAATTTTATTTTTGATTTGCCCTGATTTTTCTGCTTTTAAAAATGATGGATTTGAAAAGTAATTTATTTAAAAACTTAAAAATATTATTAAATAAAATGATATTTTGATTTCCTGTAAAAATCCTAATTCAAATTAATTATTTGGGTTTATTTGGTTTTTCTGTGTTTTAAACTCTATTTTGAAATCAAAAAGTATTTCAAACATAAAAACATAATACCAAATCTAGTTGGAAATAATTTTATTAAGTCCAAAATATCTCCAAGAACTTGCATGAATTTTTCTGGAATTTTTGGACTTTATTTGATATATTTGTGAGCCTTTTTTATTTTCTAGGATTTTCTGGAAAATCAAAATCAGAAAAAGAAAATCAAATATCCCACTCTCCCTCCTGGGCCGATGCGTGGACGGCCAGGATGCGCCCACTACACCTCCGGCCTCATCCGACCATCTGCACCCATCCCGCCTTCCCCCTCCCTCCAGCCGACACGTGGGCGGCTCGGATCCACATGTGTCACCCCGGCCCATCTCCACCGCCTGCATCTCTCCCGAAGTTGACGGCCCAGATTAAATCATGCCCCCTAGATCTAATCTCAGCCGCTCATCACTGCTTACCCTTTCACCTTTGGTCGACGGCCCGGATTTGATCCATCCCCGCATGATCTAATCTGAGCCACCCCTTTTCACTTACCCCTTCACCAACGGTCTGGATTTAATCCCCACCGACCGGACTAATCTCGGCTGCCCGGTCTTCATCCAACGATCACCGCTCGATCTCTCTCTCGCTGACCGATGGGTCCCACCTGTCGGGTCCGTCTACCCTGGCGTGCCGCCTTCGTTCTTTCTTCTATCCTCTTTCCTTTCTTTCGCCAGCCTACCGAATCCCCGTCGTCGCTACCTTTCTTCCCTCTCTTTTCTTCCTCGTGCGACCCACGGCCCTTCCTTCCTTGCCTTTCGGATTTCTTTCCTTCCGCGGCCGCATTTTCCTTTCTCCCTCTCCGTAATCTCTGTCGCCCGCAATTGCCACGCCCGTGCTCCCCTCCGTCCCTATAAAAGTCCCCCGAGCACCTCTTCCCCTCGTACTACCACAAGGCTGGTATGGTACAGTTCTAGCTGATTAATTTGCGGGTCCCAACCCGAGTCTCGTCGTAGGTTGAAAGTGAGCATGGCGTAAGCCATGAGAAGTCTCACTCGGCTCAAGAGGGGGTCCCAGTCTGGTGGATTTCTTACTGGGGTGAAACCATAGTGTTGGCTTGGCCAGATTGAAGGCTTTGTATTGTAAAGGACTTGTCATGATCTCCTCGTCACACATCTAAGAAAGTGTGTAATCCAGTGGCAATATGGGATGATCATGTCTTGTGGGTAAAGTTGTACAATCTCTGCAGAGTGTATAACCTATCCTGGATAGCCGTGCCTACGGTCATGGGCATGCTGAGTAAAATTTTTACAAATTAGACTTTGTTTTTCAAAATGGTTTATGAAAACCTTATGGATGGATGGGATCCATGAGTGAGTGGAAGCGTGTTGATGGAGGGAATCCATACGAGATCTTTTGGAAAGGATGGTCCGGGTGGGATGCCCGTGGTTAGGTTAGTGTTTGGTCAGAGCCTGCACTAACGGTATTAATTTCGACTACAGTTACTATTTTTACTTATTGTATTAAATCCAACAGTTTCAATCTATTTATTGTATTTCTTTAAATGCTGGTTTATGCTCAAACTAACCCTATATGCCTTCCTTTGCTGCTCTTAACATTATGTTGCATTTTTGGTGTGACTTGCGGAGTACAAGTTTGTACTCACCTTGCTATCTTCACACAGATGAAGACGGCTTCGACTACGGTGAAGATTTGGACGAGTAAGCCGTGTCTTACTATCGTTTGCCTGTGGGATGGCTCAGTGGGCTTCTTCCGCTTCGGTGTTTTTCTTCCGCTACTTATATTTAATTTTGGTTTATAAACAATTGATGTAAACTTTGGCCATCAGGCCCATATTCAGTTAAATAAAGTTTGTCATTATGCATTATATTTGTCTTTGTTATCATTGTGTGCACTAGCTGATCCTAGACTAGTGCGATTAACATAGAGGGTTTCGGAGTTGTTGCTCCAGGGTCCGACAACTTCCAACGCTAATACTCGTCCTTCTTCAAGTACAAAATCAACACCTATATCAAGTGAGAAGAAGGCTACTCCATTCCCTACACCTTCAATTGGCGCTACAATAAAAAGTAGGAAAATTCAATGCTTCAAGTATTTGGTCCATGGTTTTATTGTGATGAACCATTGTCATTTTGGAGGAGTGAAAATTTGGATTTTGAAAATTTACAGATTTTTCTCGACAACCTACAGAAATGGATGATTTTGGGAATTTGAGTCATATGATGATTTGGTGACATAGGTCAGTGGTTATAGATTGCATGAGATATGTTATTACTAATGTTGGTCAACAGTGAGGATCGGAGCTATGCTTATGGAGGACCGATCAAGGATGTCGAGTGAGAGAGTGAGCTTGGGCATGGCATGAGAAAGGATAAAAATATTGAAGGGAAGTTTGAATGGTGGGTTTGCACCATGTGACTTGGTCGATCTAAGTGAGGCGTCGTTCGGTGGAACTGGAACATGAGAGACTTACCAACTCATGGCAAGCCAGTGGTACACCTACACATAGCAAGCATAGCGATTGTTTGCAATGGAAGAAGATGATCGGGTTAAGGAAGGGTATTTTGGTAGTTTGACCAAAATACCATAAACGACTTTGGAAGAAAATTGTGGCACGTGAGTGGTGCTTGGGAAGTCATTTAGGCCACGGAGAAGCTAGTATGATGAAAATGGATCAAAACTTAGGATTTAGCAGATTCAGGCTTATACACTTTGAAAAGTGTGCATAAGTATAGTAAGTTTAAACCCGTGTGTGTGGTTATTAGGTTTTCCCCATTGTACTAAGTGGATAGTATTCACTAAGATTTAGAGCCCATCTATTTAAGGTATTGAGATGGAGACTTGTGTTTAACCATTCAACAATCCATCGTACTAAGTGGATAGTATTCACCTCTTTACCATTTCGTATGGTATTGGTAATAATAGTCTGTCCTTTCTGTTTAGGTATGCCCAGAGAAAATGCCGTCTGGCCTTTGGTCACATGAAGAAAATGTCGATACGCTCGTGTCATTCTGTTTACAAGCCTGCAGAATCTGCTCGTGGAATTTCAGGGTTTTTCAATAGCCAAATAGGATACCAGTAATAAGCTTTGCCATCTGTGTCACGTCTCATAAATATATCTTTGGAGCATGCGAATGTCTTCCTTATCCTTTCTCCTCACTGCAGACATAACCAAGAGCGCCATTTATGCATCTCTTTTAGCTCAACGAGTGGGCAGGTCATGCTTAGCAAGGTGAGCCAGTTCGTCCGTCCCATCCATGGCCCTCTGTTTTGGCGATGGTCTGTACCTCGCTGTTATCTCGACATCACCGCTATAGACTACATACGTCCCGAAACACTGGAACGGCTGTCACTAGGCAGTGACGTTTCACTGATGCTGCTCGCTCTCCGAAATCATGACCGCCCCCCAATCATTTTGTTCTGAAAGTACGAGGCGCGGCCTCGGCAACCAACCATCGCGCCGAACAATTGATGCCTCAGCTGAACCTCCGCGCGAACCCCCGACCTCGTCTTCGCCGGCTACATTGACCACCGGCCTAATCCGGCCGGCCCAGCATCTCTCCTTTCCCACCCCGCTTGTGAGGTGAAGCACCGCGAAAATGCTTGTGACACCTGGACACATGGAATTGCGAGAATCGAGTTGTCGGGCATATTCTTTGTGATTGAATCTTATGATTTTTGGTTGCGGAGTAACAAAAATTCGCGTGTGGTTTTTGCCGATATAAATGAACTCGGTATAGTATGTACTACAATTAACTAGTAGTCTCTATCTTAAAAAGATATTTTATTTAAAAGTTAGTTATTATAAAAAAAACTAAAAATCAGTTTTTAGGAACGAAAAAATAGACTCTTGCAGTCTTTTCTGCGGTGGCAACTGGCACGCTCGAAATCAGAGCCCGCCCGGCCCGGTGCTGGTGATCAGGTGGACGCACAGTGCACTGTGCCAAATTGCCAATACCATTACCTCTCACCAAACACGGGCCAGGCCACACCCACTGATCCACACCGCGCACACGGCATGCCGATGCACGAAGCTGCAGTCTTCGGATTCGCCCGGAGCGGACGCCGAACGAGGAGGCCGGGCCGGTTCCGGTGTGAAGCACCTTTCGCGGCGGTACGCGCCTTGCGCCGGCGCCAACTGTACGCGTGCGCGCGCCTGCCGTCCCGTCTGCCACCACAGTACATGCATTCACACGAGGCTACGTACGAGCGATGCGAGCCAGCGATCCAAATCGTCCGTCCGGCTAGTGGGACGTCGCTGTTAGCTACGCCCCGCGCTCTACGCACGGACCCCCCCCCCCTCCGGGGTCCGGGCGACGGTCCCTGGAAATCAGCAGCCCGAGAGTACTACTGCTACAGTAAAGCAACGTAAGAATAATAAAATTAACATGATTTTAAAATAAAAAAATGATAAAACTTTTGATCTGTTGGTCAAAAGGACTTGAAACTTAGCGTGCATCTTCATTAGGATGTTAGAAACTTATTTCGATCGTTATCGAGAGAATCGTCGCTAAAGTTATGATATTTTCCTATTTGAGTGAAGAGAGCATCAAAATCATGTAAAATAGAAAAATTTTGATCTGCTCTTGCTCGTAAGTCTTAGTTCTAAATAATCTAGGTGACTTTAGATGAGTTTTCATATATCATAGTATACTAAATCACAACATAAATTCAAGCTAAAAGCCCCACAACACCAAAACCCCAACATCATCTCTTCTGAAGCTAAACTCAGACAAATATAAAAACTTATAAATTCAAGTTCATAGATAAATGTAATCTAATCTAAAATGGATTAGAAATCGGACTATGATAAAAGGGTCATACGAGAGAGGAAGATCCGAACTCACAAACCCTGGCCGCGTTGTTGTTTTATGGTGCGCCGTTGCTAGTGCAAGCAATCTTCCATCGCCCGTTGCTATCGCTCTAGTCTGCATTGCTAGCTCGCCCGTTCGCCAGCACAGCGTGAGATCGCTAGCAGCCCATCGCTCCTCGCCAGTCGCCACACGCTAGCCATCGCCAGCAACACCAGCTCTAGAGCCATCGCAACGCGCCAGCACATCCGCGCGCTTGCGCATGCTAGCGCCGCCGTGAAAAACGGTAACGGATAATTCATTTTATTTAATATTTATATATGAGAAAATACAGATATAGTAAACAAAATTCGCATTCGAAAATGTTCATATTCGTATTCGAGAATATTCGTATCTGTATTTGATAATATTCGTACCTGTATTCGTATTCGAGACTATTCGATTCATATTCGATCCATTTCTAGAACCCATAAAAAATCCGTACGAATTTTGTGATTCAAAATTTGAATTTAGCGTTACCGCTAGGAATCCATTTTATCCGATATTCGTATCCGAGAAAATCCGTATTCGTATTCGAGAATATTCGTATCCGTATTTGAGAATATTCAAATTTGTATTCGTATTCATTTTAAACATATGGATTCGTATTTGTATTTGAAACTATTCGATCGTATCCGATCCGTTTCCACCTCTAGCCCTCGCCAACTTACCTGTAAGGCTGTAAAAAAGCTTGAAGCTCACGAACTATTCAAGTTTAGTTCGTTTTAAGCTTGATTCGAACTTGGTTCGAACTTTAAATGAGCTGAACTCGAGCTTGATCTCGAGCTCGTGAGCTTTACCGAGCCGAGCTCGAATAGTTCGCGAGCTTCGATTCGAGTTTAAATAGTGATACATATTAACTCTTACCGAGCTTACTCGAGTCGAACTCGAGCTCGAGCTTTTCTTATTATTGAAAATTAGTGTATGTTTGAATTATTTTGATCGTTATCGAGCTTACTAGAGCTAAGCTCGAACTCAAAATTTTTTACTATTGAAAAATAGTGCATAATAAATTATTTTAATTGTTGTCGAGTTTCAACGAGCTGAACTCGAGCCTATTCGAGGTTAGGCCGAGCCGAGCTCGAGCCCAATCCAGGTTCGGGCCCCAACTCGAACTCGGCTCGAGCTTCTACCGATCTCAAGCTCGGCTCATTTACAACCTTATTTGCCTGTGTGGTGTGCACCATGTGCCAGCCACGTGCTCGTAAGAGATGCTCGCCAGCGTCAGTCGTTTTGCCAACACACCACGCGCCAGCCGTGTGCTAGCATTGCTGCATCGCATACGCATGCACACGTTTGTGCCCAAGTCTGCAGTGCACCAAGCTAGGGATGAATTCCAGAGGAAAAATAGAAGCAGCAACAAGGGAAAAGTTCAGGAGAGAGAAGGGAAGAGATGGTAAGGAAGGGGTCGTCCAATTTTAATAGAGATTAGAGTTAGGATTAGAGAGAGATTTAGCAAGTTTTGCTCAGGGGTTCGATTGGATTGACTGCCATAATTTTCAATTGTGGCATATGAAAGTTTATATGGAAGTTTTAAACCTATGTGTTTTTAGAGTAACTTGTGTGTTGAAGTTTAATACCCAGTTTTGTGAAGGAAAAATATTAAAGCTCTTATTATGATGATTTCTTTTATTTGAATGACAGGAGTAACTACAAAAATAATGATTTTTAGTAACATCTTTGTGTGTGAAACTGATTAAGTATGATAGTGCCCTCAAAAGGATCTAGGAAGCACAAAGTAGATGTTTTAATATGTTTATCTCAAAAATAAATTTGGTTGATATAGTTTACAATGGATTGCTAAATCCTCTTAAAGACCAGCTTGAAGGATAGAAGTTCTTGGACCTCAATTGTCTCCTTCAAAGAGCCTCTATCCAAGAAAGTCGAATCAAAGAAGTCAAGACTATCACAAACAAGTTGAAAGATAACAAAGGTGACAAGACTGATGCGTTTTTGCCAGCCGATTCTAAAGAAGAATCAAAAGTTGAAAAAGAATTGGATATTGTCATTCTAAATAGACAAGATCATTTAGAGCCAAACCGTTTATCTATTTGCTACTAAAGCCATTTCAAAGAAGAATCAGGCAGCAAAAGTTAAGTTCTACTTTGACATTACCAAGTGTGATTGTATCTTTGATTTGCTCTTGCGGGAAAAACAAATTAGGCTTACAGAGGAACAATCTATTACATCAATTGAAGAGCTAAAAAAGAGAGATTATATTACAAGTGACATCACTCTTGATCGCAAGATACCAACAACTGTAAAATCTTCAAGTGTCAAATCTAGTCGGCTATAGAAGAGGGTCATCTGAAATTTATTGAGGAATATATCATAACGGTGGATTCTGACTCTTTTCCTGTCAACATGGTCGAATTAGAGGAGAAGAAAGCTTTACATGAAAAGCCAAGAGTTTCTGGTTCAACAGAAATTGGCCAACCATCATCACAAAAAATTGATTCTTTTGGTGATAAATCAGCATTAGTGGATTTTATAAAGATGTTTGAGGGCCCACAAGATTCTAGTACCAATATGCCAGAAGCAATTAAAGATTTTGAGGACTAGAACATTTAGGTCAAGGATTTATGCCAATGGATCCGCTTGAAGAAGTGGTCATTGGCTACATTCCTTAGTGCCAATTTGCTAGAAGAATTCAAGAAAGAATTGGTCCAATTGTTAACAGGATTTAAGGATTGTTTTGTATGGGACTATCAGGAGGTCCTTCTTCACGCACAGTAGACCGAAGGTTAGAGGGCACGGTCGGAAAAGGATAGGGGCTTGGTTGAAAATAAGGACGGAGAAGAAGTTATGAAGCTTAGTCTTTCTAGCTTTTTTATAGTCCTTAAGCTTTATTTCTTGTTGTTTTATGCTCCTCAGGTTTTGAGGAATTGAGCCTAAGAGCTCGTGTATCTGTTGGCTTTGTATATCCCTCGTGGATATAGAGGCCGAATTTTATATCCTTTATCTAAAAAATCATGAGATGTCTAGTCTAAGTCGAGAGTTAGTTGAGCATTGGCTACCAATTAAACTTGTATTTAAGCCATGTCAACAAGACCAGGCATTTCAATCCAAAAATTTATGACTGGACAAAGAAGAAATACAGATGCCGTTGAAAGTTAATTTTATCAAGCCATGTAGGTATGTCGTATGTAGGGGTGCAAACAGAGCGGAGATTTCTCGACCAACCGTCCATCCGTTTTAATTCGGATAGAATTCGGAGCATATTTTCGGATATCCGGATATTTTCTCGGATACGGATTCAGATATTTTTTTTCGGATTCGGAAATAACAGTATCCGTCGGATACGGAATTATCCGAAAATTTTCTCGGATAGTTACCGGATAATAATCCGGTAACTATCCGGAAACGCCCATGGCCCGGTGGCCCGCCATGCATTGCGGTTTGCGGAATCGCCGGAACAATCGGCCCGAGCCGCACTAAGCCTGTAAGCCACTAACCCTAGCGATCGGCGGCCAAAAAATCCAGATCGGAGATCGCAATCGCCGTCTTCGTCTCCGCAGCGTCGCCGCCTAGCCTCCTCTCTCCTACCGCGGCGCCGCCCAGCCCGGCCCCACCCCAGCCCGACCGTCTCTCCTCCCCCCGCAGATTCGCGTCGGCCGCCTCTCCTCCCCCGCAGATCCGCGTCGACCGCCTCTCAGCTCCCGCAGACCGGCGCCGCCGTCGCCTACCTCTCCGAGTCTCCGTCCCCACAGAGTGACGCCGCCGCCGGCCCGCCTCTCCTCCCCCACAGACCGGCGCCGCCGCCGCCCGCGTCCGCCTCTGCCTCCACAAACTGGAGGTGCCGTCGCCGCCCGTCTCTCCTCCGGTGAGCTCTTCCACACTCTCTGGCCTCAAGAAATTGTCCCAGTTGGTTATGGCATCAAGAAATTGCAAATCATGATGACAATTGTTGATGACCTTGTCTCTGTCGACAGTCTCATCGAGGATCACTTCTACGCTGAACCAGCGAATGAGTACATCCAGAGCTGTGAGCCTGTGACATTGTGGCCTTCAACAAAATCTGTAAGTTGCTTCAACATGTTTAGGAGCTCCTCCAATTTCTTATCGTAGCTGTGGTAGACTTGTTATTACCCAAGTAGTAGATGTTATTACATGACTAGCTGTCATTTCTTTCAAAGAAGTCATCTTAATATTAAACGCTATTATTATTATTATTATAATATGTATTATGTATATGATGGTTCGGGAGGTTGTTTATATCAAGTAATCCTCCATTCCCCTACATCAATCTGGTTCTTATGGTCACATAACAACACTACTACGTAAACGATGATACAGAGCGGTTGAACGTCATCACGGCGGTTTTTCAACCGCTGAAATTATGGGTCGCTGATAATCCAAGTTATCACAGAGCGGTTTTGAGCAAATCGTGATTATCGGATATCACAGACGGTTTTCATTACAAACCGTCGTGATTATCCGATATCACGACAGTTTTCAAAAACCGCGTGCGTGATATCGGATAATCACGAGCGGTTTGTAATTTTAAACCGTCTGTGATATCTGATAATCACAGACGGTTTGTAATTTTAAACCGTCTGTGATATCTGATAATCACAGACGGTTTTTAATGAAAAACCGTCTGTGATATTCCTCCCCCCCTAACAGAATCTATTTCTGTTTATTGGCTAGCCTCAGGAAATGCTAGCCATGCCCTCTGAAACAAGCAGATAAACAAGTATACATACAATTCACATCTCAATTCATTTGACAAACATCCAATTCACATCACATTTCATTCACAGACATAAGGCATCCATTTCGCAAATGAATTAATTGAAATGAAATAAAATATCCATTTACAAATTCAGAGTTACAGAGTGAAAAGAGCAATAAAAATCAATCTGCAGTGGAACTCTCCATCGATTTGATGACTTTAGCCCACAAAAACCAAAGCAACTCTCCTCGAATTTTTGCTAAGTCCATTGTTCCAATGCAGATTTAGAGATGGGCGCAACTTTGTAGATAGGAATATCAACGCGCACATATAACACCCGACATGTATGAAATAATTGTGGGAAGATTGACAAACCTTAGAATTAGTGATCTTGGTGGAATCGAGGAGTAGTCTCATATGGTGGCACACGTAGTATCCACACGTGTTGCGATTTTTTGTTGGTGGCACCGCAAAAATAGAATGTGTTAAATCAAGTGGCATTACTACTATGTGTTGTATATGATTAATTAATATGTAGCTAGCGAATACCGGAAACTTGCGATCATGTTTCAAGGGCTTGGCCTGTCGTCGAGTCACGTGTTTGTTTAACGTATGTGGCGAACGACCTTCGTTATTCGAAAAGTTAGATTAGTCATTGGAAGGAAAGAAAGAGTACAATGTACAATGTGCGTACCTATCAGTATTCGGGCGATAGTGTGTACTTGGATTTGTTCTTACTTAGAGAATCAAGGTATATAACATTGTTCCATTTTGGTATAATTACAATTAAAATCCAATGGAATTCCTCATTGTATGGCATAAGAACAAATTCCTTATCTTGGTGAGCCAGCGGTGCTTTTACAATATAGTCCTCGACGAAGGATGCATCCTCGATGATGGTATCAATGGCGACCAAGCGTGGGTCCAGAAACCAATTGGTGATTTCGATGATCTAGCTTCGGTCAAGCATGAATCTATATATAACACGAAAAGCAACAAATTGTGACATATATCGGTATTACGTGAATAGAGCGTGATTGTGCGGACTTACGGCGTCGGCATCGAGCGAGTGAGGCGTCGAGAGCGTTGAGCGTGAAAAGTTCAAATATATCGTCGAAGGTCACCGCAAAGACACATTCACGAACCGTGAATGAAATGTTCGGCTTGAATTTGTGATGATACCGAGCGCCGTTCTCCCTCGGCTTATTGGACTATTCCATATACCAAGCGTGGAATCTTTGGCAACCAAGTCCTAGTTCTAGGAGCTCTTCCTTGAATACCATCGGGTCGCCTAGTACGCAATTTGCGGGCCAATGGCATGTACGGGATATCGTCATCGTCCTTCATCTTTGATTTGCCCGCCACTACCTCGATTGTCGCTCGACTTTATGCTAGTCGATCGTAATGGTATAGACGGTGCAAGTTGCTCGCGAGAATAGCTCCGTGGAGATAGCACCCGTCAGGTAGGCGTGGTTCGCCTTCGCCGTGTGGAGACGGCACCGGTGCAAGTTCTTTGTGGTTCGCACCGCACTTCGGTCCCGCCACCGATGAAGAAGCCTCCAGGGAGATGTCGCTTTTGGGCCACTGGATGAATGTTCCAATGGCCTGTCCTAGAGTCATGATCTCGTCGGTTGGGGGCTTCGGTAGCGGGACCACCTCAAAATTGGCATACACACCATCCACATTAACTTTTGCGAAGCCTCGCGCTAAAGCTTGACCGTGCAGCGTGACCCGATACTGAGCGAATATGCTTGGCCCCAAGCGTACAAGGAATGGAGCCATATCTCACTTGGAGCTGCGGTTCAGAGGCTCCTACATAACGATACAAAATTAGCTACTCGAATAGGCCTACCAATGGAGCAAGCATTCGAGAGGTAATAATTATTACCAGGATGTCGTCCACAGGAAATTTGAACTGGGTATGCGTCGGATTGGACGCGCAGCTACTCGGACGGTTGTGCGGGCTACCTAGCATAGCAGCGGCGGTGGCGGCTCGACTTTCTCGTCTGTTTCGCACCTCTTCTCGATTACTTCACCCATCCGAGCAAATAGCTCCTCTCGAAGAGATTCCTTGATCTCTTCGTAGCTGCTCCTCACGCTCGGCTTTGTTTCTCTTCCTACGCCGATACATTCCGAGTCATCTTGGAAACCATGTTTCCAAGGAACGTAAAGCCCAAGGCCTCTCGACGACCCGGTGCTCCTTGTTTCCAGGGCCACGGAGAGCATATCATTCTCCTTGTTCCTGGAATGATCCTGGGTAGATTCAAAACTCACTCTTCCCGCAACAAAGACGACATGTCATTTCTATTCATACGAAGTTGTGGAGTAATTACAAGCTACGTAGTTGTATCGATATCTTACGGTATTGGGACACTTGCTGGTCCGCAGGGTTTGAAAGGTGATGTCCCCGATGTCGTTGTAGATGACCTTGCTCTAATCCAATTTGAGCGCGGTCATCCGGATATTGGAAAATGGCGGGCGATGTCTGTGCAGCTGCGAGTCATCCTCCCGCCTCCATTGCGTATTTTTCCGCATACCCGGATGTGCCAAGTCCGTGGGGTGTGTGTTTTTTCTGGAGGGCCTTGTGCGCCGTACTTGTACTTTTGAACTCCTCGGACGTCTTCATCGCTGGAACTCTTCCCATTGTGGTTCCGGGAATGGGTATTTATGAAAAGGCGTTTCGTCCGTCTCCACGTATTTCCGACAAGCGTGCTCTTGAAGTTCTTCCATGCTTTGCACGCCCTAGGTAGGTTTGTCGTTGCACGACTTGTAGGTGTTCTTCGGGAACTCGAACGATGCCAAAATTTGGTCCACACTCACGTTTCCGAGTGGCAGCACGTTCTTCCACGAATTGTATGTGATCTCAATTGCGTTCTCGTGCAACTATTCCGACCATGGTTCGAAAGCGCCATCGCTTTCTTAGGAAGGAGAGGGACCCGGATGCATCCACCGCGTGATGGTGCAGCCGGCCCTCGGCCTTCTTCGATAGCCCTCTTCCTTGGCGTCTTGATGTTGGAGCGGACACCTCCGGCGATGATGTTGAAGAATGCGCGGGTGACGTGTTGCTCATTTTGTGGGTCTATTAAGATAAGATGAGAAAGTGATCATATTGAATTGGAAGACAAGAGAGGAGTAGAGGAGGGGAGAAGGGAGGGGTGATATGGACATAGAGAGGGTGATGTGCCTATCTTAGCACCTACTTTAGTTGCTAATACTATAAACCAAATAGCAAAGTCCCTAAACAAAGTTCTACGAAGCAAATGGAACAAACCAGTGTATCAAGTTCGTTGAACCGGATACACTGGAGTGTCCCACTTGCTTCATGCCCTTTGAATGTCTATGTGGCATATATTATTACTACAAGGTCTCTAAACAAAGTTCTATGAAGCAAACACTAGAGTGGTCCTTGATTGCTTAATGTGTTCTCTCAAATTGTAGGGGTGATGTCTAGATACATGGAGCATTTGGGTGGAAAGATCAAGCTGTTTAAATCAGCGCATGATCGCACAATTGAAGCATAGCATAGCATCAGAGGCACATCCAAGGCTGCTTTGTGTCTTGAGGAATGCCAAGAGCTGGTCTTGGATGTGGCATTTCGGATGCCACATCCAAGACCAGCTCTTGGCATTCCTCAAGACACAAAGCAGTGAGCCTTGGATGTGCCTCTGATGCTATGCTATGCTTCAAATTGTCGATCATGAGCCCGACGACACAATGTATTTCTTTCCACCCAAATGGTCAATGTATACTATTACTACAAGGTCTCTAAACAAAGTTCTATTAAGCTCAATGTTCAAAGTGAGGAAGCACGAAAAGTGAAACATGATGCTCAATGTTGGAAGAGAGGAGAGGAGTAGAGGAAGGGGAGAAGGGAGGGGGTGATGTGGATAGAGAGAGGGGTTATGTGCTCTCAAATTGTAGGGTTGCACAAGATTAATCTTGGCCGTCCCGCTACTAAATCATATACTCTTCCTTGATTGGTTATGCCAAATAATGAATTCAGTATTTTGAGCTCTAGATACAAACTCTAAAATCTCAAGATCAAGATATATTCAGCATGCATATATTCAAACAGCATATTCATACAGATCAAGACCACACAAGTTAACTTTGCCCAATAATTAAGTCTTTTAACTTGTCAAGATTAAATCCTAACAGATCAATTTAATAACATGCTATAACCTGAAAACTGCATGAACCAAGCGGCTATTAGAGCTCAAACACTAAATGAACCAATCTCAAGATATGATTTTATCATCATCGAGCAAATCAGTAAATCCCACAGCAATCTCATTAAGCATAACAAACTTGAATATACAAGATGAAGCATCAACCATAACCCTAAGTATGAAGCATCAAGCATCAATCCTAAACCCTAACAGTAAGCATAACAAACTTGAATATACAAGAAGCATCAAGCATAACGTAAGCATCAAGCATCAACCATAACCCTAAGTATGAAGCATGAAACATCAACCCTAAACCCTAACAAGAAGCATAACAAACATGAATATACAGAAGCATATACCATAACAGAAGCATCAAGCATCAACCATAACCTAAGTATGAAGCATCAACCTAAACCCTAACAGAAGCATGAAGCTCGGGAGGATTTGATGACCTTAGGGTTTTGGTGACGGAGGAGGAGGCGCGACGGAGGAGGAGGAGGCGGCGGCGGAGGAGGAGGCGGCGGCGGAGGAGGAGGAGGCGGCGACGAGGAGGAGGAGGCGATGGGCTCGGGAGGCGGCGACGGAGGAGGAGGAGGCGACGGGCCTGGGAGGCGGCGGCGGAGGAGGAGGAGGCGACGAGCTCGGGAGGCGGCGGCGGAGGAGGAGGAGGCGGCGGACGGAGGAGGAGGAGGCGGGCTCGGGGAGGCGGCGACTGAGGAGGAGGAGGAGGCGGCGACGGAGGAGGAGGAGGCGACGGGCTCGAGGAGGCGGCGACGGAGGAGGAGGAGGCTGGGGCGACGTCTTCGTCCGGGGAGGCGGCCGGCGAGGGCTCGGGGAGGAGGCGGCGACGACGGGCTCGGGATTTAGATCTAATCGAATAACCGCAGGCGCACAAGAAAGTACCCTAGCGAGAGGGTATATGTAGGGAGATTATCACAGACGGTTCTAAGTTTAGAACCGTCTGTGATATCATATCACAGACGGTTCTAAGTGTTGAACCGTCTGTGATAATTTACTTTCACAGACGGTTCTAAGTTTAGAACCGTCTGTGATAAGCCCTTCCCGGCTGTTCTTATTACGACAACACCAATAACTACACAGCATTCATATCAACCACCAAACAGCTGCATTCATAAACAACACCAACCAGCTGCATTAACACGGTGTATTTCTTCATACATTTTGTCATTCTCAAATACATCACATATACATTTTGTCACACATTTTCACATATGTACATTTTGTCACACATTTTCACATATGTACATTTTGTCACACATTTTCACATATACATTTTGTCACACATTTTCACATATACATTTTGTCACACATTTTCACATATACATTTTGTCACACATTGTCACATATACATTTTGTCACACATTTTCACATATACATCTCAAAATTGACTACATCACACATTTTCACATGTACATCTCAAAATTAATTGTCACACATTTTCACATATACATTCTTATTGTACTTGCTTATTTCCTTTAAAAATTAGCCCTTCATCATGATCAATGCGCACGTAACTAGATTAAATCACGTTGTACATCGTCGACCCTTATGCCATTTCCAAAAGGAGGTAACTCGTCAAATTGATTGTATTCCTCCTCGTCCACTACATTCTCCACTCCGACAATTCTCCTTTTCCATGAAGAACTACATAGCGTTTCTTATTTGCCGGTCGGTTACATAGAAAACTTGAACAACTTGATTGGCGAGTACGAATGGTTCGTCTTTGTGCCCGACACGTTGGAGGTCCACGGTCGTGACACCGTGCTTGTCAACCTTCACTGTGGGAGATGCACCCAACGGCGCGAAATAAGGGATCTTGAAAACCAAATAGTCGAGCTCCCAAATCTCTTCTATGAAGCCATAGTACGAGTTTCTCGACCCATCGAGATTGAATGCATCTATGCGGACTCGCTGTTCGTTAGTGCTCTTGACATCCCGAGATCTGCGTATAGAATGTGTACCCATTTATGTCATATCCTTGCCATGTCACAACTGTAAATGTCGGCCCTTTGCCAACCATCTCAGCGTCTCACTCGGCGAGCTCCTAGCGATTTGCTCCTTCAACCATTGGTTGAACCAACGGTTGTGTTGCCTCATGATCCAAACATCCGGCCGCTCTGGATTCTGTTGCGAAGCACATCCTTGTCTTTGGTCCACATAAGGCGCCACTTGGTCATGTGTTGCAACACCGTGAAATGGGCTTGAGTATACGTGTCCATATCCGAGTGATTGCTTTCATTCCGATAGTTCCGAGACCCTTCACCTCCCTTCATGGCGAGATTGAGGGACACCTATCGGTTGAATCTGAGCGATATAATCGACACAAAACTCAATCACCTCTTCGCTTGCATAACCTTCGACGATGCTGCCCTCCGGCCGAGAACGATTCCGTACGTAGGACTTGAGAATTCCCATGAACCTCTCAAATGGGTACATGCTGCGTAGGAATACGGGCCCGCACATTTTTATCTCCCACACAACGTGAACAATGAGATGGACCATGATATCGAAAAACGAAGGAGGGAAATACATTTCAAGGTGACATAGAGTCATCACCACCTCGTCCTGCAGAGCATCTAGTCCTTCGGGATCGATGACCTTCTGAGCAATTGTGTTAAAGAAATAACATAGCCTCATGATTGTCTCTCGGACTTTGATCGGTAAAATATTTCTAATTGCAATAGGAGCATCTGTGTCATCAAGACATGACAATCATGAGACTTCATGCCATTTAACTTTAAATCTTGCATCGAAACAAGTTTCTTCACGTTGTCGGAGTAACCAGACGGAACTTTCACACCATGCAAGCACCGCACGATTCGTTTTCTCAGCCTTGGACGAGTGTAACACGTGGGGAAGGTACGTTCGTCCATTATCGGTGCTTGTCGGTGCTAACTCGGGCCCGATGTCCATGTCACCAAGTCAAGCCGTGCGTTGACACCGTCCTTTGTTTTATCACGGATGTTCAGAAGAGACCAATCAAGTTGCCGCACACATTCTTTCTACGTGCATGGCGTCGATGCGATGCCGAACATCTAGGTACTCCCAATAAGGTAAGTCCCAAAATATTGATCTCTTCTTCCGGTGTTCTTCTCATGAGCCCTCAATTTACGTCTCTTTCCGAGGACAACATCTAAATCCTTAACCATATCATAAACCTCGCGTCCCTTAAATGCCTTGGAGCTGAACCATCTTCCTTCTCTCCGTCAAATTGTTTCTTCATCTTGCGGTATGGGTGAGCCCTCCAAGGAACCGGCGGTGACGCATGTAGACGGTTTTGCGTGAGTGTCTCAGCTACACACTCGGTACCATCTAAACAGTGAGTACAAGCTTTGGCACCTTTTGTACTATGGCCCGATAGGTTACCAAGGGGGATAATCATTTATGGTGCGAGAACAATAAGGAGCGCAGAGTGAAGTTCTCTCGTTTGTACGCATCCCATACCTGTACCCCTTCGTTCCACATTACTTTTAGATCTTCCACCAATTGCTAGGAACACATCGATATCATTCCCTGTGTTGTTTTGGCCCTTGGATAAGTATCGATGACAAAATATACTTTCGCTTCATACACAACCAAGGAGGAAGGTTATAGATGCAGAGTCACGGGCCATGTGCTATGTCGGCCGCTCATGCTACTAAAAGGATTCATTCCATCTGTACTCAGTCCAAACCTTATATTCCTTGGTTCTGCACCGAACTCTGCAAAACTCCTATCGATGTTTCTCCACTGCGCGGAATCAGAAAGGTGTCTTATCATTCCATCCTTCTTGTGCTCCTCCGAGTGCCAACGCAGTAGTTTTGCCTCCTTTGGATTTGCAAAAAACCTTTTCAAACGGGGAATTATAGGAAAATACCATGTCACCTTAGCAGGAGGTCCTTTCTTCGCCTCTGTTCCCTCGCCATCATCTGATTGATTGTTACGTTTGTATCGGGATGCGTTGCACACCGGACATACATGCATATTTGCATACTCTTTACGGTAGAGGATACAATCGTTCGGGCATGCATGTATTCTTTCTACTTCCATTCCCAACGGACAAAGAACCTTCTTGGCTTTATACGTGGTTTTAGGCAACTCATTTCCCTCCGGAAGCATGCCCGCTAAAAGACCTAGCAGCGCCGTGAAACTCTTGTCCGACCAACCGTTGCTTGCCTTCAATTTCAACAGTTCAAGCACGGCCGACAACCTCGTGTACTTGCATCCCGTGTACAAAGGTTTCTCTGAGTCCTCCATCAAGCCACGGAATTTAACATACTCTCTCTCATCATAGTTCTCTTCAACATCGCTGAAGCATCCGATCCAGTTATCATCGTGCAACCTATCCGAATCCGAGCCACAATCGACATCACCGGCGGCATGTCATTGATTCACAGACGATGTCATCCGGGGCATATCATTCACTTCACCGCGATGTCATCCGCGGCATATGATCATTCACTTCGCCATGACTGGTCCAACACGTATAATCCTTTTGAAACCCTCCGAATCAAGTGCGATTCAATTTGCCCTCGGTTCTTAAACATCTTCACATTCTCGATCGGTGCATGGACAGCACATATATTCCGCCCCTTATTCAACATATCCTCCTCGCGACTCTTATAAAAGCGAAACGCCATTAATGTACTCTTCACTCACACGGCTCATGGCATACATCCAGCTTCGGTCCTACGTTACGTATATATATAACAACTTAGTATTAAAATCTAGATTAACTCATTATAACTACATATATACCGGCCACATTAATTACATTGAGACTTTATTTGCTAGATTCATATTACAAACACAACAGCTATTATATAACCAACAATTTTGCAAATTAACCATCTTCAATAACCACTCATGGATTACTTAGAACTAGATTGTAATGCAATTAAAGAAAAAATTAATTGCATTACTAACCATATCTAGAGCAACCAGCAAAGTATGAATCTTCAAAGCTCAATCTCGCCTCTTCCCACCAAATTAATCGGCACGAAATCGCCTAGCTTCCTCCCGAGTGAAAAAGTGCGCAGCGATGGCTAGATCTGGATCGAAATGAAGACGATGCGATGCGAGCAGCGCAATAAATGCCTATCGACATTATCACGACGGTTTTAATAAAAACCGTCTGCGAATTATCACGCACGGTTTTAATTATTAACCGTCGTGATTTGCGCCTACTATTAGCCTTTCGTAGTCATTATCACGAGCGGTTTTAACTAAAACCGTGCGTGATAATAATTATCACTGAGCGATTTTTTTATAAAAACCGTCGCCATAAGCTTCAAAATTTCGATCCATTGCGTAACGCCGTGTTTCAATTGCGTAACGCCGTGTTTGCGCGTGTTTCCATTAACGTCATCGATCGTTATACAAGCGTCTATATCATTAATGTTTGGGTATACGAACCGTTTGTGATAATGCTTATATTTGCACGCACTATTCCATTTCTTCGATCTAAACGCATCGCCCTCTCCATCATCTTCTTGATCATCACCACATTTCTCAACAATGACATCTAAAATTTTGTTCATCTCCTTCCTCTCATCCATCCATCATGAGTTGTTCGCCGCAACCTTACAAAGCGGCCAACAATTTACGTCTGAGCATCTCCTCCGCTCACGCCCGCTCTCCTTCCTCGACTCGCTTCCAATATCGTCCGTCAGCTGGACCTCATCATCCGCCGTCGACGGAGGTGTCTCGTTCTGCTCACGAAAAGAAAGCGCCTCACCTTGTTCTTCTCTACAATGTCCACAAAGCGGAGGAAGCTCTTGCGAGCGCAGAGTGTGCTAGATAACCTTTCGATCAAGCGGACTCGGCCGATTCTCGTTGAAGTTTATCATGCCATCCTCTTTGAGATTATGGGCCATGCTAATGATTTGCCCAGGCTAGAGGAGGAAGCGGAGAGGGCAAGGATAATCTTCACGACATTCGAGAACTCGTGGTGATCCTCCAACTCCGAAGTTGAAGAAGAAGCATATGAAGCCAGAAGATTAAAATCGGGAATCTCTTTTCTCTTAGATTTGTAATAAATTAAATTTGCCTTTAATTAAAATCGGGAATCTCTGTTTGTCGAACTTTTGTAATGAATTAAATCTGTCTTGAATTAAAATCAGGAATCTCTGTTTGTCGGACTTTTAATTTGGAGGCCGTCTGTGGTGTTTGTGGCGGGAAAGGAGTATCCTAAACGGTTTATGTTTAAAAACCATCTAGGATCGAAATGAAGACAGATGCGGTCTGAGCAGCGCAACATTATCACAGACGGTTCTTAATAAAAACCGTCTGCGATAATATGGGATCATCACGAGACGGTTTTTAATACTGCACTGCGTCGTGATACTAAATTATAATGACGGTTCATAGTTAAGAACAAATGCAGTGATACTCGTTTTCTCGGCGACGCCAACACGGATGGTGTTCTAATTAAAACCGTCTGTGTTAGTGTTAGTCACAGACGGTTTTGTCAAACCATCTGTGATTGGCCGTCTACTATTAGGCTTTCTGTAGTAGTGCAAATTCTTGCATATCTAATTTAATTAGAAAGTTTACCCTGCATCTGTTTATTTTTGGATGAAACCCTGCATCAGTCGAGGGTGTCCCAAAAATAATATCATCTTTTGGTAATGTTGGTTCAGAACTGACGTCTCGATTAACATGTTTTATTGCAGAAATTTTCTTGAGGCAGGCGATTGCGGTCGGTGGACAATGCATTGCTAAGCATAAGTTACCCGGAGCTTTTCATTGTCATGTCGTCGTGAAATGATTATGGGACCTCCCTGTGAAATTTAGTTTTCTTCTAGTTTTTTGTTTTTGATATTGAGGTTGGTAAGTCTGTAGAGAACATATTGTTCCCACCCCATATATACTGTTTTCACCTGTTTATTAAACCTGTACCTGACAAATCATTGGGCATCTCTTTTGTACCTGACACCTGTAATGCTTAGCTATTCTAGATGAATACATCTGATTTATGAGATACATAGTCACCTTCATTCAAATAAAAACTAACCTTCTTCTCATTTGGTTGTAGAATATTGATAATTTGATATGGCTGCTGCAAGTGGAAGTGCGAGCATTTGTGCAAGCACAGGAGCATCCCCTGCTGGCACTTCTATAGCAGTTGGTACGGGTCACTCGGCACCAACACCACCGCCACCGAATGCCTGTGTACTGACAACCACAGCCACAGGAGGCGAAGCACATGTGGTTGTTGATGTGGATGAAGCGACTTGCACTGGAGAAGTTGAGCATGCTAAGAAGAAGCAGAAGAGGTGTACCTCGAAGGTTTGGGACCACTTTGATAAATATACGGTGACTGTTGACACACCAAAAGGTGGAAAGGAGAAACAACTTTGGGCACAGTGCCACAAATGCCCTCATAAAGCTCGATGTGAGACCTCAAGGGGCACAAAGGCCTTGTGGAATCATTTGCTAAAGCATGCTGTAAAGCAAGGACAGCAACAACTCCAATATGAGAATGGTGAAGATAGTGCAATTGTTCAGATATTCAGGTATGATGCTGAAGCTAGCCTCAGGAAGTTCTATGTGGCAATGGTTATGCACGAATATCCATTTTGTATGGTAGAGCATGAGTACTTCATTGATTTCATCAAGTCTCTACGTCCTGGTTTTTCATTCAAGTCTCGCACAACCACTAGAAAAGAGTTATTAGAAATGTTTGGAGATGAAAAGAAACGGTTATATGACCAACTAAAACCTCTTTCTTGTCGGTTTTCTGCAACTATGGACATATGGACATCTAATCAAAATAAAGGTTATATGTGCATCACTGTGCATTGGATTGATGATAATTGGCAAATGCAAAAAAGAATAATTAAATTCATTCATGTCAAAGGGAATCATACAGGAAGTAATCTAGCAACTGAGTTTATCAAGGGTGTCATGTCTTGGAATATTGAGAAGAAGTTATTTGCTCTCACTCTAGACAATGCATCATCCAATGATAAATGTGTTAGAGAAGTTGTGATAGAGCTGCATAAACGTTCTCCCTTGATCTGTGATGGTGCCTTTTTTCATGTGAGATGTTTATGTCACATACTAAATCTTGTTGCCCAAGATGGCTTGAAAGTAATTGCATCTTCAGTCCAAAATATTAGAGCTACTGTTGTTATTGTGAAGAATTCTCCATTGCAATGGGAGGAATTTCAAAAGTGTGCAATAAAATGTGACTTAGATGTCTTCCTCTTATTTATAAGCACTGTGGTCGTGGTTGTCATGGTGGTTCCTCCTATGGTGCACCTCCCCCTCCTCGTGATTACTCCACTAAGTGGTTTGGTCCTTATTATCCTTCCGACTACTAGATGGTTTGGCCCTCTTTTTGGTTCTTGATGCCAAATAAGGAGAAGAAAAGAGAAGAAAGAAAGAAAGATGAAGAAGGTGATATATCTATTATGCTCTCTAGCTAGGTCAATATACCTTGTAATGTGAGCATAAGCTTTTATCTATCCTTGCATTATTTGTGTTGTAAGCTTATTGAATATCCTTCTTCTAGCTATGTGTTGGCTTGTGGACTTGGATGTATTTTTGGAAAATTTGGATCTTATGTATGTTCTATATGGACTTTGTGTGTTTTGTTGTAATCTTTATCCAAAATATGTTCACTTGTGTTTTGTGGATCATTTTGTGTAAATGCATGCATGTATATATTTTTATTGAATATATTATTGTTGACATGCTTCTATGGATCTAAAATATAGATGAAACTCCACCAAAATTTCTAAAAATCTACATATATGTGCATGTATTTCTTTCAAATTCTAATGCACACACTGAGGGCGAGCATTTCTCTATACCTTGTAATCTTGATAACAACTAATTCATATACTCCTTTGATTCCACTCAAATAAGTTAATTGCTACCAAAATTTATCTTAGAGTATACAATTGTTGAGTACATGATGTATGCTCAAAAATTAATCTTTTATCTCATTATTTGTTGAGGGTTGTCATCAATTACTAAAAAAAAGGAGAGATCGAAGAACCTAGACCCACTATTATAAGTTAATAGTATATTTTGATAATTAATGACAATTATATTGTGGGATTAATATTTTCATTGAGTTGGATAAATAGGATATGTCCCATAGTGATGGATGACTTGAGATGGACTCATGTGTTGATCATCATCAAGTCATGTGTTGATGGTTAAAGTCAAGAATCCGGACTTAAGTGAAGATATTCGTCATCGAACTTCAAGATGATATGCAAGACAAAGATATAACTATCATAAGTTAATGATGTGTTTCTTAATCATTTTACGTGTCTTGGTGTTTGATGAAAGATCAGATTGCCAGTGTATGTTGCCGTACTATTAAGAGGGGTGTTGACTAGTAGCTTAAATGTGTCATGTATTGATAGCTTATTTTGTTTGCTCTATCTCTCAATGGCTTGTTGCTAGTATTTATGAATGTATTTTGTAAATAGTTGAGGCTCGTGCATGATCCTTGCCACATGTAACTTATGTTTGCAAATGCATTTTACAAATGGCTTGAATCCATGTCCCCGATCCTTGTAACATGATTCCGGAAGTTGGTGAATATGTTTTGCAACTTGTAGAGGATCATGTCCTAGCTTTTGTTTTGCATGGTACTAAAATTTGCGAACATGTTTTGTGCATTATTGAGTACATTCAAATCTAGCATAGATGCTTTCTCCTCTTGAGTGGTCTGACCGGCCATATGCTAGCGGTTCGACTAGCGAGGGCAGTTTGACTGCAAATTGGTCAGCGGTCTGATCGGCTCTCTCGCAGTTGTTTTGACTGACCATGTGTTGGCGGTCAGACCAGTCTAGACTGATTTTCTGGAAATCAAGTCCAACGGCTAGTTTCTTAGTGTGGGATATAAATACTCCCTTATGACTAGTTGGGCAAGGTTGCCGGTGCCTTATTCTTCATTTTTGAGCTAAGAGTAAGCCCTCTCACATCTTATGTGTGTTTGTTGCACTTAGTGAGCTTAGAGAGAAAAACCATTGTGAATATGTTGCACTTGGTGGTAGATTTCGTATCTATTGAGCTTTGGCACTTAATTCATTCAAGTGAGTGTCTCCAACTTGTTCCTCTTGAAGGTTGTCAACTCCTAGATGGCTTGGAGGAGTTGTGCAGGTAATCTTCTTAAGAAGTTTATGAGAAGGCCCAATGTGTTATGACCGGTGTGGTGCTCGTCGTCTCTGGAGTAGAGAAAGAGTAACTCTGGTGAAATTAAGGTACTTGGCTTAATTCGTGGATCTAGTTCAATTTATTTGGGCTTACCTCAACATAGATTAGGGGAACCCACAAATTTTTGAACACCACTGTAAAACATCGTGCATCAACTGTGGTTTGCTTCCTTGTGCTCACTTACATTTTTGTAATTTATATTTCTAGAATTAAATTGATTGCTTGTTATCCTAGGAGTGCAAACCATGACCAAGTTGTAGTTGTTGGTGCACTTAGTGAAACAAGATGATTTTGGTCTTAATTGAGCAAAATCAATTTGATTTATGCTTTCGCATCTAAAACATGATTTTAGCCAAAGAGAATTTTAAAAGCGCCTATTCATCCCTCTTTAGTTGGCCTCCTAGACGTTACATCAGCTAGAGAATCCATGTGCCTCTCTATTGCCTCAAGAACTTTCAAGGCCTTGCATGCTTCAAAGAGGAGGACACGGTTGAGAGCCAAGTTCCTTTCCCTAACCACAAAGATTAGCTTTCATTTAACGACAGATGATTAGATTTAGTTGGTAGACTGCATCACTAACTATTTGGGGAAGCAGAGTAGGGTGCGAGTGGAGGATCTTGTCCACACGGTGGTTATCGACCGTCTATGTGTGGTTACGGCTGAACAGCTCGATGTGGATGGATGAAAGAATGGAGAGGATGATTGCTGAAGGAAGGGGCACCATTGTTGAAGAAGAAGTTCTTGCGGAAAAGACAAGTGCGAAGTTTGCTCAGAAGGGATTGTGATTGATGGAATGAGAAATTAGGAAATTTTTTGTTGCTTGTAACGCCATGTAACCGTGTGAAAGACTAAGGTAATACGAACATGCAGGAGTGCGTTTTTATGACAAGAGACTGCGTATTGAAGTTCGGGGAAGTTTGACCAATATAAAGCCATTGCGTCCTAAGGTTCCAGAATGGTTATTGTCCACCAAGTTATTACAAGTTTGAGAAGTTGACTATCAATTGCAGTACCAATTTTGGTTTCATAGTCTGCAACTATAGCGATGCTAATCTGGTAATGGCATCATCGGCATCTGGATTGTAAAGATCCATGAGCAAATCTTCTAGCTCTACTTGGAAATTATACAATCACTTTGAAAGACCTTTTCAATAGCCAGATTTGGCCTGCAATTTAAGATGTCTCTATTAAGTCAATGCTACTCATAATCCTTGATAAATTCTTGATCACAAAGCTGATGTTATAGTAGATGTGAAGCTTTATGACAAGAGGTGGTATGCTATGGATAAGATATCTTGGCCCGAGAAACAAGAATTGGAGGATGCAGATATTTTTTGGTTTGGCTGATATTTTGGAAAAATACAAGATTAAGCTGATTGAAAAAAATTGGCTATGATTAAGGACACTTGACATTTTTTGTAAAGGTTTCACCTTCACAAAAAATTTAGTGGGGGCATGTGTTACCATTAGATTTTGGCAGGCAAAATAGTCAACAAAAGTATTTTTGGTAGTTAATATGATTTTAAGAGAAGACCGAGATTTGCCAAAAAAATCATAATCAAGTATCAACCACGTTAAGAAGCCTCCAGAAGATGTCGAATAAGGAAAGGTAGATGTGAATAAGAAAATTGTTAACAAGAGTTTGGAAACAAAAATATTTGAAGGCAGACAGAGACTCTATTCGAAGAAAAGTTGAGCCTACACGAAGAGGGAGACTTAAACATAATCTAAGATTGAGTCTATTGTTTTAGAATATAAATACCCTGTATCAGTTGACGAAAAAACACACACAAGCCAACCTTTACTACCTTTTTGCATTTATTTTCCCTTCACCTTAGAAGTAGACTTTAACTAGTAGAATCTTTGTAGGATCATATGGCGCAATCAGAGGGGGGTGAATGATTGTGTCCACTTTTTACCACTTGAAATCACAACACACGCACAGAAACAAAAGCAATCTGAATTACCGCAAGAAGACAACGACCACTACTGCTCGCTTGTACGGGGTCGTAAGAAGCTATGTCGAAACAACGACTGCAACTACTTGTTGAACATGGTCGTAACCCTCTATCGCCTGACTGCTCAGCACGACCACTCGATACGATCGCTCGCCACAACCACGATGCACGTAGTCGTGACCCTCCTTCCGCCCGACGTCCCCAGCCGATCAACCACCGCCTGGACGAGATGCGCTAAAGACAAAAATAGAGCACAAAAACAGAGAGGAAGGAGCAATGCTCTGGAAGTGGTCAGAGATGAAGAAAACTAATCTATTATTTCATCATCCAAATTTTGGCTACAAAGCGTCTCACGGCACCCCTAAAAACCTTCTCCATGAAAGTCCTAAAACTCTCATCACGCTAGCCTACAACCTCCCCTATTTTTATAGCCAGCACACAGGACATGTTCAACACAAACACCTCAAAACCATGTCTCTATCCATCTGGACACATACTCTATCTCTTCCTCAAATCAAAGGACCTGAAACCCTTCCTAACACGGGTTTTAACCACCTCATATAGATCATGGACTCCATACTTCACACACGATGAGGCCTCCAGGATATCCCTGCCTGTATCTTCATCGGGCACCATCACCATGTGCTCTTGCATGAGTCCGATCACCTTGCATGACCACCTGACCGTTTGGACCTCAGATTATCCCCTCCTAGTCCCGGTCTTCCTTGTCACTGATTGCAATCATCTCCACGCCTCCATATAGCATCCACCTTTGACCTCCATATGCTTCAACATGAGTTTGACCACCTTACGTGACATCCTGACCGTCTAGACCTCAGATTACCCCCTCCTAGTCCCGGTCCTCCTCATCACCAACCGTGGCAGCCTCTATGCCCACCTGCACATGTAAAGACCAAAGAAACCAACTCCTGGCAGCACTCATTAGCAAAACACACCCTTGTCTACCCCCAGACAAGATCCAAACCTCCTATGACCATTCCCCAAGTTGTTTACGACCGCACTGTTCTATCGCTACAACCTACGACCATGCACCAGATCGTTTATGACCACACAGTCCTATCGCTAACCGAAACAGACCACCAAATCCACCAATACAACCGCTAGCTCGTAATCCACAAGTACTCATAAACCATACTGACTATCGAGTACTGAATACCGAGTCACAGCCGCAACACGTACTCGAAACCTACGAGTATAGATACATTCCAACACCCGACCACTTGCCATGGTCGTGAAACCATTTCTATCGAGTACCCAGTCCTTCGACTACGAGTACCTCAAGCAACGACCATTCATCAATGACCACCACTCACCGACCAGACAACCACTGGCCCAACCCGAGTACTCGACGATCACATGAGTGAAGCACTCATGTCAACCATGAAGTCTTACGAGTACCAACCGTGAAGCCAACGGCAACCGATCGCTAAGCCTCTGACGATCGAGGACAAAACAGCAAACAGTGAAGTCTACGAGTATCGACCAGACTGCCAAGTCTATGATCATGGAGGTAGTCTACAAAAAAAACTACGACCATGGAAGCAGTCTGCAAAATCTACGACCATGAAGGTAGTCTACAAGTCCTACGACCATGAACGTAGTCTGCATAACTTACAACCATGAAGATAGTCTGCAAGACATTCGACTATGAACAAAGTATGCACAACCTACGACCATGAACGTAGTCTGCATAACTTACAACCATGAAGGTAGTCTGCAAAGTCTACGACCATCGAGTACTATAGTTACAACCATGAAAGAGTACTGTAGCTATGATTACTTGCCATGGTCGTAAGACCGAAGTCGTATTGCCGTGGTCGTAAGCTAAACGTGGTCTAGCATGCCATGGTCGTAAGCTGAACGTGGTCGTAGCATGCCATGGTCGTAAGCTGAACATGGTCGTAGCATGCCGTGGTCGTAAGCTAAACATAGTCATAGCATGCCATGGTCGTAAACTAAACGCGGTCGTAGCCGTGTTCAAGCTGTGGTCGTAAGATTGTCTGTGCTCTGATGCCGTGGTCATATAGTGTCTGTGTTCTGATACCGTGGTCGTAAAAACTCCTGCCGACCACTAAGTCGTAAAGACTCCTGCCATAGTCATAGTTGTGTTCATGTCGTGGTCAAAGCATGATGTCGGAAGTTTGTGGTCGTAGTCTAAAGTCTGTTGTCTGAAAGCCATGCCATGGTCGTATAGCGTCTGTTGGCGTGGTCGTAAAACATCTGTTGCCGTGGTCATAAAGCATCTGTTGCCGTGGACGTAAAACATCTGTTGCCGTGGTCATAGAGCATCTGTTGCCGTGGTCGTAGAGCGTTTGTTGCCGTGGTTGTAGAGTGTGTTTGTGACCCAAAACTGTGCACGACCACTCAAGGACAACGACTTCAATTGCAAACGACCAAGTCTTTCACAAACGTAAAATTCAAAACAAACCAAATGTCAATTATTCATCATCTCTTTATTTACAACCATCCACGTTGTCTAACAATCTTACTTTCATAATTCGACTTTGACCAATATTATTTCGTATTGATGTGTTGATCAATATGTAAGTTACACATATTCCCTATTTCGAGATTTCGTTCCAGTTTGTTATTGTTTCTCACGATGTTTCGTCTAGGATTGACTTTTGTTCATATTTACCTATCATCGACTTTGCTGATTTACTGAAAAATCAGCTAGCATGTTGTATACACATCTAGAGAGCACCCTTTATAAAGATGCAGTACTGCGGTGAGGAATTTTCTGATGTACGGCAACACTTATTATTCCAACCGATCTGCTGTTCTGATCGAACTTGGGGTTCTATAAATTTTGTATGGGTAAGCGTCTTTTCTGAATGCCGATATCAATTTCCTCTACCACGAGGCTAACAGACAGCAATGTCCTAGCTATTCGATCACATGAAACCTACGCCTCGCGAGCTCTTGATGTGAGGAATTAACGGATTTTATTAAATCCTCCATCCCTCTCATTAAGGATCGCGATTAGACGTCCTCCGCCATCGATATCTAGCAAGAAACCATGGAACATATAGACAACAATTTATATTGAGTTGTCGACTGTCTGATCCTACATTGAACTTGGAACATAATTAAGATAGATGCTTCCAGATTACCTGGCCCCATTGTTTGTTGCCTTTAGACTTTAGCTATTCAGTACGTGAAGCAAATTGTACGAAGACAGCTACCCTCTCAGAATATGTTTTCCACTGCATGCATTTTCGCTTAGATGCTACAACTAGGTTATAGAAAAGCTTTGCAGTTCCTCTCACTACATTCTGTTCCACCCCAGAAAATGGAAACCAACCAGCCCCTGGTTTTGTTATTTCTGGTTTCATGTGAAACATTTCTCCAAGTAGAAAGAAAATTTGCAGCTTATTTTCTCGATATATAATAGCTAAGCCAGTTTGTACATTTCTGATTTCTCGTGCTGGTTCGGCCTGCCTGCATCTGCATGTCCCTCACTGTTTGCAGCATGATGAAGAATTGCTTTCAGAGGGAAGAAAAGCAAGCGCATCAATTGGATGCAGATGGTACGTACCCAGCCTTGATCGCATATAAGTGGGTACTTAGAGTAAGAATAATAGTTTGTCACTTAATATCATTTTTTAGACTTTCATCTTACCTAAAGACAGCACTAGATACAATCTTTCTAATAGTAAATCATTCTTCTAAATATTTTATATTGTTTTCATCATAAATTACTCCTTCATATCATGTCACTATTTGCGTTGGTTTACGGACTCAAGTTAGCGTATTATAAATCCTCACCTTTTCTTTTCTTTATGTATAATTTACTTATTTAATATAATTAAAAGTCAACTAAGATAACATTATTAGAGATACCTTATACAGACTGTACTAACGCATTTAAGCCATCCAATGAGGGGAACAGGCTTGCCCGACCATTCTACCGCCGGCACGTGGCCGGCGACGCCAACATGTGAAACGCCATGTCCCTAGCAAATGCTGTTTGCTGGACGAGAGGTCCTGTTTTCAAGTGATATGGTTTTTTGCTAAAATAATGTCATAGCGGCTGTTAAATTTTTCCTCATGTATTCAATTAAGAAATAAAGAAAAAACACTATTATAACTTCACGAATAATCCAAAGAAAAGAAAAAAAGAAAAAACATATTTAAAAACCGACACGTTCTAAATGGAGACAAAAGGCATCACTATTTGAAACAAAACCTTGATCGAGTTAGTCATTTGTTGAGTAAGTTAAGATGGATGCATGTCACGTCCTGATTCGCATTTGATGTTTCAAGTACTCAGCTATATATGAGAGTGCTCATTTGAGTTTATGCTTTTAGTTTTTGTACTTATTGGCACTTTATGCTTTTGGTTTTTGTACTTATCGGCACTGTTTGAGGTTTTTTTTACTGTAGATGCTATAAGTTTTTTCTGTGTAATTAAATTTAAAAATTAAAATAGAAAAAATATGTTCTCTTATCATGGAAATGCAAAGGAATACAAAAAAAAAGAAAAAGGCAAAAAAACCCCCAAAGAAGCTAAAAATCAGAAGAAAAAAAGAAATTAAAAGACTAGAATGTAAAAACCAAAAGTATAAGCTAATTTGAGCAGGGATGTACGGAATAGCGAGCTCCAGACCTCCAGTCGAAAATTTAGGGTATGTTTGGGAGAGCTCCACCACTGAAAACGTGGATTTAGAGCAGCAGCTTCACCATGGAGCAGCTCCACCGTGGATCTGGGATCCCACCATGGAGTGTTTGGCTTATACAGCAGCTCCAGATCCACGAAATTGAGGTTTTGGTGGGAATGGCCACTTTTGGTGGGATGGGGTGTGTAACCAGTGGTATTTGTGGATAATTACCACCCAACTTCAAGGTGGAGCACCCCTTGAGGAGCTCCATGAAATCCATAGATCTGGCTCTCAGATTCAGGATTTTGGTGGATCCAGATTTCGCGGAGCTGGAGCGTTTAGGTAAAATTTTGTAGAGTGAAGCTATTTTTCGTGGATCTAGAGCTGGTGGAGCTCTCCCAAATAGGCCCTTATTAGATTGACTTAGCCGATCCAGACGTGAGAACTGAGCAGGAGGCGCTTTCCTACGGTTAGTATCAGACAAAACCGATCGGTGCGCGCGTGCTCAACTGCCGGATTAAGTTGGTTTACGCTGTCACCATGCGGTATTGCCGGTTTCAGCACCTTGTTTTTCTGACGAAAGGTTGTTTTGGTGATCTCGTTACGTACCGTCTCCTCCGTCATACTGTGCCAGCTTTTTTTTTATTTATGGTTTTGTATGACTTTTGATTTTTGTTTGTTTGTAAGAGAGAGTAAAGAGTAATAAAAATTCATGTGCAGTTTTGACCGATGTAAATGAAGACGCTACAATATGTATTATAATCAACTTGTAGACTCTATCTTAAAAAGATATTTTGTTTAAAAACTAGTTACTATAAAATCAAAAATTAGCTTTTAGAAACGTTAAAGAAGAGCCCCTTACTTCCTTTGCAATCTCGTACAATGCTGCAGTGTCCCTCGTCGTTGTTTCATACCCTACCTCAAGACTTAGATGACCCAGACGCACGAGTTCATGTGCAGGAACAGTGCATCCGGGACAAGGCCGCCAGAATTTCTCACAAGGTGGCTCAGTTATTGCTGTCATTTCTTTATCAGGTTTCATGCCTGATGGTGTATAGGGTACCTAAACGGCTAAACACCTCTTTCAGTAATGAATCGAGGGGGCACGGGAACTGTAGCAGTAGCGCACTCTACTATAGAGATCTGTCTGTTCCATTAGAAGCTACCTGCCTTCTTCCCAGGAACATACCATGTGGGCAAATGAATGGCAGTCTGGTAATGCAAGTTCTTAACCGATTACAAGCCTTTTTTTTAAAGATTTACCGATGACAAGTCCCAGAACGAAAATAAAGCAGTACGACCCATCCAAAGAAAACACAGCAACTGTTGCGTATAGGAGATTACCGGCCGTGGCATCGTGTTAGACCCGTCACCTCAGCATGTCTGCATGTGTCTTGACTCTTCAATACGCATTTCATATCGAATCCAAAACCGCTCGTTTTTAACTAAGTAGACAGTAATTACTTCAGCTTGTGCTGGATAATACTATGCAGTCCGTACATAGTTCTATTATGGCATTAATTAACCAACTAGCAGCCGGTCCTTGTTACCGTCGGCTTGCTTAGAAACTTACCTTCATCGGCAGATAGGGATGGATGGATGGAGAGCGAGCGAGCGAGGCATCATATCGTGCGATCTAATTCGTCACCGAATAGGGTCATATCAGGAAAGCTTTGTCCAGGCAGTCCAATACCAAACAACACGATGCGACGCCATAGGGTGATAAGAATTCCAACCCTGGCTGCTCGCCATCACGAGGGTGCGATAGTAGGTTTTCACCCGCTGTCTAATGTGCCATCACGGCGATCGTTTCTTTCGTTTTCGATGCTCCTCTCTCCCTGCGTACTGCAATGCTTGTCTTCTTGTGCCATGCTTGCAGGCTGGTGATTAAACTATGAAGTGGTTTACTTCTTGTTTATGCTAATTATAGGGCGTTGCGTAATTCCAATTATTTTTCTTTCATGGCAATATGCTACGTTGCTAACTTGTCGCAATATCGTAAAAAGTTCTACTCATTGTCCTTTTGCACAGCTGCTACCTGCCATCGATAAAATAGCAAGAAGCCATAACGGTTGCAGCTTTGATGGGAGTATTGAACTGAAAACAGTCAAAAAATTAAAGAGAGATGTACAAGATGACAAAACTATCGGTGGAGCATATACCTAAACACATGCACTAGCTAGGGAGGTCGCCAATCAAATCTTGTAAAAACGAACAAATATTAAATAAACAAAGAAGAGATAAGTTAGTACTGTGCCTCTCCTAACCCATGCTTACATTAGTTAACTTCGTTGAGCTTACAGCGAGACTATCATCAAGATCGATTAGAAAGACACCTACCCCAATGCATGTTTAGGGACGGCATAAGTTGGCACTGTGCTTGGAAGTGCTGATTCAAACAAACTTGCGGCACATGAAGGAAGAAGGAAAGAAATTATATGCTCCATAACCGGCACTAAATGATCTAGCATAGGTCCTGCCGATCCTAGGTGCAGATCTTTCACCTTTCACGTCTCACAAACAGCGAATAGTAAGACCGGTTGTTGGGGCAGTAATGGTGTTGGCCTCACCCACGAAAAGACCCGGCCGGAATCATTTCCCATACCTTACGCTAGAAAGATGTAGGAGGATAAATAAAAAAAGAGAAAGATATAGGAGGAGATGAGTGAGTGAGAGATCAATCTAGATTCCAGATTGCGTACAGACACAATCATCGCGTTTGTAGGTCCTCGCAAGTGGCGACGTGTTTTTCTGCCCACGGTGTTGACAAAACCGCACTCGAGCTACACAGTGTCATCTGGCACTGCACGTGTACATATAGCTCGTCCGATCACGCAGTGAGCGTTCAAATGATAGCATCGAATCTGAAATTAGCATAGCCTCCCCCTCTCCCCACTCTTTTTTGTGACGTGTGTGTACGATCCGGAGCATCAGTTTTATTACACATGTGCCCAGGGTGACTACTGAAGTCTAGAAGACGACGCCCAAGGAGCCAGTCTTCTGGTGCTGCTTCCATCGAATGGGGCTTCCCTTTCCTCTCTCCCTATTCCCCTCTCTTTTCCCTTAATCTCGACCACTCACATCTCATCCAATAACCAATATTTTTTTTATATTTTCACCATTTGCCCATCCATCATAAATAATAAAAAAATACAGAAAAAATAAATTTTATTTTTTTATTATAATTTTTTACAGAAAAAAATAAAATTATAATTTCTGTAAAAAAATTATAATAAAAAATAAAATTTATTTTTCCTGTATTTTTATATTATTTATGATAGATAGGCAAATGGTGAAAATATAAAAACAATATTGGCTATTGGATGAGATGTGAGTGGTCTAGATTGAGGGGATAGGGAGGGGAATAGAGAGAGGGGGATAGGGAAGCCCCATTCGCTTCCATCGGCTTAAAATTCTGATTTTTACCTTTAGCTATTGGTTTTTTATTTTAATTATATTGTAACGATCGTCAGTTTTCTAAATTAAAAATAGAAAAATAAAAATATTGTTATATCTTTTAGAATAATGTAACGGAATAAAGAGAGAAAAAAAAAAAAAGTTAAAAAAACCAAAAACAAAGTTAAGAAACCGACATGTTTTAAGTGGCTTCTACGAGATAAAAACCAAAAGTTGAATGCTTTTAAGTCGTTTGGTGCTGTTAATATAATGTGCGTACCGAGTGTGCGTGTGCGACATTCGGCGCCCGTGGACGAACCGCCGGTCTCGGGGGAACCCAAAATCCCTCGTTTCCCAGCACGTGCGGCGCTTTTTCTCCGCCCGGCGAGCACCCGGTCGATCGGCCACCTCGACGTATCCTTTTCACTATCTAAGCTCCGCCTACGCGCCTTCTGGAATTGCCATGCCGATGCGTTCCTCTTGCGGCGTCGTAGATGAGTCGTTCCCCCGCGCCGCGGGGAATCAATCATCTTCTCTAGCGCGCGCCGGTGACCACACAAACCGCTCGTCGCCTTGCGCATCGACTTGACCCGTGCCTTTTGGGTCTCGGGCCGGGTCAACCCGGCAGGCCGGCACGTCGCGGTGCGGCGTGCGAACGAATATCGCGGTCGGACGGTGATGCGCCCGCGCGCTAGCTTGACGCGTAGCTTCTTACGGTTGGTGGTGGTGGTGGTGGTGGCGGGGGCTAGCGCGCTCTCGGGGTAGGGGCCCGGCCGCGCGATCGAAAGAGAGAAAGCGGATGGGCCACGGGAATTGGCAGCGCAACTGCTTCATGCCGGAATCATGGCGGGCGGCAGGCCTCCGGCTCCAGTGCCCGGCCGGAACGGAAGGCGGCTGCGTGGCGCGGGCCCGGGCACCCGCGTTCGTGTCGGCCCGGACCTGCCGACCTAGGGCTGTCCGCCAGGTGATCCGGATTGGATCGATTCCTGGTTGATTGGTTCATTGCACGAGGCATATCACGACAGCATCGTGCCATGTATTTGATACAGCAGATGTTACAGCAGGGATGGATGCAGGCTACAGCAACCTCTTAACCACTCCGAACGATAGTTACAGCCCGGTATTGAGCTTAGCTCTACTCCTAATTAACCAGTGTCGACGTCTAAGAATACAGTGCTGGGTAATGTGTAGCTTCTTGCAATGGATAAGACCTCTTGTGGTGCGAGAATTTTTTTTGCCAATTTTCCGCGGGAATTAAAATGATTCCTATGAAGGCCCTGGGAAATTCTTGTCTCACGACGGAAATTCCGCTTGGTCTGGACACGTCCCAATCAGAATTCGAAGACTTCTTCCCTCACGACGGAAATTCCGCTTGGCCTGGACATGTTCCAACCAGAATCCATCATTGGTGTGCTTGGGAGATGTCGAGATGGATGCTGATTGATCACAAACCCTCTCAGATCATGCATGTAGGGATTTCGTAACACCGATACACTATAGGCTATCTCGCTACTGTAGTCAAGTGAAGTGTACCGAAAGCCGCAAATTTGCAGATATTTTGTACAGCTCATGGAACAAAACATGACAGATGGGTTAATTGCCTATCGGTGAACAGGTGTACGAAAGAAGAAGCCCTAATTTATCTGTAGCTAGTGACCAGTAGACTCAGATAATGGCCGATCACACCGGGTCTACTGCTTCTAATTGTTCGAAAGGAAATTACTATCATATCCCTTGCAACAACTACTTCAAAGATGACGAGTAGGAATCTTTGTCTCACATGGTTACATTGATAGCGACCTAATATATACATGTGATCTATACATCTTTCAGGACACTGCTATATGCATTGAATGGCATCAAGGACACAACTATAGAAGACATTATCGTGGGACCTTGCATATTTTTTCTTAAGCACATACGTCCAGATAATCATTAATTAATACGACCAACCACTATTATTAGCATCAACCAGAATACAAGTTCATACCAATGCATATGGGTCTGTTCTTTTTATTTTTGACTTATGATTTTTTTGGCTGCAATTGATAAATTGTAACAACTTGTAGAAAAACTGTACGAAGAAAAAATACTCGCGTGAGATTTTGACCGATATAAATAAAGTCGCTACAATGTTTACTATAATTAACTAGTAGACATCACCTTGAAAATATATTTTGTTTGAAGCTATATACTGTAGAAAAGTCTGAAGCTGAAACTGAAAAGAATAGACCCTATACCAAGTCTCTCTCATGCTACCTCACCACACAACGCAGCCTGGCGCCAAAGTAACACGTGTCAACATTAGCTAAGCTCTCCATATCTTCCCACTACCACTTTGGCTCATTGGCATAGGCCCCATTCGTATTGGTTTTTGTTTTTGATTTCTGTTTAGAGAAATCAAAAGTCAATATAATTAAACATCTGCTTTTTGAAGCGATTTCTTCACTCGTCTCATTCCAAGAATAAATCAAGGGGTCACAGACGTATCACGTATCTCATTCCTATCGTTTTCGTCTTACGTACGTATCTTTTTTTTACTTTTTGCACTACTCATTTTCTCCTCCTAAAAACTAATCCTTTCAATCGATATTATTTATTTTTAACAAAAAATGATCCGTAGAAATCAATAGGAACACCAGAGTCCGTCACTGCATCCTTGGTCCATCATGCGTACACCTCAACACACCTGAGAAAAGTAGTATATTCACGAGTACGCATTCACATGCATCATTGCGTTATCATGTCGGCTTCTGTCATGAAGTTCAATATTTAATTTGCTTTTAGAAATATAGAGAACACTGACATCCTAATAACGCCAAAATGTCAGTTGCAACGGGTTAATATAACACTCCTCCTCTTTCGTTAATAAAAAAAAGAAAATTAGTTTTGGGTATTGATAAACATCATCTGGATATTTTCTTCCTAACTATCATCCAGATTTGTGACCATTGGATTAGAGATCCAACGGCCATAAATTCTCCCCCACCCCTTCCAAAAATAATCTCTCCCTCCTCAAAAAATAATCTCCCCCCGGATCTCTAATCCAACGGTCTCAAAACTGGATGATAGTTAGAAAGAAAACATCCGGATGATAGCTATACACATCCATTAGTTTTTAATTATTTTCTGTTTTGCCGACGTCCTTCAGCTCTCTGTTTTCACAGTACAAGACATGTTCATTATAATGATGAGTTTCTTTGTATTTTCTTACCACGGTAGGCATTAATGATGTAACATTTATTTACCACTAAAACCGCAGTATGTTTTGTTAGTTACATGTACCTTTGGCGATTATAAGCAAAATTTCTCTATAAAATATCCAAAATCACGAAGACAGAAAAGCGGATATATTTTTACTGTAAATTCCGAACTGATGTACTCAAACGGGATCAGTCTACAGCTGAATGGTAAAGAGGGGTCCTCATGCCCCACCCGCTCGAATTTGAATCCTACTATCAGTTCAAGCTTCACCTTCCTTTTTAGTCAATGCTAGAGCTTCCGGCCAATTTCAAAAACTAGTCAGTGGATGTGAAATCCGCGTCGCATCAATATCAAATAGTGCAAACATAATTTTTTTAGTATCAAATTCATGACAACACGATAAAAAAGGTGATGTTAATTTCAAAGTTACAAAAGATAAGGAACAAACAGAGGAAATCTTAAGGATTTTTTTGGTACGTCCAAGAAAAGCTTACATAAATCCGCATGTTGTCCTCATGCTTTGGATTGCCTCACCATAATTCATAGGAAAACGTGGAGTAAGGCCTGGAGCCGTCGTCGCCCCATGGTGAAGGCGTGAAGCCGCCACTGAGTCCTTTGGAGTAAAATTTTTTGCTTTTTAGCCCAAAATTTGAAGGTTTTTTACATATGGATTCCTGAAGAAAATATTTGCAAAAATAGACCCTTTACTCGGCGCCAAAGCATATGGCGCCCAGGGTACATGGCACGGCGTCATATGCTTTGGCGCCGTGAAATGACACGTCGGAGCTAGGGTGGCATAGCACGACGCCAAGGCCCACGACGCCGTGATATGCACGTACGGCGCTAAAGGCCATGGCGCTGTGCGTCGGGACTTAAGCCCGAGCGCGCGCGTCCCCCGGCCCCCAGCTCCCCCTCACTGCTCCTCTGTTCTAACAGTAAACCGCCGTCGCCCCCCTCTATTCCCCCTCCAAATCCTCTCAAATCCACCGATTAATCTCGCGATTTTGCTTCCAAATCGGGCAAGCAAGGTAAACTCTCTCCCCTCCCTTGATTTTTTGCAATAGATATGGATTATTTGAGGTACATTTCGTATGGCAAGATTTGAATCCCTAGATGAAATTAGTTCAATTATGAGCGATTTTAGGTTATACGTTTGCAATGGATATGCATAATGTAAGAGAAGTACTGTGTATTTGGATAGGTTTTAGGGTTTGATTATTGTTTATACATGGTTGTGTTCGGTTTTAGGTTTTTAGGGTTTCATATACCAAATAGGATGATTTTATGTCAACATGGGCAAGATTATATGTCCACCTAACCCTTAGTAGCTTTGATTATTGTTTATATTTACAAAATTATATTTTTACCACCACCCCTAATTTAGATTTGCATTCTAATTCAAGTGGCAAAGACAACTTATTGTCAATTACATATATATATATATATATATATATATATATATATATATATATATATATATATATATATATATATATATATATATATATATATATATATGTATGTGTGTGTGTGTGTGTGTGTGTGTGTGTAATGTCTTTGATAAATATATCTCGGTATTTACAGTTAATATTAGTGACCTAATACTTAAATTATTTACCTTAATCATATAATCACTATTTGAAAAGGGGCCCATGGATTTTGAGATATGTAAATAATATTTATTATTATCATAAGGTTTATTCTTACACTAATTATTCTTATACCATAATTAACTTACTAATCTTTGTTGACATGTATTTAACCAAGGGTAAATCAATTTGATTCCAATTATTATTCATGTTGATTCCAATTTCATAATTCAATTTGATTATTATTTTTATTTATAAATCATGTTTTATAAATTTCTTATTTGAATATTTCTTAATCATTGAATTCTAAAATTTATCACAGGATGGCGAGATACCGGCTGCTAGACGAGTTCTACGAGAGGGAGCAACGCGGTAGGCTCACGGAGGATGGCCAGGTACGTGTGTGGTCGAAATGTACATGCGTTCAACTTGATGGTCACGCAGCTAACTTTTATAGCAATTTTCAGGAGATACCCATACTTCGTCCTCGAACCCATGATGGGTTCCAGTTGATGCGCTACGATGACCGCTATACCCCACTGCTGCGCCGTGCTGGGCTTCACACGGTCGCTAACCTATTACGGCGGGGCATGCCGGTCTTCAACCCCGCAGTTTTGACCACACTTGTCGACAGGTGCATTTTTTCTATTGGGTCTATTTGTTTTCGCTTCTATATTCTTACGTACGTAACTAATTCTTTTCTCCTTGTACTACTAACAGGTGGAGGCCAGAGACACACACGTTCCACCTTCCCTGTGGGGAGATGACCGTCACGCTGCAAGACGTGGCGATGATACTTGGACTTCCCATCAGGGGACAGCCGGTGGTCGGCCCAGCGGTGTTTGAGGGCTGGAGGGCATGTGTGGAGGCCTTTCTGGGCACAGCATTGCCTCCTGTCCCAGATAATGCCAGGCGAGGCCGCGTCTCGGGGGTCCACATTACATGGTTGCGGAATACATTTGGTGAATGCCCTGCGGCCGCGGACGACGCCATGGTGACCTACTACTGCCGCGCTTGGGTCCTCCACATGTTCGGGGTCATGCTTTTCCCGGACGCCACGGGGGACACCGCTTCGTGGATGTACATCCACTGCCTCCAGGACTGGGGCGACGCTGGACAGCTCAGCTGGGGCTCGGCGGTCCTCGCGTTCCTCTACCGCCAGCTTTGCGAGGCCTGCAGACGCAAGGCGCCCACGTCGACGCTCGGTGGCTGCGTCTTCCTTCTGCAGGTGTGGTAATGCATTTATTTTTCCTACAGTTCTTTGTTTTTGTGCATGGCTAATCGTGTGTCTACCCGTATGTTCGCTTGCTAGGTGTGGATGTAGACACGCATTCCAGTGGGGCGCCCTCGAGTGTTCCAGGCGCAGCCTTGGCATCCACTGGGTGTGGATAACCTCGGCCCCACTGTTGCGTACCTTTGGGATATAGTGTCAGTCCCGTTCGCGACTACTCAGCGGGCGTACGTGGATTTCAGCAACGAGTTTGACACTTTGTCTCCCACGATGGTAAGAAATTGGTACTGCATTTATTTATTCTATAATTCTTGGTTTTTGTACATGGCTAATCGTGTGTTCGCTTACTAGGTGTCCTGGGAGCCTTACTCCGAGCCATAGGTTCTAGCGCTACCGCTCAGCACCATGTGCCGCAGGGACTCCCATATTTGGAGGATGAGGTGTCCGCTGATCTGCTTCTATGCCGTGGAGATTCACCTCCCCCACAGAGTTGCGCGGCAGTTCGGCCTCGTGCAGTTCTTCCCCCCAGAGGGGATGTCGACTTCTGTTGAGTTGCACAAGTAAGTAACAATTTAAAATTCTTTTGGTTCGTACTAACAACTATTGTTGACATCTGCTATATGTACAGGTTCGACAGGGTCCGCCAACGAAAGGTGACGGACTTCGCCATCACCACCCGATGCGTGCGGTGGTGGAGGAAGATGGAGGACAATCGCGAGCCGGACAAGACTTCCCCGCGAACGCTTAGCTTCCGGGATTACTTGTCCTGGTACCACACTGCCATGCGCTACAGGCTGAGGCAGCAGTGGACCGATGTCAATTACGCGGACCTCGCTTCATCCGAGGACGAGGACACCGCGTACGACAGGCGCGTGCGAGGAGGGCACGGTGGTCGAGGCCGCCCGATTCTCGATCGAGTGGTACGGAATGCATGATATTTGCACTTACTTTGGTTCAATACGTTTATCTCGCACTTACTTGTGTTTCCTTATTTCTTTAGGGGACTTCTCTCCAAACCTCGGTGCGGGACATCGACGAGGCTCACCACCACCGGTTGGCGACTGAGCAATGAGCCGCCTGAGGGACCTCCTGCAGGTACGAAGATAGTTTGTTAAGTTAGATCCATTCAGCATGTATACAATTGTGACATATCATTACTTGCAGAGACTTCGACGTCGCCTCAGTCGGGCGGCAGGTCGGTGTGGTTGCCGCGCACGCTCAGACGTGATCGTACCACCGGCCTCCCAGCGCTCGGGTGCCTCAGCAGCTGCAGCGTCGTCATCACACGTCGGCAGGCGCCAGTCCATGAGGAGCTCGTCACGCACTCCGACTTTTAGTCAGAGCGATGACGACGACGACGACGAGGCGGAGCAGGGTGACGACGTCGAGGAGGAGCACGAGGACGAGGAGGCATCTACCCACGACGAGATTGGGATGTCGCAGATGCCTGACGCACCGTCTACTCAGGCTTCGCAGCGGCCTCGTCGTTCGGCTCGTCCCCCGAGCACGTATACTCCAGGGAGTGATGGTCTAGCCAAGGGCAAGGCCAAGAGGCAGTGATGTTTTGAGACTTTTTTATAGACATGTGATATTTTCAGACTTATGTGATATTTTGAGACTTTTGTATAGTTATGTCGTAATTTGAGACTTATTGATAGTTATACGATGTTGTTATTTAGGTTTTCAGATGTTTCATGTGTGAATGTATGTGCATGTCTGTATGTGCATATGTTTTACAGAAAAGTTTGCTGTTTTGCTTTTTTTTTGTCAGGTGTAGCTATCACGGCGCCCGACGCCATACCCTTTGGCGTCGAGATGTGTATATATGGCGCCAGACTGTTTGGCGCCAAAAGAGGCACCAAATACCCTGGTGCCGTATATACACATCTCGACGCCAAAGGGTATGGCGCCGTTCTAGCTATGTACAGCGCCCGCATGTTTGACGCCGAGATAGGTGGACTTAAGGCACGGCGACCCGTTTGGCTAAGTCAGAACACGGCGCCACGGTTTTTAGCGCCGTATGTGCATATCACGGCGCCGTGGGCCTTGGCGTCGTGCTATGCCACCCTGGCTCCGACGTGTCAATTCACGGCGCCAAAGCATATGGCGCCGTGACATGTATCCTGGGCGCCATATGCTTTGGCGCCGAGTGAAGAGTCTATTTTTGCAAATCTTTTCTCCAGGGGTCCACATGTAAAAAACTTTCAAATTTTGGGTTAAAAAGCAAAAAATTTACCCTTGTGGCTAGGGTTATTTCCGCCTCCGTGCGCTCGCCTCTTGGCTAGAAAGGTGTTGTTTCGCCCGCTTCTGGATACAGGGGCGAAGTGAGCACCGGAGGGCCCGGATTGGAGAGGGTGTGCGCGCTCGTGTGCGTGAGGGAGAATTGGGAGGGGGCGAACCATGCTCGGTGTGCACGATGGCGATGGAACGTGCACCGGTAGGGGTTGTGGAAGGGTGAACATTAAGGCGCAACGGTGACGAAGAGGGAAGAACAGAGCGACGATTCAGCGGGCGAGAACGTACGAAGAGGCAGCATTGATTTTTTAAGTAGTTCTCAGCCGTCACCTTCCACCCCCGGCAACCTCCTTATTTATGCTATGGCCAACTTTCAGTATTGCACTCACAACTTCTTCCAACTCCTCGAGTATTTTCACCCTCATGGCTTCTTTCGTGTGAATCCTTCGAGCCCTGACTCTCCCTATTCTCTTCAACCGGGGTTTTGGCAGATTGTCTATGTGACGAGCTCTCAGCCGTATGAGAAGCCGCATGAGAGCCCATTGCCCCAAAACCCAGATTCCTCACCACAGAAGGGCAGCCGTTGCGTGGACCACCCATCGCTTGTGCTCGTACTTCTTATACGGAGGTCCCGCAACTCAAGACCATACCGAATTCCTGGATGCTTTTTAAACTCCTGCGACATTCACGATCGAGTGCCCCATCCTACCACAACAGAAGCAGAAATGCGGTACTCGCTCATACATCAAATCATACCTCACCACCTCCGTCGTCCCTTTCAGTTTGACAGGGATCTTTCCCAACAGCGTTTTATCTACTAGAAACTCTACTCTGATACGGAAATACGGGCCTCCAGTCTCCCCTTTCACCTCCACATCCACCTCGCGAACTTTCCCTAACCTACTTCCCAGAGCTCTACCAATGGTATCTGTCATCACTGCACGTAACGTTCGTGGAATATTATAAACTTGAACCCAGAGTGGAGTTATATTCAGAGGTACTTCTGAAGGTCGAGTTTTACCATCATATGGAGGCATGGAGCCACGATGAGAGCATCTCCGCGGTGAGTCCACGGACCTCCTTACATGACGAACTTGAAGTCACCCTCGGACTGGAACTCCACCATAAACAGATTCCCCTTCAAGATCTTGTACTCCATGTTGGCCTAATACCCGGAGAGAACTCACACATTGCACGAACTTGTGGTAGAAAAAGAATAAACAGAGAAGAACATTGGATAATTACCCCAATCGCAGTGGGTAGTTGAGTTTTCTAAATTTATCTATTCTCTTGCTCTTATTCATCTCAATCTTGATGTTAGTATTTATAGTACATGTATAGATCTATCTATAAAATAACTTAAACAAAGAAGGCCTAACAAAGAAAATAAACTAACCAATTTTGATACAATACCGATTGTATTAGGATCCTAACACTCTATTAAAGTCAAGATTATTTCTAACATTCTCCCTAATCTTGACTCGATATACTCCTAATTTAATCTTATTGCATGATCCGAACTACCAGCTATGCCTCCACATGAAGTGATCTACATGCAAACTAAATACATAGTTGTATGTAGAAATTCGACTCAACTGGTACACATTCACTTACATGCAAAGACCACCTCTAACTTGTTGAGGCAACCGGTCTCAAGTACAACTTGCCCAACTCATACTCGACACAAAATGACAAACACATTTTCTTAACGTCCCGGACTCGACTCAAGATGGCGAACACATCTTCTCAGCATTCCAAACTCAACTATTCATACTCGACTTAAGATGGCGAACACATCTACTCAATATCCTAGACTCAATTCAGGACGGCGAGCACACCTCCTCCACACCCTGTACATTCTCGTTGGCAAACTGGACATAGTTGTACTTCTCCACCAGGCAACGCCCGAGCTCCCTGCCACAACACCTTGTCCTGCAAGCCCGCGCCTACTTCCGACTGGCCTCTTTCTTGGTGCAATTGTGTAGCCGTTATCTTGTCCCTACTACGATTGCTCCACCGTCTGGCTGCAGCGTCCTCCTCCCTACCTACTATTGTTGTGTTGCCTCACTGAACTCTTGTTCGGTTGGCTGCTGTCCACGCCTGTAGATGGTGATGCACCAGTCAGAGTCGGTGCTGCCTTTGGTTCTGATATCAATTGTTGGCCCAACCTCAGGAGAGAACTAACACATTGCACAAATTCACGGCGGAAAAAAGAATAAACAGAGAAGAACATCAGAGAATTGCCCTGGTCGCAAATATGTAGCTGAGTTTCTGGATTTCTCTTATTCTTATTCATCTCAACTATATAATAGTATTTATAATACAGATCTATCTATAGAATAACTAAGAATATCTTAAATAAGAAAAGCCTAACAAAAAAATAAACTAACCAATTTTGATCCGATGCTGATTGAATCAGGCTTAACACCCTATTACTTAGCAAGTTAAGAGTATTTCCAGCACTCCCTCCCATCCATGACGCAAACCCCATCCTTTCGCCATCTCTGAGAACAAACCCTTAAGAGCAACTCCAAGAGATTAGCCAAAAGAAGTATCTAAATTTAGTGATTTAGCTATTCTCTAAAATGAATCTCACCCAAAAAAACAAGACTACTCCAACAGGCTATCTAAACTAGAGGACGCGCGGTGGGTCGCGTACGCGCGGGAATGGGGCGCAGCCTGCGGGAAGGAAACGCCGACCGCGCCAAGAGGCTGGATGGTGAGCGAGGTAGGCTATCCAAAAATAGAGAGCGAAGGAGGAGGGATGTAGAGCTACTAAATTTGGAGAGTCATTTACAGAGTCTATTGGAGACATTTTTTCTCCAATAATAACCAAATTTACCTTTAGAAAATGATTTAGCTCTTCTCTTGGAGTTGCTTTAATGCTGAATCGGGTAGCGTGCCAACCCCGCCCATTGGACTGTGATCTCCACCGCCTCCTCATCCAAATCAACCTCGACCGCCTCCACTTCATCGTCTTCCAGGTCAAACTCCTCTTCGATCTCTTGATCTTGGTTACGATCACGAACATCTTCTCCAGCAACCCTACCGTCCTCGCTTTCCCTCGGCCGACTCCCTGTTCGATCTCCCACAGAATCCGCCATAGCGTCGAGGTGACACCACACGAACCCACGATCTGACAGGAATCCGCAGGACAACGTCAGGTGGGCAGTCCTCTTACCGAAAACCCCTTAAGCACCCCCAGTCGTGCGCAAACCCTAGACAGAATGAACAGGAAACCAAACGGAGACGGGTCCCATAATCGCGATCAAGACTTTTAAGGATAAGAGTCCCGATACAATACGGAGACAAGGATCTGCTCACGAAACCCTAGTTTCGCCAGGGAAGAAACCTAGCGCCGCCAGAGCACTTAGCATGACGTAGAGCCTGTATTACATTTTATGATGGACTTCAACGAGTTTCCTCTTACTGTAGAATGGGTGGGACGGACCCTACTTTATTTTCTCGTCCTTCAAAACTTGGCACGAGCTAAATCAACGGTTTGTGAATTTTTTTTCATACTTTCACAACAAAAATACATGCTCTCAAAAGACAAGCGTCTTCCTCGGGGGGCAAAAAAGAGGCAAGCGTTAATAATGCTAGTGAGTTGTATCTCATGCATGCATGTTGTTGCCAAGCGAAACTAGCTAGATAGGATTACCTGATCCGAGGAACTTCGAATCCTTAAATCTTTATGCAAACTCAACGTATGAATAAACAATACTCCATCTGTACCATAATATAAATCCATTATAAATAGGATGTATAATTTTACAATGTAAGTCTACTGAAAAAACAAGAGTGCAATTGTTGCAATATTTTGACTTTATATATTTCCCTGAATTAATGTTGTAAAATTGAACAAGTAGTAGTTGTTATTTAATAATAAAGACATGTACAGATGCACTCCCTCAGTAGATTTTTATAACGTGCGGTTTGATTTGGTGCGTCCTCCAAACCTAATTTGATCATTAATTTCTTTTACATATTTTGTTCATAGCTATAAAATCATAATTATAAGAAAGTGCTTTTAAATATGGATCCAATAGCATGACTTTTGTGTCACATAATCTATGCATTGTTAGACTAATTGTTGGTCAAGGTCTACAAATTTTGAATTTTAAAATACGTAGGTGTCTTATAAAATTCCATAGAGGACTATGGTCCAGTAATACTTTTTTTTAGATTTAATATCTTCTTGATATATGTGCATGGCGGCCTTGGACTTGCTTTGCAGGACAGAGGGAGGAAGTGTAAAATGCAAGCAAAGTTTCTCGGTTTCCGAAAGGATGACATTCATAATCACCTATATATCAAAAATAGAATAAAATTTTGTTCACATGAACAAAGATGTTGAGATCTAACTTTGTGATTTGTTAAACTCATAGACTGATTAGTTGACACGAAGATATTGCAAAAGCAAACGAAAACATTTGTCCCATTAATTTCTTAGTGACTTGTTAAACTATAATGATTGAAAGGTAATACAATGCTCACATGGTTTGCACCAACTCTACATACGTGTCTATTTAACTACGCACGTTTTGGGAATCTTAATCTCTCCTTGGATAGAATAAAATACTGCGGTGAACCAACTTTTTGCATACGACATACCTGCTCGTATTTAAGTAACGCATCAAGTCAAGATAGCATTGTGAACTAGATTCGGTGGGTCTCTCGACGTTTTCACAACTTGTCCGGTAATGGCTGATGCTACTAGCTCGGTATTAATTGTCGAGTTCACGTGTTGTAAACACACTACTACAAAAATAGTCATTCTAGAGCCACGATCAACATGGCTACCCAACAGTGCTCATGGCTTATTTGTCACTATTCATAAGTTTCGTCTTTTTCTGAATTTTTGGCTTTTTATTGAGCTTTTTTGCCGGTTCTTTTTTTCCCGTATTTGTTTGTATTATACGTAATGGGCTAACATATTTTTTATTTTTAAATTTTTTAAATTTAATTATGCTAAATAAGCCTCACGTCACTCAAATGCTTTTTTCACCACTCTGATGTTTTCACCATAAGCCACGAGCTTTTCAATTAACCGATCACCCCTAGATATCATCACGCATTTATTCAACATAAATAGTCAGTGATAAAGTTATCATAGACGATTTTACAAGATAGATCGTCTAAGTTTATCGTGATGTAAAGCACCTGATAGATCGTCTAAGTTTATCGCGATATAAAGCACCATCTGTGATAGCCAATTTTTGAGCATCCAAGCCATAATAAAAATACAGCCTTAGCCAAATTTTTAGGCATCCAAGGTATAGTAAAATTATCTACTTGTTTAGCTTTGGTATAGCTATCACAGACTTTTTACAAAGAACCATCTGTGATAACTTATTATTACAGACGATTCTATCACAGGCGGTTCTAGTTCCAAACCGTTTATGATAACGGATGATCACAGACGGTTCTAATTCTGAACTGTCTGTGATAATTCCTATTATCACTGACCTATGAAGTCAGACGGTTCAAAGAACCATCTATAATAATAGTTTTGAATTGTCTGTAGTGATCCTTTTTATAGTACTGATAGTAAATTTATTTTATTAGTCATCATTGTACATAGTATTATAGTAATAATGTACCTAAGATGGAACCGCATCCGCATGCCTTTGAGTTTTAAAGACACACGGTGACATTATCATTTTGGGTAGTTGGATAAAAAATCAACGCGTCAGATGCACCTAGTTCCTATAGGTGCACAGTAGATATAGTATCTACTGTAGCACTTTACTGCGGCGTCCAATCGTGACCGTTGCTTTTGATCCAATGGATAGGATTGGGCGAATGGCACAAACATTGCAATGTCAGAGAGGATGTGCTTTCACGGTACGCATGCACACCAAATTCATGCATGCATGATGCGCCCTCTTTTTTCTAACTAAGCTAGCATTGCGGGAACTTTATTCTGGAAGTAGCAATAAGATATGTGAAAACATCAAGCTAATTTGCGAAATGTTTTTCAGCGGTCTGTTCTTTACATATCATATACGAAACTTTTTGAAGATGATACGGAAACGGAAGGCGTAGCTCACATGTAGCAGTACTCTCCACGTTACCTAGTTTTCGAGTGCATTTGTACTCACGCAACTAAGCTGCCACGTCGTCAGTTCTTATCGGGCTTCAGTGGTTTCTACTGTCAGTGCCTAAATATATTAGGGCATCAGTAGTGTATATATCGCAATGGGCTTTAAGGTGGTCCCACCTAATTGTTAAGACCGACTCGTTATGTTTAAGGTCACCGCTCGGCTGTAACAAGGGTCCCACTCGATAGTAAAAAAAATATCTCTTGTGGCTAGATGGTAGTTGGTAGTTGGCTGGTGGGGGGAAAGAGAACAATAGGATTAAAAGAAAATTGTATTTTAATACTTATGGTCAGGTCTTTAGCTTGAGGACCGGCCTCAAACCTTTTTTGCTTATTGCTTGCTTAAGGTCTACCATATAATGTATAAGGTCGACCTTAAGGTGGCTTATGACCCCTTATTTTCATACACTCCGGATGCCCTTATATGATCAATGGCAGGGAGAGAGGGATGAATGATATTTGTCTCTTTTTTAACTTGACCAAAAATAATTTTTTTGGCTTGTTCACTTAATTAGCTGTGAGAAATTAATAAGATCAAATGCACAGTGAAAATAAGTACAAAACAAAAGCCAACAAGTCAAGGAAACAAAAGAAGTAACGAATGGGCCAAAACATCAAATGGCCGATCTGATCATAGGCATCACACCGGTTTGACCACCACTGCCGGTCTGACCGTAGGTTTAGGGCCGGTCTGATCGGTACCTTGTTCCTAGACTAAAAAACCTCTCGGACAAAAACTCAAATCTCAAAAATTTACTCAAATCTAATGCAAACATCTCCAAATTTTGCATGAGATTTGTTCTAGTTAACGGGAGCCTATCAAGAATCATAAGGTACTTGGGCTTAGGTTTACTGAATTGAAGAAAATCAAATCTAGCTCTCAAGAACACTCAAAACTCTAAAATCCAAATTAGTTCTTACTCGATCAGTTTCTAATGAAGAGGATGATCCAGATCTACTTCTATATGTCATAGCAAACTAATCTATGTATAATTTGGACTAAAACTATCTAGACCACGAAAGCCAAATTTGCACTATGGATAACCAAAATCGGGTTTGATCTCGAACCTTGCTATATGAGTGATCTAGATAGGTGAAGATTGATTAACTAGACTCATCTTCTAACTTATACTCACCATGGATTATAGCAAGACCAAGAGGAAGAAAATCCAAACAAGAAAAACAAGCAAATCAAAAGCAAAAGAAGAAATACAAGGTAAAACTCACTTGGATGAAATTTAGATCTTTATTTCACTTAAAGATAAATGTTCACAGCTACTCCACTTATAGAGGATAGAGCTCTCTCTCCATGGAGAACACACACATAAAATTTCTCTCTTAGAAACCCTAACCTAACTCCCTCCCAAGGCTTCTTACTGAGTGAACTCTTCTTCCTCCTTATATATGGAGGCTCATACTACAAAACCCTAAGTAGCCCACTAGTTGGGTTTTATCCACTTACATGAGCCAACATGTTAATCTAACACCACACTGGGTTTTACACACTCGTGCACGCTTCTCAAAATATTTACAAGACTCAACTTGCTAAACCATTAGCGATTGATCCACTTAGCAATCCCGGCTTATCTTGCCTAAACCACTTCTTTTTCTGCGCTCTTCACGTCGTGGGTTTGATCAAAGAACCAAATCGGTATTTGCCAACTACCAAAATACCCTTCATGAAGCTTCTAGGCACCTTCCCTTAACTCCATCTTCACTATCACATCAAAGTATCTTCACATACTTTGACACATAGACTATAGTACCCAATGACTAGCCGTCACGTCTTCATGCTCTCAAACTCCCCCCGAACCATCTTTACGTACATCGGCCTCATCACTCGTTGCACCCACATGCACCAACTTGCCTCTTTATGATCCTTATCTTTCATATGCTTTACGTTTAAGCTACGTAGCCTCACCTGGACTTACCCGACCGGACAGACCTTAACTCTCCCACCTAGTCCTGGTCCCTTGCCATTGACCGCTAACGTTCTCCAAGTCACCTGCACATCTAAAGATCAAGCAATCATCTCGAGCACAAGTTTCATGTATTTGACTCATATTAGTCAAAATAATACATCATGCAACACAACGCAATCAACCAACAGCTTCCATGCCATGCACACACTCAAACCAATATGGTTCTCTCAATCATGTCACACGAAGCCTCCATATCACTTCACAACATATAGGCACAACTATTTTGGCGTTACACTCCTTAAACATACTCATTCTAATCTTATTAATAACCCAGACATATTTTGTGAACCCTAGACATATCTGTCCTCTCTAGAACCTCTCTGAAAACCCTAGACATGTTTAAGGTACACTAGACATGTCTACCCTCGAGCCACCGGTCCAACCGTCGGCCCAATGCTAGTTAGACTGCATGTACTTTATGTTATGATACGGGTAGGCTACACTAGCACAAATTAAAAAAAAATTCTACTATATAAACTAGAAAGCTATGCAAGTAAGAGATCATAGATCATTACCACTAGACGTGCAGTGCAACGAAAGTAGAGTTGAAGTGATCGGTTCAATGAAGAGCATATCGGTGTAGTAGAAGTAGTCGATCATCCTCTGGCCAACTGTCTCCTCGTGATCATCCCGATCAGTGCCGTTGTCGCAGCAGTGCCTCTATTAAGCTCCACCAGTCCAGGGATGGAACACCGTGCATCGGCGTGCTAGCACCAGCACGCACAGCAAGGGTTATAAGAGGTGATAGTTAGGGGTTTGATAGGTGTGTTTCGGGGATATCTCTCTCTGCCCCCACATGTCTCTTTATATAGCCTCTAATGGGATCTTTATCTGATATGATCAGATATCGTATCCAACTCAAAACTTCTCTGGTTGGATCTTTATCCAATACGAGTAGAGATCATATCCTACTCGGAGACTATCATTCGGACTCTTATCGTACCAACCCGTTAAGTGTGTGACTCTATAGGTTATATATATTTGTATGGACCGAAAACTTCTTTCCAGTTCATAAGTCAGTAGCGGTCCCTAGCATACATAAATATCATATCAGATGAACCTATATAGTGCTTATGTACCAATCGACCTCTTTGCCTCTTGATACTAGATCGAACTTAAGGTGAGAAACGTGTCATCCTATGATAACTTGATTCTTCATTCAAAACTGTAGTGGATTACTCAGTTATGATTGACTCATCAGCCACATTTGGCATGACCATGCACTTCCTTAATCCAACCATATTGAAGGGTCCAAAGATATCTCTCTGTTATATAGGAGGGACAAATTCCATCTTGATCGCTCATATTTCTCCACATGTTTCTAGTAAACCTAAAAACTACCTTTATGACCACTCAGTTACAAAGTGGTGTTTAGTAACCCCTAGGTAAACTATTACATATGTAGGAAACAATGACGATATTAAGTCTAAGAATTCTGCATATAGTATGTATGAGACCAATTGATGACACTTAAGAATGTAGCAATTCCCGCAGTGTCTCATGGTGGGTCAATCCAACAACATATTCTCTAACATATGTCCACATTATTGATTTGATATCTCATATCCATAATCTATAAAATATGATCATCAATCAATACATGTACTGATATGTAAATCATAATTGTCCCACAGAATGATATAAGATCAAGGATAATTTAGAATAATATCAAAACATGAATAAAGAGTTCCACGAACAAGTCACATACTAGCTTGTTGATCAATATGAAAGATATTTATTAAAAGGACAAAATAACATATTATTCAAAAGATCATAAACATAGAAGTGATACAATCATCTCTATAAATGCCTCTAGGGCATATCACTAACACCTTACTTGGCTACACCCAGCTTAACTTTCAGTCTAATCGCCATGCGAGGACTGATCAGATCTACACTAACGACAACTCTAAATATTGCAAACTCTTAAAACTAAATTTAAATTTCGATAATATTTATACAATAAAGTTAAATACTGATCGTACCTCATAGAATGACCCCTACGTTGTCATACACGTGTAATCAGACGTAAAAGCCGAGCTACTTGCATTGCATTGCATGATTCATACACGTAATCAGACGTAAAAGCCGAGCAACTTGCATTGCATTGCATGATTTAATTGTTAGATGCATTTAGGAAACTCCTAGGGTTTAGATCTAGAGGGCTTCTTCTATGTGTTCGGGTTCTTGAAGTAATACACGGAGAGAGAGAGAGCAGGGGTACTGACCGTCCGGTGTAGCGGAGGAGTTGGCCATCGCGGTTGGTCGGTGAAGCAATCGGGGAAGAGGACGATGGTGGCGGCGGCGGAGAAGACCCGGCGACGTGGACGGCGATGGTGCTTCCCGTCGCCTGCTGCGCACCCTCTGCGATCGGTCTAGGGTTTGTCGGGTGGGGTTGTACGGCTCAGGCGAACCTCATCACGCGAGCCGCCGGCCCCACCCTCTATTTATAGCGCGTGCGACAGGCCCATCGGCCGGTTGTTAATGAGCGCCCCGATCGTATGCGTGATCAAGGTCCAGATTAGCCATTGGGCTAATCTGGGAGAGATCAATCTAACATTCTCCCCCTTGATCTCCTTTATGCTTTAACTTTAATTACTTTTGACTTTACACATTCCATCACAGATCAGTGCATAGAACATGTCTCATCGTCACGGTCAATCGCCGATAGATTCAACAGCTAAAATACACCTCTCTTGTTCTGAAATAGTTACTTTAATCTTTTGGGCCATCTTTTAGACTTTAATCTTTTGGGCCATCTTTTAGTCCAGGAATCATAGGCTTTCCCTTAAACCCATGCCGGCTACATGTTCTCTGAACACGTTGGGTGGTAAGCCTTTAGTAAGCGGATCCGCTAACATCTTTGCGGTATTTATGTGCTCAAGACTTATAATTTGATCCCGAACTTTATCTTTCACAACATAGTACTTTATGTCAATGTGTTTGGCAGCACCACTTGACTTATTGTTGTGGGCATACGTTACTGCGGGTTCATTATCGCGATTACAACTTAAGTGGTCTATTGATGTCGTCAACCACTTTTAAACCGGTATGAACTTCTTTAGCCGCTTCACCGCCCGTAGCCTCATAACATGCTACAAACTCGGCATACATTGTGGACGATGTAGTGACGGTTTGTTTTGAGCTTTTCCACGATATAGCTCCTTTAGCGAGTGAACACATATCCGGATGTAGACTTTCTATCATCTCCGCAAAATCGAATCAGATACCGCACTATATGGAGTAAATCTGATCTTCTGTATGTCATCATGAGGCCTTTTGTTCCTTGCAAATAACACAAGACTTTCTTTATCAATTTCCAATGTTCTATTCCAGGATTGCTCTGGAATCTGCCAAGTAACCCGGTAACAAATGCTAAGTCAGGGCGTGTGCACACTTGAGCATACTGTAAGCTTCCGACAGCTGAAGCATATGGAACCGCTTTCATTTGATCGATCTCATACTGGTTCCTGGGGCATTGAAAATCCCCATATCTGTCGCCCTTGACTATAGGTGTAGGTGAAGGACTACATTTATATATACCAAATTTCTTTAAGACTTTCTCTATGTATGCCTTTTGTGACAGTCCCAAATACCCCTTTGTTTCTATCTCGGTGAATTTCGATCCCTAGAACGAATGAAGCTTCACCAAGATCTTTCATATCGAAGTTTGAGGATAAAAACTTCTTTGTTTCCAGTAGCAGATTGACATCACTACTAGCTAGTAGGATATCATCCACATACAGGATTAGGAAGATAAACTTCCCATCTTTAAACTTTGCATAAACACAGTTGTCCTCTACATTCTCTTTAAACCCAAATTTTCTTATTGTACTGTCAAACTTCAAGTACCACTGTCTTGAAGCTTGCTTTAATCCATATATTGATTTCTTTAGGCGGCATCCCATTCTTTCGTTTCCTTCCACGACAAAACCTTTCGGTTGTGCCATGTAAACATTTTCCTCCAAATCCCCATTAAGAAATGCCGTCTTTACATCCATCTGATGTAACTCTAAATCATAATGTGCTACTAATGCCATTATGATTCTGAAGGAATCTTTACATGAGACTGGAGAAAAGGTCTCATTGTAATCAATCCCTTCTCATTGCGTGAATCTTTTTGCCACAAGTCGCGCTTTGTATCTTTCTACATTCCTTGGGAGTCATGTTTTGTCTTGTAGACCCATTTACTGACCCTCTTGTTTTGGCTCCTTTAGGAATAATTTCAAGTCCCGGACTTTATTAGTCTTCATGGACCTCATTTCCTCTTCCATGGCCTCAAGCCATTTTGAGGAATTTTCGCTTCTCATGGCTTCTTCAAATGAGGTGGGATCATCCTCCATTTGAAATTCCTCTGTATGATAAATCTGATAATCATCGAAATAGCTGATCTTCTTACTCTTTGAGACCTCCTGGGCCTCCTCATTTGGTACATCTTCTGCTTGAGGTCTGCTGTTGCTCCCCTCATCTGTGGCAATAGGTTCTATAGGATCTGAAGAACAGGTTCCTCATTATCGTTCATTGTTACCACAGGAGGAACAATAACAGGTGCTGGCACCACAGTGTCTTGCACCGACGGTGCAGCGACAGCAGGTAGTGTGAAGAATGGCTCTTGAATCATCGGAGTGGGCGCATACGCGCGCTTCTCTTCAAGGTCAATTTCACGAGCTACCATGCTTCCCTCATCATTTCATCCTCTAAGAAGACAGCGTGTCTCGTTTCTACAAATTTTGTATATCATGTCGGACAGAGAAACGATAACCTTTTGACTTTTCAGGGTAGCCAATGAAATGACAACTTCATCGCTTTGGGATCAAGTTTCCCAAGGTTTGGGTTAAATACTTTAGCCTCAGCAGACTCCCCACACACGTAAGTGGTTTAGTGAGGAACTCTTCCGTCCACAACTCGCACGGTGTTTTGGGCACCGACTTACTAGGCACTCTGTTGAGAATATGAATTGCGGTTTTCAACGCCTCCATCCATAAATTCAATGGGAGTGTGGAGTAGCTCATCATACTTCGCACCATATCCATCGAGTACGGTTGCGTCTTTCACTACTCCATTTTCTTTGAGGTTCGCCGGCATAGAATATCGGGCCACTATGCTATTTTCTGTAAAAACCTTGCAAAGGTCCAGAACTTGTCCATATGGGGTATGTCGATCGTAGTACTCCCCACGATCGATCGGACTATCTTAATCTTTAAATCGTGTTGGTTTTCAATTTCAGCCTTAAATATCTTGAATTTATCCAAGGCTTCATTTCTTTCTTTGATTGGATAAATATATCCAAAACGGGAGTAATCATCTGTGAATGTTATGAACGAGTCATATCCATCCACACTTTTAACAGGAAAAGGACCACAAATATCTGTGTGAATAATTTGTAGAACTCCTGTGCTTCTTTTAGCGTCTTTTTTAATTTTCTTTACATATTTTCCTTTAATGCATTCTCTGCATTGTTCTAAGTCTGAGAACTCTAATGGAGGAAGAATATCATTCTTAACTAGTCTTTCTATTCTCCCCCTCGAAATATGGCCTAAACGACAGTGCCATAATTTCGACGACTCATCTAGAGTTCTCTTTCGTTTTCTGTTTACATTCGTAGACAAGGATTCAATCACTTTCTCGCACGCAACGTTCTCATTATCGCATACGACATTCACATCATCACACAATGATAACAAATAAAGCTCATTCTGTAATATGGCAAGACCAACACATTCTTTATTAAACATTATTTCGCACTTGCCATTTCCAAAATTGCAATCATAACCATCTTTGTCCAAATTTGACACACTAATCAAATTCCTCTGTAAAGAGGGTACAAAAAGGACATCTCTAAGTAAAAGAGTGGAGCCATTAGCTAATTCTAATGAAAGATCGCCAACGGCTTCAACTTCACTTCGACTCCATTTGCAACTTTAATGCATCTTTCTTTTCTTTGCGTAGTCCTCGTCGAACGGAATCAGAATGAATTAGCAACATGAACAGTTGCTCCTGAGTCAATCCACCAAGTGGATTTCGAATATTTCACATACAGGCATTCATTAATAAAGGTAATAATGTTCTCACCTTTCTTTGCCATTATCATCTTTAAATAATCAGGACAGTTCTTCTTGTAGTGTCCTGTCTTCTTGCAGTGAAGACACTGGTCTTTGTCTACAGCAAATTTATTCTGTTGAGGCCGATGTACAGAGGCTTTGCCCTTGTTCTTTGAGAAGGGGTTACTGTTGTAATTCTTTTTCTTGTTATCCTTCACATAGTTGATAGAACCACCATGTGAGGATTTGATTCTTTCCTCCTCTTGCACGCACATAGCTATGCACTTTTCCATGTCCCATTTCTCGGGCTGCATATTATAGTTGACAACAAAAGTGTCAAACTCTTTTGGCAAAGAAGCAAAAACCAAATGAATAAGGAACTCATCCTTGAGAGCCAAATCCATCGGTTTAAGTTTAGATGCCAAGTTGCTCATTCTAAGAATGTGCTCTCTTATGCCATTGCCCACGCTGAATACCTTTACACACAGTGCTTAATCACCGTGTAGCATAAGTCTTTGAAGAGCCAGTAACCGACTCTTTATTTTATCAAGGTATTCATGATGAGTGTCACACTCTGCAATTGAGCCTAATCGCAGCTCAATTGTGTTCTTTATCACAGCCATACATTTCTTGTTGGCTGTGGTCCATTTCTTATGATCAAGGTCATAAGACATCTGTAAAGGAGCATGATCCCTCTGTCTTTTCTGCCATGCAGTGTCATCCTCATTCTGTTCCCTCACTCGCGCCAAAGGCTCGGTGGGACGTCTTCTGAGTGAGGACCCACCCACCCAACCAAGATAAACACTAAGTCTATCTTTTTCTTCCACTCTCCATAATTATCACCTTTGAGAGTGGGGATTTCTCTAATATAACTCATCAAGTTGTATCCTCCTGGAAAAATATTTCAAATACAGTGAGAACATATCAGGAAAATTATATGCCTTATTTCCAACGTTGGTCAAAAATACGACATACAATTAAAAAACAATTATATATATACATTAAATCTACATCACCGTTGGGCAGAAATAGAAATAATGCATAAAATCATCAATTAAAAATTATAATATTGTTATTATCAACGTTGGTCAGAAAATAACAATATCATAATCATCTGGGATTTATCTCTATTTTTCCAAAATTAAATTCTCCCGTTGGTTCGAATTTAATAATGAAAATCAATTAACATTAACTTTTGCAGCGGAAACTGTAATTATTCTAAAATAATTCAATATACAGAAGCATTATACTGTACACTTTTAATCTCTGAAAAAATTAACACATTGGTGCGAAGATTTACAGAGATTTGAATCAAATTTCATTGAAATTCACTCAATATTGCTTCTGTAAAACAATAAAACTCTTTTTCGGGATTTACTGTGCAAACTACCAAAATGGCCCACGGCGGCCCAACCGGCCACCGCGATCGCGGCCTCTTTCTCCCACGCGGGCCCAAAATCCCCCCAGGCCAACAGCCGGCCCAAAACACTGGCGCGGCCCATTCACGCGCGTGGGGCAACCGACCGACTCATGGGCGCCGTCGGATCAGATCCCACGGCCGTGCGCGCGAGCGGCGGGGATTAGATCCCAAAAACCCTAAACCTAGGGCACATTCACCCCGTGTCCTCCCGAAAACCACGGACGGCGGGCGGCGCCGCTCCGCGGAGCGACGCGCGCGAGCGGGGCGCCCAAACAACGCCGCAGGGCGGCGCGGCAGCGCGCGGAGGAGCGGCAAGCGGCGACGGCGGCACGCAGCGCCGCAAGGCGGCGGCGCCCCATCGCCCCCAGCCGAGCTCGCGCCGGGCGCAGCGGCGCACGCGACGGCGGTCCGCCGGAGGAGCGGCGCGGCGGGCGAAGCGGCGGCAGCGCGGCGCCCCGTCCGACGCAAACACGGCAGCGGCTCCTACGGTAAGCCCCGATCCCGATCTGTCCTTTTTTTAATTGTTCTTTCTTTTCGATCCGGGGCTAGGGTTCGAAATTTGCTTTTCTTTTCCTTTTTCCCGTCTAGATCTACCCTTAGGATTGGCTCTGATACCATTGTTAGATGCATTTAGGAAACTCCTAGGGTTTAGATCTAGAGGGCTTCTTCTATGCGTTCGAGTTCTTGAAGTAATACACGGAGAGAGAGAGCAGGGGTACTGACCGTTCGGTGTAGCGGAGGAGTTGGCCATCGCGGTTGGTCGGTGAAGCAATCGGGGAAGAGGACGATGGTGGCGGCGGCGGAGAAGACCCGGCGACGTGGACGGCGATGGTGCTTCCCGTCGCCTGCTGCGCACCCTCTGCGATCGGTCTAGGGTTTGTCGGGTGGGGTTATACGGCTCAGGCGAACCTCGTCACGCGAGCCGCCGGCCCCCACCCTCTATTTATAGCGCAGCGCGACGGGAGCCCATCAGCCAGTTGTTGGGCTGAGCGCCCCCGATCAGGGCGCGTGATCAAGGTCCAGATTAGCCGTTGGGCTAATCTGGGAGAGATCAATCTAACATTAATTACATCTTACAGGTGGATTGATCTATCCAGCTGCAGTGTTGTCGTGGGGGTTCCGAACTAATCAACAGTTGAACACTGTCCAGTGTCCACTGCCGTTAATTTGCAAGAGGAGCGCCGCACGCGCGCTCAACTACAATAAACCTGACTCGTGGAACCACCGAATTAATCCGCATCGATCATGCATGCAGGCCCGGCCATTCGTCCGGCAACTTGCGACTCCTGCACTGCCGATCGGTCCCGGCCGGCCGGTGTTACTGCTCCTAGCTAGTGGGTGCACGGAAAAAACGTGTCAAATCTCACCGCAGCAAATATCCGGCGTTCCATTCGGCTCGGGTTCAGAGACTTGCTCTCTCGGCGGCAATCATGGATCGTCACGTAAGGGTGTACCGTGTCCAGCTGCTTGGGCAGAGACCGCGGGTGTAACGCCTCCGTTTCTAGAGGCGTTAGGACCGGCATTATGTAATTATCTAAGCTTGTCCAGTTACGGAGCGTCAAGCAAAAAAATATTATTACAGCAAAAGATCCAACTTATATTACAATATATGGTTTAACAACCAGGTTTTCCTGCAGCGGACGTGCAAGCCCAAAATATAATACAGTACACAAAAAGACAGGAAGCTCGAGCGCAACTGAGACCTAAAACCACGGATCCTCGTCGAAGAACGGCTCTTCAGGAGCATCCTCGATTGGCTGACCTTCACCGACACCTTGAAACTCTGAAGGGGGGTTTTTAGCAAGCTATGAGCTATTCAGCTCAGCAAGTCACAAAGAAAAGTCCTACTTTAACTATTTTGCATGGATCATCAAAAGGATGGGAGTATACTTGTTTTATTAATTTTGAGTGGATGTACTTTTATTTGTAAACATTTTTGGAAAACCAAAACCTAAGACTACTCCTTAAGATTAAGGGGGTTTCTGACAAAGTTGATTAACCAACTAATCAATTTAAAACACTTGTGAATGCTACTTATGCCTCACTGCTGGAATCACCCAATTGACACAGCTTCATTAACCGGGAGCACAGCGTATCCGAAAACCTTTTGTTAACTCTGCAGAGTTGCCCAACTTTACCCACAAGCATTCTTAACCCTCATGACTGAGTCAAAGAACTGGATTGTTTCACTGCTCAATCCTTGGTATACACTCCACCCGATAGGTTAGGGGCTCGCATAACTACGGGTATCCGTTGGCCAGCACGGAACGCCAGGCCCGATTTGTGGAGACCTATCATTGTCCAGTCTGGATCTGCCGACCCAGACCAACTCCCAATGTAGGTTTCACTCGAGTTGAGCAGCTACAAACCAGAGTTGACAAGTCAACACCTGTGGTTGAGCGGCCAATATGTCATTTACTCGGTGCAAGGGTCTAGTCCTTATATTTTCACAGGGCGACCAACTTTCAACTCAGGGTAAAGTGGTGGGCGAAGACCGTCTCGCGGTGTCTCACAACTCCTTTACCCTAACTCCCAACTTTCCAAATCTATCGGCCCGCGGCCACGACCTTAGTAGTGTGAAATTTTGCATGAGATATACTACATGTATTTATACCATATTTAGAGCAATTCTAGGGTTGACAAAAGGTATGGCTACAAGTTAACATGGCATTTATTGGTGGTAGGTATTATCTAAATATCATGTCATTCTAAATATTTTATTTTAAGCAATTAACATTTCATAATTAACAATAATGCAAATACCATAATTACATAATTTAAATGGCATGGGATTCAATATGATGAAAGATTTGCAACTTGCCTTGAAACTCAACTAGTTCGGCAACCTCGTAGACCGCACTTCCTTGATCTGGCCCTTACACCGACGCTTCCAAAAACTCCGAAGCTAGCGCAAACACACAAAAATAACATAAATCCGGCTTGAGCCTAATCAAGCGAGAAAAAATAAATCTATTAAAAAGGAGTAAAATACATTAAAATTCAAATGAGGGGTTTTTAAATTTTTCTAGAAGGAATTTGGTGGAATGGAGGTCAAAAATGGGTTCAAGGCATCAAAATGAGCAAGATGGTGTAATTTGGGAATTTTGGGGATTTTCTAGAATTTTCTGGGATTTTATTTGATTTTCTGGATTTTTGGAAATTGGAAAATCCTTATGAACAGTGTCGAGCCAGCCTTTTGCTATAGTGCGGCTCGGGGAGAGATTTGACCTGCGTGGCCAAACGGGCTATGCGGCTTTGGCCCAGCGCGCGCGCCTTTCCTTGCCGGTGGCGATGAAGGGTACCAATGGGTAGCTCTCGGCAAGGGGATTCCATTTTAGGGTTTTGGGAGGCGTGAAGATCAGCGATGGTGGCTGGCGGCAGAAGGGGAGATTTGGGCTTCGCGGCGGCTCAAAGGCTCACAAGGCAGCCCTTTAGCTAGGTGGGAGGCGGTTTGACATTCTACAGCGCGTGGGGCTCACAATGGCAGTGACGGTTTTAGCTAGGAGGTTTCCAGGAAGGCTGTCCACGGGAGAGCACTTCGGTAGGCGGTGAGCTTCGACGCCGGGGCTCCACGGGCTCGCACTTGGCCGGAGAAATTCACCAAAGTGATCAGTGGGTAGAATAGGTGCTCTGGGCGGAAAGAATTGAAGTTTAGAGGAGGGGGAGAGGGGATTGGCTTACGACGGTTGCCAGCTCAGGGAAAGGCGGCGACGGAGCTGAGGAGCGGCGGAGCTTCGATCGGCAACTCACGGAGGCGATTGAGAGTCACAGGAGGCTAGCTGCAGGGTGGACGGAGCTCTAAAGGCACGGGAGTGCTGGGAGGCAAGTGGGGCGCATTTAAGCTCCAGCGGAGGGAGGAAAAAGAGGAGAAGAGGGGATAGGGCGCAGCACGGGCGATCAGCAGAGGGGACGGGGAGTCGCATCCGAGCAAAGGGTGATGACGCAGCGCCACGGCGAGAGATGGTGCGTGGGAGCAGGCGAGCAACCGGGATGGACGGCGACGCAAAGCGCGAGAGGGAGATGGAGCCGAGGCTGACGGGTGGGGCCGCGAGGGGACGAGACAGCGTGGTCAACGGCGACGCCGCACGGCTTCATCCTAGCGGTGACAGCGCGGTGAAGCCGGTGAGGCAAAACCGGGGGCAGGGCGCTCTCGCGCGCTGGTGTTGGCAGAGGGAGGAGGCGGAAAAGGGGAGGAGGCGCCAAGGAGAAGGGAAGGCGGAAAAGCCGAGAAGGGAAAGCATAATCCGCTTGGGAATTTCCGAAAAGGGAAAGAGCTCAAAAATCACTTAAAATTTAGAAAAATTCATAAAATATTTTGAAATTTTTGGGGGCATTTCAGCGGGCAGAGACCGCACTGGAGTGCAATCAACAACTGCCCAAAGTAGAGGGTGTGTGCATTCCTGTTTTCTTCTGCTGTTTATGTACCCGGGCAAGAGAAATTTACGTCGTGGTCGGGTAAAACACGACCGGTTGTAGGTGATCCATGGCCCAAGCGGCAAGCACGCTTGAACATAATTAAGCATCGCATCGACGGAGATACTAACATGCAGATTAAGGCTATCAAGCACATGCTTTCCAGCTCTCTCGATCACCAACCGCAACACTCCCACACGACACAGAACCAAAGTTCTTTCCAAAATCCGAAAGGCGAATCAAACATTACATGGGAAAAACCTGAGGAGCGGAGAGAACGGATGTGCTCAGAGCCTACTAAAGCAACTGAGACTCGAGGTCAAAATAACAACGGAAAGTACAGGAGTCCTTGCGTTGCACGCACACATGACACGCCACCTCTGATATGTGCCATCCGTAACACGAGTGACGAGACGTCCCGCAGTATAAAACGGCCTCCTCCGGGGACGCCACGGCACAAACGCACCCCGCATATGAAAGCCCGCGCGCACCACGCACAAACGCACGCGAAAAGCACCGCTCGTGCTCATGGGTGTCGAGGCAGAGACGTTACATGAAGCAGTGGAGGCCCTGGCGAGGTCGCTTCAGCCGCACCTGGCCGCCGCCTTCTTCGCGTTCTCGGCGTGCATGGTGGCCCTCGCTGCCCTCCTGGCCGTGGTGCGCCTGCGCCCGCCGTGGTGGTGCGACTGCGCGGTGTGCGAGGCCTACCTGACGGCGTCGTGGGCCGGTGAGTTCGACAACCTGTGCGACTGGTACGCGCACCTGCTGCGTAGCTCGCCGGCGCAGACCATTCACGTTCACGTGATCGGGAACGTGCTCACCGCCAACCCGGTCACCGTCGACCACATGCTGCGCGGCCGCTTCGAGAACTACCCCAAGGGCGCGCCGTTCTCCGCCATCCTCGCCGACTTTCTCGGCCGCGGGATATTCAACGTCGACGGGGACGCATGGCTGTTCCAGCGCAAGCTCGCCGCGGCCGAGCTCGCCTCCCCGGCACTGCGAGTCTTTGCTGTGCGTGTCGTAGCCTCCGAGCTGCGGTGCCGCCTCATTCCCCTGCTTCACTCTGCCTCCCGCGAAGGCAACGGCAAGGTGCTCGACCTGCAGGACGTGTTCCGCCGCTTCGCCTTCGACTGCATATGCAAGATCTCTTTCGGCCTCGACCCCGGCTGCCTCGAGCTGTCGATGCCGGTGTCGTCGTTCGTGCATGCTTTCGACACGGCGTCGACTCTCTCTGCGAGGCGCGCAACCGTGCCCATGCAGATTATCTGGAGGCTGAAGCGGTTCTTGAACGTTGGGGACGAGAGAAAGCTTCGGGATGCGGTACGCCTTGTCGACGCGCTCGCCGTGGAGGTCATCCGACAGAGACGCAAGCTTGGCGGCGCCGCCTCCGGCAGCGACCTCTTGTCACGCTTCATGGGCTCCATCAACGACGATAAGTACCTACGCGATATCGTCGTCAGCTTCATGCTCGCCGGCCGCGATACCGTCGCCTCTGCTCTCACCGCCTTCTTCTTGCTCCTCTCCGATCACCCGGAAGTCGCCGCCGCCATCCGGGACGAGGTCACCCGCGTCACCGGTGACGGCGACCTACCCACGGTCGCCACGTTCGAGAAGCTCAAGGACATGTACTACGTGCACGCCGCGCTGTACGAGAGCATGCGGCTGTTCCCGCCGGTGCAGTTCGATTCCAAGTTCGCCGCCGGCGACGACAAGCTCCCAGACGGAACGGTCGTGGCGAAGGGCACCCGGGTCACTTACCATGCGTACGCCATGGGCCGGATGGAGTCTGTGTGGGGCCCCGACTGCGCCGAGTTCCGGCCGGAGCGGTGGCTCCGGGACGGCCAGTTCGTCCCGGAGAGCCCGTACCGTTATCCGGTCTTCCAGGCCGGCGTGCGCGTCTGCATCGGCAAGGAGCTCGCGCTCATGGAGATGAAGGCCGTCATCGTCGCCGTCGTCCGGAGCTTCGACATCGAGGCGATCGCGCTGAGCTCGCGCCGGCCCAAGTTCGCGCCTGGGCTGACCGCCACGTTCGCTGGCGGTCTACCGGTCAGAATTCGCCGGCGAGCACGTGTGAGCGGGCGCAGCCCGCCAATCTAATACAATAAACAACTACTCGTGTCATCACGATTTGTTCTTGTTTGCCTTTTCTTTCTTCCCATTTCTTTCAAACGGAATATTAGATTATATTATATCACGCGCTTGTGAGTTGCTGTCAATTATGAGCGATGACTCCGTGACCACTCGCGAGTGCGTTGGCGCATGGAAGCACCGAGCAGCTGATGCTGGACGATTAGTCATTACCCTCCACTTGAGATAGAACATGAGATAGATTCCTCGAATCGATAGGAAATTAGTCAGATCAGATCAGGTTTTACGCGCGACTTTTCTGCGGTTTGGAAAAGGGGAGGAGAAACCGGACCGCCGGCTCATGGTTGCACACTTGATCTGGCAAGGGAATGCTGTTCATTCAGAGAAGGATACAGACAAATGGAACGGATGCCGTTCCTGAAAAAGGATTGAAGAAATGCCGTGGCGAATGGCGATCGATTCTTCATTGTTGGAGCGAGGTCGTCCTCTTGGTGCAAAAACAAAACACAAAAATGCTTTGCTTTCCGTGGAAAGAGAGAGAGATGCGACTTGTTTGGTATAGAAGTTGGGGGCAGTGGGCGTGTTTGTATTGCATGGCTTTTAGATGTGTTTATGACTTTTAGTTAAAAATAAATAGTAGTGATAAAAAGTAGTATTTAGAAGAAGAAAATAAATGGTGAAAAAAGTGAGGGGAAGATTCGTGTGTGAGATGAGAGCAAGAGGAGTGGGTTCATGATACGCCCTTGAACTCTTACCTTTATCTCCAAAGCAAAACAGGAGTGAAAGGAGGGAGGAAGACATTTCAGAAAGCTGGGTGTCTATATTAGATTTTGACTTCTCTAAGTAGAAGTTAGAAAAAGAAGCCAATATGCTACATTCGAGAGGGCTCAGGCTTTGGCTTTTTGACTGCGTGCTACAATAACTCACTTTTAAACGGTGCGTCCTTTTAAGGTGGGATCGACAGGTATATTGCAATACACACTGTATCGAGTTTAGCTGTACCGGCTAAAATCATATGTGACTTTTTCCTCTTCATCTTGTTTCTCATGAACACTCATAATTCAAAAACTATAAACTAAAAGTCAAAGGCGCAGTCCAAAAGAACTCACCTGTGAACAAGACCATTGTATGCGACGAGCAGGTTTTTTGGGTAGAATCCATTACACAAATGACCATGTAGCAATTCTTTTTTCAAATCTAGCACCTGTGCCTACGAAATTACAAATCTAGCTCCCTCTGTGATCGCAGCAATAACGACAAACGACACGTGTCACCTACTACGCTACCCCACCATGGTAGGTTATGGTATCACGGCATCTTGGCCTAACTCGGCAGGCAACGAATGAGCACGGTAGGTGATGAGACCCACCGACTTGCTGTACTGGGTGGGCTCGGCATCAACTCCTGCCGAGTTGGTGTTGTGTAGGTTCCTGCCGAGCTCTACCAACTCGGCAGCCTGGTGTCACCCATCGCTTATCGCATTCCTTCCTCTCTTTTTTTTTTTTTGCCAAGTGAGCACCTCTTGCTGTGGTGGGGTAGCGTAGGCAGTGACAGTGTTGCCTGCTGTTGCCATGGTTGTAGAGAAGGATATATTTTCAATTTCGTATACATAGGTGTCAGATTTGCAAAAGAAAAAATGCTACGTTGACAGATTCGGGCAGAGTATGGCACGTAAGCATGTACGGCCACATAAACAGACGCTAATTCTTGGTGGTCGGGTGAGCCGGAAGGAACCAACGCACATGTGCTCGTGGGCGTTGTGGGGCGGCCACTGTTGGTGTCAGATCCTCCCCGGCCGGCCCATGGTCCTGCCATCCCAACGTGTTCCTTCCTTTGGACCTCTCGCCAACCGAGGGCCATTAACTGAAACTACCACAAGCCAGGGTGCACGTTTTCTTCTGTGCCGATCGAAAGCAAGATAAAGAAATATCCGTATGTTTTTCTCCCTCTGCCCTTCTGGTCCTGTAGCTTCACCATGCATCGGTTGGTTACACGTTCCGTCGCACTATTGGTCCAAACTGAGATTGGTAAAGTGGGAGCTTTTACCTGCCTCCGGATCTACAGGAGCAAGGGAAGTTCAATGGCCGGCTTTTTAGCCGGTTAATGTGTTATTTTCGACTATAGTTTGTGGCTTTTAACTCTAGGACAATCTCTCTATATATATCCTTATTTTTATAGTAATTTCACTTGGGTGGGCCAAGATGGTTAGGTCATACTCTACATCAGAGCAAATTTTCCTTTTTATTCAAGATATTTAATGCAATGAAAATTAAAGTACGATTCCCCATAGAGATATGTACATAAGGGGATCTATGGATAATAATGCTGTTCGGACCTGGAGTTTACCTATACACAGATTAGGCATAAACCAATTCTATTTTATTATGCCATTAAAAGGAAGGGGGAGAGAATACCGATTTAAGAGTCGTTCACTACTGCAATTAAAAAAAGGGAATTCTAGTTAGTACGAATGAATCGAAAGCCAATAATCTGATAAGTCGCTTCAAAACGGCGGCAGAGAAGCCGTCCTATTTGTTTGTTTGAGAGAAGTCATAAACCATAAACCATAAGCTAAAAAGAATGGAGCTGGCTTTGACTCACCAACAATCACTATTTATTAGACCAATAAGTTGTAGCCAAAAACTATAAATCACAATCCTTTTCGATCTATTGCATGCCATGGCGGCATAAATCTATATCGACGGCATCTACCTATATGGTTGCATGTATAAGTTTATTGTACTCATCACTCATGCCATATTGCCATGCCTTGGGTGATCAGTGGTACGGCTAACTCTACTGAAATCGCTCTCGAGAACTGAAAAAGTTTCGACGAGGATTGCATAATCCATCAAATACAACTTTACTACGTAATTAAGGCTCTAAATCAGTGTTGTCGTAACTTACATGACAACCTTACACGAATCATCTGACCAGCAACTATTCGAAGGCTCTATAATCTGTTATACAAGCTTGCCTTTGGCAACCTCTTGTGTTGTGAAGCAATAGAGCATGTGCGCTTCTATTCCATCTAGTCGCACCACCTTTGGTCCTATTCCTCTGATGACAACTACCGCATGGTTATCTCTACGACTCTCTTCCACTAACAGTAACCAATAAACGGTTATTGTCAGGCCTCTGGTCCAAAAAAATTAAATCAGGGCTAATGTCATGCTGATGTCATATACCTGATTTTCCAGTGGAAAAATAATTTGGGCAAAAAGAAAATCCCAAGGCTGATGTCATAATTCCAATTTCCAATAGAAAAATAATTCAAGAAAATTAGTCCTTTTCTTTTTCTCTGATTTTAAACTTTCGAGAGTCTGTTCTCCTTCATCCTAACTCCGATTGAGCCCATTCAAATTTCTAAATTCATCAAAAATTCTATCTATCCATTTATATCTTAATTTAAATATTTGGAGTTTATTTGAATTTATTGGAGTTTGGTGGGTTATTTTTATATGTAGACTATGACGATTAGTGAATTATACGACGACTCGCACCATACTGCAGAGCAAGGCAAGTCACACTCCTTGATCATGTTGATACAAGATTGTGAAATAAAATTATGTTGTTTTAAATTATTCTGCATGCATATTTTTATCCAATGTATTTCAATTCAGTTTTAAATTTAGTTATTATCTACTTGTTGATTCCTCCATTGACATTGAATTCATCGATACCTTGTCACCCTAGAATAAAACTCTAGTTAGTACACTAGTATTGGCTAGAGAGTCTTATATCAAATGCTTAGACCTTCTTAGACATAATCTTTATTTTGGGATAACCTTTTCACATAAAATGATGAGCTTTTTAAATATATTCTTGACTTTGGTGAGTCAAGAAGGATTATCAAATATTTTAAAATAAAATACAAAATCTAGTTTAGATTTAGGCTAATGGTTATGTGGTGGGTGCATGCATGCACTATTGTTTGGTGACACAGTGTTGATTGTCGGGCACAGGGGGTATGTGGTTGAGGCTAAGTCAATTAAGGACCAGTTTGTGAGCTATTGTTATAAAGCCCTATCGTACTACCATAAGGCTGGTATGGGATAGTCCTGACTTATTAATTTGTGGGTCCCAACCTGAGTCATGTTATAGGTTGAAAGTGAGCGTGGCGTGTGCCATAAGAAGTCTCACTCGGCTCAAAAGGGGGTCCCAGTCTGGTGGATTCCTTACTGGGGTGAAATCTTAGTGTTGGCTTGCCAGATTAAAGGTTTTGCATTGTAAAGTCCTTATCATGATTTCTCCGCCGCACACATAAGAAAGTGTGTTAATCGCGTGACAATATAAGATGATCATGTCTTGTGGGTAAAGCTGTACAACCTCTACAGAGTATATAATCTATCCTAGATAGCCATGCCCACAGTCATGGGAAAGCTGAGTAAAAGTTTTTCACGGATTGGACTTTGTTTTTCAAAATGGTTTATGAAAACCTTGTGGATAAATGGAATCCATGGGAGATTGAAAGCTTATAGATGGATGGAATCCATGAGTAATTGGAAGCTTATGGATGGATGGAATCTATGAGTAATTGGGAGCGTGTGGATGGATGGAATCCATACGAGATCTTTTGGAAAAGATGGTCCGGGTGGGATACGCATGGTTAGGTTAGTGTTTGGTTGGAGCCTGCACTAATGGTATTAATTTCATCTACAATTACTGTTTTTTTCTTTATTTTAAATTCAGCAAATCTCAATATATTTACTGTATTTCTTTAAATGTTGTTTTAGCACAAATAACCCTATATGTCTTCCTTTGTTGCCTTTATCGTTATGTTGCATTTCTCCGTGCGACTTGCGGAGTACAAGTTTGTACTCACCTTGCTATCTCCACACAGAGGAAGACGACTTCGACTACGATGAAGATCTGGATAAGTAGGCCGCGTCTTACTGTCATTTGCCTGTGGGCAGGCTTGGGCTTCGCTTTTATCAGTTTGCTTCTGCAGTTATTTGCCTGTATTATTATTGCCAATGAGCATTGATGTAAACTCTGGCCATAAGGTCATACCTTTTTATTTAATAAAGTTTGTTTTTGGTTCTTGATATATATCCATGTTACCGCTGTGTGCACTAGCTGATCCTGGACTAGTGTGATTTACACAGAAGATCCAGGAGTTGTTGCTCCAGGGTCCGACTGTGAGTAGTTATTTTGTAGAAAGAAATAATTTAGAGTGAATACAATAAATAGATTGAAAGCAAACATTAAAAATAAGTAATAAGTAATTAAGTCAAAGGAATTGAATAAACCACAAGTGAACCGCCATTCACATTCCTAAATCATAAGTGGACTGTCATTCACTTCCTAACAAACCCAAGCAAGGTTTTATAAAATTCTACCTCTTATGTGAAATCACTAAGCATTGTCCATAATCGGGATACGACTATTCGAATAGTTTTACACTTTACAGAGGTTGCACAACTTTACCCATAAGACATGATCATCTCATGTTACCACTAGTATAACACGCTTCCTTAGGCGTACTGACCAAGAAGATCACAACAAGGACTTTATAGTGGTTAACCTCAACCTGATTCTGCCCGCTAAGGTACCGTCGCTAAATGGGATAAATCTGTCCAAGTTAGAAGTCCCCTCTTGTGCTAATGTGAATCAATGGTTGTGACCACACCCACATTCATCTCAATGGAGGAATCAAAGTTGAAATATCATAAATTAGTTAGCCAGATCCATCCCATACTTGACATGTGATTGCATGGTAAGGCTCATATCAATGGCACACAAAGTTAAGTCCTTAATCATTACCCAAGTGAGACATCCACATCCCAATATGCTACAACACCCCCTTTATTGCACGGTGACCCGCCTAAGTGAAAACCATTTTGTTTAACCAACAACAATGACACTACCCAGGTCATGGCACACAAATTTTATAACCATGGCTACAACCAAGGTTCAATATCTCATTAAGTCAAAATTAATTAACTGATCAATATGTGATGATGAATCCAATGTAATAATAAGCATGGTTAAACATACTAGACGTACAACCCAAGTGAATACTAGTATTGCATCACTAGTTAATTACCCTCCTATGGTGATAACAAAATCATGGCATTCAAATTATTAAATGATGGCTTAATCAATTTGGTTGATAACTACTAGGTACAAGTGTTTTGTAATAAATTATCAATGCATGATAATTTAAAACAAAGTATTAATAAATATATTTGAAACAATAGGTTCAACATGATTAAAGGCCATGATTTGTCTTGAATTTGCTTAGTTACCAATTCTTAGGCACTATCTAATGAGAGAGAAAATGATCGTAACACAAATAAATTCAAATAAAATGCAAAAAGAACCAAACTAGAAACAAAAGATAGATCTCAAGTTTAGATAAATTTAGAAAAAAGAATTGGGTCAATCAGATTCAAACAGAGAAGAATGGGCTCTTGGAAGATTGATCAGAAAGAAAAATACTGAAAAAGGAAAGAGGAGAGAGAAACCTATGGTTGACAGGTGGGCCCTACGAATTATTTGGGATTTTTGGATTAAAGAAAATTCAAGAAAAAGATTGTCTGGTTGACAACTGGTCCATTGGTCCATAGACCACATCTACTGTTTGGCTTGGTCTATGGTGGACTCAGTGCATCAGATGATGGCTAGGGCTGACATGGCAATGATGACGCAAGCCATGACATGGTGGGTGATCAGATGACAAGTGGCTCAGTTTTGCTGAGGTGGCAAGGTGACGTGGCAGGGACTGGGTGGTGAGATGAGGTGGCAGACCAGGCGTAGGTGGCACTGGTGTGGCGGTTGAGTGGCAGCCACGTTAGATCGGGAGGTTGAGGTGGCTTGCCACGTCGGCTCAAGGACTATAGCATGCTTCCAGCGAAGAACTCCAGCGAGGTGTGTGGTGATAAATGGCGGTGCGTCTCGAGTCGGTGAGACACAGAGGAGGGAGAGGATGTCACAATGAACACAACAACGGGGATGGCATGATCACTAACGAGTGGACACGGTCGGTGGCGAGGAGAAAAGCAATAGCGAGGTCGGTTGGATGGCAAACTCTAAGCTCCCACGAATTTTGAAGGATGCCGAGAGGTGAAAGGGATAAAACAGCGCATGGCAAACCTTGCACAGGAGATGGTGATGGCAAGGGCTCAGTGAACGCGACGGAATTCCTTGCCAGAGTTGGGTGTCATAGCAGGTTTGATTTCGATGCAAAGGTAGTGAAACCAAGGTGATGGAGAGCCAATACGGCATAGGGTGGCAAGGACGCCTCTTGGTGTGCCTTTAAATAGCATGGTCGAGGAGGACTCGGATATCGTGGCAACGATGTACGGAACTCAGACACAGTGATGAGGACTCCGGCTCGAAGAAGAAGAGATTGGCCGAGGGGGCCACTAGTCAGCGATGGTATGAGAAAGAGGACATGGCAGGCATGTGAGGTGACAAGTGGTAGGTGCGGAGCGGATTGACGTGAAGACTAGATGGCTGGCGAGTGGCCAAGGCGTGGAGAAGTGGGCTGTAGCTGGGCCGAGCGAAAGGTTTGGGCCAGCTAAGAAAAAAGAATGGGGTGAGACTTAGGGAATTCAGCCTGAAGACCTAAATCCGGATTTCAAGGATTTTCTAATTTTTAGAAATGGGAATAACTTCAATTGAGCCCCAAAAATAGCAAATAAACTCAAAAAAATCAAGAAAATACAAAAAAAACTCCTTGCAACACAAGGAACTCAACTAAAACTAGTTTTGATTTAATTGAAATTTACTTTATTCACATTAAATATTTTTATTTCTGAAAATTCAAATTAAGCTTTAATTAATTCAAGAAAAATCCAAATGGTTAATTTTATTTTAAAAACTTTAAAAAGGCACTGAAAATCAGATGTTACAGTGGGAGGGAGAGGGTGTCCTTAGCACCAACTGCACAAAGGACCTCCCCACCCCACTCTCCTCCCACATCTGTCCTCTCCCTCCATCAAACACCATACCTATCTCTTTTATGCCTCCTCCCCGTTTCACTGCACTATGGCCACCTCCATACCATCGACCAGAACACCACGCTTGCTAAAGTCCACGTGTAGCTCTCGTGCTCGCTTCTCGGTGGCTGCCCCATCACTCACCTCGACAACATCACCGATGAGAGCGACCACATCATGGCCTCCTCCTCAGGTGGTTGCTCCTCCTACACCTCTTGGGTCTGCCTCTTCCTTTTCCTGGCCAAGCCCGAGTCCTCCTATCACTCAACTCCCTCCTTGATGACTCCTTCAAGTTTGAGAATTGGCTCATTGACGGCATCTTATGGGGGATCTCCACTAACTCCACCTTGAGGATGACACCTCCACGCACTCCCGTGATGGAGTGCTTAACTTTGGTCCAGTGGAGGAATAGTGTGTCAATCAGTAGAAGCTCACAGCTACTACCATGGGGAGGCACCTACACAATGTTCAATCAGTGCATGACTCATCAATACTGGACAAGAACCCCTCACTCGAATTGATGTCTTTCGTGCTATCGCAATCAAATCTACTATTGATATGGGTGCGGCTTGAGGACTGCCCGCCTGATAGCTGTGACGCGCAACCAGCCACTGTGGATGATCACTTTGCCCATATGGGGATCTCCGAGCAACCGGTTTCGCCTATAGTTGTATACATGCAATTGCCTCCACAGGTGCCAATCCCCAGCATTGGCAGTGTTGACGGCCAACATCTCGCTGCCAAGCTCCATGGAGAAATCATGCCTCATCTGGTCCTACTTGAGCCATAGTCGAGAGCCGTATCGAGCTAGCCTCCACCTCCGCTTCATTCTCCCCTATCTTCCCCTCTCTATCGCACACCACAGTAGAGGAGAGAGCTCGAGAAGCCAACTACTCTATTTCCAGCTGCCACACTCTGCCTAGCTTGTGTCACCGCTCCAGTGAGCCTTGACCAAAACCATCATTCCCTTTGGCATCACCTTAGAAATCCATTCCTCACATCTATTACCCCTCTCATGCACAGGATCGTTAGGAACACCGTCATCTACGATGACTCTGGTGCCAATGATGCTCACAACTGCCACATCTACCTCACCGTTCCCATCTACCCAGTGTGCTCCTCCACTTTCAAAATGTGTTCCAGATCCCCTCTCCAATTCTCCTCAACCAATCGTGCAGCTTTGTCTTCCCCTTTTTGACCAAAAGCCACTGCCACTGTCATTTCTCAACTGGTTATCTCCAGTCTGATTCCTCCCACCTGGAGAATCTCTGCATCACCTTATTCCTTCCGCAACTCCTAATTCCATCCTTCCTTCACCCCAGGCTACCACCACCATTGAGCTCACCCCGTCGTCGTGGGTCACCATCGCCACACCGCCTCGGCTCTCCCCCACTTCCACCTACTATGCCAGTGAGTTCCAACTCCCTAATGCTCATGGTCTCCATACATCCACCTCTCTCCTACCCAAGCACCACTATCCCTTTTCTTCCCCGTACTCGACTGCTGTGCACTGCCGCTCGCTCACCATGGTGCATGCCCGGGTGAGACACCATCACCCTTGGACTCACCTTCCCTCCCCCATTACATTTTGATCCTCACCGGTCACCACCATCACCTTAGGCACTGGCGCCGAGCCCCATCATGGCCTCCTCCCATGCTCCTCTATTTCCTTTGTTCTGCTCAACCTCTGCATTTCTTGGCCTATTGTGTTTGTATTATTCTTATGTGAGTCTTTAGCTTTTGTGGTTGCAAGTGAGTCTACATCAATGGTGTAACAGCCCTGCTGTTTATTTCAAAAATTTTAGTAAAAAAATAATAATAAAATAAAAATTAATTTAGTTTCAAATAAAATCAAGTGTTATTTGGTTGCTTGAATTTTAGAGATTTTATTTGCTGGTTTTCAACTTTTAAAAAGGCGACCATCCAGCCGTCTGACCCTTTCCCTCCTCTCCTTTCTCACTGACGCACAAGACCCACCTGCCAAGCTCATCTTCCTCCTCCTCTTCTTCTCCCTGCAACGTCGCCGCCATGGCCGCAGTGTCTGAGCTTCGTTTTTGGCCAGTCTCTCTTCTCAAAGTGCTACCTCGACATCCCCTTCTCGCCCGCACCTCGCACCTCGTATCCATGGCCATTGACGGCCGCTCATCACCGCATTCACACCGCTAATTGCTTTTCTCCCCGCAAAGTTCGGCGAGCAATTACTCACTGTGTCATCTACCCCTATAAATTTTCCCCCCAAGCACCCCCTACCTTCGCATCACCTCCCTCCGCCCTCACTCCTCTCTCTCGGAGCTCCCCAAGTGCCCCCGCACCACTCTTCCTCTCTCTCGAGACCGATGAAGCTCCGGCGAGCAATTGTTGCCACCTCGGACCACACCTTGCCTTGCCTTGCCACCACCACCTTCATCTTCATCGTGCCCGTGCGATCGTCCTTCGCCCCTTCTCCGAGCGAATCTGCCATTGGAGAACCCTCGCCGTCAATGCCTTTGCTCCGCTAACGCCAAAACTCGTCGTCGACCCATCTCTAAGCCCCCTCGGACTCTGCGCCAAGGTGGGCTCACCTCCCCGTCTCGCCTTTTTGCTGTTGTGCACCTCGGCCGTCGCTGCCAAGCACTGGAGCACCGGCGAGCCCTCGAGCCTAGAGCGTCGCCGCGCTGGCCATGCCACGTCAGTGGCAGGTGACGTGGCCCCCACCTGGCTGCCGTGTGTGCACCACCTCAGCGGCCGTGAGCCATGCCACCTCCACACCACCTCCTTGCCACCTCAGCCACCTCCCCAGTACATAGACCTAGTCAACCTCTGCCAGAAATTTAAAAAATCAGCTGACGTCAGCAATGCATCATAAAAACCCTTTTTTTTGTAGAAAAATCATTCATCCAAAATTATATATCCCCTGCTGACATCATAATCCAATTTTTCAGTACAAAAATAATTCTAGAAAATCTCCTTTATCAATTTATTTAGAATTCAAACTTCCAAAAGCCCGTTCTCCTTCCTTCTAGCTCCGATTGAGCCCTCAAATTTCTAAATTCATCAAAAATTCTAAACTATCCATTTATGCCATTCTTTTGAACATTTGAAGTTTGGTTAGTAATCCCAAAATTTAAATTCCAAACTTCAATACCTAGTTCATTTTCAAATCCTCAGTTCCATTCAAAAATTTTAGTTCACTTCCAAAATTCAAATTCAAATCTTGCAAAATCCAAAATCTTTGTAAAAATATCCATTCTATTTTTCTGGGTCCAAATATTTTTCGTATCATTTCTCTTTTCTAAAAATAAAAAATAAATAATGAGACCCCCACCAGGCCAAAGTCTTCTTTTGTTCAAGCACACTTAACTCCAAAGTTCTCGCTACATCCAGTGCTATAGATTCTTTCCATTACAGGCATTTGGACTATTCCCTTTTAGCCTAATGTTTCTTCTTCCTTTCTTTGTGTTCATCTCCACGCATCAGAACAACCAATACTTTGTTCCTCAGCTAAAGCCACCGTAAGCCATGCGTGCATACAAGCAAAATCAATTCCTTCTTACCAAAAATTCAATGGCATGTAGTAGAAACATCTCCCACCATTGCTAGAAATTTGTTTCCATCAATTTTGTCTATTTGCATCCGTGTTAGTGCTCATTAAATATGAAAAAGTGTTGCCATAATTCCAGTCATCACTCCGGCAATCAATTGCGGCTGTTCGGTTACTCCCTTGCGCTTATAAATTGAACCACATCCTCCTCTCCTCATTCCTCAAACATATTGCACACCAGCAAGCCAAAAATCTGGCCAAAAATAAGATCTCAAGGAGTATCCGCTCGGTTGGTATTTTCCAGCTATTTCCTTTCCAACTGATCTTCTAATGAATTGTTCTCTGTCATCTGAACTCCGAATCCATTGGTTCTTTTTTCTGAATTCATATAAAATCATAATCTATCCCTCAGTATATATTTTATAATTTTTGGATTCTATTTGGATTTGTTTATTTTTATTTGGTTATTTGCACATGTAGATTATGACTATTCTGGAGAGTATGGTTTCGACGATTCGCACTATCAAGACTTCGAACAAGGCAAGTTACATATTTGATCATGTTGCTTCCAGATATTTAAATTATTATGTTGTTTTTAATTATTATGCATTCATACTTTTATTCAAATTAGTTCAAATATAATTTAAACTTTAGTTACACCAAATTCCTTCGTATATGGCCAAATTTAACATTGAACATAATATACCTTGTCACCTTAGATAAAACTCTAGTTAATACACTAGTATGGACTAGAGAAATTTTATATCAAATGCTTAGACATGCTTAGACATAATTTTTGTTTTGAGATAATCTTTTCCACATAAAATGATAAGATTTTGAAATGTACTCTTGACTTCAGTGAGAAAAGAAAGACTATGAGTTATTTCAAAACAAAATATAAAAACTTGGTTTAGACTTAAGCAAATTGTTGGGTGGTGAGTGCTTGTGACATGCGTCATATTTGCATATATTTACATGCCATTTTACCCTCTTATTTTTCGCATTTTGGGATCATTTATCATCATTTACACGCTTTTATATATTTAATTGCTCGAAATGGACTGTTTTACATTTGTTTGTGCTTTTCCGCAGGCCGACGCGATCGAGGCGCATAAACAACAAATTTGGCTTTCCGGGACTGCTCCGTACAAATGTGCGCGTTGTCACGAATGCGTAGGATCAAACCGCGAAGAAAATGGAGCTCCGGAGGTCCAAAACAGAAGAGAACACCAATGGGGAAGGACTTCTTTGTAAACCCTAGACATTTTTGAGGACTAAAGGGCAAATTGGAAAATCCCCATCTCCTTCTAAGACCCAGCCGCGCGCCGCAATCCTTTGAGCCCGTTTTCTTCCTCCCTTGGCCTCCTTTTGCTCCCCTCCCTTCTCCTCCAAGTCCGGCCCGCGGCGCCGGCCGCAGCTCGCCGTCGCCACCTCTCTCCGCATCATCACCACCACCGCCGCCGCTTATCTCCCGCGCCTCCTCCATTCTCCCTCTTCTCCGGTCGCCGCCCCTCTGCTCTCCCTCCGCCTAGCCTCTCCTCTTCCCCACCAAGCTTCGCCGCCTACTCCCCTCTTCTCCGCCTTCTCACTGGGCGATCCCCACGGCACCTCCTTGCTTCTCCCCCTCCTCCTCAGTCTCCGGCCACCTCCCTTCTCCAGATCCGCCTCCCTTCACCGGCCATCTCTTCTTCACCCGCTCCACTGCCTCCCTCCGGCCGCCTCTCCATCTCTCCGCCGCCTCACTTCTTTGCTCTCCCTGCCGCGCCACCATCACACGGCCGCCTCCTCTATTCTGCCCCTTCTCCGCCTCCCCTACGCGCGCTCTTCATCTACCAAGTCACGCCACTCGCCACCGCCTCACCGCCTACTCCTCGGCCGCTCCTTCTGCCTCCCTTCACTGCCATCCTACTCCACCGCGCCTCCCTACTTGGCTGCTTCTCTCCTCTCTCGGCTGCCCTTCTCTGCCTCCCTTCACCTGCTCTCGCCACCACGCGCCTCCTCCCGTACGCCGTCGCACTTCACTCACCGGCCGACATCACCACCGTCCTCTGCAGTGGCGACATCTCCACGGCTTCTTCCTCTACAACGAGCGCAGCCCCGACATCACCGCCGCTCTTCCACCACCACGGCGCCGCCGCCATCTTCACTGGCATCTCCCTCATCGCCGACCGCCTGCTTCCTCTTCACCGAGCTGGACGGCATCGACGACCACTTCTTCCTCTACGGCGCCGCCTGCCTTCACTTCACCGACGGCCACACCATCCTCAGCCCTCTGCTACCTCTACTCCCCTCGGTTGAATCCATTCCCCATCTCCATTTACTGTTACTTCATAGCTCATTTTTGCTTGCTGAATTATGATCTGTGATGGTTGATTGTGGATGCTGATCCATTGCACTGTGATGATGATCTGTGAATGATGATCTGTGAATGTTATCTGTGATGAATGATGAATGTGAATGTTATATGCATGAGATCATTGGGGATGATATTGCTGCCCTGTTCTGTAATTGTTATATATGCTCATGTGATTTCGCCATATGTGCAATGTGTTCTGTTAGTAGTAATTTTAGTATGTTATATGTGTTGGCCAGTGAGTATTCTGTGATTTCTGTTGTGTTGTGTTAGCTGTTCGTAGTATCATTCTGTCAGTTGTCTTGTTAAGTCAATTGTTTTGTGCCCAGTGCTGTTTAAGTTGTGCGAATTAGCTAGCCGGCCGATCGTCTCCCTTCCCCGTGCTATCTCAACTCTCTCTTTGCTTCTAGTCCTACCTTGTGCTTCTCGACCTCCCCCTTTTCTTCTTTGCTCGGTTGGTCGTTAGCTAGGTCGTGCAGTCGTTTGTAGCTCTTTGTTGTGTTGTCGCTTGCCGTCGTCATCTAGTTATCCGTCGACCGTCTTTCCCCTTTTCTCTCGACTCCTCCATGCTTCTAGCCCTCCCCTATTGCTTCTCGCTCTCTACCTCTTTCTTTCTTGCGGTCATTAGCTAGGTAGATCGTCGATCGGTAGTCGTGTTCGTTCGCTTAGTCTTGCCGTGTCGCTTGTTCTTGTGCGCCGCTCGCTTAGTCTCTCGTCCGTAGTTCGTTCGTTGTTCGACGCCCATTCGCATGCGATCGCTCGTTTCGTCATTGTTGGTTAGTTCGCTCGGTCGTTTTAGTCGCTTAGTTTAGTTTTCTCTCCCGTTTCATTTGACCTAGCTTTAGCCGAGCACCGGTAGCCTCAGTCTAGTCCCTGTGGAGAACACGACACTCGCCGCTATTTCAGTGGCAACCCGTGCACTTGCGGGTGTGCTATTTTTGCACGATCAAGCATTTTGGCGCCGTTGCCGGGGATTAGCTTAGAGCGACAGTGTTAGGCTATAGACTAGGTCGTTTGTTTTCTTTTGTTTGTTTTGTATTCGCGCTGACTTGTCTTTCATTTTGTCATTTTTCATATTTGTGATATATCGCTAACCCCTAACCCTTTCCCTAGTTATTTCTCTCTTGCGCGATTTTCGTTTCCATTCTCGCAGGTTGATTGATATTGGTACTTATTGAGGCTATGGCTTACTATTCTGATTCTCATGGTTTTATGAGCACCCCTAGCACTTATGATACTCTTCAAGAACAGGTAAATCTATTGTCTCGTCAGTTAGAGCGCTATGTTTTAGAGCGAGGAGTTGTGTTAGAGAGCGGCCATGATCAGTACGGTTCTTTATCAGCGCCCGCTCTCCGCTTGTTCCTATATGCCGACTTGTGGTTTTGAGGCCATTCACCCGCCGAGTGCGGCGTGGTTATTTATCCACTCCAGTGTTACGGGATGAGCTTTGCTCAGCAGAGTGGGTCATACCCTGACACTTATCACCCTGGATGGCCTGAACACTCAAGTATGTCATATGGAAACAACAACCCTGATATCTCATCATTTTCTTCTAGTATACCATTGTAGGGTTTTAGATACGGAGATCAGGATATTTCTCATTGGTCACACCAAAGACTATCTCAGACCTCAAAGATCGACTCCTACTCCCGAGCTCGATGAGTTATCTAGATTTGAGGAGAGGGTGTCTAGGATGATAGGAGATCTCGAGAGTAGAATGAGTAGTGGCTTCGCATTGGATCTGACACCTCCTGCCTGCAGTTCACCTATTCCTTCACCGAGCCAGCTTACAGTTCCTATGTCTGAGTCCTTAGAGCAGTCTCATGAGCCACCTCCTTCACATGTAGATCAGTGCGGACTTGATGCATTGTGCAAGGCGATGACTGTACCTCCTGGTGGTGATCATGCGATGGCGATTCAGGATGAGATTGAGGCGATTATGAGCACCAGTTCTACTTGTGTGGATAGTTTTACCATTTCGCAGCCTTCTATTAGCACCATAGAGATAGTTCTGGATAGAGATGAGGGTCAGCCTACCAGTCTTACACCTGATCTTGCTAGCGAGGGCCTGTTGTTGGAGACACTACAGACACACTTAGAGGCACCTCAGTCGGATCCTTTGCCTATTGACTCTGAGAGAGAGATTATTGAGCTAGATGATGAGGACCTACCTCCTGATGATGATTGTTTCACTCCTGACTATGAGGATGAGTTTGCGGTAGATCCACTCTTGAGTTGTGACGAGATAGATTTAGATGATGAGAGATTTGTGTCAGATGATGATGAGTTCATTATGGATACACTTTTGAGTTCTGAGGTTCCACATCTTGATGAGGGGGCTGCTTCCGATGTCGAGGAGTACATTTCTATTGATCCACCACCGGCTACTTCCTTCGTCGACATCGCCCCTCTAGAGGTTTCTACTACCGTATATTCTCTTTCACCTACACTTCAGGTAGTTTGGAAACTCTTCCCTGACCACCTCAGGTTTGATTTCCTTGGCTCAGACGAGACATATGCTATTACTAGTTGTGCTCATCTCACTGATAGACCTCATGATGTACTTTATCGATATACCTACATGATTGGATATTCGATTGATGACTTAGAGGGTGTCAACCCTATCACACATACTTGCCATGTTTTTGAGTTTGTTTCCAGGGTTATGCTTGTGTACCATCGACTACGAGTGGACTTGACTCGAGTTGACATCCCTTGGGATCCAGGTGGATTTCGAGACATGTTGTTTCATGAGGAGGGCGGACATGTGCCTTTTCCATGTCCCGTCCTTGACCCTCCTCCCGCTACATCCAAATGAGCATCTCTTTTTCCTTTTATTTCCGTTTTGTTTGTTAGTTTCTCCTCTTTTCTTTCTTTTTTATTTTAGGTCCCGTGCTAGATCCTCATCCTTGCATGTGCGAGAAGCCACGGGATGATTTGTCTACTTCCACTACATCATATACGCTCGGTGAGCTGTTTCTTACCCCTTTAAGCTCATTCTTGACTCATTGATCAATTTAAGCTTGGGGGAGGATTTGTATGTGTATGGATGATGTTCTAGCATGTTTGTATTATATTTGTGAGCATTTGAGCTTATTGTCGTGTAGTTGATGATATATGGCCTTTACCATTGCTCTCATGTTATGCTTGATTGTACATTTTGGCCATGTGAGCCCATGCCATGATTAATTAAGAAAGGTCATGCTGAAATTTTCATTGAGCTATATTGTCACTAGTTCTTTGAATGTCTTAAGTCACTTGGCATCATATAGAGCTTGAGTTTTGTTTATTATCCTTGATGTGCTTAGAAACCTTGTGATCCTATAGCATTTGATTCATTGCGAGTTACGCATGTGTTTTGACCATTTGCGGATTGAATTGGTTCTAGTCATAGCCTCTTGAATGGTTATATCTTAGTTTCATGCTTTGGCATATGTTATTTTAGATATTGATACTTTGCTTGAATGAAAATTTGTGAAAGGGGTAGTCCTATCTTGAGCCAATAACTTGGTTGATTTATCTAGGTATCCATGTCTCAGGACACGTGTTACTTAGCTTAATGAAAACCGGTTAAAGATGCTTAATCAAAACCAAAAAGAGAAAGAAAAAAATTTGTGATGAAATGTGTGTGTGGAATAAGTGACTTTGTCACATTGGTTTGCAAACGTCTGAATAAGTGGCATTTTTGCCCAATTGAAGTTTGAATGTGTGAATAAGTGGCAAGTTTGCCCAAGGACTGAAATAAGTGGCACTTGTGCCCATTGTGTTTTAAATTTGCTAAAAATCATCAAAAATTAGGTATCATGGCTCAAGTGTGGACTTTTTCATAAATATCATGCGAGTATTAGTCTCTTTGTCTCAAATAGCATATGCCTTAGCATGACCCTTTGCTATGCTCATTCTTGATGTTATACCTAGTTCCGATGCCTTACAATTTTGGTTGGATTCATGTGATCACTTAGTGTATTTCGACATTTGAGTGTGTAACTTGATTTGGTCAAATGCTATAGTTATCACTTTAGTATCTTTGCTTGAATGCTTATTCTCATCTTGGATGGTCCTCAAAACTCAAGCTAGACAATCTCATTTTACATTGTTATATGCTTCTTGGCTTATTACATGCATGTAACTAGTCTTTTACCATAATGACTTGTTGTCCGAGTTCGATAATATCATGCCATTTACTTGAGGACAAGTAAAAGTTTAAGCTTGGGGGTATGACATGCGTCATATTTGCATATATCTACATGCCATTTTACCCTCTTATTTTTCGTATTTTGGGATCATTTATCATCATTTACACGCTTTTATATATTTAATTGCTCGAAATGGACTGTTTTACATTTGTTTGTGCTTTTCCGCAGGCCGACACGATCGAGATGCATAAACGACAAATTTGGCTTTCCGGGACTGCTCCGTACAAATGTGCGCGTTGTCACGAATGCGTAGGATCAAACCGCGAAGAAAATGGAGCTCCGGAGGTCCAAAACAGAAGAGAACACCAATGGGGAAGGACTTCTTTGTAAACCCTAGACATTTTTGAGGACTAAAGGGCAAATTGGAAAATCCCCATCTCCTTCTAAGACCCAGCCGCCGCCGCCTGCAATCCTTTGAGCCCGGTTTTCTTCCTCCCCTTGGCCTCCCTTTTGCTCCCCCTCCCTTCTCCTCCAAGTCCGGCCGCCGGCGAGCGCCGGGCCGCAGCTCGCCGTGCGCCACCTCTCTCCGCATCATCACCACCACCGGCCGCCGCTTATCTCCCCCGCGCCTCCTCCATTCTCCCTCTTCTCCGGTCGCCGCCCCTCTGCTCTCCCTCCGCCTAGCCTCTCCTCTTCCCCACCAAGCTTCGCCGCCTACTCCCCTCTTCTCCGCCTTCTCACTGGGCGATCCCCACGGCACCTCCTTGCTTCTCCCCCTCCTCCTCAGTCTCCGGCCACCTCCCTTCTCCAGATCCGCCTCCCTTCACCGGCCATCTCTTCTTCACCCGCTCCACTGCCTCCCTCCGGCCGCCTCTCCATCTCTCCGCCGCCTCACTTCTTTGCTCTCCCTGGCGCGCCACCATCACACGGCCGCCTCCTCTATTCTGGCCCCTTCTCCGCCTCCCTACGCCGCCGCTCTTCATCCACCAAGTCACGCCACTCGCCACCGCCCTCACCGCCTACTCCCTCCGGCCACTCCTTCCTGCCTCCCCTTCACTGCCATCCTACTCCACCGCGCCTCCCTACTTGGCTGCTTCTCTCCTCTCTCGGCTGCCCTTCTCTGCCTCCCTTCACCTGCTCTCGCCACCACGCGCCTCCTCCGTCGCCTCACTTCACCACCGCCGACATCACCACTCCTCTGCGCGCGACATCTCCACACTTCTTCCTCTACAGCGCAGCCGACATCACCGCCGCTCTTCCACCACCACGGCGCCGCCGCCATCTTCACTGGCATCTCCCTCATCGCCGACCGCCTGCTTCCTCTTCACCGAGCTGGACGGCATCGACGACCACTTCTTCCTCTACGGCGCCGCCTGCCTTCACTTCACCGACGGCCACACCATCCTCAGCCCTCTGCTACCTCTACTCCCCTCGGTTGAATCCATTCCCCATCTCCATTTACTGTTACTTCATAGCTCATTTTTGCTTGCTGAATTATGATCCGTGATGGTTGATTGTGGATGCTGATCCATTACGTGATGATGATCGTGATGATGATCTCGTGAATGTTATCTGTGATGAATGATGAATGTGAATGTTATATGCATGAGATCATTGGGGATGATATTGCTGCCTGCTCGTAATTGTTATATATGCTCATGTGATTTCGCCATATGTGCAATGTGTTCTGTTAGTAGTAATTTTAGTATGTTATCTGTGTTGGCCAGTGAGTATTCTGTGATTTCTGTTGTGTTGTGTTAGCTGTTCGTAGTATCATTCTGTCAGTTGTCTTGTTAAGTCAATTGTTTTGTGCCCAGTGCTGTTTAAGTTGTGCGAATTAGCTAGCCGGCCGATCGTCTCCCTTCCCCGTGCTATCTCAACTCTCTCTTTGCTTCTAGTCCTACCTTGTGCTTCTCGACCTCCCCCTTTTCTTCTTTGCTCGGTTGGTCGTTAGCTAGGTCGTGCAGTCGTTTGTAGCTCTTTGTTGTGTTGTCGCTTGCCGTCGTCATCTAGTTATCCGTCGACCGTCTTTCCCCCTTTTCTCTCTCGACTCCCTCCATGCTTCTAGCCCTCCCCTATTGCTTCTCGTCTCTCTACCTCTTTCTTTCTTGCGGTCATTAGCTAGGTAGATCGTCGATCGGTAGTCGTGTTCGTTCGTTTAGTCTTGCCGTGTCGTTTGTTCTTGTGCGTCGTTCGTTTAGTCTCTCGTCGTGTAGTTCGTTCGGTTGTTCGACGTCCATTCGTACGGTCGTTCGTTTCGTCATTGTTGGTTAGTTCGTTCGGTCGTTTTAGTCGTTTAGTTTAGTTTTCTCTCCCGTTTCATTTGACCTAGCTTTAGCCGAGCACCGGTAGCCTCAGTCTAGTCCCTGTGGAGAACACGACACTCGCCGCTATTTCAGTGGCAACCCGTGCACTTGCGGGTGTGCTATTTTTGCACGATCAAGCATTTTGGCGCCGTTGCCGGGGATTAGCTTAGAGCGACAGTGTTAGGCTATAGACTAGGTCGTTTGTTTTCTTTTATTTGTTTTGTATTCGCGCTGACTTGTCTTTCATTTTGTCATTTTTCATATTTGTGATATATCGCTAACCCCTAACCCTTTCCCTAGTTATTTCTCTCTTGCGCGATTTTCGTTTCCATTCTCGCAGGTTGATTGATATTGGTACTTATTGAGGCTATGGCTTACTATTCTGATTCTCATGGTTTTATGAGCACCCCTAGCACTTATGATACTCTTCAAGAACAGGTAAATCTATTGTCTCGTCAGTTAGAGCGCTATGTTTTAGAGCGAGGAGTTGTGTTAGAGAGCGGCCATGATCAGTACGGTTCTTTATCAGGCGCCCGCTCTCTAGTTGTTCCTATATGCCAGACTTGTGTTGTGTAGACTATCACAGACGGTTGTTGTTAAGAACCATCTGTTAATGTTCACAGACGGTTTTTAACAAGATCCGTCTGTGATGTCTCTTTGTCTGTCATATTCTGTTCATGATCAGAGGTTAATATATAAGTACACATTGCTTCTAATAACTTAACTACAGAACTACTGAGACAAGAGATCACAAATTAAAGGCAAATTTATTAGTTTCAATTAGATGCAAATTTACTACAAATGTCGCACAGGTAAAGAGTTTCCCAGATTGTAATCTTTTGGGCTTCGTACGCTTCTTCTTCGACTTTGGGACTTGGAGGATCAGTGGCTGAATTCTCGAACGCCGTTAAGATTGCCCTTGTCCTCAGCACTTCCTCCTCCAGCTGGGCAAATGATCGCAGACATCCATAATGTCGAGAGGATAGCATGATAAGATTCCTCGAATCTGCCGTTTTGCTTGATCGGCAAGGCTATCCATCGTCTCTCCAATGCGTGTAGAGCTTCTTCCGCATTGCGCACATTGTGGAGAAGAACCGGGGTGAGGTTGTTTCCCTTTCTTGAGCGGCGGCGAGATGCCTCCGTCGGCGGCGGATGATCGTGTCGGTAGCGGATGCAAGAAAGTCGGGAAGGAGAGCGGGCAAAGCGAGAAGTCGCTCGGATGCAAATTGCTGGCCGCTGTGTAAGGTTCGGCGAACAATTCTTGATGAGCAGATGAGAGGAAGGAGATGATCACAAGAGTAGTAGAAGCCATATTGTACGACGTACGTAGAAGAGACCTGGATTAGGCGCGTATATTTAACCTTTAGCACAGACGGTTCGTATACCCAAACATTAATGATATAGACGCTTCGTATAACAATCGAGAGACGTTAATTAGACGATTGAAACACGAAGTGTTCTGGCAATTGAAACACGAAGCGTTCTGGCAATGGAAACACGCGCGAAGCGTTCTGGCATGAAGCTTATGATAGACGGCTTTTTATAAAAAACCGTCTGTGATAATATTTATCACAGACGGTTTTAATAAAAAACCGTCTGTGGTAAGCTGGTTATCACAGACGGTTTTTAATTGTCTGTGATAATTCACAGATGGTTTTTAGTTAACAACCGTCTGTGATAATGAGTAAGGCATTTATTGCGCTGCTCAGACCGCATCTGTCTTCATTTCGATCCAGATCTAGCCACTGCTGCGCACTTTTTCACTCGGGAGGAAGCTAGGCGATTTCAGCCGATTAATTTGGTGGGAAGAGGCGAGATTGAGCTTTGAATTAAGATTCAGACTTTCTTGGTTTCTGTAGATATGGTTAGTAATGAAATTTATTTTTTCTTTAATTGCATTACAATTTAGGTCTAAGTAATCCATGAGTGGTTATTAAAGATGGTTAATTTGCAAAATTGTTGGTTATATAATAGTTGTTGTGTTTGTAATATGAATTGAGCTAGCAAATTAAGTCTCAATATAATAAATGTGGCCGGTATATATGTAGTTATAATTAGTTAATCTAGATTTTAATACTAAGTTGTTATATATGTACGTAACGTAGGACCGAAGCTGGATGTATGCCGCGAGCCATGTGAGTGAAGAGTACATTAATGACGTTTCTGCTTTTATAAGAGCCGCTGAGGAGGATATGTTGAATAAGGGGGTGGAATATATGTGCTGTCCATGCACTGACTGCGAGAATTTGAAGATGTTTAAGAACCGAGGGCAAATTGAAGCGCACTTGATTCGGAGGGGTTTCAAAAAGGATTATACGTGTTGGACCAGTCATGGCGAAGTGAATGATCATATGCCACCAGATGACATCGCCGGTGAAGTGAATGATATGCCCCCGGATGACATCGCCA